>CM057154.1:12629840-12659307 GCA_029962745.1 Echinometra lucunter
TAAATGTACAGGTATCCGCACTGTCCGGGGGTAGAAGTTGTGTGAGTGGGATGATGGAAGAGTTTCATGGAAAGTAGTTGTTTTATGTTTATCTTAAAAAAAAAAAACATGAAAACAGATTTTATCCTGTTTTGCTCTCTCTGATAGAATTGCCAAAATGGCTAGCAGTGGCAGGCTTCATTGTCTTCTGCATCACCTTGGGAATGGCAGAAGCAGTAACCATGGCAACATGAATACAATAGATAAACAGCAATGCATGTCACCCCTCAACAGGAGATCGGATGGTCCTAAACTCTTGGTCCATCCCAGTTCTAGTCTCAACGATGAACTTCTAGACATTGGGGTCGCGGGACTTGGGCCAAATCAAAAGGTCACCTTGAATGCTCATGTCTTTTCTGAATGTGGTCGTCACAAATTTGAATCCAGAGCTGAATATTTTGCTGATGAGTATGGAAATATATCAGGTATGTTAGAAGAGCTCAATATTTCTTGTCTTTAACATTTTCCTTCTTTTTTTTTTCTGTTGTTGCTATTTGTTTTATAATTTACATGTTTGATTTTCTTTTTTTATATAGCTATCAATACTGTGACAGCATGGTTTGTAAATTATGTTGCTCTAAAAAGAAATTCCAAAATATGCAGACTTGTACAAGCACATCTGACATTACCTGACTTGGGCGTTTTTAACGTTTATTTAGACTCGACTGTAGCTTTTCTCTCTTGTCTATTACAATGAAAACAATTTTCTGTGATAATTCTTTTAATCGCACTTCTGTATGAAGTGATCTTGGTGATGAAATTATTTCCTTGGATATTAACCATTTGACTCCTATATTCCTATAGACTTAATACAGCTTTCAGTAGCCAGGGGGTTAAGGTCAAACACATTACTAAAAATTTGAATGACAAAACAGAAGCATGGATTCTAACTTCAAAGCTAAAGTACCAGTACTAATTTCATGAAATCAAATTCCCAAAGGTTGGCGAATCCATGCAAGATACATGTACATGTAAATGCCCTGTATAGCATCCCGTGGTAGTGTTGTAGGAAAACCATAGGAAAACCACATCGGTTTTCCAGGTCGAAGTGTGGATCAAAGCAAATGTGTACTGACTTTATGTGTTATCCTTGTATGGTAGGATCTGCTGTAATCCACCCACTACAGTATCTGGATGGTTCTGGTATTAAATGCATGGGAATTGGAGAATTCAGTTGTTAACCCATTCGATACTTGATTCTCTCTTCCCCATAAGCTTCAAGGAGAATGCAACCCAGATATCAGTGTGCTTCCAGTGAATGAAGAAGAACAAGAAGAGTAAACAGTGAAAGTTTGAGGAAAATCTGACAATCTGTTCAAGAGTTATGAGTAAATCCTTATTATTGGGATCCTTGAATTGGCAATTATGCCAGTATCAGTGATGTCATCGTGGACAACTCTCCATTAAGTTTGTACAAAGAATTTAACATTTTCTTTATTTTCAAGAAAAATTTAAAAATTCTTTTGATTTATTGCTTGAGTATGACAAGGCTACATCAATTCTGCAAGCATTTTGGGAAGAATTGTTGATTCCTACATTTAACTTGAAATTTCATATAAATCAATTTGTTTGAAATAATACATTGTATGTACAAAATGAATTGAGAGTTGTCCACGATGACATCACAGGCAAAGTTGCCAAGGATCCTCATGATAGGGATTTCCTGAAACTTTCAAAATTTAAAGCTCTTGCACAGATTGTCTGATTTTGCTCGAACTTTCACTGTTTACTCTTCTTGGTCATCTATATTTACTAAGAGCACACTGATTCTGGGGTTGCATTCTCCTTTAATACAGCTAGGGACCACCTGGTTCCTGTTGGATTTGAGCTTGTTCCTGTACTCCCATATGCTTGGTATTAGCACCAAGGAAACATCTAACATTACTGTTGTCTTCTCCCTTTGGTATGAAGTTCAAAAGGACCCATCTCATGGTGGTAGCTACACTGGAGTGGAGCCCATGGGGCTTATATGGGGTCTGGAGCCATCAGCAGAGTGCCCCACAAAATGGCCACGCCTTGTAAAGAAGAATGTCCTGAAGCCTTTCATCTATCACTTTAGAGTGTTGGATGATAATGGGAAAGAGCTTCAGTCTGTTTCGGTAGAGAGATGGTATCTGGCTGACTATGTGAAGAGGATACCTGTGACGCATGGCAAAGCAGAAGGGTGTCTTTATTTACCGGAGAAAAAAGGTAAAATTGTATTCATTGCATGATGTACAAATAAAGCTGAGTTCTGTCTGTTTGCAATTCCATTGTGATTTTTTTTTTTTAATTGCATAACTAATTAAAGCATAAGGCTTTGAAATCGTCAAAATGATAATAAATTGGCCCAATCTTTGCTGAAAATAGTGCACAAAGAAAAGTGCTGCACACAAATATGGGTGTGTGGAAATGGGTACACTTAACTTTGATCCAAGTTTAATGGCTACTTTTAGTTATTTTTTTCACATTTACCTGAGTTCAGCAATTGCTTTAAGTGCATCTAATCCTCAGGTGCTGCCTCATATACTGCCCAAGATTTCTAATGTTGGACTATGAGTTTGGATTGGAATCCCTGCTTTCTCTCCCTCTCACTCCCTGGAACAAAAATAGGCTTTCACTTCAAATTGTTATTCCTAGAAGATACATGCAACTATTTGTAAACAAAAGAGTGAAAGAAAAATTAATCTAAAACCAATTTTTTTTTTTTTTAATGAATATTCATTTATTATAACACTTGGGCAAGGAAACTATTGGCTCAGAAGCCAGTGATTGACCTAAAGTACCTGTATACCTTTGGTTGTATTACAATTCAGTCTTTTTAATAGAAAATATGAAACACCCCACAACTACATGTACATGTTTATGCAGGGTACTCCTTATATAACAAGAGCATGCCTGAGGTTTATGCAGCTACATGTAATTTCCCTTCTTGTGCTGGAGGGCATGATGTTAGCAGGCTGTTGGTCTATCCATCCCATTTTCTTATTAACGCATTGAGAACCTTTTGAGGTATCAACCTCAAACTTGATGCTAGCATGTACTACCATGGGAAGATGATCTGATTAGCTTTCATGGTACGTAGGTCAAAGGTCAAAGATCATGGAAGTGATTTTTTGAAATTTCAGCCTCGTCAACATGATAACTTGATATCTTGATACCCTTTTAGGGTTAAAAGATAAAATACCGTAAAAATTGAAATTTGTACACGATTGATCTTTTTTTCGCGCTCAGCCAAGTTGAACACAATCACCCTTTTTTTATTTTCGCGGACAGTTAGGATAACTGTATTCACATGCATGGTAAACAAAATATTTTGTGTGGTTTTATTTTCGTGCAAGTGCAAATTTCAACACCACGAAATATTCCATGTTTACAGTATTTATTTTCACACAGTCACTTTGGTCAGTATGTCGGTTTTTATCATGCCCACATTTTGAAACTTTTTGGTATATACTACTAATCAGAGTGTTGCAATGTTTTTGTAAATCTCTGATCCTGTTTAATCTGCATGATATCAGTAGATTCCTCAGATCCCATGCCTGTGCTGATAGACATTCGAGGAGGTGTCCGATTCTTGGTTGAAGATCGTCCTTCTCTTCTGGCCTCGCATGGATTTGCCACTTTCTCTGTGAACTACTACATGAAATTGAGGGGAAAGAATGACGCCCCGCACCCAGAATTTTCTTATTTTGACACACAGATCTTGAGTGTAAGTTGAAAACATGCATATTTAATAGAAGTGAAGAGTTATTGGTATTTTATACGAAATATATACTATAAAAAAATAAACAGTGTGCATGCATGTTGATATTAAACATAGAATCATCCCCTGGAAACTCTGCCCACTATGAGGCCATTCAAATGCACATAAAGAAAAAATCCTTTACATTTTTGGTTGTTCCTGAAAAACTATTCATCTGATTTCTTTGCCAGCTGGTCAGTAGCAAGATACAATCTAAGTTGAGATGCTGTGAATTTATTTCCTCCTCAGGTTGATTATTAAATACATGAAATGCGGAAAACATTTTTAAAATCCTGAGTCAGTGTTGTAATGTCACAGAGTGCCTGCGCCATGTATAAGCAGTGAGAGTTCTGTTAAGGGACAAGTACTGTAGTGTCAGGAAGCACTGTGATCTTTGTGTGGGGAGCGATTGGGTGCAGGGGTCCTAAGATAGGGCAGAATGTTTCTTTTAGATATTTACACTAAAATTCACTTGAAATCATGAATGGAATATCACACAACCTTTGGTGCAAGATGGACAATGTGAGACTATATGTGATTAGGATGCCTCTTGCCAGTTTTTCTTTGTGCTGTCAAAACTGCACATAAGATTTGAGACACAGAAAATTTTCGGAGTCAACTTGTCTACTCATAAGTTGTTTTAATAATGTAAAGTGCAATTTCAGTATTTCTTTTCGGAATTAATATTCGATTTTTTTTTTAATGGGATACCAACAAGAAACCCTACAGAATGAGGGTTGTTGGGAGTACTCATGTCAGTTATTCTAGTTTTGATTTGTGTGACATCCTCTTGAGTTTGTCTACCTTCTCGTAGTTTATTGAGAGCCCCTGCAAAAGGTGTGTCCCTGGTGTCAAGTACCACATACTAGTCTGGAAATGCCACCAGTTTCTTGTGGACATATTGTTGAATTTGTAACACTGTAGTCAGAATTGTTATCTAAAGCTTCAATGTTGAACAAAGTTTTTAGTTCAAAATCAGCACGCCGACACCTTTTAATTGGTGGCACCATGGCTGTTGATGGTTTCTGTGGCGAGCACACATGACTCGTGATTTCTTGAATCCATGAGGCAATTTTGTTGCAATCAAGTGGATGATCAGCAGTAAAAGTAAATGCTGGATGTACCCTGTTCATTGTTTATTTTAAAGAAGGTTGACACAGGTGGCTTGAAAGGTAAAATATTATGCTTGAAATTAATGGGGTGCATGACGGGCTGAAAAAATGACTGGGGTGGGCATCACTGCTATGAGTATTTGAGTAATTTAATCATGCGAAAATGATAGCGTTTACAGTAATTATCAGCCTTTTATAATGTAGACCCCCCAAAAAATTAAAATACTATAGACAAAATAATAACGAAACAGAGTTTGTTAAAGATGAAAAAGAGTTCCTGTGAAAATCCTTCAAGAAATTTTAGCGCTGAACATAAGAATGGTAACAAAGCATACGTAAAACTGATGAAGAAAGCATAAAACATCAGCCATTTTGCATTCAGTAATAATAGATGCAGTCAAATATTGTCACCATGAGTGCAAGATGTTGCCTGGCACCACAATGAGGATGCAGATCACATCATTGAGAACAGTTCCTGTTTTGTATTAATAACCATCCGTACTTCACACAAGAAGAATCTATGGACAGCTGCTGATTTTTTTTTTTTTTTAGAAGTATGATATTTTCACATCTCTTGAGTAATAACAGTAGATGAATTCTTTACTAGTAAATGAAGTTGTGACGCAATGAAGTTGTGATACAACAATTGTGAATAATCTGAAGGGTGCAGAGTGGCTCTTACTTTGAGCCAGGTTTTTTGAAACAGTTCAAACAACATAGAAGTTCTGTACATGTTTCTCTACAAAATAAAACAAGAAAATAAAAATCAGTCAGCAAATAAGAAATTAGAATCATTAGTGAATTCTGAATAAAATATGTATAAATTAGCATGAATAATGTTTGAGAACAAATTTCAACATTCTGTGTAAAAGTTCTTTGGAGCTCTCATGTCCCGTTTTTAAAAGAAAAAATCAGAGCAATGAATAGTTTCAATTGCATGAACAGTTCCAAGGATGGTTCAAACTCTCTTTAAACCACTTCCGCTCTCTGTCTATCTATCTCTTTGTGATTGATTTTTTTTCCCCATAGGATGTGTTTGATTTCATCAGAGCCCACCCTCGTCTTGATCAGACCAGAGTTGGTATAGTATCATCATGCCTAGGTAGTGTCCTTGCCCTATATACAACAGCCACAGCCAAAGACCTCCCAATCAAGTGTGTCGCAGTGACTGGATGTTGTGATGCCTTGGTCTTCTCAGTTGGTCTTCAGCTACCCAACGGAACCAGAATAGACCCATGCACGTAAGAATTACTGCATAACAAATGTTTGCCCATGTAACAAAAACTCTACTCTCCCACCTTCGTTACACAATTTTATAGGCTTCGTGAATTTCCCCTGAATACAGAGTTTAGTTTTGTTTGTTTGTTTGTTTTAACCTTGACACATGCCTTCTTTGATATGCATGGATGGGAGGGGGGGGGGGGAGGCCTTTGAAATCAAGTACAGATATTAAACTACATAAATCGGTTGTGAAGTCCCGCGAAAGAATTTAAAGTCATCAATGTTTTGCAGATTTACAGTACAAAATGATAATATTACATATAGGCTATGGGAACCGGATGGCACTTGTGTATGGAAATTAGAGAATGCACTCATCAGTGAGTTAACTTGAAGCAGTTTCATATTTTCCTTTATTTCTTTTATGTAACAGTTCTGATTTGGATTTCTATGGGCAAGTATACAAAGAGGATGGATTAACGTATTGGTGGAGAGGTGAAGAAGATGGAGACTTCCCGAGTGGACCTCATTTCATACCAGTAAACATCTTTCTTTTTTTCCCTCTTGTTATTCCTCAAGTAAAGTATGCCCATTTTATTTTTCTTAGTTGTTTCCTCCTTTTGATTATGTCTGACTTTTCAGTCTTCTTTTTCACAATTTTCTTTGTCTTTTTCTTCTCCGTTTCTTCTTCTGTTACTAAAACCACTACTTGTAATTTCTTCTTCCACTCCTTCTTTTTCTCCTTCTCCTCCTTCTTCTCCTTCTTCTTCTTCTTCTTCTTCTTCTCTTCTTCTTCTCCGCCTTCTCCCTTTTCCTCTTCTGTGTCTTCTGTCTTCTAAATCTTATTTATATATTTTTATTTTTCTAGTATTTACAACCAAGATGATAAGGTTTTTTGTTTAAAGGTAAGGGAAGAAATTGCTGTACATACATCCACTTGGACTATTGCAGATGAAATGCTTACCATGAGAATGATCTGAAAATAACTGACAGAGTCTGGTTAACAGGCTACATGATGTCATGTTCTCAGACAGTAACAGACAGTCTTGTATGTAAACGAAAACATTTTCTTCTCACAATTAAGCTGCATTTGTGCCATATACACAATACAGCGTACCCTATTTCAAGGATCATTTTGTCCAGGGATTAGGAACTACACATATACATCATATGAATTGAAAATGACACTTGATCTGGACCCATTTGTCTGTTTTGTTGGGCTTTTTTTTTTTTCTTTTCATCTCTAATATTTTCTTTTTGAACATAATTTGCATCTTTTGGGTGTATGCAAATGGTATTCATGTACAACTTTGGAAGGCTATGCAAATGGCCAGAGTAAAATAGAGATGAATGGGCTTGTCCGAAAATAATTTTTACAAGAAATATTACTGGAGTTATGAAATTAAAGAAAAATAAAACAGCCTTAACCAGGAATCTGAATTGCTTTTCATCTGCATGTGTTTTTTTTAGAACTTACTGTACGTGAAGAGAAAACTTGGTAGCAATTTCAAATTTTGGTTTACCGAAGTGAATGAAATGAGACAGACATGTTTTAGTCTTATTTATCTAGAAGCTTCAAATACATTGAAATTGATTACTGGAACAGTCAATTAACATGATTTTTTTTATGGCACTTGGTTTGTTTTTCTCTTCCATACAGGTAGAAGATATAGACATTCCAATGTTATTCTTCATTCCTCAAGATGACATGTATGTTCCTTCAGTCAAATGCATGAACAGAGTAAGGATACCTCAAAAAATTAAGTCTTGAAAAATGGTCTACGTTATATACTTACAGTGTAATTGTTCATAGAGATATGATATTAACTCATGACTCTAGCCCGAATTAACGAAAGAGATTTGAACCTAAATTGTGGACTAAATTAAGAGACAGGAGGACATATATTTCTTGTTCTGTGGGATTCATACTGTTATGACCAATAAAATATCAACTACATTGCTTTACAAGTCATGTAGTTCTTAGTGTATGTAATGTGGTATGTCATACATTGTATCTGTATCATTTTCTACCAACTTACAGATGATTGGAAAGATAAGGAATGCTGGCAAGAGTGACCTTGAAGTTGTGCCACTTAAGGGTGCTGGTCATTTTATTGATGCTCCTTATCTTCCATTATGCAAGCACTCAAACATTGCTCCATATCTCAAAACAGGTACGTGATGATTAGAAAAGAATTTTTAAAAATTACGGAAATTTTTACTGTTTTATGCATAAATCTATTCATTCCAAGTGCAAATTAACGTATCTTTGAATACATATTTGTCTGAAGTACTAGTATTATATTGTGTCATTGAGGCAGGAGAAGACTGGCAAGGGCATGGCATTGGCTGAGACTCTTTACAGTTTGGCTCAGATATGAATATGCACACTTTACATGTAATATGAATTATGATATGTGTTACCAGGTATGCAAATGATGGCAGACCCTTTGAGTCTACAGCCCCTTTCTGTGCCTGTTAGAGATTCTTTGGTAATTGGATGCCCCCCCCCCCCACCCCCTGGCTTGAGGCCCTCCATGACTTGCTAATCTTCTTCACCAGTCTTTTCAAGAATTTGGATGACACAAAGCCAAAATACAAATTCTGTTATATATTTCTGTCATACATTTTACCTTAATTTCTGGTAAATGTTATTGAGAGCCCAAATAAAGCCATTTTTTGAATTATTGAATTATGTGAAAATTGGATGTATGAGAGAATTGGACAAATATAATTTTTTTGCCAGTGTTGATCATTTAGATTGACAAGATGGACATCTGATTCATTAATTTATGAAAGTGTACCAATCACCAAAAGACGTTTTGTTCTTCATGATAAGGATTTCAAGTCACTACACTATAATGAATATTCAAAATATGAACTTTAGATATGACTCCTATCAGGGAAAATTTTTTTTCTTTTTTTTTCCAGGGCTACTTTCTGAGATCACTCGCCCAAATTTTCTACATTGTATTACAGTTTACATTGGAGCCTATGAGATTTTCAGGGGCTCTTTTTTAGTTTTCCAGGGCCCTTTCTGGCATTTCGGGGGCGAATTCACCCTGAGCCCTTGTGTATTTTTTTCCCAACTCCTATTATACAAATAGTGCATGGTCTGTCATGCACAACACTGGGTTATGTGCACGACAAATACTAAATTATCCTGAGTGCAGTTTTGTTCTAAAATAGGTAAAATAGACCTGCTGCACGAGGGATAATTTGGTATTCATATAGTCCAGTACTGGTGCATCAGTAGAACATGCACTATTTATTATAGTAAATAGACCCCTGATGTTAGATCTACTGTACAACAATTTAAAGAGTCTTTCTTTCTCGAATACATTTGCCTGTCTCGCTCACATCACGATCGTGCACTATAACAACATTTGTGCACGTCACTTGATGCAAATTTAACCAATCACGGTGCATATTATGCATACATGAACACTATTTACTATAAAAAGATGTGCTCTCACTATAAACATGAAAGGGATAGTGAGTAGACTATGTGATGCATGCTTATTTGTGTACATGAATTAGGGTGTTCATGTCCTGTACTTGCTTCATAAATAGAGGTTAACCCATAGAATGCCATGTTACGCTTTTCAGCTTGTATGTTATACATTCCAACTGCATAAAAGAAATAATTGGGGGGGGGGGGGGGGTGATTGGTAAACTTATGACATTCTGAGAGAGACTGTCAGAGAGAGCAAGAGTTTGTTTACAGCAGTGATCCTTACAGCAGTAAAAGCTATAAGGAATATCATTAATTCATGTTTTAACACGATTCTGTATTTTACTCCCTATGAAGGGCTTTATGGATGTTATGGAGGAGATGCTCGTAACCATGCCTATGCTGTAGAGACAGCATGGAGAAAGACAATCAATTGGTTTCGAGAACAGCTAGGTGTGAGAGAGACCTACAGAAAGGACTGGATAGATATATCCTCATCTAGTCTATCCACTACACCTAATGTATGAAGATAAAAGTAAGAAGCAGCAAAGGTATTCAAATCAGCTAATTTTGCAAACAAAATGATTTTATTTGTCATTATTGTATGGTGTTTGCTTTGTTCATCATCAGTATTGTTTGTTTTCCTCATTCTTTTGCGTCGTAAACATTGATATATAATGACCTGTTTCTTAAATATATGCATGTGGACATTGAAAACTAACTTTAGTCAGAAGGTAGTCCACCCCATATGTGGAAAATGAATAAACTGAAAAGTGAAAAAATGCTAACATAATTTAAGGTTTATAGAGAAGTTTAACTTGAGATTGCTAATTATATAGGGTATCTCAGTGATTTGAAATAATTTTCATTATTTATGACAGTTAAACATATTCTACATGAATCAGTACATGTACTCTACCTTTCAATTATTTAGTGCCTTTTTTGTTGTCTACATGACCTATATGATTATGCCGTTATTTTTTGTGAACCTATATTGTTTCTTTATACTTTAATGGAGTTGCTTGTATTTTTTAAAGATTTCTGTTTAATTGGACAATTATAGGATGTTGTGATTTACTGCGAACAATCAGATATTGCTTTTTCCCACCATTTATACATTTTGACTTGCAAGTTATTTCGATATGGTACTGTTTTTAAGACAACATAATGTAGATTTTCATTAACTATAAAGCATGCAATTCCAATTGGGAGTTCTGGAACAAGTTTTTGTGTCATGCAATATGTTGAACCAGATGACTGGAAAAAAATATTCTTTAACAGTGCAGTACTACCACATTATACATGTATGTACATCTGTAAAGTGTGATGTGTGTGATTCATGACTTTCTTTAAATTTTACCTTTATACATGTACAACTGTACTTGTGTTCCTAATTGGAACTATAGATATATAAAGGGTTCCATGACATTTGCTCCAGCGACAATTGCTCCAATGGAAAATCTGCACCTTAAGCCAAACATAAAACCTAACCCTGAAACTTACACTAGCCCTGATCCTAATCCTCACATTATTCTCAACTAAAACCCCTATCACAATCCTAACCCTAACCCTGTGTCCTGGGTTCATACGGGTCAGGGAATTTCTGGAAAGTCAGGGAATTGGGAATTCTTTTTTCCAGAAGCAAAAAGTCAGGGAAAGACATGGAATTTGTCAATTTCTTCTGGAAAGTCGTGGACAATCATTTATTCAAGATATTTTTCATGTTCATAAATTTACGCTCCAGCCAGCCCTTCATTCATGGCACTCGGACCAGCTTTGAAACTCTTTTAACACTATGAACATGGCGGACAAAGAAAGCTGACAAAAAACCTCTCATTCTACCCTTCACAATGGTTCTGGTAGTCAAAAGAACATCCCTTCACAGCTATTATGTTTAATCCTGTAGTTCCAGGTGAATATGCATGTGACACCTGTTCCACACATTTTAGACAAGAGCAGTGAAGGGATGTTCTTTTGACTACCAGAACCATTGTGAAGGGTAGAATGAGGGGTTATTTATTTTGTCGGCTTTCTTTGCCTGTTATGTTCATCGTGTAATCAGCGTGCTTTTTATGTAAGTTTTGCATCACATGTGATTGATGAGTCATGGAAATTCACATTTTTTGTCTCGCCTGCATAGCAAGAGCGAGATGTAGGCACCCCAATACTCTCATTCCAAAAGTTTTTGTTCAATTTTCATGAAACTTGTACACAAAGCTTATCAAGTATCAAAGATCATGTGGAAGGAATTTCAGGTCACAAAGTCAAGGTCAAAGGTCATTTGAGATCAATAGACTTAAATTATATTGCAAAAACTTAACTGCAAGGTTAAGTTTTGTTACATGTATTTTCCGCCCTCATTTGAATAGAATTTGTTCAATTTTCATGAAACTGGTACACAAGGCTTATCAAGATTCAAAGATCATGTGGAATGAACTCTAGGTCACAAAATCAAAGTCAAAGGTCATTTGAGGTCAGTAAACTTAAATGTTTCAAAAACTTCCCCCTCATTTCAGAATTTTTCAATTTTCATGAAACTGGTGTACAGGCTTATCAAGTATCAAAGATCATGTGGAATGAATTTCTGGTCACTAAGTCAAGGTCAAAGGTCATCAGAGGTCAGTTGATTAAAAATATGTTTTGAAAACTTAACCTTTAGGTCAAGTTTTTGATTTTCACCTTCATTTTAAAAGTATTTGTTCAAATTCAATAAAATTTGCCTACAAGGGTCATCAAGTGTCAGGAATAATGTGGGACAATTTTAGTTCTCAAAGTTGAGGTGAAAGGTCTAATTTGATGAAAATATTATCAGAAGATCAAATTTAATATTTTTTTTTTAGGATCTATGTACTGTATTCTTTACACCTTGGAATAGTATTACTAGATAGATGGTGCAGTATAGTGCATTATATTATTATTATTATTACATGTATTATCATTATTACATTCTGGCCACCTTTATACCCACCTCTTGAACATATACATGTATGTGACTAGTTAAGAATTCTGCCATTAAAATTTGCGCGATGCAGGCGAGACCGCCAGGAGCATTCCACTTGTTTCTGCCCTGGAAAGTCATGGAGAGTGTAAGTGTGTGAACCCTGCATATCTTTGGAGAAGTTAAGACGGAGCAATTGTCGCAGGAGCAAATGTTGTGTCACCATATAAAAAAATGTACAATTCTATGTCATTCTGTTTATGTATATGTTTGAAGTGTGCCATTAATGAGGTACAAATCATGGACATATCTTTTTTCCTCTCTTCATCATCGATGATGTGCAGCTGATATCGATTATACCATTGTCAGAAATCCATCCTTTTTTTTATCATAGGACCATCATGCAAATATGTTTGTAAATCATGAAATGGCTACTACAATGTAGAGACCATTGACTGTTCCACTCAGGTTCCGATTTGGTCTTATTTTGTTCCATGAAATAATTCACAATTAGTCATGATATACATGTACAGAATCTTTTTTTTTTTTTAAACCTGTTTTATCCAACCTTGCCTTTTTATCAATTTATATTATGTGACAGTTTCAAATCCTTATATTTTTATATGATAGATGAAATGATTATTTTTTATCTTTAATTGTATTTTCATACATTTATGTTCATATCACAAAGAAATATAAAGGTGCAAATAATTTGTGCAAACAAATGATTTACAGTATTAAACATGAACATATGAAAAAAAAACTTTTCTTGAAAGGAACTTATTTTTTTTCCCTTGAAGTTGTGTATTTTTTATTTCACGTCAGAAATAGTATAGAGAGGAGAGAAAGGTAGGCAAAAATGATGACAAAGTCAGAGATGCCAATTACTCTTCCGTTTTTATTTGCAGTATTATCAGTACTACTCTTGCCTATCACAGAAAAATACCCTTTTTCATACCTCCAAATAGTGCAATGCTTTTTACAGGTTGGCATCCCTGCAAAGTTATAAAGCTGGGGGACCACAAAATATGAGAGAGAGAGAGAGAAAGAAAGAAAGAGAGAAAGGGAGAGAGAAAGAGAGGGAAGGAGAGAGAGAGAGAAAGAGAGGGAGATAGGAGTGAGAATAGCAAGGGAGAGAGATACAAGCGAGGAAAGACGGTTTGAGAGACCAAAGAGAGATGTCTTCTTTTTTTAATAAGCCTATGATATTTTTTTCTGGAATTACAAAATTGCATGAAAGAATGCAAGGTTTCAGAGAAAAAAAACCGCAAAATTTCTTGCTTGGTTGGTATCCTCTCTTGCATAGTTTAATGCTATACATAGCATTTTATAACTGCAGAGTTATTCTTTTTTTTTTTCTTTTTCATTTTATGTGGGAAGAAGAGCGGTGGAAAGGTGAAGTAGGCAAAGAGTTGATTGAAACAAGCGGCTAAGACGAGAAGAGATTTTTTTTCATTGAGAAAAATTGTCAAGGGAGGAAAAAGTCTTCATTCAAATTCTTTTCTCACGTTTGATCTCTACTTAGAAAAGCAAACTGATTTTCAGTTTCCTCTTCCTTTCTTTAGCTGCCTCAATATTCTTCTCATTCTTTCATTGTCAGGTATGTTTCCTTTACTCTTACCTACTGCACTTCCCCTCTTCCCTCCCTCCTTCCTTCTCTCTCCATCCCCTTTCCCTCTTTCTCTCTTCCACCCACCTTACTTCTCCTCCCTCCCTCCATCCTTTCCCCGCATCCCCACTCTCCTTCCTTCTCTCTTTCCCACGTGCTCTCCTCCCTCCTTTCCCTCTGATCTCTCCCTCTCCCTCCCTCCCTCTTTTCCCTCTCTCTCCCTCCCTCCTTTCCCTCTTTCTGATCTCTCCCTCTCTCTCCCTCTCCCTCCCTCCCTTCTTTCCCTCTTTCTCTCTGATCTCTCCCTCCCTCCTTTCCCTCTTTCTCTCTGATCTCTCCCTCTCCCTCCCTCCTTTCCCCCTCTCTCTCTTCCTTACTCTCCTTCCTTCTTTCTCACTTCCCCACTCTCCCTCCCTCTCCTTTCTTTCCGTCCCTCTGTAATACCTTCCAACAATTGGGCATACATCCATCGTTACCGACTCGCAATTGTATTTCAGAGACAATACATTTATTTTCCCTCCTATGACTAAATACACAGAAAATAATCATATCAAGTTCAAATGTTTCAAGTGAACATTTTTTTTTTTATCTACATACATGTACATTTATCCTTGTCAATCTGCAATCTGTACCACAGAAGACAGAACCAACTGATGATGTGTAGTTGTCGTAATTTAAGGATGTTATTGTTATCACTTACAATACATCAAAGATTAGGAATTAATCCTTGCCAAGTTTTTTTCAGATGTGGATCTACAGCATCAGGACATTTCAACAAGGCTGCAGACACAGTACTTGTAGCAACTTCACTTCACAAATATGTTACATTCTGTCACATAAAACAGATCAGAACTCCTCATGAGCTGTGTTAGTAAGCATAAATATATATATATACAATGACAGAGCTCTGAGTCTGAGAAAATATACAAGCACTGTCAAGCAGTTAATTCATGCATGTTTTCTCACAGTCAGCTAAAGGTTCACTGTCACTACTGAGAATGAAACTAATATACAAAATGTGTTGAATATAATCATGCTGATCTTGCACCCATCAGAATGAAAGAAAATATTAACAATGAGGCAGCTTGCCATCTGTTAGCATTAAAATAAAACCCAACAAATACTTGAATTACATGTATCAGACTGTGGATGAGGTAAGGAATGAACACGATTATCTGTCTTCATACGTTCAGCTTCAATAACCACAGACAAAAGTGAATTCAGTTGAACCTCGTTACAAAAACTTCTCTGGACCAAGAAAATTACCTCTTTATATCAAAACCTTATTATATCCGGGTGCCAATGCATAAAAACTTCCCATTACAGTAACTTTGCCATCAATGGTAACGTTGCTCAACAGCCAATCAAAATCCAGTATTCCATGCAAGTTACCATTGATGGCAAAGTTACATGTACTATAGTACATGTACATGTAACTTTGCCATCAATGGTAACTTTCATGGAAGTTTTATGCAACGGCACCCAGGGCTAAAAAACATTAAAATACCAAGAAATGCGACTGGCAAAATTACTTTGTTGTAACAAGAGTTTGATAAAACAGTGTTCTTTATGACAAAGTCTGAATGTATATTATATATATTTTTAAAAAAGGAATGAAAATCCCTGCTCTTGTAATGCTATCGTCAGTCAACACTCTGGAGCACAATTGTATGAAACAAATAAACAACACACAAAATATATGCTTATGTTCAAATCAATGCACTGTATTATTTACATCTCCCCCCCCCCCCCCCCCACCCCGAAATAAATTAAGTAGGAAAAAAAAAAAAAACCTCACGTGATGAGCTAAACAAAGATAACTGTTAAATATTCTAAATGTATGGCCGATCATCTAAATTCACATAAAATGGAATCTTTAGAGAACCAACTTCTTGTTACAGTGAAACTACCAGTTATATCAAATATACAAAGAGAAAAGAGAGGGGGAGCAAAGAAACATACAAAGACATGTGAGTGGCAAAATGATCCTGTTATATGAGAGTTTTCTTAAAACATATTATGACATAATCTTCAAAGGGTTTGAAGATTATGTCATAATATGTTTTAAGAAATACTTTAATACTTTGCAGTACGACATTCAATGTCCAAAAAACTTTGTGCATAAAGATTTCTGAAATGTCCCATTCAAGATGAGGGTATAGACTAATCCCATAACGCAAGAGGGCAGCAGACTGTTCGACACAGTTCGACATATTGCGGTGGGTGCTCTAACTTTTATAGTACACAAGTCAATAGTGCGTTATGTACATTTGTTCAATTTTTTGTCTATTTTGACAAATACATCATACCTTCATCTGTCAGATATGGCCATTGTCTTACCTCATCTACCCATGTATCCATGCTTTATTTTATTGATCTAGAATAAAGTAAATAGAACGATATCAGGGCATATCTCATATCTTACATTCATTTTGTACACAGAGCCAATCGCAGTCAGCGCGCTTGCCCACCGCAGCAATAGCGTCGCCGATAGAGGCCCAATACATAAACCGGAGGTGAAATTGGTCTATACATGTAATAATTATACATGTAGAAGTTCTACCTCTATACAGTAATGAGCATTACCAGAAAACAGATTGCATCACTGCAATTGAACTTTTACTGACAAAACTAAATTGAAAAACCATCGAAAGTACAAAAATACATCATACCTTCATCTGTCAGATATGGCCATTGTCTTACCTCATCTACCCATGTATCCATGCTTTATTTTATTGATCTAGAATAAAGTAAATGGAACGATATCAGGTGCCAATGCATAAAAACTTCCCATTACAGTAACTTTGCCATCAATGGTAACGTTGCTCAACAGCCAATCAAAATCCAGTATTCCATGCAAGTTACCATTGATGGCAAAGTTACATGTAACTTTGCCATCAATGGTAACTTTCATGGAAGTTTTATGCAACGGCACCCAGGGCTAAAAAACATTAAAATACCAAGAAATGCGACTGGCAAAATTACTTTGTTGTAACAAGAGTTTGATAAAACAGTGTTCTTTATGACAAAGTCTGAATGTATATTATATATATTTTTAAAAAAGGAATGAAAATCCCTGCTCTTGTAATGCTATCGTCAGTCAACACTCTGGAGCACAATTGTATGAAACAAATAAACAACACACAAAATATATGCTTATGTTCAAATCAATGCACTGTATTATTTACATCTCCCCCCCCCCCCCCGAAATAAATTAAGTAGGAAAAAAAAAAAAAACCTCACGTGATGAGCTAAACAAAGATAACTGTTAAATATTCTAAATGTATGGCCGATCATCTAAATTCACATAAAATGGAATCTTTAGAGAACCAACTTCTTGTTACAGTGAAACTACCAGTTATATCAAATATACAAAGAGAAAAGAGAGGGGGAGCAAAGAAACATACAAAGACATGTGAGTGGCAAAATGATCCTGTTATATGAGAGTTTTCTTAAAACATATTATGACATAATCTTCAAAGGGTTTGAAGATTATGTCATAATATGTTTTAAGAAATACTTTAATACTTTGCAGTACGACATTCAATGTCCAAAAAACTTTGTGCATAAAGATTTCTGAAATGTCCCATTCAAGATGAGGGTATAGACTAATCCCATAACGCAAGAGGGCAGCAGACTGTTCGACACAGTTCGACATATTGCGGTGGGTGCTCTAACTTTTATAGTACACAAGTCAATAGTGCGTTATGTACATTTGTTCAATTTTTTGTCTAGTGTGACCAATATATGAAGATTTCTTTTAATATTTGCAATGAGAAATTATAAGGGAAGTTCAGGTCGCAGTTGTGCAGTGCTCAAATGCCACAAGAATTGGAGAAAGTTTAAAAATTGGAAGCTAACTGAGTGCGAAATTCACTTGCTTTTGACTCATGAAGCCTGTTTGTGTAAGAACCCGTACTCCCTACACAGGTTTCCGTAAGCAATGTGAAGGAATTCATCGCCAGCGGGTAAAACATCAAACAGAAAGGACTTTGAAGTCAAGAAACATTATTATTATGTACTATGGGGTAGAATTTAATGAGTGAAAACAAGACTTTGTAAACAGGGTAAGATTGAGGGCTCCCGTTTACTACGGTTTCTATGCTGCAATTGAACTTTTACTGACAAAACTAAATTGAAAAACCATCGAAAGTACAAAAATACATCATACCTTCATCTGTCAGATATGGCCATTGTCTTACCTCATCTACCCATGTATCCATGCTTTATTTTATTGATCTAGAATAAAGTAAATGGAACGATATCAGGGCATATCTCATATCTTACATTCATTTTGTACACAGAGCCAATCGCAGTCAGCGCGCTTGCCCACCGCAGCAATAGCGTCGCCGATAGAGGCCCAATACATAAACCGGAGGTGAAATTGGTCTATACATGTAATAATTATACATGTAGAAGTTCTACCTCTATACAGTAATGAGCATTACCAGAAAACAGATTGCATCACTCTGGGAAAAAAGTTAAAGGCAAAGTCCACCCCAGAAGTTTCACTGTTTCAATAAGAGGAGTTAAATTTGAACAGCATTTTAAAAAAGAAATGAGCAATATCGGTCTGAGAATAAGAAACTTACACTCAAATATATTTTCTAGTAAATTACTCTCGGCTCTGCAAATTGGCAACACTGATGACATCATATGCGAGCAGCTCTCCATTCACTTTGTACATGAAATTTCACATTTTCTCAATTTTCTTGGAAGTTACACATTTTCTAACCCCTATAGTCAATGTATACTCGGAAGAATTGCTTTTCACATAACATACTTATGATGTCATCAGTGTTGCCAATTTGCAGAGCCGAGAGCAGTTTACTAGAAAATGTAAATGAGTGTAATTTTCTTATTCTTTGACTGATTTTGCTCATTTCTTTTTTTAAATGCTGTTCAAATTCATCTCCTTTTATTGAAACAGTGAAACTTCTGGGGTGGACTTTCCCTTTAAGAAAATGGTATTTTGAAGATGAGCATCTTATATCTGTGTGATTTTAAATTATTATCATTATTATTATTATTATTATTATTATTATTATTATTATTATTATTATTATTATTATTATTATTATTATTATTATTATTATCATTATTATTGTCAATTATTATCGTTATCATTATTATCACCATCATTATTATCATTATTATTATTATTATTATTAAATGTTTTATTTTCATGAAAAATCCTTAGGATGTGCTAAGTCTGATCTATCTACAAACTTTGAGAAAATGTGGTCATGGAAATGACTGACATTTAATCATTAATATGGCATTTTATTCGAAAATTACTTGCATGTAAAGCCCACAGCACACTATACAATCTGACTGCAACACGTTTTCGAATAAATGCATTTTGCATTAAATAAAGTTCAAACAAGTAAATTTTTCTTATTTGAAGTTCAGAATAATGATAGGAACACTAAAATCGAAATTTTTGGTTAACTGCAAGTCTTGTTGTCAGAGTAAAGGCCAAATCAGCTTCAAAATGTAGCTGATTGCAAGACTGTTATGATGTCATTACGCTTACGCATTGCTTTTATTCCTACAGGGAAGCTCGCAATAGCCCAGAATATTTGATTCTAGTATTTATACGACTTTTCGGAACTTCAATCATAAAGACTTTACATGTCTGAATGTTCATATCTGCTGCTATAACAAATCTATCCAAAATCGGATCACAAACGGATGGCATAGTGTGTGGTGGGCTTTAGTGCACTGTTTTTTGTCTGCTATGACGAAGGGTCATCTAAGCTAGACAGTCTTATATCAAGCTTCCAGCTTTTCTCCACCTTGCTGCCAAGTACTCTCTTCACCTGCTTTCCTTTCTTTACCTTCCTGCCCTTAGTTCTTCCAGTTCTTCCCAGCCATGGGGTCTCCACAAAAGCAACAGTACGCTTCATCTTCCTCCCCCCGAGCAGATTCACAGGAGTGCCTGTTGCCCTTTTCTTTGGGCTCTCGAAGATCGTCTCCAGGTTGTGCTTCTTCAAACCTGCTCCTTTTTTGAGATACATCAGTTTGATCTTATTTGAGACCTGAAAGTTATCGTCAACTGATCCCTCAGCCACGTCATCTTCACCTTCTTGCAGCATTTGTGCAGCGATCCCCTGACCTTTTCCTGTTCTTTTCTTTTGTTTCCTGTCCATACTAGAGGAGTCCTTAGTCACCAGACGATGTTGCTCTTGGGCTTGTGCATCATCGTTTTCTTTGTCTTCCTCTGAGATTCTGGAGACTCTCTTCCGACCCATGAGAGGCGTGTCTTTGGAGAAGCGGTCATTTGCCTTTACCATTGACCCTTGGTAGTCCATAACCTCTACAGAATCACCAAGTTCCATCTGAGAATCATCTACTGGGGTCTTAAGCACTGTGAATGGCTCTTCTTGCATCTGAGTCTCCATACAGACATTATCACAACTCATTATCTTTACTTCTTGCAACACGTTATCTTGTTGCCATCCTTGTACCGAATTTCCTTTCTTGGTACTTCTAGTAGCCTTCTTGCTGGTTTCCATCTTTTGGTTTTCTTGCTGAGGATCCGTTTCATACTCCGACTCATTTTGGGGCTTCTTCATTAGACGTACAGATCTTCTCCTTTTAGAGTGTGACACTTTCTTCTTTTCAGACAATGGGACTGCATCTTGCCTTTCAAATGGAAATTCATTCAAACTATCCATTGTTTCATAACCAGAACCATGGACATCTCTGAATACATTGTCCATAGGAGCAGTTTCAGATAGGGCAGTCACTGTAGTGTCTGCAATATGAGAATCTTCAACCGAATGATAATCAGCAACATTGGGTCCATCACTGTGATTAGCTGCCTCTACTACTAAGATTTTAATCTCTGACTTATCTGTGAGTTCCAGAAGTGGGATGGGAACCCCACTCAACCGTGCTGACTTTCTTCTTCCAGATTTTTCCTTAGGGGTCTTGGCAAACTGGTTTTCACCAAACATATCCCCTGGCATCCAATTATCACCCAATCCAAAGTCAGCAAAATCTGCCAAAAATCCACTATCATACATTATCTTTTTCTCATCTACTCCAGGCTTTGGAAGAAAAGCTTGATCGTCTTCATCTAACTTTATATCTTGCTTTAATAACCTACTAGATCTCCTTCTTCCATTGTTGGTTTTTTTCTTCTTTCGAGGCATGGGTAAGTCAATGTTTATATGATTGAAATCCTCAGTCTCATTAGACACCATTAATGTGTCATGACCTTCAATTAACACAGACTCCCTAGTTTTGATTTCATTATAATTCAAGGTGGACTTCTTGGGGCTGTTTTCTCCTACTTCTGGAAATGGATGAGAGACATACTCAGAATCATTACTAATTATACTCTGATCCCTAAGATTATGCTGTAAACCAGCACTTCCATATTCCTGAGTACTGTTCTGATCATACATTGGTACAGTGCTGGACACATCATTAGAAATCTCTGGAGGTAAATGTGCATCACTGATATCACAGCGTGTAGTAATCAAAGACTCCCTTCTGGCAATCCTTACAGATCTTCGTCTTTCACCAACTGTATTGACTTTCCTTCTCCTTTTTTTCCTCTTAGATGGTACTGATGGACTGCCAGTGTTCTCATCAGCCACTGGAATACTCTCAGGCTCTTTATAATCAGTGTCCTTGGATTGGGAAATACATAAATCATCTGGATTCATATTCTCTGAAGATTCCAAAGGTTTCTTGAAGGGATCTTCCATGTTAAGGAAGTCAGCAAGTTGATCCAGTTCTTGGGCATTCTGAGGAACCCCCATTGACAGAAGAGAAGAGTTCATATTTTCCGGAGGAGGAGCTGTTGAAGATATATGTAGTTGTTTTTCTGATTCTTTTAGGTTTTCAACTCTCTCATCTATTGTTGCTGACTCATTTTCATCGCAGGTAACAGGAGTATTCAAGTAATCTGCACAGTGTTCAGTTTTCTCTTCAGATGTATGGCAAACATCCTTTGCAGTTGGATAATCTAGAACTGCTTTGGATATGTCCTCTTCACCATGATTCAAGTCCTGTACTGATTCAACAGTTGGTGATGTAACACGTCTATTAACTGAAGGTAGATGCCATACATGTAATTCATTAACTGCTACAGGAGTGATATGGACTTGCATATACTGGTTCTCTTCGGGATACTCCGGTTCGTCCAAGTGTTCCAGAATGCATCCCTCGACTTCATGTCCTACAGTTTGCTGATTGTCTGTTTCATTGGTATCAAAGGATCTCTGCAAGTCACTATCTCCAAAATTTTTGTCATTGGGTTCAACATGATGGAAGTTGTCATGTACTTCAGCATTTACTGTAACCTCACCATGATTTTTTTCATTCTGTAAAAAAGAGGGTTCATTCCTCATTGACTGGTCTCCTTCCCCATTAGCTTCAACAGGAGAATCTTCAGGAATGGCATTCTTCTCACTGTTTATTCCATCACATGACACATCAATAGGAAGACTGCTATCTGCTCTGTCTGGGGTATTAATTTCTTGGTACGACATATCAGAACTGTCATAATCACAGTGATCTCTGTAGAGGTGGGCCCCGGGTGGTGTCTCATACATGTCATAGTCCACAAACCCATTGAAAGAATAAGAAACTCCATCAGTTCCAAACTGGGGTGTTATCACCTCCTGATCAGTAGTGCTAAGATTTAGCAGATGTCGAGCAGGAGTTTGGGCTTCCAGCCGCATTTCCCAACTCTCTGGTGTGGTGCAGTTGTCTGACCCATTGGTGGTCATTTGGGGTGTTGATATCAATTCATTTGCCATTGTGTGGTGTCCTCACATATCTACTGAAAAGAATGAAACAAAGAGACAGCAATCAGAGAAGAGAAGATTCAAGTTACAATCATTTGGCACTCCATTGGGGTCAGAGCCTAAAGTCCCATCAATGCGACGGGACATGAAAAAAACTAAGAAATGCCTCATGCTACACATCATCATCTGTATAATAGCTTTACATCACAAAACAATACTGTAAAAAACTTGAGACTGACAAAGATTTCATTGCTATGGTAATAAGATTTTTTGTAAACATGATGTAGGATGCTGTTTCATATACAGAATCACAAGATATGATCATTCTTGGTTTTTTAATTTTTGATAGAATTTAAATTTGGCTCTGTTTTTCCACTTTTTTATCATTCCGTCCTGTCAGGCTTGACTGTCACTGGAACTTGGAAGGAGCAGCACTATGTTTCATATTAATCTAATAACATACGCAGTCAAGACACTACCTCTTGCCCCCTGCCTCAACCTTCTAACTTAGTTTATTATAGGAGATATGCAATGTATGCAGCTGACATGAAGATAGGCCTGGAAACTCCACTGCTGCCTCAGCATTCTTCCAGTATTTGTGGTAAAGGTAAAATAAGTATAATTCGGAAGAGAGATGTCAGTCAGCATGGTCAGAGACAGACAGATGCAGAAGATGCTCTGTCTCTTTCTTGAGGAAGCACACAGCACTGTTTGTAAATTGCTATTCAGAAATGATGCAATCAAACTCGATGATTATTGAATCCTCTAATGACTAATCATCTATTTCTGGATCTCATACCGCAGACATACGACATCATCTCCAGGAAGCTTTCCCAAAAGATACGGCAGCACCCACTTATTCTACAGTTGTTCAAGCTTATCTGCACTATGGCAAATTCCTGTGTACAAATGGGAAGTGCTCGAATAGGTTTTATAGTGTGGGAGCCTGAATCATTTACAGCTATGCTTTTTATATATGTTCCCCACATTTTACATTCTCTTCTTTTTTGTGCCAGTAGTAAAAGTTCATGAACTTCATGTATCTCAAAATTTTCTACCTATTTACTGTACATGTATTTGATTTGAGTTCTTTACCATTACGTTTTGAAATTGACACTTATCTTTGTAAAATCTAAATTGTTGTATATGTAAAAAGTGGAACAAAGAAACTTCATACTTCATAATACGCACCAAGGGCTTTTTTTTATCTATTACATTCCTAACAATGCAATAGAAAGGTGGATGGTATATCAATTTGTAGGTTTTAACTTTCAGATTAATTTGAAATAAGCTTTTGTATTTTTTGTGAGGAAAAATGGACACCTTGTTCAAGCTCTCAAATTCTCTTCTTTTTTGTGCCAGTAGTAAAAGTTCATGAACTTCATGTATCTCAAAATTTTCTACCTATTTACTGTACATGTATTTGATTTGAGTTCTTTACCATTACGTTTTGAAATTGACACTTTTTTTGTAAAATCTAAATTGTTTATATGTAAAAAGTGGAACAAAGAAAGTTTATACTTCATAATACGCACCAAGGGCTTTTTTTTAATCTATTACATTCCTAACAATGCAATAGAAAGGTGGATGGTATATCAATTTGTAGGTTTTAACTTTCAGATTAATTTGAAGTAGTTCTAGCTTTTGTATTTTTTGTGAGGAAAAATGGACACCTTGTTCAAGTTTTCCATAGGCATTTGCCATAGTGAAAATATCTGAAGATAACCTTTTACTCCATAATGGTAGCTTTTACAAGTGAAGAGGGTTCAATAGCTTTCGTGTGTATTAGTGGGGATTTGTCTGAGAGGAAAATAAGTATTCAAAATTTCACTTTCAACTCAGAAGCCTCAAATTTGTAAGCTGTAGCATAGTTAGAGTAGAAAAGTCCCTGAGGCTGAGGCTGAGGCTGAACACCTGCTGAATCAGGTAATCTAGCACATTTGAAAACTAGATGAATCTTCGACCACATGTGGTCGAACTTTATGCCTCCGCCATTACCAAATCAGAAATAAATGGCACTTCATGTTGATTTATTTTCATTTATACAATGACATCTTTGACCTTGACCTCTGACCTTGTGACCCTCAAATCTAATCAGATCACTGTCTCTCCCATATGCATACATGTGCTAAGTTTGAGGTTGATGGGTCAAATGGTTGTTGAGTTATTGTGAAAACGAACCATTTCTATGTACATAATGACCTCTAAGAGCTTTGACCTTTGACCTTGCGACCCCCAAATCTAATCAGATCATTGTCCCTTCCATGTGCATACATGAGCCCAGTTTGAAGCCAATCTGTCAAATGGTTCTTCAGTTATCGCGAGAACAAACCATTTTATGTGTATTATTACCTCTATGACCTTGACCTTTGACCATGAGACCCCAAAAACTAGTCAGATCATTGTCTCTCCCATATGCATACAAATGCTAAGTTTGAGGTTGATCGGTCAAATGGTTGTTGAGTTATGGTGAAAACGAACCATTTCTATGTACATAATGACCTCTATGACCTTTGACCTTTGACCTTGAGACCCCAAAATCTAATCAGATCATTGTCCCTTCCATGTGCATTCATGAGCCAAGTTTGAAGCCAATCTGTCAAATGGTTCTTAAGTTATGGCGAGAACGAGCCATTTTTATGTGTATTATTACCTCTATAACCTTGACCTTGGACCTTGAGACTCCAAAATCTAATCAGATCATTGTCCCTCCCATATGCATGCACGAGCCAAGTTTGAAGTTGATCCGTCAAATGGTTCTTAAGTTATCGCGAGAACGAAAATGGGACGGACGGACGGACGGACGACCCGAAAACATAATGCCTCCGGCAAACACCTACGGTGGGTGGAGGCATAAAAAATAAATCTTACTTCTCCAAAGGGCAATTTTGTTTCTGGCCAACCAAGAGAATAGGGGATAATACAGGTAGCTTTTACGGGTGAATGGGGTTCGATAGCATTTGTGTGTATTAGCAGGGATTTGTCTACGCTAGATCCTTCCTACATGAGAGGAAAATAATTATTCAAATTTCACTTTCAACTCAGAAACCTCAAATTTGTAAATTGTAGCACAGTAAGAGTAGAAGAGTCCCTGAGGCTCAGGCTGAGGCTGAACACCTGCTGAATCAGGTAATCTAGCACATTTGAAGGAATGTGAAAACATAAAATCTTGCTTAGAGCAATTTTATTTTTGGCGAACCCAGAAAATAGGGGATATACACGTAGTTTTTACAGGTGAATGGGGTTCAATAGCATTTGTGTGCATTAGCAGGGATTTGTCTAGGCTAGATCCTTCATACATGAGAGGAAAATAATTATTCAAAATTTCACTTTCAACTCAGAAACCTCAAATTTGTAAATTGTAGCACAGTAAGGGTAGAAGAGTCCCTGAGGCTGAGGCTGAACACCTGAATCAGGTAATCTAGCACATTTGAAGAAATTAAATCTTGCTTAGGGCAATTTTGGTGTCTGTTTTTGGCGAACCTAGAAAATAGGGGACCAGACAAGCGCATGTACCATTTATACAGTGGAGGGACTGGCAGAGACAGCCGAAACTCAAGGTATGAGACAAGTCCATAATCGAGTTAAAACTGACTTTCAAATATCAGTGAATACTGGTATGTTTTTGCCTAGTAATTACGTTCTTAAATATTACATTGTCCTCCTGGCTCTCAGATTCCCAGTTATTTGATGAAAATAATTTTGATTTTGGCCAGAAATGTTTCACTGCTTTAAAATCTTGTGCAGATCATCTCTGCTGCCGCTGCAGATGGGCTACAGTTGCTTGCACACAAATATTCGGCAAACCCGGAGAATAGGGAACCAGAAGTGCATGCTTGCCATTCATACAGTGCACAGCCGGTGCAGAGACAGTCAAAACCCCAAGACGGGACAAGGCTACAATCAAGATAAAAATGACCTTCAAATATGTTTGTCAAGTAATTAGTAATCTTGTTCTGACATATTATCACATTGTCCCCTCTGCTCTCATATATTCCCAATTATTTAAATATGTTCGATTTTGTCCAAATATGTCATCAAAATCGCAAATGTTTACCACAGAATTTTGTTCATATTGTCCGGCAAACCCGGAGAATAGGGGCCGGAACGCACAAGCATGCCATTCACACACAGTGCAGAGATCAGCAGAGATAGCCAAAACTTAAGGTACGTGACAACTGAAAAGTCCATAATCGAGTTCAAAATGACTTTCAAATATGTTTTAATCAGGTCATTATGTTCTAATATCTTACACTGTCCTCTCAGCTTTCATATTTTTGGTTATTTGATGAAAATCATTTTGATTGTGAATCTGAATCTGAAAAATTTACATTGTTGGGTCAGCAAAACGTCTCTCTTCCAGACACATCCACACTAACTTGATGATGTGAGAAGCGCATTGCGTGTGGAATGACTTATTGCAATTGCTTAAGTTTAGACGTGAATGTTTCCAAGGACAGGAAACAGAAAAGGGCCAGAAATGTTGTCAAACTCACAAATGTTTAACCTCTGAATCTTGTGTAGATCGTCCTTTTTCAGCGAATTCAGCGCATTTGTGACTCTAGCTCTTGCATTTCAACCGTATTCAGACGATCGACCAATATGAAACAACAACGACAAAAACATCTTTCGTATGTTTATGCCCAAACATACATGGTCGATCGTCTGAATACGGCTGGTTGAAATGTGAGGAGTTGCGAATTTGCTGATCTCCCTGCGAAAAGCGCGGAGGCTAGGCGAACAGAGATAGAGGTTGGCTGCTGCAAGATTTTCAACCGAGACAACCTAACGCTAGGACCCTGGATTTACCTGAAAATGGAGGGTTAAAAGGGATGAATCATAAAATCGATAAGCTATATACTCTATAGTCAATAATAGTGTACAATGATATTTTTATATTAATGAATGAAGGGGAAAAATATATGACTTGAGGTATAGTTTTCTCGTTGTGCTGCCCAGCACAATGAGATTGCATGGCGTGCACGCACAACGCTCCGGGGCGCTTCTGTCTCTAAAAAGGAGGAGTGCCTACCCTACCATTATAAGAGGCTAATGACGACTGTTAGAGACAGAACACTTCGGTCTAAGCCCAGTAGGGTTAGTCAGTAAGAGGGGTCTAAGTTAGTGTTCGGGGAACACCAACTGACAAACATCAGCCACAACAATGAACTTGAATTTGAAATGAGGCTGGTGTTGGAATTGAAATCGGAAAATATATTTCCAGTAGTTCATTTTGAAAGTTGGTGTTGAATGTTATCTTCTGAACCAAATATCACGATTCGTGTTGACAATTTACATGTAGAGGGTCTAATTTGCCGATTCACATTCACCAACACCAATCCCTAACTTAGGCCATGGGACTGCAGCAAAGAAAGTTTGGCCCTGAGCCCGGCAAACCCGGCCCGGAGAATAGGGGACCGGAACGCGCGCACATATTCATTTGTGTGCAAACAAATGCAGCCAGTGGCAGCAGCAGAGTCGGCGGTGAGGGGGACGATCTGGACAAGATTCATGGATGAAACATTGGCAAACCCGGAGAATAGGGGACCGGAACGCGCGCACATATTCATTTGTGTGCAAACAAATGCAGCTGGTGGCAGCGGCAGATTCGGCAGCGAGGGGGACGTTCAGCACAAGATTCGTGGATGAAACATTGTGAGTTAACTTGATAACTTGATCATGGACTTGTCACATACCCTGACTTTCGGCTGTTGCTGCCGATCTCTGCACAGTACAAATGGCATGCGCGCGCGTTCCGGTCCCCTATTCTCCGGGTTTGCCGAAACATTTGTGAGTTTGACTTTGAGTCTTTGAGAACATTTCTGGCAAAAATCAAAATGATTTTCACCACATAATCACACATTTGAAAGCCGAGAGGACAATGTAATATATTAGAACATAAACATTATAATTACTTGATTAAAACATATTTTAAAGTCATTTTGAACTTGATCATGGACTTCGTCACATACCCTGACTTTCGGCTGTTGCTGCCGATCTCTGCACAGTACAAATGGCATGCGCGCGCGTTCCGGTCCGATCCCCTATATTCTCCGGGTTTGCCCCCGAGCCTAGCCCGAGGAAGTGTCGACTGTTACAGTGTTAGTCTTGTGTCTTCAATTTCAAAATCAATTTTTTAAAACTGTCAGAATTCTTTTGTCACAAATCACCGTAACTAAAGTTCCCTCGATATAAAGAAAGCTCAAACTAAAATATATAAATCATGTAAAGTCTTAACAACATTATTACCTTTCTATTTGATTCCGGCGAGATCGACCCGGAGAATACTCTTTTTAAATTCTGTGCAACTGCATGCAATAGATGCTGCGCAGTTAAGACTATTTTTACAAGATCAAGTTTTAAGATCTTATAACAGTATATGTTTTTTTTTTTTCAATGAAAAAAATATATTATGATACTTTATATTTATTGATTTATGAAAAGATATATTATTGATTAAAAATTACAGCAAAATATTTCAAATTAAAAATCGATACGACAACATTTATATTGCACGTTGAAAAACTGTAGAGGGCCTTTGTAGAGGTCGCGTCGATGGACGACCACAGAAATAGAAGACTACTTGATAACTCTTCCCCCCTCTCTTT
>CM057154.1:12659807-12675174 GCA_029962745.1 Echinometra lucunter
GATAGACAACCACATCAACTGTTATGCGACAATACTCCTTGGAGGTTTATGCACACTACTGGAAGAAGAAGAAGAAGAAGAGACCGAGTCGTCTCACACTCTCTCTGTCTCGCCTCGGTCTCAATTTTCAATTTTCATTCTCAGTC
Organism: Echinometra lucunter; assembly: GCA_029962745.1. NCBI lineage: Eukaryota > Metazoa > Echinodermata > Echinoidea > Camarodonta > Echinometridae > Echinometra > Echinometra lucunter. The sequence continues at coordinate 12,659,954 of CM057154.1, forward strand.
ACTCATATTAATTCACTCCATTTCTCTTCCTCAGTTAAAGTTAAAGTTCAACTTCAACATGTTCAACATGCAACAAGCTTCACCAACACCAAAATTTACCTTGATCTTTAATAGTTGAGTGCTCATTGTCCAAATTATTACGATAAGTAACCGGCCGAAGTGAAAATAGATCTTGGTACTATGATAAAAGATAGGGTCAGGTTTCAGTCCAGGTACTAGGTACAGAGGTTCAGTCCCACTCAGGAAACCAATCCCATACTATAGTACAAATTACTGCAAGCAAGCGCTGCATGCTGCATGTAATGGGGTATTCGTACATATATGCACTGCATGCAAACAGTATGTACAGTGCATAGCTGCGCGTGCATTCAGTTGATCACAAACGGGAAGTTCCCTTGATTGTATACCATACTGTAGGGCAGTTACGTCATCATTAGTTATCGCTATAGCTGTTTCAAACTCCCATCTCCCTGATTAGATCTAACAGTTACTATAGTAGTACTTAGCCTATTTAATTTCTCCCAGCATGGATGTTGATACCAGAGGGATGGGGGATATATCCCCCCATCCCCCAAATTGTTTCTTTGCTCTTTACTCTCTTTGTCTTTGTCTTTACTTTTTTTCGAGGACAGAGCAAAGAAACAATTTTTTTTAAAGGAAAGGAAAAGGAAAATGCTTTCAGCGCTCGCTCGCTTTGCTCGCTCGCATTTTAAGTATCTAAACCAATGAGGTTATAATACTATCTTTATGAAAGCAAATCGGTTTCCATCTTGTCTTTCTATCAATTAGTATGCATGGTATTATTGTTCTACTCGCATTTATTTTTTTATCTTAACCACTGCCAGTAAATATTTTTATGAGAGTTTATTATGAAATGAAGCTGGTTTGCATCTTCTTTCTATCCAATGTTATGTACTATCATAATACAAGGAGTCGAACGGGAAGAAGACCCATAACAGAAGAGCTTTCATGAGATAATTGTTTGTGACGACCGGTAGTCTATTCCTATCTTACCAAATATGAGAAAGGATCGAGGATGCTGATAAAATATACGTTATTAAAATCATAAAATTGGAGTAACAATACACTAGAACCTAGCTGTTCTCACTATTAAAAAAAAAAATAGCCCTTTCTCGCTTGCTCGCTCCGCTTGCTCATAGAAACAAGATCAGGAGGCAAGCGCTCTTATTCACTCAGCAACATGAATATCATATTTTACAGCGAGACGTAAAGTATTTTTTTTTAATACAGGGAAATGGTACATCATAAAATTCATATAAATCAAGGTGGAAATTCTACGTTTAACAAGAAAGAAACAGAGTTTTTGTCGGTGCTCCCGCGGTAGCTCGCTTCGCTCGCTCATAGAAACAAAATGGTTTTATCTTTGGCAAGCGATGCACCAAAATACATCATACATGTACTATTGGACAATTAGGTGATCAAAACTATTTAGATATCTTTGAGGCTATCAAAGAATGTAAATTGATTTCCTCGCTCGCAGCGCTCACTCGAATACGTAATGTAGAATATTTTATAAACCTATAGTGGATTTTGATGACAAATAACACTTCATCACTAAAGGAGTGTGTTAATTTTCCCCAGTCTCGCCTCCCTCGATTGTAATATTTGAAATAGGGTGGTTTAGGAAAGTAACAATAATGGACCAGAGAGGTGCTGAATTAGTCAAACATCTTCTATTGCTTGAATGTATTTGAGGACAAATAACATTTCTTTTATAGCTAGAAAGTGGAATTTTCGGCTCGCTCGCAAAATAAAAACGGGATGGTTCATATTCTAAGCAGTGGAGTAACAACCGGGGGCAGGGCCAGAGTGGCCCCCCCCCCCGAAGGATTTCAGCGGGAAAATCCACCAAACCACCGGGAAAATGAAAGGGAGGGAAAGGAAGAAAAAGGAAGGGAGAAAGGGAAAGGAAGAAGAAGAAAGGAAAAGAAAGAGAATGACATACAAGAAAGAAAGAAGAAAGGGGAAGAAGAAGAGAACAGTGAAAGAAAAGGAGACCGTGATACCCGAAAAAACGAAAGAATAAGACGAGCTGAGCGATATAGGGGGTGTGTAGAGGAAAAGAGAAGAAGCCAAGAAACAAAGAATGAGGAAAAATTAGTACCAAAACTCCACTCCCTGGATCCCCGCAGTGGCTTTCCCTGTAGATCCCCCCCCCCCACCCCCATCAGGGGTCCTAAGCCAGAACCCTGGGCTCCATCCGCTAAGGGATTCGCAACAAGCAACTCGCGGTGCTGGCTCAACTCCGCATATTCTATTTCTAGACTTAGTTACCGGGAAATTTTCGGCTCTGCCCTCCCCCCCCCCCCCCCCATAACAGGCAGAGAATGTAAGAGACCGGGAACAGAAAACGGACAATGCAAAGAAAGTAACGTCAGAGCTTCCGCGCTTCGCACCCTCCCCCTGGCATGCCTAGGGAGCGCGTTTTGCACTATCGTCCTCCTACAGTGAAATCCTAGCTACACCACTGATTCTAGACTTAATTACCGGGAAATTTTTGGCTATGCATATGCCCCCTCCCTCCCCCCCCCCCCCCTCCCTCCCCCTTCCCCCCGATAACAGGCAGAGAGCGTATGAAGAGCGGGAACTGACAGCGAAAACACGCCGGAGCTTCTTTGCGCGGGAGGGGGGAAACCTAGCTACGCCACAGATCCTAGACGTAGACTAGTTACCGGGAAATTTTGGGCTGTGCCCCCCCCCCCGATAACAGGTACCTGTTAAGCCCCTGACTCTAAGTAAAGGTTTAAGTCCCCTGAAGTTCTCATTCAAGTACTAGTAATGAGGATGTACCTCTACGATATTGCTTGAAGACAGTGCGGCTAATAATTGGAGGAACGGTAGATTAGACTGTTAATGCGGAGATTATGGGCTGCAAAAACAGGTCCTCCCCCCCCCCCCCCCCGTTTATTTAGTCTATCCTTCATGTTTGAACCTCGACATCCTTTCTCAGCTCGGTCGCTTTGCTCCGTGGTCGAGGATATTCGGCATCAGTCATCCCCCCACCGCGAACACAAATCGCCACCCATGTCTCCCAGGCTCGGATTTTAGATTTTAAAATTATTCCACCCAAAGTGTGCATAGGTCGATCAATTTCAGTTTTAAAAATGAAAAAGCTCCCTCGTATGGGACCTGGGAGGGGAATACCCACTGATCTGTATGAAAAGAATATTTTCATAACGGGGATATCCCCTCCCCCTCTTCCTGACTAATAATTTTGTATATATTATATATTATTCTATGTTCTATTCCATTTTATATCTTGGTCTATTGTATTCTATTTGTCCTATGTTCATTTAATTCTATTCCATTATTCTGTTCTATTTTATATCTATTCTATTCTATTTTATTCTATTCTATTCTATTCCATTCTATTCTATTCTATTCTATTATATTCTATTCTATTCTATTCTATTCTATTCTATTCTATTCTATTCTATTCTATTCTATTCTATTCTATTCCATTCTATTTTATTTTATTTTATTCTATTCTATTCCATTCTATTCTATTCCATTCCATTCCATTCTATTCTATTCTATTCTATTCTATTCTATTCTATTCTATTCTATTCTATTCTATTCCATTCTATTCTATTCTATTCTATTCTATTCTGTTCTATTCCATTCTATTCTATTCTATTCTATTTTATATCTATTCTATTCTATTCCATTCCATTCTATTCTATTCTATTCTGTTCTATTCTATTCTATATTCTATTCCATTCTATTTTTATATTCTCTTCTATTCTATTCTATTCTATTCTATTCTATTCTATTCTATTCTTTTACTCCATATCTATTCTATTCTATTCTATTCTTTTCTATTCTATTCTATTCTATTCTATTCTATTCTTTTCTATTCTATTCTATTCTATTCTATTCTATTCTATTCTATTCTTTTACTCCATATCTATTCTATTCTATTTTATTTTATTTTATTCTATTCTATTCTATTCTATTCTATTATGTTCTGTTCTGTTCTATTCTATTCTATTCTATTCTATTCTATTCAGTTCTGTGCTGTTCTTTTCTGTTCTGTTCAGCTCTGTTCTTTTCTGTTCTTGTTTGCTCTGTTCTGTTCTGTTCTTTTCTGCTCTGTTCTATTAAATTCTAGTATGACTGAATTTGTATATTTATTTTTATACATATTTACTGTGAAATGGAAAAATGAATCAAATCAAATCAAATCAAATCTATTCTTTTATATTTTATTTTATTCTGTTATTCTATTCTGTTATAGTTTCATTTTATTCTACAAACATCCAGGAACAAAACAAAACAACAGACAACCCTGACAAAAAGGTCATCGCAGTTTTGCGGCGTAGGTGTGTTATTTCTTACACCAAAATTCTCGGCTTCTGTGACGGGGGGGGGGGGGGCGGTCATTGCCCCACTGATTAATTAAACTAAATTTATATGCCGAAAGGTGGCGGATAGTCCTTCAAAGGACTTGGAGCACCACCAGCATAAAACCACTTTCCACTTTAAGGGGGGGGGGGGGGGGGGGGGGGGGGCACGTAAAAAGTGTAAACAAAAGAAGGGGAAAATCCATCTTGAGGCATTATAGTAGATCAATTGTTCAATTTAACATACTTTGAAGATCATTTTACGACATTTTTGTTTATATTTTCTTCTTCTTTTCTTCTTCAGGCCCTAACCGTAATTTGCACTTTATACTTCTGGTTACTCATTTGCGAGAGACAGCGAACAAAAATGAAAAGTATTTCTCAATGCATTTCATGTGAGGTCTCACTGCCACTCTAGCCTTATCATGTAGTAATCACTGACGGTTTTTAAAGCACAATCTCAAAGATATCATACGATGTGCCGTGCTTGAGATGCAAAACAGTGAGCGTAGCAAGCTATAGCTTTTAACAAAAAGGCAGAAAAATCCCTCTCATTACTTCACTTTATGAGTGTTTGATGAGTTGGGGCGGAGACGTTGACCCCATTTTACATTTGACTCCTTAAACATGTTGAAGTTAGTTAGACCATCCATGTCATTCACAAAATGCTTGTCAGACCGAACATATCCGCCGGGGTAGCCCCCAGGGACTCGGGGCCCCAAAGTCGGGTTGATTTAACCCCATTTAACATGTGCACCAAACTTTTTCAGGAGGATCTTGCATGACTATACATTATATCAAAACACACACACACACACACACACAACAAAAAAAAAAAACTGACAAACTGACAAGACAAAATATGGCAGCTTGCCAAGTATCTGGGGTATCTGGGCTATGTTGTTGCCAGGCTGAAATCTACTAATCACGTGTTCACAAATACCTACAAGTTGTTCTATGATATCTTGTCCAAGAGCCCAGGTGGGCAAGACCCTGACAATATTACTTTACTCTTTTTTTTTAAAGAAAGCAATACAATTTTCAAAATTTAATAACTTATTATTAAAACTATTATTTTACATCCAAACATCACCCAAAGAAATTTACATTACTCAAGAATCTTGTTCTGTGTGAATTTAAAGGAAAATATGCAACCCAGACATCAGTGTGCTTTTAAATAGTAAATGAAGAAGAACAAGAAAGAACAGACAGTGAAAGTTTGAGAAAATTTGACAATCTGTTCAAAAGTTGTTAGTTTGAAAGTTTAAGTGAATCATTATTATGAAGATCCTTAAATTGGCAGCTCTCCAGGCATCTGCGATGTCACCGTGGACAACTCTCAATTCATTTTGTACACATGCAGAATTTAACATTTTCTCCACTTTCAAGAAAAATTGAAATTCTTTTGATTTACTTTTTAAGTATGTCATGGCTACATCAATTCTACAAGTATTTGGGGAAGAATTATGTTCACTCCTAACTTAAAGGTTATATAAATCAGTTATTTAAAAAATTATGGACAAAATGAATGAAGAGTTGTCCACGATGACATCACAGATGCTGGCAAAGTTGCCAACTTAAGGATTTTCATAATAGGGATTTACTCAAACTTTAAATATTCATAACTCTCGAAGAGATTTCTGATATTGCTCAAAATTTCACTGTTTACTCTTTCTTGTTCATCTTGATTAACTAAAAAGACACTGAATGCCCGGGTTCCGTTCTTCTTTAACTTGGATTGAATGAAACACTTGAGAGTTATCATGGTTGGTAAGTGATAAAATGGATTTTTCTCTATCTATGAGAGCACTTTGGGGGCAGTAAAGCCTTTAGTTGAAGGGCAATTTGGTGGTTTTTTCCGGGAAGTGTTAGACCCCCTTCCTAATTAAGGAAATATTGGTCGTTTTTAAAAAACATTTTTGGAATGTGTAGCCATAGCTCTTCCTTATGACAAAATTTGGTAAACGGGCCTTATGTGGAAAAACTTTCCTCATTTTTGGGGCCGTCTGACAACCCCTCCCGACGGAAAATATTGTCAGTTTTTCTGTTTTGGTAATGTAGTGTCATAAACCACTTTCTCCTGACAAAGCTTGGTGCATGTTAGATGGGGTTAAATCAACCCGACCTTGGGGCCCTTTTGGGAGGCCCTGGGGGTTACCCCCGGCGGATATGTTCGGTCTGACAAGCATTTTGTAAATGGGATGGATGGTCTATTAACTCTAAGGGGTCAATATGTAAATGGGGTGACTATTTCGGGACAGGCTCCTGGCTCCTGGGCTCCTGGCTGGGCTAACAGTCCATATCTGGTCGTCCACACAGAAATAGAAGACGGTCGTCTTCTATTTCTGTGGTCGTCCATCGACGCGACCTCTACAAAGGCCCTCTACAGTTTTTCAACGTGCAATATAAATGTTGTCGTATCGATTTTTGATTTGAATATTTCGCTGTAATTTTAATCAATAATATATCTTTTCATAAATTGATAAATATAAAGTATCATAATATATTTTTTTTCATTGAAAAAAAAAAACATATACTGTTATAAGATCTTAAAACTTGATCTTGTAAAAATAGTTTTAACTGCGCAGCATCTATTGCAGTTGCACAGAATTTAAAAAGAGTATTCTCCGGGTCGATCTCGCCGGAATCAAATAGAAAGGTAATAATGTTGTTAAGACTTTACATGATTTATATATTTTAGTTTGAGCTTTCTTTATATCGAGGGAACTTTAGTTACGGTGATTTGTGACAAAAGAATTCTGACAGTTTTTAAAAATTGATTTTGAAATTGAAGACACAAGACTAACAGTAACACTGTAACAGTCAACACTTCCTCGGGCTAGGCTCGGGGCAAACCCGGAGAATATAGGGGATCGGACCGGAACGCGCGCGCATGCCATTTGTACTGTGCAGAGATCGGCAGCAACAGCCGAAAGTCAGGGTATGTGACGAAGTCCATGATCAAGTTCAAAATGACTTTAAAATATGTTTTAATCAAGTAATTATAATGATTATGTTCTAATGAATATATTACATTGTCCTCTCGGCTTTCAAATGTGTGATTATGTGGTGAAAATCATTTTGATTTTTGCCAGAAATGTTCTCAAAGACTCAAAGTCAAACTCACAAATGTTTCGGCAAACCCGGAGAATAGGGGACCGGAACGCGCGCGCATGCCATTTGTACTGTGCAGAGATCGGCAGCAACAGCCGAAAGGCAGGGTATGTGACAAGTCCATGATCAAGTTATCAAGTTAACTCACAATGTTTCATCCACGAATCTTGTGCTGAACGTCCCCCTCGCTGCCGAATCTGCCGCTGCCACCAGCTGCATTTGTTTGCACACAAAATGCAAATGAATATGTGCGCACGTTCCGGTCCCCTATTCTCCGGGTTTGCCAATGTTTCATCCATGAATCTTGTCCAGATCGTCCCCCTCACCGCCGACTCTGCTGCTGCCACTGGCTGCATTTGTTTGCACACAAATGAATATGTGCGCGCGTTCCGGTCCCCTATTCCTCCGGGCCGGGTTTGCCGGGCTCGGGGCCAAACTTTCTTTGCTGCAGTCCCATGGCCTAAGTTAGGGATTGGTGTTGGTGAATGTGAATCGGCAAATTAGACCCTCTACATGTAAATTGTCAACACGAATCGTGATATTTGGTTCAGAAGATAACATTCAACACCAACTTTCAAAATGAACTGCTGGAAATATATTTTCCGATTTCAATTCCAACACCAGCCTCATTTCAAATTCAAGTTCAATGTTGTGGCTGATGTTTGTCAGTTGGTGTTCCCCCGAACACTAACTTAGACCCCCTCTTACTGACTAACCCTACTGGGCTTAGACCGAAGTGTTCTGTCTCTAACAGTCGTCGTTAGCCTCTTATAATGGTAGGGTCGGCACTCCTCCTTTTTAGAGACAGAAGCGCCCTGGAGCGTTGTGCGTGCACGCCATGCAATCTCATTGTGCTGGACAGCACAACGAGAAAACTATACCTCAAGTCATATATTTTTCCCCTTCATTCATTAATATAAAAATATCATTGTACACTATTATTGACTATAGAGTATATAGCTTATCGATTTTATGATTCATCCCTTTTAACCCTCCATTTTCAGGTAAATCAGGGTCCTAGCGTTAGGTTGTCTCGGTTGAAAATCTTGCAGCAGCCAACCTCTATCTCTGTTCGCCTAGCCTCCGCGCTTTTCGCAGGGAGATCAGCAAATTCGCAACTCCTCACATTTCAACCAGCCGTATTCAGACGATCGACCATGTATGTTTGGGCATAAACATACGAAAGATGTTTTTGTCGTTGTTGTTTCATATTGGTCGATCGTCTGAATACGGTTGAAATGCAAGAGCTAGAGTCACAATGCGCTGAATTCGCTGAAAAAGGACGATCTACACAAGATTCAGAGGTTAAACATTTGTGAGTTTGACAACATTTCTGGCCCTTTTCTGTTTCCTGTCCTTGGAAACATTCACGTCTAAACTTAAGCAATTGCAATAAGTCATTCCACACGCAATGCGCTTCTCAAATCATCAAGTTAGTGTGGATGTGTCTGGAAGAGAGACGTTTTGCTGACCCAACAATGTAATTTTTCAGATTCAGATTCACAATCAAATGATTTTCATCAAATAACCAAAAATATGAAAGCTGAGAGGACAGTGTAAGATATTAGAACATAATGACCTGATTAAAACATATTTGAAAGTCATTTTGAACTCGATTATGGACTTTTCAGTTGTCACGTACCTTAAGTTTTGGCTATCTCTGCTGATCTCTGCACTGTGTGTGAATGGCATGCTTGTGCGTTCCGGCCCCTATTCTCCGGGTTTGCCGGACAATATGAACAAAATTCTGTGGTAAACATTTGCGATTTTGATGACATATTTGGACAAAATCGAACATATTTAAATAATTGGGAATATATGAGAGCAGAGGGGACAATGTGATAATATGTCAGAACAAGATTACTAATTACTTGACAAACATATTTGAAGGTCATTTTTATCTTGATTGTAGCCTTGTCCCGTCTTGGGGTTTTGACTGTCTCTGCACCGGCTGTGCACTGTATGAATGGCAAGCATGCACTTCTGGTTCCCTATTCTCCGGGTTTGAAGAATATTTGTGTGCAAGCAACTGTAGCCCATCTGCAGCGGCAGCAGAGATGATCTGCACAAGATTTTAAAGCAGTGAAACATTTCTGGCCAAAATCAAAATTATTTTCATCAAATAACTGGGAATCTGAGAGCCAGGAGGACAATGTAATATTTAAGAACGTAATTACTAGGCAAAACATACCGGTATTCACTGATATTTGAAAGTCAGTTTTAACTCGATTATGGACTTGTCTCATACCTTGAGTTTCGGCTGTCTCTGCCAGTCCCTCCACTGTATAAATGGTACATGCGCTTGTCTGGTCCCCTATTTTCTAGGTTCGCCAAAAACAGACGACAAAATTGCCCTAAGATTTCTTCAAATGTGCTAGATTACCTGATTCAGGTGTTCAGCCTCAGCCTCAGGGACTCTTCTACCCTTACTGTGCTACAATTTACAAATTTGAGGTTTCTGAGTTGAAAGTGAAATTTTGAATAATTATTTTCCTCTCATGTATGAAGGATCTAGCCTAGACAAATCCCTGCTAATGCACACAAATGCTATTGAACCCCATTCACCCGTAAAAACTACGTGTATATCCCCTATTTTCTGGGTTCGCCAAAAATAAAATTGCTCTAAGCAAGATTTTATGTTTTCACATTTCTTCAAATGTGCTAGATTACCTGATTCAGCAGGTGTTCAGCCTCAGCCTGAGCCTCAGGGACTCTTCTACTCTTACTGTGCTACAATTTACAATTTGAGGTTTCTGAGTTGAAAGTGAAATTTGAATAATTATTTTCCTCTCATGTAGGAAGGATCTAGCGAGGACAAATCCCTGCTAATACACACAAATGCTATCGAACCCCATTCACCCGTAAAAGCTACCTGTATTATCCCCTATTCTCTGGGTTGGCCAGAAACAAAATTGCCCTTGGAGAAGTAAGATTTATTTTTTATGCCGCCGCCCACTGTAGGTGTTTGCCGGAGGCATTATGTTTTCGGGTCGTCCGTCCGTCTGTCCGTCCCATTTTCGTTCTCGCGATAACTTAAGAACCATTTGACGGATCAACTTCAAACTGGCTCGTGCATGCATATGGGAGGGACAATGATCTGATTAGATTTTGGAGTCTCAAGGTTCCAAGGTCAAGGTTATAGAGGTAATAATACACATAAAAATGGCTCGTTCTCGCCATAACTTAAGAACCATTTGACAGATTGGCTTCAAACTTTGCTCATGAATGCCATGGAAGGGACAATGATCTGATTAGATTTTGGGGGTCTTCAAGGTCCAAAGGTCAAAGGTCATAGAGGTCATTATGTAACATAGAAATGGTTTCGTTTTCACCATTACTCACAACCATTTGACCGATCACCTCAAACTTAGCATTTGTATGCATATGGGAGAGACAATGATCTGACTAGTTTTTGGGGTCTCACGGTTAAGGTCAAGGTCATAGAGGTAATAATACACATAAAATGGTTTGTTCTCGCGATAACTGAAGAACCATTTGACAGATTGGCTTCAAACTGGGCTCATGTATGCACATGGAAGGGACAATGATCTGATTAGATTTTGTGGGTCGCAAGGTCAAAGGTCAACAGCTCTTAGAGGTCTTAGGTACATAGAAATGGTTCTTTTCACAATAACTCAACAACCATTGACCGATCAACCTCAAACTTTAGACACATGTAATGCATATGGGAGAGGACGTGATCTGATTAGATTTGAGGGTCACAAGGTCAGGGGTCAAGGTCAAAAGATGTCATGTAGAAATGAAATAAATCAACATGAAGTGCCATTTATTTCTGATTTGGTAATGGCGGAGGCATAAAGTTGACCACTTGTGGTCGAAGATTCAGCTAGTTTTCAAATGTGCTAGTTACCTGATTCAGCATGGTTCAGCTTCAGCCTCAGCCTCAGGGAATTTTCTACTCTAACTATGCTACAGCTTACAAATTTGAGGCTTCTGAGTTGAAAGTGAAATTTTGAATACTTATTTTCCTCTCAGACAAATCCCCACTAATACACACAAAAGCTTTGAACCCTCTTCACACTTGTAAAAGCTACCATTATGGAGTAAAGAGTTATCTTCAGATATTTTCACTATGGCAAATGCCTATGGAAAACTTGAACAAGGTGTCCATTTTTCCTCACAAAAAATACAAAAGCTAGAAACTATTCAAATTAATCTGAAAGTTAAAACCTACAAATTGATATACCATCCACCTTTCTATTGCATTGTTAGGAATGTAATAGATTAAAAAAAAAGCCCTTGGTGCGTATTATGAAGTATAAAGTTTCTTTGTTCCACTTTTTCATATAACAATTTAGATTTTACAAAAAAAGTGTCAATTTCAAAACGTATGGTAAAGAAACTCAAATCAAATACATGTACAGTAAATAGGTAGAAAATTTTGAGATAACATGAAGTTCATGAACTTTTACTACTGCACAAAAAAGAAGAGAATTTGAGAGCTTGAACAGGTGTCCATTTTTCCTCACAAAAAAATACAAAAGCTTATTTCAAATTAATCTGAAAGTTAGAAACCTACAATTGATATACCATCCACCTTTCTATTGCATTGTTTAGGAATGTAAGAGATAAAAAAAAAGCCCTTGGTGCATAGTATGAGTATAAAGTTTCTTTGTTCCACTTTTTACATATACACAATTTAGATTTTACAAAGATAAGTGTCAATTTCAAACGTAATGGTAAAGACTCAAATCAAATACATGTACAGTAAAATAGGTAGAACATTTTGAGATACATGAAGTTCATGAACTTTTACTACTGGCACAAAAAAGAAGAGAATGTAATGTGGGGAACATATTATAAAAAGCATAGCTGTAAATGATTCAGCAGGCTCCCACACTATAAAACCTATTCGAGCACTTCCCATTTGTACACAGAATTTGCCATAGTGCAGATAAGCTTGTACAACTGTAGAATAGTGGGTGCTGCCGTATCTTTTGGAAAAAGCTTCCTGGAGATGATGTCGTATGTCTGCGGTATGAGAATCCAGAAATAGATTGATTAGTCATTAGAGGATTCAAATATCATCGAGTTTGATTGCATCATTTCTGAATAGCAATTTACAAACAGTGCTGTGTGCTTCCTCAGAAACGAGACAGAGCATCTTCTGCATCTGTCCTGTCTCTGACCATGCTGACTGACATCTGTCCTTCCGAATTATACTTATTTTACCTTTACCACAAATACACAAATACTGGAAGAATGCTGAGGCAGCAGTGGAGTTTCCATGCCTATCTTCATGTCAGCTGCATACATTGCATATCTCCTATAATAAACTGAAGTTAGAAGGTTGAGGGCAGGGGGCAAGAGGTAGTGTCTTGATGCGTATGTTTTAGATTATATGAAACAAGTGCTGCTCCTTCCAAGTTCCAGTGACATCAAGCCTGACAGGGCGGAATGATAAAAAAGTTAAAAACAGAGCCAAATTTAAATTCTATCAAAAATTAAAAACAAGAATGTCATAACTTGTGATTCTGTATATGAAACACAGCATCCTACATCATGCTTACAAAAAATCTTATTACCATAGCAAATGAAATCTTTGTCAGTCTCAAGTTTTTACAGTATTGTTTTGTGATGTAAAGCTATTATACAGGATGATGATGTGTAGCATTGAGGCATTTCTTTCTTAGTTTTTTTCATGTCCCGTCGGCATTGATGGGACTGTGGGCTCTGGACCCCATGTGAGGCCAAATGATTGTAACTTGAATCTTCTCTTCTCTGAGTGCTGTCTCTTTGTTTCATTCTTTTCAATAGATGTGAGGACACCCACCAATGGCAAAATGAATTTGATATCAACACCCCAAATGACCACCAATGGTCAGACAACTGCACCACACCAGAGAGTTGGGAAATGCGGCCGGAAGCCCAACTCCTGCTCGACATCTGCTAAATCGTAGCACTACTGATCAGGAGGTGATAGACACCCCAGTTTGAACTGATGGAGTGTCTTATTCTTTCAATGGTTTGTGGATATGACATGTATGAGACCACCACCCGGGGCCCACCTCTACAGAGATCACTGTGATTATGACAGTTCTGATATGTCGTACCAAGAAATTAATACCCCAGACAGAGCAGATAGCAGTCTTCCTATTGATGTGTCATGTGAATGGAATAAACAGTGAGAAGAATGCCATTCCTGAAGATTCTCCTGTTGAAGCTAATGGGGGAAGGAGACCAGTCATGAGGAATGAACCCTCTTTTTTACAGAAATGAAAAAAAGTCATGGTGAGGGTTACAGTACAATGCTGAAGTACATGACAACTTCCATCATGTTGAACCCAATGACAAAAATTTTTGGAGATAGTGACTTGCAGAGATCCTTTGATACCAATGAAACAGACAATCAGCAAACTGTAGGACATGAAGTTGAGGGATGCATTCTGGAACAATTGGACGAACCGGAGTATCCCGAAGAGAACCAGTATATGCAAGTCCATTCACTCCTGTAGCAGTTAATGATTACATGTATGGCATCTACCTTCAGTTAATAGACGTGTTACATCACCAAACTGTTGAATCGTACAGGACGTGAATCATGGTGAAGAGTGACATATCCAAAGCAGTTCTAGATTATCCAACTGCAGAGGATGTTTGCCATACATCTGAAGAGAAAAACTGACACTGTGCAGATTACTTGAATACTCCTGTTACCTGCGATGAAAATGAGTCAGCAACAATAGATGAGAGAGTTGAAAACCTAAAGAATCAGAAAAACAACTACATATATCTTCAACAGCTCCTCCTCCAGAAAATATGAACTCTTCTCTTCTGTCAATGGGGGTTCCTCAGAATGCCCAAGAACTGGATCAACTTGCTGACTTCCTTAACATGGAAGATCCCTTCAAGAAACCTTTGGAATCTTCAGAGAATATGAATCCAGATGATTTATGTATTTCCCAATCCAAGGACACTGATTATAAAGAGCCTGAGAGTATTCCAGTGGCTGATGAGAACACTGGCAGTCCATCAGTACCATCTAAGAGGAAAAAAAGGAGAAGGAAAGTCAATACAGTTGGTGAAAGACGAAGATCTGTAAGGATTGCCAGAAGGGAGTCTTTGATTACTACACGCTGTGATATCAGTGATGCACATTTACCTCCAGAGATTTCTAATGATGTGTCCAGCACTGTACCAATGTATGATCAGAACAGTACTCAGGAATATGGAAGTGCTGGTTTACAGCATAATCTTAGGGATCAGAGTATAATTAGTAATGATTCTGAGTATGTCTCTCATCCATTTCCAGAAGTAGGAGAAAACAGCCCCAAGAAGTCCACCTTGAATTATAATGAAATCAAAACTAGGGAGTCTGTGTTAATTGAAGGTCATGACACATAATGGTGTCTAATGAGACTGAGGATTTCAATCATATAAACATTGACTTACCCATGCCTCGAAAGAAGAAAAAACCAACAATGGAAGAAGGAGATCTAGTAGGTTATTAAAGCAAATATAAAGTTAGATGAAGACGATCAAGCTTTTCTTCTTCAAAGCCTGGAGTAGATGAGAAAAAGATAATGTATGATAGTGGATTTTTTGGCAGATTTTGCTGACTTTGGATTGGGTGATAATTGGATGCCAGGGGATTGTTTGGTGAAAACCAGTTTGCCAAGACCCCTAAGGAAAAATCTGGAAGAAGAAGAAGTCAGCACGGTTGAGTGGGGTTCCCATCCCACTTCTGGAACTCACAGATAAGTCAGAGATTAAAATCTTAGT
>CM057154.1:12675674-12730357 GCA_029962745.1 Echinometra lucunter
AATGTATCCTTCAGTAGTGATGTGCGTGATCGTGGAATTAGAAATCTCGGCATACTCGTGATATAAGCTCCGCTCTAAGAAAAAAATGTGATCGATCCTACCTTAGTAAGCTAGGGTATTAACTTCAACTCACTATATACTTGTGATATAGGCCCCATTGCACTTCCTCCTGTGCTGAAAGTGGGGCCTGTTTCACGACTAGACTATACGATACTATACTCGTTATATAGGCCCCGCGCTACGACATTTTAAGCCATTCAACACATTAGCGGGGCCTATTTAAGAACATCTTAGCTTATTTAATTTTAGATTCATTAATATATTTCTTTGAATGATCATTTACATTTCTTTTCATTTTCTTTTCATAAAAAAACCTTAAATTTTGTTTTGGCCGGGGTGTTATTCATCTAGTTATTCCGTTGTCTTTTTTATTCCATTTTGCTTTATCTAAACTGTAGATCTATTTATATATTTACATGTATTCAATTATTGATTAATAAATTTATTTATTCTTTTATTAAATCATTGATTTATTCCCATTTTTGTATGGGTGATATAATATTTTTTCCTTTCTTAATAGATTTATCCATTCATTCATTCATTCATTCATTCATTCATTTATTTATTTATTTATCACTTTGTTCATTCATTTATTTTCCATGTGTTTCATTATTTGTTTATCTATTAGTTATTCATTTATTCATTTATTCCTACCTTAAAAAAATCTTCATCTTTTTCTTCATCTTTTTTTTGTTTGTTTTGTTTTGGTGGGGGAGGCAGGTATCTTTTGATTTATTCAATAATTCATTAATGCAAGCATTTCTTTATTGTTCTCTTTTCTACCATATTTTATTGGAGGAGTTTAATTGAAATATTTTTTTCTTTGGAGGGGGTAATTTTTGAGTCCATAATTATGTATGCTTCTTGCTTATTTTCTGTTGTCGTTATTTTATTGCGGTCTTAATTCCTTTATACATATTTGTTTGATAGATTTTCTTACAGGAAATACATGTAACCAAATTTGTATTTCTATTAATTTCTTTTTATTTTCTTTTATTTCTTAGGATATTTCACATACTAGTTTACTCACATTTATACACTTTTTAAAGATAATGTTTTTTCTTGTATGTCCTGCTTATCATAGGCAGTTATTTTCTTAAAAATCATGACCTGGACTACTTTTTTATATGTTTGTTATGATCCAGGCAATAGTATTTTTTTTTTTAAGATTAACAATAAAGTGATAAACAATGAAATAAATCTAATTTTTTATTTTCTTTGTGTGTGTACCTGTGTATGTTGATGTGGATGTGCGTGTGCGTGTGTGGTGGAGGATTCATCTAGTTTTTGTATCTAGGCAGCAAACAAATGTGTGTCCTGCCTCTGTGACATTTTTTTGTCGCCCTATAGGCTTGTACACAAAAAGTGTGGTGACAAGCGTGTTACCACACTGTCTTATCATGTCTGAAAGCGCCTTAACTGTTAAAGTTTAAATTCAAGAAATTATGCTCAATCTGTCTTTTCACATATTCAAAATCTGTTTGAAAGCTTGTAAAGAAATCAAGTGTCGTATTGCTAAAAAGAAAGGAAAACCTGCATTCCATTTTCATAAAAGGAGGCTTGACCTAGCTTAAGGAAGCTATGCATGTTTTTATTCTGATATTTCATGCATAGCTTACATTTAAGTCATCTGCCATTTGCCCCTGTGGCTGTGGAGACCCTTGTAAACAAAGAAATATTATGCCTCCAAATCATACTTTCTCATGCATGGTTAGCCCTGCAAACTACATCTACATATACCTCTGAAGTTCGCCAGTGGACGAGTAGATCCCAGACGGCGATCCGGGGGGGGGGGGGGGGGGGACATGTCTCCCCCCTCGATTTTTGAAGCTTGATATATTATTTTTCTATTTTGAGTCAGATTACAAATTCAGGCCAATCACTTAAATATTTTATAGGCCTAGAATGCATTTTGATGGCAAAAGCAAGCTTCTTTTATCATTTTTAGCGGTTATTTTTTAGCTTGCTTGCTCACATAATAAGGATCATCCCCCCCCCTCACTTGTCGAAACAGATTTTTGGCAGATGACTTCTGTGTTTCTGTCCCCCCCCCCCCCCCCCACTTGTTACATGAAATTGCCGCCACTGAGTAGATCTAACTGTGATATTAACTAAACTATATTTTTCAAACACAAAATATTGACTTTTAATTGATATGAGACCCTAACTTCTTGGCGATTTCACTGCATGATTAATTTCCATTTCAATAGTGCGGCATGCGGCATCGTAAGTTCACCTACACCCGTTGGTCTCGGCCATAGGCGAAGAGCTGGACAACGTTGCATTCTTGCACATATCGGAGAACGCAGAGTCTGCCTGCTGAACCAAAGATGGTGGGTTTGAGTCCACCCCCGGTGGATGACTGAAGCCTGCGATGTGTGTCAATGTGCTCCTCCTTGTTCATGTAGATGCAAGCTATGTTTAAGTGGAAAACACTCTGTCCCTTGGACAGCACATTAAATGGAGGCCTTGTTAGAGGAAACCGGGGTGTAGTGGTATACTTCCCAATTAGTTACATCTGGAGGAGTAGGGCTGTTACCGAACCTCCGAACCGAACGGAAATTCGCTGAACATGGCACTTCCGAACAGGACCGAACCGAACCGAACTCAAAGACCAAGTTCGGAAGTTCGGCAGTTTATAATACAGGATCATTAATTCAACCCTCGGTGAAGACCTTATCCTGAATTTATTATGCTTAATGGGAGATACACCTTTGCTTTATTAAAAAATTAGTACATACATTTATTGGTGGGATTTCTTTTAATTCATCTTCTAAAAGTTTTTCTTTGATTCTGATAAATTTCATGATATTTTGCACCATGAATTCTAGTTGTTTTCCCCCCAAATCATGTTAAAAGCTTCAAAATATGCCCACAGATACTCACGATTATAATCGATCGTAAAACGTTGTAATCGATCGACAATCATGATCGATCATATTAAATAAATATTCCAAAAAAAATATAGAAAAACACTGTTTTATTGATAATTTCTTTTAATATTTTCGTTCCTTTCCTTTATTTTGATTTTTAAATTTTTTTTCTCGTTTTCTATTGATCAGTATATGAAAATTCTCTTTCACTTTCATTCAGAAAATAAAATAAATAACAAAGAATCATGCAATAAATGCAGTAACTATTTTTTGTCATACAAAATATATTTATAAGAAACAGTGACTTCCAAATGTAGTAAAGATAGAGAGGGTTCTGGTAGTCATTTGTTATCGATGCTCACCCTTTTATTTTTTTTTTATACTGAATTGTCGAACCCCGAACCGAACCAAAATTCGGAAATAAAAGTGCCGAACTCTACCGAACTGAACCGAACCCGAACATGGTTCAAAATTTACAGCCCTATGGAGGAGAGACCTGTGGGTCACAGCGATTAAGTTCGCTTTTCCCCTCCCTGGCCCAGGTGACGCCAAATACTTTAATGATAATGATAATAATGATAACAAATTTCCTTGTTTAATCCTGTACAGACTGTCTCCATCTTAGAGGACTATACAATAGATTGGACTCAGAAACTTGGGACTGGCATCAATGGTCCTGTACGACCATGCCAACATAAAAGAAGTGAGGAGAGATTTGCTCTGAAGCTTCTTGTGGACAAACCCAGTGCAAGGGCAGAGGTTAATCTTCACTCTCGTTGTAGCGGACATCCTAACATTGTCAAGATTGTAGAGGTTTATTCCAACGAGGTCCAGTTCCCAGGAGAACCTGCTCCAAGGAGTCGTCTTCTTGTTGTCATGGAGCTGATGGATGGTGGAGAATTGTTTGATCGGATCAGTAAACAAAAACGATTCACGGAGAGGCAGGCGGTCATTCTTACTAAACAGGTAAAATGAGGAAATAAGATTCTTAGAGTTAAAAAGCAAAATGTCCCTCCCAAAAAGACACCTCGTTTTCATATGAATCAAGTACTTATCGAAAGCAAGTTCAAACTTGGAGGCTCAAAGAGTGACTGGAAAATCCTATCTAGTCATCATTTTAGAGAGATTTGATGAAACTGATGCTAGACTTTCCATAGTAAATGACCCGAGGAATGCAAATTATTACTGGTAATCGGATAAGCTCTAAATCAGCGTCCATAATCCAAAAGTCATAAAAATTTACAGCTAATTTGAGCCAATGTGGGAAATTTGGCTTTTGAGCCAAAACATGCTGTGCCATCCTCTCCAGCTTCTACCTACAGTAGCTACTGAAGTGTATTTTCTACTTCAAGTGAGAAACTTGAAATAACTTAATTTCATACTACAGATCTATTCAAGACTATCCATTTTTAAATAGGTTTTTTATTATGTGTACTCTTGATCAAATAAAGATTGCTTTTATAATCACTGAACTGTTTGTGTAATTTTACAGTATTCTAGACTCATGATTTAATAGTTAGAATGGTGTCAAGAATGGTGCTTATGCCATTACAGTGTTCAAATTATCCACTATATTAGGATCAGTATCAGCTCTTAAAATCAGAACAGTGGTGTTAGAGCTCGATTTTTAAACTGAAAATTTTCTCTCATCACAAATACCATACAAAAACCAAACACCAAGTGTGAAATCACCTTCCGTATATTTTCCTTTATCCAATTGTCTGGCAAGACTAGCATATTTAATGGTGACCTTTAAAATATTTCATTTTCAGTTTTACTGACGGAAATAGATTATTTTTTGTCATTGCTCTCTTTAGATTGCCTCAGCTGTGTCGAGATGTCATGGTTTAAACATTGCTCATAGAGACTTGAAACCTGAAAACCTTCTTCTCAAAGACAACTCTGAGGTAAGCTCATACACATATTAGTACTAGGTGAAAAGCAGCATGTGCAGAAATCATTACATGAATGGTATTAGGCCCCGCCTCTTTCAGATCATTTGAAGGGGTTGATAACACTGTTGCATTGTTCATATTTATTGCATGTGTCAGTTTTATTGTAATACTTTGATTTATTGCACATTTATTGCTCATGCGTTAAGCTGATGGGTGTAATGTTTCATAACATGTACAAACACATGCTACTCTTTGAAGTATCTTACAAAATGAAGTATTCATTTTTAATCATGAATACGTATAGGTGCTTACATGTAGGTAGGCCTTCTAATGCATCCGGACAAAATAGTGGAGCTTTAGGGCCCTGGGTAAACTAAGCTTAGACCCAGAGGCCACGGAATGTTGGGCTTGGACAACGAAAAAATATTTATTTTAATTTCATATTTATTCAGTATATAAAAAATGATATTTCTTTTTTGTTCAGAAAAGGAAATAAATAAAGAGACATCATATGAATTCAGTATTTGTTTTTCGTCATACATGTACAAAATAATTTTAATTTACAGTGACTTCCATTCGAAGTTAAAACGGTAAGAGTTCTGGCAATCATCCAATATAGATACTTTGACCCTTTTCTCTAGCCTTTCTATGATGTTACTGAACTCCCAACCGAACCAAAGTTGGAAAAAAAATTGCCGAACTATGCCGAACCGAAAAGAACTCGACCATAGCATTTGACTTACAGCACTAATACTATTGCTAATTGCTTTGGTGCATTGTAGAATGTTTAGAAAACTTGATAATGAAATGATTTCATTTGTGATCTATCGCAGGATTCACCAGTCAAGCTGTCCGATTTTGGATTTGCCAAGGTAGATGATGGAACATTGATGACCCCTCACTTTACTCCATATTATGTAGCACCTCAAGTAAGTAGCAATAATTATTATTATTATTATTGTTGTTATTATTATTATTTGTTTTCATTTATTATTATTATTATGTTTTCATTTATTTATCATTATCATTGTTATTGTTATTGTTGTTGTTATTATTATTAGTATCTTTGGCATTTCCTTTCCTTCTTTTCCTTCCCTCTTTTTTTTTTTCTGAACAAATAAGAATGTGCTGCCATGGTATTCCTTCCCTCAAATATTTTACTGTGTTATAGATAATTTCATGTGGTAGGATAATAATGTTAAATGTACTCATAACGGACCAGTATTTGTTGCAGTGATAGGTATATGATTTTTCCTTTATACTGGTAGTTCACGACTGCTTTAGCATTCCACCACTAAAAACTCAAAAATATCATTTTTTACAGGTTCTTGAAGCTCAGAAAAGACAGAAACGGGAACAGAAAAATCTCATACAAATCTCTCCTAGACCCTACACATATGACAAGGTAAGCTCTATCTCTTTCAAAATCGTTTCATTGTAAACATCACTATTCTGCCACAATATCCACGGGTACACCCCCGACACACCCTCACCTACTTACAAACACATCCACACATATACACTCGACTCCTTTTAATCCTGTCCATTGTTTATGGTAGATTTATCAAAAATTTTAACAACTGATTGATTAAAATATCATTTCATTTCATCATATAATTTCTTCTTTGAAAAGTGGGGGTATATTTGTAAATGCCATTCCGCCCCCCCCCCCTAAAATGTGTGTGTCGGGGGTGGATATAGATACCCCCATGCCCTGGAGGGTGTTTCATAAAGCTGCTCGTAAAGTTATGAACGACTTTACGAACAACTTGACTATGGCAGGATAAATGGAATTCGTAATTATTATAAATCACATCGGCTAAAGATGAAATATCCAGACATAGATTAACATTACTATTGTTCACAAACATTTTTTATTGCAAAGTATATTTTTGGCCACAATGTAATGGAGATTGTGGAAAATACGGTCACACTTTGTGAAAACTTCATATTCAAGTCATTCGTAAAGCCATTCGTGACTTTACGAACAGCTTTATGAAACACCCTCCTGGTGATTTATGCCAATTTACTGTCTATGTGTATCTTACAGGGATGCGATATGTGGTCACTGGGAGTGATCATCTACATCATGCTATGTGGCTACCCTCCGTTCTATCCAGATACACCTAGTAGACAACTATCTAAAGACATGAGACATAAGATCATGGCTGGACAGTATGAATTCCCAGTGGAAGAATGGTCACTTATATCAGACGAGGCTAAAGATGTCGTTAAAAGGTGAATCTTTTATCTCACAATGCTCTTCAGCTTTCCTCTCGTTTCGTTGTTCTGATACCCATTAGTGTCTGATTTCTTTTATATTTTATCCCAGCATCTTGTACTGTCCCATCATTCTGCAGATCATGTAGTAGAGATACTCCTCAAAATGAATGTATCATGTAGTAGAGATACTGTATTTCTTTTTGGATAGGGCAGTTTTGGGCACCTCTTATCTCTACATGATATCAATTTTCGAAGAACAAGTGTAAAGGTAGTCTCAATCTTTTGCAAAATTTACGAAAATTCATGCATTTTGGCATGAGTATAGGATATGCCTTTCTGATACATGTACTGTGTATTTAATCTTATGGTCATACTGTACGTTGGTTAAGTTATTAATATAAAATGAAATTCTGGCTAACAATCTTGAATAAGCAAGTCGCATCAGCTCACCGGCAGTACTGAAGATACATAGCACAGCTCGCTCAGCGGCTACCACATGTACCATACATATAGCAGCGCTTATGTGAATCCTTTCATTGTGCGCTATCTTTCAGCAGAGGGAGCTGTTCTAGCTAACAGTCAAATTGAATTTCGAATCTTCTGATCTATTTTTCAAGACACAAAAAATTGAATGATAAATTTAACATTGAGAAAAATAAGGATTAACACCCATCTTCCAGCTTAATCATTTGGTGGGAAGGTATTTTTTTTCAATATTCTATAATATACTATTCTTGTAATATCAGATTTTAGGCTGCAAAAGGTTGAGACCAGCTTTAATTGTTGCCATGTCCGAGTTGCCATGTTTAGTTTTTGAACACCCAGAGACCTAGGGCGGTATTCTGAAAATTGTTCTATCTTTTATATCTTATCTTCATTGTGTTAATTGTCATAACAAATTTTAAAGGTGTACTTATGATTGGTTTGAACTGCACAAATGATCAGCACGCAAGACAAAAGTGCGCGATGTGAGCCAATGGCGTACCCTATTTCTGATTGCTGTGGCAATTAAAATAAGATAAAAAATCAAACAGTGTTTTCAGAGTACCGGCCCTAGTCCTTTGATCCAAGTCCAGTGAATTACCCACAATATCTGTAGTCCAACACCTCTATATTAACACATTAAATACAGTCTGGGAAAATTGGGCTTGGCTCTATGGGAAATGCATATCATACTGAAATCAAATCGTACTCAATGGGGTAACATAGACATTTAAAAATGGCAGAAAGGAGTATTTCTATGTAGGACCAGCCTATACAAATTCATATAAGGTGACATGTATTTAGAAATATTCATACGATTCATAAGTATTGTGTCCAGAGGATTTTTATTTATGTTTATAACCTTAATGTGAACAGAAAGAATGGGCACAATGAGATTAGAATGGGATAGGGTAAGAGAAATATTTGATATAATACAAAAGATTTGTTAAATGGGAGATAATTTATCAGAAGTAGTTAGCAGTTTAGCTCTGAAAGCATCAAAAGAGGTCTGGTAAACAGAGCTTTAGTAAAAAATTGAAAATAAAGATATTATCCAAAAATTGTAAGAATAAAAGAATAATTTAAGATTAAGTTTGGTTCTCGTCATGCAATCATATTGCAAAAGAAACTGTCTGCAAGTAACTAGAAAAGGTAAGAATACTGCTACGACTACAACTAATAATAATAGTAATAATAATGATAATAATAATAATGATAATGATAATAATAATAATGATAATAATAATAATAATAATAATAGTAATAATAATGATAATAATAATGATAATGATAATAATAATAATGATAATAATAATAGTAATAGTAATAGTAATAGTAATAATAATATAGTAATAATAATAGTGATAATAATAGTAATAATAATAATAATAATAATAGTGATAATAATAGTAATAATAATAATAATAATAATAGTGATAATAATAGTAATAGTAATAATAATAGTGATAATGATAGTGACAATAATAGTGATAATAATAGTAATAATAATAATAATAATAATAATAATAATGATAATAATAGTAGTAATTATAATAATAATAATAATAATAATAATAATAGTAATAATAATAGTAATAGTAATAATAATGATAAGAATAATAACAATACATTACAGTTACATAGCACATTATGTGAATGCTTCAATGCACTTTAGAATGTTACTTTTATCACCCCTGATCACTGGATTTCTAGACCTCACACAAGTGTGCACCATCTCCACTCCTTAGGAAGCATTCCTACCATTTTTCACCATTCATATGGTAGATTAGTTGTAGATAAAAACAGTTGTCTCGTGTGGGATTATTGAATCATCAAATTGATTAAAGAAATTTACTCACTCTCATCATGAGGCACATGCACTTCACACAGAAAGAAGTACACAGAGGTTGCATGAGTGTTCGGCCAAAACACTCCAGTTTTTTTCTTGTCATGTTTTGAATATGAGAGATTCTGAAGAGCAATCCTATTTATGGAACCTGTACATACTTATGTATTCTTTCCAACTCTCACATTTAGAAAGAAAAAAAGAGAAAGCTGACAAATTATTTTTTTTACCTTTCCCAGAACTTGGGTGTCTCTTTGAAATATATATAAAGAATCAATGCACTGAAATCTCCCTGTAACTACACAAACCAATCAGGGTCCCTCTAAATGAGAACATGTTTTGGCACTGCTTGGATATTTTGTTAGGTTACTGAGAGTTGATCCATCTGAGAGACTTACGATTGAAGAACTCTGCTCACATCCATGGCTAAGAGAGAATTCAGCACCAAACACTGAACTTCATTCACCTGCTATCATGCTAGATAAGGTAAAGTCATTACCCTCTGTATGAAGAATTAAACAGATCTCTCTGTCTTAAATTTAAGATATAGTAGTATGTTGTATATTTTTACAAATGCAACAACTTCTGATATTTTTTTGATTGTTTGTGTGTATCCCTTTTTCAATGCATGTGAATGAAATGCTCCTTATTTGAGGAAGTATGTCATTAGCTCATTAGCTTTTTCCAAGAGAGCTGAAAGAATGTGCTGTTCTCAGAACTATTTTAAGATTTAGTAACAGTACTTCTGTCAGTATGTTGGCTAATGTACGCATTTATGGTGTGCAGATGATTGTGATATCTTTGAACTTTTAATGGTGTTCAGAACATGCTAACCAGTGCTAAACAAATTCACAGTGAGCTATCTTGTTTTCTATAGAACATGCTAACCAATGCTAACAAATTCACAGTAAGCTATCTTGTTTGCTATAGAACATGCTAGACAATGCTAAACAGATACACAGTAAGCTTATTTGTTTTCTATAGCACCTGCTAGACAATGCTAAACAGATTCACAGTAACATTCTAGACGGTGCTAAAAAAATTCACAGTGAGCTATTTTGTTATCTACAGAACATGCTAGACAGTGCTAAGCAGATACGCAGTGATCTGTTTTGTTTTGTATAGAACATGCTAGATAATGCTATTAAAGCAGATACACAGTGATCTTTCTTGTTATCTTCAGAATATGCTAGACAATGCAAAACAGATTCACTGTAACCTATCTTGTTTCCTATACCGTGTGTCTCAAAAAAAACGTAACACTTTTGAAATGGTTGCCAAATAGAGCATATATTATTTCATGAAAAAATGTCAATATGTATGGAAAGCTAAAGGACCAACCTTTCATATGAAATGAAAAAATTGAAAAAAAATCATGCTTCGATGAACAGGGTTCACTTAAGTTAGAGGTATGAAAATGGGCCTGCGCAGGATTTTTCCTTCCAATTTTGGACAGGTATAGCATACAAAATAAATTTGATATGAGATATTCATGATCGATGGATTAAGAGTTAAAAGGATGTTTTGAATACCAGTCCTTTCTCTCTGTCATTTATCAATCCCCAAACACCACCCATGCCACACACACACACACACACACACCAACTTCCACTCCCATCTTAATGTATCATTGATCTTTCATTTTAAGATGAACAAAGCAGTTGTAAATAAGAAAAAAAATAAAAGAAACATGAACATCTTTAAAAAAAAAGATTTAACTTGTTTTTGTCATGTCTGCCCTAATGTGTGTGTGTGTGTGTGTGTGCGCGCGCGCGTGGGTGTATGTGTACGTGCGTGTGTGTGTGGTTTGTGTGCGTGTGATAATTGGTTTGAGCAATTGCTTGATGGAATTAATGTTTCAGTGATTTATCGATTGATTTCATTGATCAAAATGAGTGACTGGTTAATAATTTGATTATTAATGGAAAAAAAATGATCCACCAAACTTTCAGAAGAAAAGTGATAAAAAAGGAAGGAGTAGGTGAGAGGATAGGAAGAAGGTTGTATGTGTGTGTGTGTGTGTGTGTGTGGGAGGGGGAGGACAGTTGGTTGCGTAATGTTAATTATGATTTGGAATATTTCAATTTAGCCAATTCTCATTCACCCTTAATCCCGTTCACATCTACCAGATCAATGATACAATAAGATGGGAGTGGAAGTGTGTGTGCGTGTGTGTGTGGGGGGGGGGGTGGGCGGTGGTGTTTCGGGATTGATAAATAACAGAGAAAAAGGAATGGTATTCAAGGTATTCAAAATATCCTGTTGATCCATCGATCATGAATATCTCATATCGACCTTATTTTGTAAGCTACAAGTACACTGTTCATCGAAGCATGATTTTTTTTCCAATTTTTCATATCATATGAAAGGTTGGTCCTTCAGCTTTCTATACATATCGACATTTCTTCATAAAATTACATATGCTCAATTTGGCAACCATTTCAAAAGTGTTACGTTTTTTTTGAGACACACGGTAGAACATAATATATATATATATATATATTGGATTTTATTCAGTTAAAAAAAGACAATCAAAGAACAAAGACAAACGGTCCGAAGACCGACACTTGCCTTGTGTACAAATCAAAGAAATATACATAAATACACATGTCAAATCAAGTTACAGGATAATTAACAATCAATTGCAACTAATAAAATACCCGTATTATATGACAATACAACAAAGGAGAATGAGACCCAGGGGAAAACAAATCAACCTCCATGGGAGGAGGGAACAGAGAAAACCTCCGCCCCCCCCCCCCCAAAAAAAAAAGGGGTATACATTATAAAAGAGCCACCGATGAAAACACCCCAAAACAACCTATCAGCTCGAAGAATTTAATAGACATTGCTAAACTCAGTGAGCTATCTTGTTATCTACATAACATGCTAGACAATGCAAAACAGATTCATATTACCTTGTTTTCTATAGAACATGCTAGACAACGCTAAACAGATTCACAATAATCTATCTTGTTTTCTATAGATCATGCTAGACAATGCTCAACATATTCACAGCAGTCTATCTTGTTTTCTATAAAACATGCTAGACAATGCTCAACAGATTCCCAGTAATCTATCTTGTTTTCTATAGAACATGCAAGACATGCAAAACAGATTCACAGCAACCTATCTTGTTTTTTATAGAACATGCTAGACAATGCTAAACAGATTCACAATAACCTATCTTGTTCGCTATAGAACATGCTAACCAGTGCTAAACAAATTCACAGTAATCTACATGTATCTTGTTATCTTCTGAACATGTAAGACAATGCTAAACAGATTCACAGTAACATTCTAGACATTGCTAAACAGATTCACAGTAAGCTATCTTATTATCTACAGAAAATGCTAAGCAATTGAAAACAAATATGCACTAATAAGCGGAGGGCCAAAAGCAGAAAAGGGGGGTTTCGTTCCACCATCTGTACAAACTAAGTAGACCATGCTCATTTTCAAGCTTAAAGCATAACACACAATATTCAAGAGGTCTACCTCAAAAAATTAGTAGCGAAAGCTTCCAAATCCAAGATGGCATCCAAAATGGCCGCCATTTTGACGGAATTTGAATTTTTCAAGATAAAATTTGATAGAAACATCCAATTGCAACAAAATTGGTCTCATCTGAAAGAGAATTAAATTCCCTACAGTTTGATGCCATTTGTGAGTAATGTCAAAGTAATTCGGTCCAGATATTTAGTCAAAAAGTGTGTTTTTTGACATTTTTTCCCCAAAACTGAAAATTCGCAAAATGCATGATTTAGCATAAATCAAGAAAGAAATTAAGAATTGTCTTGAAACCTTCCAGAAAACTTTCTTGATATTCAATAATCATCTGCGGAAAATTAGAAAGCAATACCATTCTCCGTTCTAAAGTTATAATGTCTCAAACTTGAAAACTCATATTTCATAAATTTCTCTTCTTGCATATGCATGTGTTATATTCCCATAGACTATAATGCATTAACATGCATGTGCCCTGTACAAAAGTGCAGACGTGGATTTTCGCTCTACAAACCAAGAAGGCCATGCTTATATTTGTGCTTATTGACATGTTTGTAACTAAACTTGGATGATAGATGCCTTACACAAACTCCAGTGTTATTGGGGAGTCAAAGGTCACATATGTAGGTCAAAGGTCAAATGAGGTCAAATGTTAACATTTTCCTTGCATATTTCTACTGGGGTTGGTAACTTTAGAACCATAAGTCCATTTGTAACCAAACTTGGATAGTAGATGCCTTTCAGGGACATAACTGGTATTTGAGGGTCAAAGGTCATGTATGTAGGTCAAAGGTCAAATAGTAAAAGATTCATGCATATTTCTACTGGGGGTGGTAAGTTTAGAACCATAAGTCCATTTATAACAAAACTTGAATGGTAATTACCCTTTAAGGACCTCATTGTTATTTGTGGGTCAAAGGTCATGGGTGCAGGTCAAAGGTCAAAGGAGGTCAAATGTTAAAACTTTCCTGCAATTTTCTATTGGGGTTGATAGCTTTAGAACGATGACTCCAAACTTGGATGGTAGATGCCCTATATAGGGACCTCAATTTTACATGTTATGGCACTTGGGTTGTAGGTTTATATCATTTGATATTGAATATATGAGATACATGTACATATGTTCTTCACAACTTTTCATTTTGTTGTTGACATAATCATTGTGACTCTTCCACGTATAAGCAGGGAGCCATAAGCAGAAAATATATTTAGATCACAAAAATTGTTAGAAACTTCAAATTGGAATTAAATAGGTCTCAGATGAGAATATATATTTTTTTTTTACAACTGAATGCCCTTCATGAGGGGTGTTGAGTTACCATGCAATTTATTCTATATTTAGTGGGAAAATATTGTTTTTCTACATACCCCCCCCCCCCCCATGAAATTAGTGAAAGTGAGAGTAGGGTCGGAAAGCGCCGGGATGGAAAGGTTTCAATATCATTACGTAAATAGATATATGATAGATAGATGAAATGGTCCTTGCTTCTCAGCCAATATATAATGGCTATAGAATTTTGAATGTGTTATATTCTTTGAAATTACAGATTACACATGTCATATTTAATGGAAAGAAAATAATAGCTATAGAAATATGGTAAAATGGCAGCGAGAGCACTCTTTCAAAGAACACTTTAAATATTCTAGTGTCATTAAGTTATTTTTTCAACTCATGGAAGTTGTTCTTTGATTAATCTGGTGCAGTTGTGGTTATTGTATTATATAAATTGAATATAAATTAGTACAAAATGACTTCACAAGATAATAAGATATCATAAGCATGATTAGTAAAAAAAAAACCAAACTGATTTCTCATTAGTTAAAAACTCATTATTTGTATATTACAGTTTATTATTCAGCATAATTATATACATCTAAATTTTAATTAGACAGCTAACTTTAAGCTGATTTTAACAGCGGCACAAAAAAGTCAATCCATAAAATCCATAAAAATACATAAAATTAACAGTGTGCATGCATACAAATATCAACAGAAGAAATTGGACCAGTTAATACAAAATAGAATTAAAATACAAGTACATACAACATTGTACCTTTGCACTGTCTCTTATTCGTGTAGCAATCGGAAACGGCAAAAAGGACTGTTTTGTAATCTTTCTGTTTTTGAAATTTTGGTGCTTTTAATAAATTGTGCATAATATTAATGGCAACAGGCAATTAAAAAGTGTAGACGCAGCATTCTATGTCTCATACTTCCAATGAGCTCATTTTAAGGACTTTCTCATATGTTTTGTAATCTTATTCTAATTTTTTCAGGGAGCTGAAAATTTCACTAGGTGAATACTTAATTTGTACACAAATTTGTTTACAAATCATGAATTTCTCCCATTAACCTTCTTTATTTGTTAAGTACTCAAGTTGCCAATGAAGATAAAAGCTTAATCCTCAAGGAAAGGATGAATATATCAATAATACGATGTATTTGTATGGTTCAGAGGTACCTTATACTATTTCCAGACATCTCAGCATGTAGATATTTGTTTTACAGTGATTCAGTATATGCAGACACGTGGGGAATCCCAAATAAGTTCCTACTGTATTGATACCTACCATTTTTGCTTTATCATTTTATCAATAAAGTTCAGGATACAATTATCCATAACTCAAAGTGGGATTGAGGCTAATGCATTCTTTGACACAATCCCAATGTTTCTAGTTTTTATTGTCTCGCCTGCGTAGCGGAGCGAGACATAGGTATCACTATTTCCGGTGTCGGCGTCGTCGGCGTCGGCGTCGTCGGCGTCGTCGTCAACAATTGTGTTGTACACCCAATAACTTTCTATAGCTTTAAGGTGGGATCACCAAATTCATACCAGAGGTCCATCTCTTGAAGGCGCAGGTCAAGTTCGAATATGAGACGAATTTGAATAAGGTCAAAGGTCAAAGGTCAATGAACTTTCCATGACTGGCACTGTGCTATACTGTACACACAATAACTTTTTATACCTTCGAGGTAGGATTGCCAAATTCATACAAGAGGTCCATCTCTTGAAGGTGCAGGTCAAGTTCGAATGTGAGTTGAATTTGATTAAGGTCAAAGGTCAAAGGTCAATGAACTTTCCATGACTGGCACTGTGCTGTGTTGTACACGCAATAACTTTCTATAGCTTCGAGGTGGGATCACCAAATTTATACCAGAGGTACATCTCTTGAAGGCACAGGTCAAGTTTGAGTATGAGTTGAATTTGAATAAGGTCAGAGGTCAAAGGTCAATGAACTTTCCATGACTGGCACTGTGCTTTGTTGTACACACAATAACTTTCTATACCTTCGAGGTAGGATTGCCAAATTCATATGAGAGGTCCATCTCTTGAAGGTGCAGGTCAAGTTCGAATGTGAGTTGAATTTGATTAAGGTCAAAGGTCAATGAACTTTTCATAACTGGCACTGTGCTATGTTGTACACCTAATAACTTTCTATAGCTTTGACGTGGAATCACCAAATTCATACCAGAGGTCCATCTCTTGAAGGCGCAGGTCAAGTTCGAATATGAGTCGAATTTGAATAAGGTCAAAGGTCAAAGGTCAATGAACTTTCCATGACTGGCACTGTGCTATATTGTACACACAATAACTTTTTATACCTTCGAGGTAGGATTGCCAAATTCATACAAGAGGTCCATCTCTTGAAGGTGCAGGTCAAGTTCGAATGTGAGTTGAATTTGATTAAGGTCAAAGGTCAAAGGTCAATGAACTTTCCATGACTGGCACTGTGCTGTGTTGTACACACAATAACTTTCTATAGCTTCGAGGTGGGATCACCAAATTTATACCAGAGGTACATCTCTTGAAGGCACAGGTCAAGTTTGAGTATGAGTTGAATTTGAATAAGGTCAGAGGTCAAAGGTCAATGAACTTTCCATGACTGGCACTGTGCTTTGTTGTACACACAATAACTTTCTATACCTTCGAGGTAGGATTGCCAAATTCATATGAGAGGTCCATCTCTTGAAGGTGCAGGTCAAGTTCGAATGTGAGTTGAATTTGATTAAGGTCAAAGGTCAAAGGTCAATGAACTTTTCATAACTGGCACTGTGCTATGTTGTACACCTAATAACTTTCTGTAGCTTTGACGTGGAATCACCAAATTCATACCATTTTTCAAACAATAAGTTTGCCATAACACCTTAATAATTAATTTAATTTTACAATTTTACTCACATTATTATCAGTTACATTCTTTTTCACTAACATTCATTTCCTTACTTGCATGGAAATAATTATAGCTTCATAGTATTAACAGCATTCTTAGTGTTATCTGATTTCCTAGGGATAAAGTAGGCCTATACCGTTATTGCATATGTAAACTGTCAGAACCACAATTCACCCCCTAAACTGCTGACAGCCTCAGAAGTCATATAGCATAGTTTTGACATGCAGTCTCTTCATGACTGCAATATGCAGGCGAGACAACGCTTGGCGTTTGCCTTGTTCTAATAAGTATTAAAAACAAGGGACTCAAACACGGTGATGGGACACCATGCAGGTGAACTGAACCAATAAATGGTACGATCAAGTAGAAACGGGAGAAAACTCTTGAAAATGCCGTTTTCCTAGTGGTTGTCTAAAATAAGTCCTGGGAATATTAAATGTAATATCACTGTCGTTTTAAAGGAAATTGTCTTCCAAACCAAATGAAAAATTATCACATTATATTATTAATCTCGCTGAAATTAAGGATCACAGGTTTTCCGTTCTTCCTGGGCCACCCTGTATAGGGCATCTACCATCCAAGTTTGGAGTCATCGTTCTAAAGCTGTCAACCCCAATAGAAAATTGCAGGAAAGTTTTAACATTTGACCTCCTTTGACCTTTGACCTGCACCCATGACCTTTGACCCACAAATAACAATGAGGTCCTTAAAGGGTAATTACCATTCAAGTTTTGTTATAAATGGACTTATGGTTCTAAACTTACCATCCCCAGTAGAAATATGCATGAATCTTTTACCATTTGACCTTTGTCCTACATACATGACCTTTGACCCTCAAATTCCAGTTATGTCCCTGAAAGGCATCTACTATCCAAGTTTGGTTACAAATGGACTTATGGTTCTAAAGTTACCAACCCCAGTAGAAATATGCAAGGAAAATGTTAACATTTGACCTCATTTGACCTTTGACCTACATATGTGACCTTTGACTCCCCAATAACACTGGAGTTTGTGTAAGGCATCTATCATCCAAGTTTAGTTACAAACATGTCAATAAGCACAAATATAAGCACGGTCTTCTTGGTTTGTAGAGCGAAAATCCACGTCTGCACTTTTGTACAGGGCACATGCATGTTAATGCATTATAGTCTATGGGAATATAACACATGCATATGCAAGAAGAGAATTTATGAAATATGAGTTTTCAAGTTTGAGACATTATAACTTTAGAACGGAGAATGGTATTGCTTTCTAATTTTCCACAGATGATTATTGAATATCAAGAAAGTTTTCTGGAAGGTTTCAAGACAATTCTTAATTTCTTTCTTGATTTATGCTAAATCATGCATTTTGCGAATTTTCAGTTTTGGGGAAAAAATGTCAAAAAACACACTTTTTGACTAAATATCTGGACCGAATTACTTTGACATTACTTACAAATGGCATCAAACTGTAGGGAATTTAATTCTCTTTCAGATGAGACCAATTTTGTTGCAATTGGATGTTTCTATCAAATTTTATCTTGAAAAATTCAAATTCCGTCAAAATGGCGGCCATTTTGGACGCCATCTTGGATTTGGAAGCTTTCGCTACTAATTTTTTGAGGTAGACCTCTTGAATATTGTGTGTTATGCTTTAAGCTTGAAAATGAGCACGGTCTACTTAGTTTGTACAGATGGTGGAACGAACTCAAAAAATAAGCTAGATATTTGACTTTGGCCCTTCGCTTATAAGCTATCTTATTTTCTATATAGATCATGCTAGTAGACAGTTCTGATTAGATTCACATTGATCTATCTTGCTTGCTATATAGAGCATCCTAGTAAACGGTACGGATTAGATTTACTGTAATGTATCTTCTTATTTTCAGAATATGCTGGGTAATGCTTAACCCATTCACTGTAATCTTGTTATCTACAGAACATGCTAGACAATGCTAAACAGATTCACAGTGAACAGCTTACAAACATGAGGATACCTGAGAGGAAGGTCATGCTCAAACCTGTTGCTAAGGCTAACAATCCCATTGTAAGGAAAAGGATCCATAGCAGGTAAGTTCATCAGAACCCTAAATGTACTGCTCAACAAGTATTAAGCTAATTTTCACGTCACAAAAGAAGCAGAGATGATTTGATGGCAAAAATTGATGGCAAAAATCACACATGGGTCACACACTTTTATTTCGTGGGTAACCGCAAGTATTGATAACGCGTTGTGACTCTGGACTGACGTGATCAGCGAAACACAAAAACTGCCATCACTGCATCACTGCAAGGTCACACACTTTTTTATCAGGTGATGATTGATGGTGAATCTACTCTTTAGCACATGATTCACTTTTGACTAATCCTACAGAAACATTCTTAGTTTGTAGAATATAATGAAAGATATTATATGAAGTTATTTCATCTGATTTAGGTGATGATTAAAGCCCATATCTTGCACAGTGCCTTCTATAAAAGATATTCAAAGGATTTTTTTTCTGTCATTTGTCACTTGCCAGGGGAGGCAGGCTGCCCCACCACCTTGAGGTACGCAAGGGGTTTTGTGTACAAAACGAAAAGGAAAAATTGCATTTCCTCATATATCTCCTACATCACTCTTTAAGCTGTAATACGGTTATTATCATCTACGTATTCTAACTGAATAGTGGTCGTGATAACACCCTGAAGCAGCAAACTTGAAAAAATAAATTTGTCTAAGTCGAAAAACAAAGAAATACAAATAAGTAATTTGTTAAACAATAGAATACATAAGAATTGAAATCACTTTAATGTGACACCGATCCTACGTAGTCTCCACTGGCTTCCGATAAAGGCTCGCATTTTGTTTGTTTAAAACTCTTGTTTTTAAGTGCGTTAATGGGAATGCCCCTGCTTACCTTAGTGATCTAATTCAGAAATATCAACCCAATCAAAATCTTCGTTCACAATCAAAGGATCTTCTCTCTGAAATACGAGTAAAGTCCAAGACTTTTGGTGATAGAGCTTTTGGGAAAATGGCACCAAAATTGTGGAACAACCTACCTCATAACATAAGATCAATAACTGATTTCAACAGATTCAAATCTGTGTTAAAAACATACCTTTTTAAGAAGCACATGTATTAGCCCTATACAAAACAATAATTCTTCTACACCATAGAGACTATTTATACGGTATTATGCGTCTCTAAGAACTGCTTATTATTATTATTATTTAAAAATTTTCTTTCATATTAATGTTATGAATGTTATGAAGAATTTCTTGCATAAAATTTCATCTCCTGGTAGGGCCTTTCCTTTCTCGATTATGAGTCAGAATGTATATTTATATGTTTAAATTGATAAATTACAATATTGAATAGGAAACTATAGATTTATATAAAAATAATAGTGTTTATGCAATTTTCAAGGTCTACGCAAAATTTTGTGGCGATCGGTCATATACTGCCAAACTAATCCAAAATGTCTTCCTTTTTCTACATCAAGTTTAGAGTGTTATGAAACATGTTTTTTCTGGAGAATTACACTGTTTTCTCTTCTTTCCATGCCAGAGGTCATTCCATTGACAATAAAATGGGAGAGGAACAGCCTCCTAAGAAACAGAGCAAGGAGAACTCAGAAGGAGTCAGGTGTCTTAGAAATGTCATTGCACATTGTATAGTACCACCCAAAGGTAATACATGTATGTCATACTACACTTTTATGTTGTAATGAAATATAGCACATCGTATACATGTATATCGCTATATAGGGACTGCCTTTATAGAGAGACCACCTGTCTATAACACCATGATTCTTGTTTCCCTTTAATATTTCCCCAGTTGAAATATGTTTTGAAGGAACAAATGAGAAATATCTAAATATGTATTGTGGCAATAGAATACAAGTGAAACCAGACTATAGTGACCATAGTGACCATCCACGGGAAACAAAATATGTTACCTTTATGGACAGGTGGCTGCTGTACACAGGTTCTTAAACACATGATTTATCTCCATGAGAATTAATTTAGTGGCCACTATAGGAAGGTGGTTGCTATAGAGAGGTAGTTACTGAAATAGGCTTGACTCTAAATAACTTGTATCACT
Source organism: Echinometra lucunter (assembly GCA_029962745.1). Taxonomy (NCBI): domain Eukaryota; kingdom Metazoa; phylum Echinodermata; class Echinoidea; order Camarodonta; family Echinometridae; genus Echinometra; species Echinometra lucunter. The sequence continues at coordinate 12,696,806 of CM057154.1, forward strand.
ACAAAGTTGTACTGAAGGTGCTCCAACATTGAAGCATGCTTAGCTAGCACACGGGGGGGGGGGGGGGGGGGGGGGGGGGGGGATTCTTTCATATATATGCTCTACAGGGATGTGCCACCCAAATTCCTTTATTTTTTTCACAAGAAATCCGTAAACATGGGTCCTGTTTTCTACAAAAAGATCCCTAAACATTGGTTCGCATTTTCAAAAAAATCCGTAAACATGGGTGGTATCCCAAAATCCTCTCTCATTACCTCGAGTATCAAGGAATAGTGCAAGTCTGCATCCAGGTCTAGAGTAGCATAAATGAAGTGAATGTCTTTTTAATAGTGTATATGAATGTTTTTACTCCTTCTTTTACCATGTAAATTTCTTTTGATGTGTGTCGTAATTGAATTTCTGTGTAATCAAATTGAAAATCATTTATTTAATACCTCTCCTGAATTATAGATTCACAATTTTCCCTATTTTTTTGATTGATTAGATGCAAATGGAGAAGACGCACTGTGTGAGCTAATGAAGAGGGCTTGTCAATATAACAGCGACTGTCCATCATTAGAGAAGGCACTACACAACCTCTCGTGGAATGGTACGTTTCATATTCATTCCTGTTTTCTTTATATGTAATTGAACTGATGAAGCAAGCATGTCACTATAGTAGAGACTGTCCCTCAATAGACATGGAACCACACGACCTCATTTGGAATGGTACACTCCATATTTTCATCTTTTTTCCCCTTTAGTTTAAAATGATTTGAAAGGAATGGCATTTATGTTCATGTTAGAGAGTTCTGAAAGTTCAGATGTCTTTTTTGCTTTCTTTTGGATTCAAAGTGTCTCTTTGCACTTGCAAGCTACAAAATATGATTTCTTTAATAGTTCTAAGTTTGTTTGTTGTTTATTTCTTATGTTCCTTCTACAGGAGAGCAGTTTTCAAATAAAGTTGACCGTTCTCAGCTAGCACTTCTTCTAAAGGACATTGTGGATCAACAAGAGAGATTTGAGAAGTGCTGACTAATTCATCTCATTTTACCTTCAGTTCTCCCTTCGTCATGGAAAGACAGAATGTGTTTACTGTAAATTGGAAATTTCCATATATGCAGTTAATGTTTGTGAATTTCACAAGTGATTCATAATGTTGCATTCTGTGAAAGTAATTATAATTATGATATAATTACAAAAAAACGTATTATTTGTTGTTTGCCGTCAACTGTGTCAGGAAGGCGAAAAGCAAACTACAACCCTTGGGTCTCTCTTCCCGATATATCTAATATGAGGTGTGCAGGTGGACCACTACACCAGGGTTTCCCCCTACTCTTATACAAATAGTGCAATGGGTTCTTAACATGCAAAGATGGTGACTCTCCTTTACATGGGGCCTCCATTTAACATCCTATCCAAGGGATGGAGTGTTTTGCACTGGAGCATAGCCTGCGTCTATGAAATGGGAGGGGCGCATTAATACATAGCGTAGGCTTCTGTCATCCGCCTGGGTTGGACTCAAATTTATGATCTTTGGTTCGACAGGCAGATGTAATACTGACTGAGCCAACTCGCTCGCTCTAAATATGAAACTTTAAGATTGACACTAGTGTTCCATTAATCGGTGGACTATAATAGGCCAGGTGTATGTGTGACTGGGTCTTTTTCGAGAATAGGGGCCTAACAAATCATTTTAATGTTTGTTCAGTATATTCCATGCAGAATAGAATAAGAATATTGTCAATAGCGACTTATCATGTTGTATACAATTTATATTTTCTTAGCCATTTTATATAGTAATCATATATCTCAACTCGTAAAGGAAGAGAGATTCAATATATATGAAAAATGATGTAAAAATATTATAGTGGAGCTAAGTATTTCTTTGCACTATCATTCTTCATGGGATATAGTAGACGTCAGTTTTTAACGTAGGGTCTTCTAGTTCCCTTTTCTCAGCCATGGGATATAGTAGATGTCAGTTTTTAACGTAGGGTCTTCTAGTTCCCTTTTCTCAGCCATGGGATATAGTAGACGTCAGTTTTTAACGTAGGGTCTTCTAGTTCCCTTTTCTCAGCCACTAAAGAGTCATTTAACAATCATACACATATTAAAGAATGCATGTCGAGGCAATGCGTTCTACCTGTTCTCTGAACAAATATTATATGAGAAATTGTCTGGTGTAGGTGCATTAGATAGTGCTTTTTAAAATGAACCTTTATTGTCTGTGATCTGACATTTTGTTTTTACAAAATAAAATGATGTATCACTAAAAGTTTACTGACTGTTTTTGATAACTGTTTCAAACAGGAGGCTCCGTGGCAGAGCAGTGGTCTCGAAACCAGGAGGTTCCCAGCTTGAAACCAAATCATTGTACTTTTGCCATTTGGTTAGGCATTAATCTTCAGTACCAAGTCCCTCAGAGAGGACTTAAAGCTGTCAGTCCTCTGGTTGCTACCTACAATCATGCATTCTTAGCAGTCAGGTAAAATGAACCATCAACCAATCAAACATGCCTTCCCTAATTGCTCTAACCGGTACTTATTCTTGTGATTCATGGAGTGAAAACTGTTGTCAAAGAGTCACTTTTTTCCGATATGGAATTATCCCTTAGCAGATCTCAAATTCTCATCTTTCTTGTTCCAGGTAAAAACTGCATGTAGTTGTTGGAATTTGAATTTTGTATCTAATAAATGTTGTGAACATACATTTTCCATGTATGTTACGTCATAATTGTATCTTAAACCAAAGAACTCTGAACCCCGGTGCATGAAACTTACCATTGATGATAACTTTGCCATCAGTGGTAACTTTCATGGCTGTTGAACTATGTTACCATGGTAGTTACCATTGATGGCAGAGTTACCATCGATAGTAGTTTCATGCAACGAGGCCCTGGTTTTGAGGAACAGTAAAACCATAGGGTTTGATGAATAAGTATTTGGAAGTGTAAAATGAAACAATGACAATAATGAGTAATGAATTGAAAATATGTCGATCTGACGAGTTAATTAATGAAGTCTCATTCGCACATAATTTGGTAAATTGCTAAAAAAAAAACTTACTACTGCAGTAAAATAGAAACTTTAGCAAGTAGGGTGAAAAAAGTAGCTGGATGTGCTCTATTATCTGCATCGCAAATGTGTGAGGCACACAACAGTGGAATCATTTCATTTCGCCACATTTTTCCCTTTTTTTTAAAGCAGTTTGCTACATTATGTGTGAATGTGGATTATCTGGGGAGCATTTCATGAAAGGACTTGTCGGATGTTTTTTCCGACAAACTCTGTTTTATCTGACAGTTGCCATAGTAACGATGCTTCTCAGCCAATCAAAATCAAGGAAAGATGTCAGATCTGACAACTTGTCAGACAGCAAATGTTGATGAAACGCTCCCCAGTACATGTCATATCGTTCAATTATTACACAAGTACTAGTGATCTGCCAGCATACTGCTACATGTAATCAATTGTGGTTGTATACCATTGTGTGTGAATACCTGTATTTCATACGATCGTTGTGCTATGAGGTTGTGTTAATCAAAAAGAAATGGCACTCCTCATAGCTTGTATAGAATCATGATAAGAGAACACTCTATCATATCACTGCATTCACCTGGTATTAAATGCCTTGAATCTCTCTGTCTGCCGAATATCCAAAAATTTGGTTTAATTTTTTTTTAATCTTTTGATATGGCATATGTATTTTAAAGTTTAAAAATGCTTATCTATTCATTTTGTGGAAGAGTTGATACATTAGTATCATTTAGGTCAAAATAAATTATAGTTGCACTAGTTGTGCAGACTTCATTCATGAAATATAATCACAGATATTCTTAGTCACACACTTACTACACTATTTCATTACACCATACAAATAGTTGAAACCTCTGTTTTCTGAAACTGATCTTCCAGTACACATGTAAAATTCTCTGACCCATTGATAAATCTAGAAAAACCCATTTCATGCATAATGAAAATGTGTCCGATGTGCTATAGCAATGCATATTGAGGAAGAATTTGAAGTTACCGGTATACAAAGTTGCAGGCCAGTATTCCTAATTATATGTACCTCAAGCTGTCTGAGATTAATGGATTTCTGCTTTCAGGTTTTGTTGAGCTGATGTTGTAATGTCTTTCTTTGATAGGAGCACATTTAATCACTTGGCCATTTTGCAACACTTCCATTATTATATTTCATAGTCCTCAGTCCTAGTGCCCTGTAATGAACTATTACATTCACCTTTTACACTTAAGTGTATGTCAGAAGAATGCAGACTGCATACATAAAGTGTTGCTAGGTAGGGCATTACACTGTGGATGTGCCAGCTAATTATGCCCTACCTATGCACTGTGCATTCAGACTATTGAAATACAGTCATTTGTTACAGGCAAATGTAATAGATTGTCACTAGGCAAACATTCTTGAATTTGAATACATGTACACTACAAAATAGCCTCAAAATCTTTCATTTACACTGTGTGCAAAGAGAAGTATCTCAGATTGTGATTATTAATGTAATTCTCTGTTAAATCTGCTTTCAGACTTCACTGCCCAAATTTATTCTGATTTTTATATGATTAACCTAGTTGTATATAAAAGAGGACCAATATTTTTCTTATGAGATTTTTTTAATGATTTTTTTGAATGTGTGAATAGATGCATAGAATTACAGTCGTAGTATATCCAATTTTTTTCATCATTTTGATTGTGCTTGTGCTGTGCCTACATTGAAAGCGCAGTATTTGAATGTAGCTTTCTGGTGGTATGAGTTCTGGTAAATGCATATAGTTTTATACCGAGTGATATAGTGGCAGGAATTAATTTCAGACCATTTTGAGATATTTTAGTGGAACTGACTTCCAGTTCTATATATTCACCAGCTCACAGAGCCTAGTTTGCCCATTTGCGTGTTTTGTTTGATTGCACGAACATAGTTTTCTTCATTCAAAGCCAAGAAGTCTTACAAAATATTAAACAACAATCATGCTTCAAAGGTTCAGTCAGAATTGTGTGATGATGCACCCGTGATGCACACAAAGTTGCTCTCGACAAGTTCATCTGAATATTGATTACGTTCATTTTCTTTGTAGTATGAGATACAGTATTTTTCATTATTCATTGCAAAATGTAGTAAATTCATTTTCATGCGCACATCTCAACAGTAAAAAAAAAACCCGCTTTTCGGAACCAAAGAGCTAAGTATGATCAGAATATGTATAAGTGGAAGTCATTTTGAGAATTAGAAAACACTAAATGCTGCATGGCATTTTAGGAAAGTTTTTGCTAAGCAACATCTTTAGTTTTATAACCTTCCTACATTTTGGCATTCAGTCCAATAAGTTTTGATCAATTGTACCAAAAAGCAGATGACTGATTTGTCATCATTTGCAGTACTAGTATGTGTGATACTTAGTCAAAATAGCAGAAGATATGCAGTGAATCTGATATGCAATATGCATGTACTTGTATTGCTTACTTTTAAAAAGTGTTATGCCTACTAGCATACATGTAGAATATGTATACAATTATAGTCATGATTTCTTCCAATAGAATTAGTGTGTGGAGGAGTGCAAAAATATATCTTTTTAAAAAAAAACCAAGATCTTTTTATTCATATACAGGTATATGACATTGTTTCAGTTGATGTATATACAATTCAATATAGCCAAGCCATTACACTTTACATAAATTGAGGTATTAGAGAAGAAAGTGCTTCAAGGCAAACTCTACCAAAGAAGTTTCACTCTTTCAATAAAAGGAGATGAATTTGAACAGCATTTTAAAAAAGAAATGTGCAAAATCAGTCAAAGAATAAGGAAATGACACTCATTTACATTTCTAGTAAATTACTCTTGGTCCTGCAAATTTGCAACACTGATGACATCGTATTCGAGCAGCTCTCCATTAACTTTGTACATAAAATTTCATATTTTCTCAATTTTCTTGGAAGTTACACATTTTCTAACCCCCCATAGTCAATGTATGTTCAGAAGAATTGCTTTTCACATAACATACTTTGACTAGAGGGTGAAAAAAAAAAATGTGTAACTTCCAAGAAAATTGAGAAAATGTGAAATTTCATGTACAAAGTGAATGGAGAGCTCCTCGCATATGATGTCATCAGTGTTGTGAATTTGTAGAGCCAAGCGTAATTTACTAGAAAAATGTAAATGAGTGTATTTTTTTTTATTATTTCACCGATTTTGCTCATTTCTGTTTTAAAATGCTGTTCAAATTCATCTCCTTTTATTGAAACAGTGAAACCTCTCGGGTGGACTTTCCCTTTAATTAAGGTTCATTTTAATATTATGGCTGCTCTTGTACAAAATTCATGCACTGGTATGCATAGTCTCTTATAGGTTATAGTGTGTGCATAATTACAAAGTTGAAAACATATTACAATACTTGTGATCATAACAGATTTGACAAACATGTTGATTGCAGTCTGCATACATGTTGCTCAGGGTGATACAAAATTTATTAACAGAGAAATGAAAAATTTAATGATTGCGGTTGTGAATTTACTATATGAAAGATTGAAAAATTGTGACACACAGTATCAACAGTGAAAGATATATGTTATGTACAAATGGCATAGTACTAAAGATGTTTATATTTTTGTGTTTGGAATTGAATTGTATTAAACATGCAGATTCTTTCTTTTGTAATGTTTATAATTTCATATTTGAAATTATAAACATTTGAAATTATAAACATTACATTCAGATTTGAAATTATTAGAGTTCAATTGACAAATGAAAATGTGCAACATGCCCTTAACCTGTAATAATACCTAACACATAGCTCTAGATTTTTCAATGTTTATTTGCTGAATTACCCTTTTGCGGGTTGTGATCTAACCATTAGAGAATTGCAATAGATGTAAGTTTATCTTCTTATATTAAAAAAAATGGCATCTCATATAACATGTGAATTTGTGGAAAGTATTTTTATTGATTGATTTAAGCCTGCAGAAATTATTGTGTTTGGTGGTGTTGAGAGCAATAATACATTGACTTTTTGGATAAAATTTTGTAGCATTTTTTCCTTTCAAATCATGTTAGACTATGGGCTATCCCTTTTTATCCAGGGCCGGATCCAGAATTTTTCAAGGGGGGGGGGGGGGGGGGAGGTTGGCTTTTTCAGGTGTCTGTTTTACCTGAAAAAAGGGTCCTCTGCATTTTTACATGTATTTTACCCTAAAATTTTGCTTTAAAAGGGGGACCGCGGCCGATTTGCCCCCCTCTGGATCCGCCCCTGTTTATCTCTTTATATATTATACCACTGAAAACGTGTTTTTTAACCCACTGCCTCCGGGACCAGGTGGTTCCTGTACAAAACCTATGGGAATGACAGAATTTAGTAATCACTGAGTTAGTTTGTACTACTGGTAAGTACATGTATGTAGATTGAGATTATTGTAGCATGTCTTACATATTGGTTTTCCTATTATTAGACTGGTTCAGCTGTAATATTACATGTATATGATTTTACAACTGTTTCTAGTGAGTGGATGAAATAGTTATTAAAATAACTGAAACTAGATTTCAAGTTTACAGCTCAAAATTCTTGTTGAAATGTTTTGCATTTCATCATCGTGTTCCTCAAATTTTGAAAGCATGTGAAGTCTTATTAATTGCAACATAACCCATAACCCCCACCCTTCCCCCCCCCCAAATAAAAGTTCCTTCTCAAAAAGTTATGCAATTTATAGAGACTTAAATGATTGTACTATCACTTTATATTGGTTATTTCCATTTAGATGGTCAAAAATGTTACTTCAAACTTTGACTGTCTACTCAGTTTTCCTGTCAAATCCCTATACCTGTTTTTTTTTTTTAAATAAATTTATAGATTTAAACAAATTTTGTTCTGACTTATTTTGTTCATCTGCATTTTTTTTTTTAAACCAAATGTATTAGAATTATTATGAGACCATGAGAACTGAAGGATATATGGTCCGTGAACAAAGAATATATTAGGGTTATAAATAAATTAGGTATAAAAATATGTTAATGAAAACATGATATGTAATTTGGGGTGCTTCTTTTGGTCTGCTTTTGTTTTACTGCTTTACATATTTCCTTTTTACAAGACGGTGTTGATAAATTTTAATGTTGCCTATGGGGGAAAGAAAAAAAATCTCCAATAGACCAATTTCAGCTGACTGATTGATTGTTGATAGGTTGACTGCATTGACTGGCTGACTGATGGATGGATGGATGGATGGATGGATGGATGGATGGATGGACGGATGGATTGATTGATTGATTGATTGATTGATTGATTGATTGATTGATTGATTGGTTGATTGATTGACTGGTTGATTGATTGACTGGTTGAATGGCTGTTTGCAGAATTCATTAATTGATCACTTTTTTAAAACGGTTGATTTGTTTGATTGATGGAATGATTGAATTATTATGATTGCTTAATTTTGCTTATAATTGAATTATTGATTAGGTGTTTGGTTGATCGGTTGGAAAATACCAGTATGCCCCATTTTGAAATTCAGATTAAGAGGACACCATGTCTTTATGAGGCCTGTATGCTTTCCAGCACCTAAACATGATAGAGATAACTTGCTTTTTAATCATTTTATTACGACTATTATTATTGTTGCCTCTCAGATGTCTTTGGAACTTCGCGTAACAACCTTTAAGCAGAATCCTTGATCTGTTCCTGTAGACAGATGTATATGATATAAAATAGTGAAAATTTTTACACTGGTTCACAGAGTAAGCTTCTAAATTACCGCACAAGGTATAACATTTTGTACATATGCCGTACAGGGAATCACTAGCACTGAATCTCTTCAAGAAAAAGAAAAAAGTATATCGCCATCTGCGGCCACACGTCACAGAATGCTAATAGGGAAGAGGTGTGTTTACGTGCTCGATTGTAAGCAGAAATTGTCGAAAATAAAACCCGTATTGCCACTTTAACTTTGTCGCAAAGCTTGGAAAATTTAATTTGTGCAGTTATCTCTCTTTTCCATATTTCAGCTTCTAATCGTAGGGTGTGAAAATGACTGAGCAGGACGTCGCAGCTGCAGCTGCAGCTGTCCAGCCCCCTTCTCCTTCACCCAGCGGGCGACCAGTTCCAGGCCCCGGGAATCTGACGGCCGAGATCACCTCCCGTCCCGTTGGTCTAGTGGTGCTTACTGGTTTAGACGTAACGTACAATGCCATTCACAGAGCCATTTGGGATTCTTTTAGCGCCAATAGAAGACCAGACAGAGTACCACTAAATTTCAAAACACTGCCAGCTGACCATGAATACCCAAAGTGTCGATCAAAAGTAAGATAAATTGGGCCTTATCGTGAAATAGGTCACCTCTCTTCTTGCGTGTGCGCTCACATTGTTCAGTGTTGTTTGTGTACAGTCTAACGTTAGGACATAGTATTGAGAGTGGAAAGAAATCACCAGACACCAGCACTGATGAAATAAACGGCAGTGAATGGGCTGGTGACTTATTTTACGATAATGCCATAAATTGTAGATCTAGTTAAAAATCAAGTCAGACTTTTATACACCCGGAGCAATGCCACTTCACTCGCTTGGGCTTTTTTTTCATGACATGTCACGGTCATAGATCCAGATCTAACTATTAGTTAGGTAAATGCTTTGCAGGTCCCAGAGTTACGCACCCAGCAAATACATGCAATGTAATGCATTCAGTGCACCATACTTCCGATGTGACTGAGCAATAAGAATATCATCAAGGTTTGCTTAACACAATCAGTAGAGCCTAATAATTAATAATTTTCTAAATTTAAGTTTTATTTTTTGTAAGTTGTAGATCTGATGATGGTTAGAAATTGGGGTAAAATTCACCAGTCACTGAATCTGTATCAAAATCAAGATTTGCATTCACTTATTACATGTGTGTAGTTTTAGGACCCCTTCCTTTTGGCAAACAAAATTTGACAAGTGTTTGATATGTGTTCTTGACGTTCGGCTATCGTAATTTTCACTAAAAATCAACTTCATTCTCAGAATATGAAGAACAAGGATTATAACAGAAATTTGCACAAATCGATAATTTTTGTGACTTGCGATTCGAAACGGCATGCATATTGTGCATGCAAATGATGAAGCTGTTACCAAGTCAATGGGGAATGAACGTAGCCAAGTCCCATTAGGAAGCAAATATGTGGAATTGCCAATTCAAAGAGTAGACAGACAGTATTATGCACATGCATGAAGAGTGTGCAATCTGTGTGTAAAGGTCTGTGCATCCATTAAAATAGGCGATACTATGCATTCAATTTATAGACTGGGCTACCTTCATCAAGGCTCACCCCAAGTAGACTTGGTGACAAACAGCTTCATCTGCAAACATGCACTGAACTCCACACAACAGTATAGTTCAGTGGTGCTTGCATGTCCACTACTAGTGTTGCTCCACACCATGACACGCTCTTTTTAGAAAGGATTTTGGCTTTACAAGCAGTGATACCAGAGTAGCGCCATCAGCAATGATAAATAAAAGTGAACGACAGTTGAAACTATACAGGGTGAAAAATGGAAAACATCATGCAGTAGGATTATGCTGCCACCATAAAACAATCAAGCAGGAGTAAAAAGAGCAGCATGAACTGACAAAATTATTGAAGCAGGCTATACTGATGTGACCAATAACCATGACCATGTTTTTTTTTCTATTTGTGTGTTTCCCAAGCATCAGAATAATTAGTCATGACAAATTTAAACAAAATTGAAAACATATAAACAAATTTGTGTATCTGTATGCTATCCAGAAGTGAATATATTTCCTGGTTGTGGGCTCCATACAGCAAAGAATTGATCATAAAACTGGCAATGATCATATTTCCTAATTGTATACTGGTTAGTTTTTACCAAAAAAACAAATACATGTATATTAAACATTAGATTTCAAGCAGAAATATGTACATGCCAATGAAAATTATGTATGCACCAACCAATAACTGTATATTCATTGTTGCTTATGAAAAGTTCAAAGCCAAAATTATACCAGTAAGCAGTAATTCAAGGGTTTAGTGCAACAAAGGGCTATGTTTTGGGCCATTTTGAGAACACTGCAATGAAGTTATGTTGTAAACACTGGTTTAATGCAGATGGCCATACCTAGTTGGGTGATACCCTGCTGTAGCAAAGTTTGCTGTAGAAACCATTATTGCCAATTGGTTCCTGGTCTCTCATTGATCATTTTGACCGAAAAATGCAGATAGCCCTTTGTTGCACTAAACCCTCAAATTCTCTTGTAATTATATACTCCATACAGCAAAGGACATCTTATGAATGGTACATTCCTAAAGGGATCTTGAAGACAAGCTGGATGAAGAAACATCAGGATGATATACCTGGCTTAGTTGTAGTCTTCTATGATCTAGATTGGGATGAACAACAATGGAAAGAAAAACAAATGGAATGTGCTACCAGGGTGGAAGTTGTCAGGTATAATCTTATCACAGTGAGCTAGCTCTGTTGTTGCCACTGGCTGTTTTCTAGCCCTTTTTTTCTCTCTGTTTTACCTCTCTTTTTTGAGATAGAGGAAACGGCTTCAAAATGGCTACAAAATGTCTACAAAATGGCTAACAAACGGCGACAAATGAACAAAAGGTTGTGAGAGTGACGCCTTTTTGTAGCTTAAAAGTCTCTTTTATCTCTTTTATCACCGTTTTGTAGCCATTTTAAAAATGGCAAATTTTGTGCAATACTGTTTCTCCATAGGAAATAACACAGGAAACAGAGACATAACGCCAAGTTTTGTGCACTCTGCACATTTTGGTTCATCGTGTACAGATATAGTTATAGTGCACTGAACTTCCTCAGTGGTGCCATATTTTGACGAGATCAGGACAAGCTTGATGCGTCGTATTTTCCCATCATAAATCATTCTGCTTTGTAGAACTGTTGAATGTTCTTGCAGGCCATTTCTACATTTGCATGTCTGAAGCAAGATTTTAAAATATATTTATATGTATTCTGAGGCTTCTTGTCTTTATGTTGTTGTGTGAAAGAACGCGTCCGGAACACAAAATGGGAAATTATTGAAAATCCAATTTTGCAAACAATGATTGATAATTTCATGAGTAGCATGTAGACCTCGTAAATTGATATATGATCTTCTTGTGGCATGATCTTTGCTAAATTCTATTCCAGTAAGTCAAAATAGACATTTAAATTTTTGCATTTTTGTATTTTGCGTTTCAGACGCATTCTTTCACACAACAACATAAAGATAAAACTAAGCAAGTAAGAAAATTAAGCATTCATCAATTTAGTGCTGCCTGCAAGTTATGTTTCAGCTGTGATTAAGGTATTCAGAAGTTTTTGGTTAATTGTATTATATGCATAATTGGTTAATTTGTTTGAGCAGTAGCATTGTTGGGAGCTCTGTTACACTACAGCGCAGTAGAGTATATTTACATAGTGACTGCGCTATATAAATGGTCTCATTATTATTATTATTATTACAAAAATGTACATGTTTAATAGAAGTTTGAAGTTAGTACAATATTCTGAGATTTTTATAATTTCAAAATCATTGAAATATTTGATACACTGACAGAGCATATACTGCCATGTTTATTCATAAAGTGTAACTTCTTTATAACTCATTCTTATATCAAGCTGTAATCTACCTTCAGATGTCCTTGCTTTAAAATAACTCCCTCAATTATATATAAACCTGGTATAGTTCCCGTACAAATTTGCAATATTTGGGAAGTGAAACAGCTTTGTTTCTGTATGACTCTGTTTTGGCACTAAAGTATTTTATGCATGTACATTGATAGTTTTACATGTATGAGTAACCTCTAAGACCTACATTTAAGTACAAATTTGTACCTCTTATACAGACCCCAAGGGGAGGGGGGGGGGTTGTCACTGGCAGACTGAAGTGGTGCCCATGCTCGTCCAAGCACCTCAAATTTGGACCCTAAACGGCATAATCCTTGGTGTAAAATTCTACCCCTAAATGGCATAAATGGCGTAGGAAAATGTACTCACAAAAGGTCAAAGAACCCCTAATTCTCAAAAACATCGAATGTTAGATGGAAAAGGACCTCTTTTTTCCAGAAACGTCGAGTGTAAAACTGAAAAACACCCCTTTTTTCGCAAAACGGCGTCGACGTCTTGGCTCCGAAATCCGACCCTTTTACGCCGCTTTTTTGGACAAGCATGGGTACCACTTCAGTCTGCAAGTGAACCCCCCCAGGATACAGACTCATTGAAGTTCTGGGTCCCGTTGCACAGAACTTACCGTTCATGGTAACTTTGCCATCAGTAGTAACTACCATGAAAACCTTGAATTTTATTGGCTGTTGAGCAATGTTACCATGGTTGTTACCATTGATGGCAGAGTTACTATCAGTGGTAAGTTTTATGCAATGTTGCCCTAGTGTCTGATTCTCTTAAGGATTAGATAAGATGGATACTTTTAGTGTCAGTGTGTCATTTTCTCATCTTTAGGGAAGATTATTTTTATTTACAGCTAATGACTGGAATATAATGTGATCTGTGTATTTTGCAGGACAAGTCTTCATGGAAGAGGTTCGAAAGTAGCAGTTGTATTGATTCAAAAGAACGCCCCTCTTCCTCCAGGTAACATTAGAGTTCTAACCTGTTGAAAGACTTGGCCAATGATTTTACAGAACTGGGGGGGGGGGGTTCATAAAGCAGTTTGTAAGGTTACAAATGACCTTACGAACGACCAGAATATGGCAAGCCAAAAGGAATTCTCAGTCGTTTTTAATCGCATCAGCTAAAGGTGAAATGTGCAGACATAGATTACATTACTTTTGTTTACAAACATTTTTATTGTAAAGTATGTTTTTTGCCACAAAGTAATTGAGGTTATGAGAAATGCAGTCACACTCTGTAAAAACCCAAGAAAAACTTTGGGCATCACATTTGGCACTTCATATTCAAGTCGTTCGTAAAGTCATTCGTAACTTTATGAACAGCTTTATGAAACACCCCCAGGTGCAATGTAGCATAGTATTACCCATTTAATTTGCAATGAAGGTCAACTATGACCCCCCCCCCCCCCCAAGAAAAAAAAGGAGTTCCTCCTTCCCCTAGACTATAAGGTTGATGCATTTTCATGAAGTTCCTTAAAATTTGAATGTAAATGGTTGCTTCAAACTGCTTTTAACTTTAAAAATCAATGACTTTGTTTTTAATCCCCAGTAGCCAATTTAGAAGCATTTTATTTGGTTATGTTGTGTCCCAGACATTGCCAAATAATGAATGTAAGTTGAATTGAAAGTGTCATATTTCTTGATATTTAGGTTAATCCAAGCCATTGTAGAACTATCATTTTTAATGCAGATAACACGTATACTAACTTATACTTACCTATTTTAATACAGTCAGCTACATATGGACAAAATACCTCCTACATACACTTGCCCTGTTATCATGACGAGCTCTATAATGTACAGTAATGTACTGTTTATTAACAATCTGTATATTGTTAATAGGAGAGGATGTAGTAGCAGCAGAGAGAGCTGCTGCCCTGTGTGCAGCATGCGAACTATCAGCCAAATCTCTCTTTGTTTTACCTTGTGTGGATCATCTTCTGGGGTATACGATCCGATTAGAGAATGCATTCTATGAGCTTACACAGGCCTACTATCATGGTGAAGCCAGAAGAGTCAAAGCACATAAAGAATTCCTCAACAAAACAACTCATCAGGTAATATGTAGTTTGAACAAATCCATTATACTGTAGGCTTAAAGACATTGGTTAACATTGTTATGAATTTAAAAAAAATCTCATTTTGTTACTTGAAAATGGGATAAACATTAGGGTTATAGAGTAAAAATACCAGTTTGAAAGTTTCAGAGTATAATATCCACGGGAAGTATTTTTAAATATTAGAAATGTGAACCAATGTTTGAAAAATATACGAGGGTCGATTGCACAGACCAAAGGTAAGGAGTGCGCATGCGCACATGACTCAACGGACCGCACCGAGTGTATTGACGTATCACGCGGAGGAAGGCAGGTAACGTATTTCTGAATTCGTGCAAACGGTCCTCTTAGTTCATTGTCTCTCGAGACGAAAGCTAATAAAATCGCAGTTTGCGTCTAACTTACAGCTTTTCATTCCAAATTATGGTTGGTTTCAGGGTTTTTGAGTACAAATACAAGTACTCGTACACATGTTTCATCTTAGTTTGAGAATTTTTTAAATCAGCTGCACTCAAAGTTAGCCAATACCTTTAACTGTAACCCTAAGCAGTAGAATTCCAACTCCAGTCCTGACCCTAATCCTAACCCTAATTAGGTTCTTTTTTGCGGGCAAGTTGTATTTTTTACCCCTTAGAGTGCCAGGTAGGGTTTGTACATCTGGGGTGGGGTGGAGAGTGACAGCCCTGGCTAACCCTAGGGTTTGTTAGCCACGTGGGTCAATCTAGACCTAGGGTTTGTTAGCATACCTGTTAGCGTTCGTTGATTAAGGCTTTGAATGCCAAACTAGAATGGTAAACAGTCATCTCTGCTCTTTGACAGAAGGAGGGGCCACTACAAGGATGTCCTTGAACGGTTAATTACAAAACAAACAACATAAAAGAAAAAAAAAACATGGTCTCAATGGTGGATTCCTCCCTCCTCCTCCTTGGGCACTGGTTGTGGTTGTGGGAATAATTCCCGGGATAATCCCCCGAACTTCTATATTCCTGGCACGTGAAATGTCGAACAGCTCTCATTAAAAAAAAGAGAAATATATATATGTATGTGTGTATATATATATATATATATATATATATATTCTCATCTGATATACAGCGTAAAATCTGGACTCGTTTCCACTTCAAAAGGGATTGTAAAACCAACGGTGCAGACGAATTCCCATCTTCCTGATACGTGCGGTCTCGTTTTCAATTTCAAGGTTTAATAGTAATGAACGCTGTCTGAAATTCACTCTTGGTTGACCTTTTATCGGTAGTCATGTCGTGTCCGCTCACACGACACGTCTTTCTAATAATTTTTCCTCCTTAGATTACTGCGAGTCTGATGCCTGTTCTTTTCCCCCCACTCACAGTCACACCATGCACGAAAGTACGGGTCGCAACTATTTCCAGGATAGTAGCCGACGCCGCCGCTAGCGAGACTTGACCGAGTGAATCAATGTCTACTCTAAAGGAATCTCGAGCGAAGTTAAGGGAGGACGGAGGAGAAGAAGAAGAAGAGAAGAAGGCCGAGTTACTAAAAGGAGGAGCGATCAAGAGTCCAGGGAAACGATGACGTGTTGTAAGCGAACTAATCTTACTGAGAATACGTGCGCAATGCATTTCGGGAGGGAATTCTAGTAGGGAAGCAGCATGATGAGCGAACGCTTGTGTTCCTTTGTTGCCGTTGGTGGTGGTATGCATCACACGCACACGATCAACGTTGAGGGAAAAGCGACGAGGGAAAAGTGGACGAAGCTTTGAACGAAAGGCAGCATCGAGCAGTTCTCGAAAAACCCAAGGATTTTCAAGAATTGGAGTCACACGCAACTCCTTCCCTTTGAACCATGTTCGGCGCGCCAGGCCAGACTATGTCAGGGATGTGCTTAACTGGACCTTGCTTGCAGATGGGTAGACAAAAGATTGCTACCTGACTTCAAACTTTGGGGCCATTTTTCAAAGGGAAATATACTTTTGTAACGATAATGATTTTTGGCTGCCTTTCGTCCGATAATACGAGCAGTACAGAGTACTTACCTTTACATGAAGCAAGTGAAAGGGAGTGGCCCAAAATTTCGTGAAATATGAATGAAAATTACTCGAGCGGGCATGTGCGGGACTGATGTGACATGTACCATTATTTTTCACAACTTAAATCAAAGGCAATCAGCCCACCTGGAAATAGAATCTACTGTACAAGGACGGTTGCTAGAAACTAATTTGTTGCCAGTTGGGATTCCAGCTGTTAAAACTCGGAGGCAGATCTCGGACTAGGCCTAGCACTATTACTGACACGAACAATTACCGTACGGTCCTTACCTATGTAGTTATAATGGCTGGAGGCGTCATCCACGGACAGCAACTGGCTTGCAAGGCTGGTACAATTACGTTGTAGTCGCGTTGATTAAAGATGAACACGAAAAAAACTTCAAAAAATTCCGCGGATACAATTTGGCAATGATGTCTGTTTCTCAGCGAATCAATCATGAAATAAAAGTACGATTCCGAGGTAATGACCAGGGCTACGGGAGGGGGAGGTTTCAGAACCGAATAAATTAATGGGATCTCCAGAGGCCTGGGCGTTGTTGTATGTCGTAAGGGATCCATGATTGTGGCTGAGTAATCGTGTCGAAACTTGTCGGCCGGGGGGCAAACTTTTTTTGGCGCCGAAATTTGCTTATTTGCATAATGCGCGCGTTGGGTTATCCAAGAGGTTGAAGAAAATATCGGAAACAAAAAGAAGCGGTATGATAGATAAACCAATGCAAATTCACAGAGATGGATAGGTGATTTGAATATGCTGTGTATGCATGGACTGATTGTTGAAGGCTCTTTCAAACTAATTCGATACCTGTTTGGCAAAGGCTAACCGTCTGGGAAGTTTGGAGAAATGTAGGCTTTAGAATGTTGAAATGATTCGTGAAATTATAGTGAAACTCCAAACTATGTGATTTTGAAAGTCCTTTGTGTTTCCGAACTCTATGAATGAGTTACTTCACACATTTGATGGTTCTATCATTACAAATCGCAGCATCAACAAATACCTCGCGAGAAACTGTGACAAATTCTATGTTCCCTTTGGACGAATTTAATTTTTCAAGACCAGTCCTAAGTCCTAATGGACCGGAACAATCTGCCTTGTGAATGAAAACAATGCCTTTCACTAAATTCAAATAAAAGAAAATGTAAATTATACGTATCGAATAAGCGTTCTTCTTAATCCACAAGGTTTTTTCCTATTCTATTTATGTGTTTTCTATTTTACCTATTTTGTTGATTTTGTTGTTTGTGTAAGATTTGTTTGTATGATTAGTGATGAATGTAAAACAGGGGGTAGCCGTGATAGGCCAATGGCTGCTCCCTCGCATCCACTTCATGACTTTATGGATGTTGTTATTTTGTATTATTTTTATAATTGTAGTTTTTACTGTTATCCACAAACCTTGTGATTCCTGATGTCTTGTGTTTTTTTTTTTTTCTTTTTAAGAGATGTTAAATAAATGAATTTGAATTTGGACAATATTTCGTAATTGTTTGAGTTAACAATAGCTGTGTAATTCAGATAAGAAGGACTTTGCTTGCAGAGAGGAAGCGGGTATTTTCAGCGCAACTCCACGAGAATGCACGCCACACGAGTCGGCGTCAAAAGGCAACCCCATTTCGCCGGGGGATGTGGATGTTAACTTCCCTTGGTTTTTCCGGATGTGCGGGGAGCAATTCAGCTTCATGGACATGCATTTGCAGATCGAGGAGTCAAGCTGATGTTTGAATATCAGCATCACGATAAGAACCCTTTGCGTTATGTCATCCAAGTATGAAAAAGTATTTTCGTTGTCTTATCCAGTATTATAAGCTAAAATTCTCCCCTTTTTTTGTGTGTGTTCATTTCTACAACGGTCCGCTGAGTCAAGGCGAGGTGTGCTTTGACCAGAGCCGAGAGTGCGGGCGTGCATTATCGGTCGTTGCGCTTGCCTGAATGAGCGGCGGTTTGCGTGATGATCCTAGGCCCCCATAATTATCATTTAGTGCTCAACGCCACTACTACCAGCCCCATCCGTCGATCGGGGTAGTAGAAGTAGTAGAAGAAGAAGAAGAAGAAGAAGAAAAGAAGAAGGGGGTAGTAGAAGTAGTAGTAGAAGCAGTAGTAGAAGTAGTAGAAGTAGTAGAAGAAGAAAAATCAGAAGAAACAGCAGCAGAAGCAAAGGCGTTATGTATTTCTTACATTGATGTTAATATGAATGAGTTTGTGCGTGTTGTAAATAATTGTGTGACAACTATTAGTCCAATTCCTTGGGGGGGGGGGTCTTCTCTAAAGAAATGGAACTCTGAAAACGTCATGTTTATATCTGGCTTTTCTCCAGAAGGGCAGTTGACAAATGGTCATGGACGTGTAGCCTAGGCTTGGCCTGTGGCAAACACTTGGGAGATTGGTTGAGGCAATCAAGTCATTCCGTAAGAATGTTCTGGTTTTTAATGATGAGAATGAATAGTGGAACTAACTAGGCATTTTCCCGTGACGGAGAGGAGAAGAGAGGGAGGCTATGAGATGGAATGGCCAGAATGAATGGGGGGGGGGGTTGGGTTGGTAATAGGTTTCATTATGAAAAGGCGAGAATGGTGAGAAAGAGAAAGGGAGAGGAGAAGGAGAGCAAGGAGAGAGAGAGATAGAGAGACAGAAGGAGAGAGAAAAAGATGAAATAGATGTGTTGGTCCTGCTCTGCCTGTCCAAGGCCCCTTTTCATTCCGTAAGAAGGGTAAGTGAAAATGACTAAAGGCCGTAAAAATATGGCTGGTATAACCCCCCTTCTGACTATTTCGAAGAATTCTTCTGGCTATCTCTTCGATTTCGAACAACTCGGCGGACCCTACTACACGGGCTTTAAGAAGTTGCGTGTTTATTTTATCACAGGATGAATGGAGTCTATCCGAATGAGACGGATGCGTTTCGAGATATTAAAAAAACTGAATAAAAAGAATCTTGACGAGTAACCATGGCCACTGCCGGACTTCAAACATTGAGTCTGGATGAAAGTAGTAGTAGTAGTAGTAGCAGCAGAGGAAGGGAGGGGATGCGTCGGCGCGACAGAGAGGAAGAAGAGAAGAAGAAGAAAGAAGAAGAAGAAGAAGAAGAAGAAGGAGAAGAAGAACAGCGTCTACAACCGTGGCTCAATTGCCCGTAGACACGTCCACACAACCCACCTCTACCCAAACCTAAATATCAGGAACCTCTTCGTGTGGGACCAGGAAGTAGAGGAAGGCGAAGAATGCTGCGAGCCAATATCGTTGGTCGGTGCTGTGCTTTCGTCTTCGTCGTTCAGAAACCAGACGGTTTCTCGTCTGCCGTCGTTCGTTTTTAAGCAGCATGTACGGGCGGTTACAACATTTCGATCTCGTCTCGTCTCGGGTATTTCGTCAATTGGTAAGAAGCAAACACCACGCAGCACCGGTTGGATATCGACGTGGCTCATTCCGCCGTAACGCACGACGATATGGAAGCCTTGTTGGGGGACGAGGAGAAGGCCAAGAGGGTTCGCTCGGTGAATATCGGTCGGTGCCCGTTTGTATGCGTGTCGGATGTAAGTCATCTTGTGTCGAAATGCACGGGTCTGACCCGGTTAAATCTATCAGGATGCGCGCAGGTGTTCAAGAATACGGGGATCGATGTTTTTGTCAACGCCTTCACGGTTCCCGTTTAGGCCAGCTGGATTATCTGAATCTAAGCCATTGCGATATCAGCATCCGTCAAGCCAAGGGACTTTTCCGGCCCTGAAATCCGTTGCTTTTTTGAACTTGACCCACAACTGGCAGTTGGGAGGGCCCGTCTATCCGTGTGGTCAGAGTTACAATTTGGCCAGTACGTTACAGAACCTACCCCATCCGGCCAAAATGGAGAGCTTGCATTTAAATCATATTTTCATGCGGGACCAGGAGGCGGGTAGCGACTTGCTGCGGTGTATTCAAGGGCGGTTTCCCGTTTAAGAGAGTTGTACATCTGCAACATATCCAAGCCGAACGGCTCGTTTCATGGGGAATATCGGTTTGGACGTGGTCACCGGTACGTCGGACGATGGCAACACCACGTTACTTCAACTGGTGGCGTCGTTGCCCGAGCTGGAGCGTTTGGATATTTCGTACAATACTCTTTACGTCGACATGGAAGATGCTGTGGAGGCGGGTGTGGCGTTACGCAGAACGCTGGAAGAATGCAAGAATAGACTGAAGTTTTTTCGGTGCGTTCGGTACGGTGGTCAAGATGCCCGGTCGGCCCAACGGTCGAGAAGTGTTACCTTTTTAAAGAGAACGGCGTATCCGGAGAAGTACTTTACTTCGGACGGGGCGGAGACGGGGTGGACGGGTCTGCCTGGGCACGTTTTCAAGAGCGAGTACAGAATGTACAAAAGTTACGCCCTTTCTGCTTACAGTTTACCAAATCATCCGTGGACAGAGTAGTACGATTCTTAAAGTTCAAAGACTTTTGACCCCGTGTTATTCGAGGGTCGGCGATTTAAAACGCCTCATCAGCCTGGTGTACAGACCGCACATGATGTTGACGTTGAATGCCGGAGAGGAAGAAGGTCATGCGCTGGTACTGGATTCTACGCTGGGGACGTTGGCCCGTTTCATTTTCGAAGAACGCCAAGTGGCCCTACGTGTTGCATTCCGCTGGGTGATCTTTTAAAGGTGGTGGGTGTTCGGCAGATGCCTTTACGGCAATTATAACCACGGCACGTACTGTAAAGACGTGTTGGGTTTTTTTTCAAAGTTATTTGCTGAAACTCACCACGAATCCGATGGGCGCCCTTATTATTTTTATAGTATCGTGTCGGCATCTTCTGTTACAAGGTGCATGTCGGCACTGATACGTTTGTTACCGTGTTACAAAGAAGACGGGGCGGGGTTGGGGAAGAAGAGTACTGATGGTTCGTTTTTTTGGAAATTTTGGATCGAGTATCCGGTTCGATCAACGGGATGAAGGACGGTCACTCGTGCGGTTGGAGTTGCTGGTGCTGAGTACCATCTTGCTGGTTGTCTAGCGACGTATTATTCGGTAGGAGGGGTGGGAGGGATTGCGTTGGAAACAGCACTGGTACCATCTGTACAACTTGTACTTTGCCAAAGGTATATCGGAGGGAAGGACTCATTTTCGAGAGACGTTTTTGCGATACGGGGCTACGTTTTCGTGAGGGTGCTGCTGGAGCAGACGGACACGTTGTGGGAGGAGGGAGTTGCTGGACGTTTACAAAGGGTTTCAAGCCACGTTCGGATAAGTCGGTGTGGACGGTTTGGAAAAAGAGATGGAGGATAATGGGCGCGGAGGTCGGGCGTTGAAGGAGTACGTTGTTTCACGCGTTGAGTTTTTTGCGGAGACCGAGGGCTAGCGTGGAGAGTAAGACTTCGTTGTTACGCCGAAGTTACGGGTTTTTCAAGCACATGATCGTGTCTACGCGAGGGAGATTCGTTGGTGATCTGCTGGACGAAGGAGCATTGCGGATCGTACAGGTGACCGGTTCGGCGTTCAACCGTGCCGCGGGGTGGTGGATGTGGTGGCCCGATGGTGGAATTGGTGGACTTGTTTGGCGCGATGGAGAAATACGGCGGGGCCGGAAATGAACTGAAAGGACTCGTGGTCGACGGAGGAAGCGCGGGGTGCTTGTTGTTCGATACTGTGGGCATGGTGCTTCCAACAACGTCCGTTAGTGAAGTCGGTGCTGGCAAAGGTCGTGGGAGGAGGGAGGGCGATCAGCGAGACTCCAAAGGGTCCCGTCGTGGAGGACTACGAGGGTGGGATACTGCTGTGTCGGCTACTTCAACACTACACGGAGTCGAACTTGTGGAACGAGCGGGATGCCACATCGACTTCATGTTGAGAGATTTGATGCTAAACAAGAAATCGGCGGACGGTCAAGAGGGACGTGGTGGCTAGATTATCGGCGAGAAATCCGAGCTGGTGACCACGTTATCGTCGTGTTGTTGAGAACGTACATGAAACATAAATCGTTGACACTGTCGCTTTGCGGCCGGTCTTCTTGAAACAGTTGTTGATGCTGTTGAAAGAAACGGATCTAAGCAGCGCCGACACTCATCAGATCGAAGCTACGTTGGATCTACTCTGTGAAGGATAAAGAAAGGAAAATACTACGAGAAGGATCAGGAGGAGGGGGTGTGGGAAGAGGAAGAAGAAGATGACGACGAAATAACATGAAAAGAGGAGAAGTAGACTTGTGTAATTGTTTATTTATTTTCGTTTAATTCGAGGGGTTTGGTACACAGCGGGGCATGTCGGACGGGTGGGCAGAGGGTCCTTCCAAGACGATCCGTCGATCACCATGCGATGGAATAGACAGTTGGGGTGGAAATAGGTTTGGTCGCAACACGCCGTCTGGACGACTTCACCGTTGTCGGCTGTGCGGCAGACGTTGCAGGTGCGTTTCAGGTACGATGAAGGGTTGGGGGGTTTTTCGCACAGTGCTCGACACACTCGATGCAAGGTTGCGATGAGAGGCTGACAAAAGTTGAAATTGTCTCGAACCAGGTCGAGGCATAGTTGGCAATGGATTTTTCGTCCAGGTCGATGGGCCGAATACCGCAATCTCTTACGGCGTGGCCAAAGATATCGTAGAAAACCTCCTCCTCCTTGGCAAATTCGTCCAGGATGAGGCCAATGACTCTGTTTTAGCGTGGCCTAACAGAAAGGGCATCTGAAATGCCAGGTTGAGGCGTTGTAGCTGTCGCGTGTCCATGTTGCGAACGTGCCGTGGCGGTGCTTGCTATTTATGGGGTTTAGGAAACTACACGGCTGTCAGTTCCTCCGGCTGTAGCGGAAGACGGGCGAGTATCTCCTTCTACTAGTCGTTGTTCTTTTTCTTGATGTAGTGGCTGTCTATTTATCCGTGGATATCTGGTTGCCGGATGATGATGCTCTTCTCAGGTACCGACTAAGTGAGCAGGCAGGTGCAACTTTTAGGCGGTCGACTAGTCTTTTTGTGGGCCTCATCCTCCTGCATCCGGGCAGCCGCAGCCTTTGGGGGGTCGAGGAAAATCTTGCTTGAGCTTCGTCCTCTTCATCCGATGATTCCGATAACCGTATGGCCCTTGTCCTCCTCTTAAGCCGTAACCCACCATCTTCGTCGTCATCATCATCATCATCATCTTGTTGTTGGTGTTCTTTTTTCATTCGTCGGCTCTTCCTTTGCGATGGGCAAGAGCCCTCTTCCGGAGGTGACCGGGAATAACTGTTTCTCTAGTCAGACGGGGATAGAGGGATTTGTTGTTTGGATCCGTGGTCATCAATCTGGCCCGGCCCATTTTCATCCACTTGTCCATGTTCTCGTTGAGAAGCATCGCAGGAGTGTTTGAGTTTGTTTTCAACAATCCTCTCGGTGTTTGTTTTGGCGGCCCTGGACCAGGACCCACAACATAATCGTGAAAGAGGGTAGGCGGACAGTTTCCTGTGCCTCCCTCATCTTCGTATTCGTACTATACCTCATCGTAGACGGTCTGGATGATGTCGGTAATGTTCTCGTCTTGATAGATAGTGTTTTGCAGAGGGTAGATTCCAACATACCTGGCTTGATGCCGTAATACGCTTGCTGCGGCCCCAAGGAGATGAAGCCCGGTTCGTAAAACATGCAGAAGGTGTTGAGCTGGGCCAGGGCCGGTGTCGAGCTGAGGAGAGCGTGTTTCTGGGACAGTTTTGAGGATGGTGTGTTATCAAGTTTCGACCGTGCAGGGTACCGTTGGAGGGTTCGTTGTTGGATCCTCGACAGTCAATGTGCACAAGGTGTTGAATTTTGAGAGGCCGCTTTTTCGCGGCCTCCATGCGTTTGGAGATATAGTTAGCCAAGAAGCCTCGTATAAAGTTGTCCAAGGTCCTGCATCGCATGGCAAGATTGTCGCCTGTCCAGGCTCTCACCGTTCGGTCCCAGTCTTGTTTCCGCTCCACGCGCCACGCATTGAAAACAATCAGGTCGGCGTCGTCTAAGGGAAGATGATCGAAATCGGTTGGATTCTCAAAATCGTAGGGAACGGGGACGATACGGGGAAGGGTTGGTGAGGAGCAGACATCAAGCGCTCGATCCTGCTTCTTAAATCGGCCATGTTGTGGGGCGAGTGGTCACGTAGATGGTGTCCATCACGCCGGTGCGGCAGAGTTGTTCGAGTAGACAAGCACCGAAATTTGTGCGGCCGCCACGAGCAAGACCTTTTTGTTTTTGAGACCCTTCCATCGGTGATGGGTTGGAGAAAATTTGTGAAGCGGACGGCATGTCCTGGGAAATACACCGTTCACAGGTAGGGTGTGAAAATAGATGCTTTCAGTAGGATTCGTCGGAACGGTATTCGTTGCATACGACGCACCTTCTGTTGCCGTAGAAATTTCCGGCCGGTACCACGCCGCCGCAATATCCCCGTCCGTTTTCATGTTGCGGCGGCCTTGATTGAGGAAGCCTTCTCGGTAGACGTTGTAAAAAGTGTCGTCGTTGATGGCCAAGCGGTACTCGTCGTCGTACCAGGCGGAGAGTCTAGCCGAACACCGGCAGAGTCTTCGGATGGAGCTGGGGTGTTGCAAGAGAAATGTCTTGGTGGTTTTGAAAGATCGGGTGTACTCTGGACTGTAGGTGATGGTATGGGTGGACGGTTCGTAGACCAACATGGTCATGGTGCAGTCGTAGGGCTCGTAAACATCCTCCGGGCAGTCGACTGCGAGGTAAATGACGTTCAAGGCAATGTCCGTGGCGTCATCGGATTGGGGCGGATCTTGGCAAAAGATATCGGAAAAGGCATTCTTGAAAGCGATGGGATTGCTGCAATAGACGTCGATGTCTCCCGGTAGAAGTCGAGAGTAGACGGATCTTTGGTTTTCATCGAGGCCTTTGCAGTCTGCGGCCACAGCTTCGGCGAAAGATGCGTGATTTTTCAGTTGGGCGCATCTATCTGCGAATGCCACGAAGGAACCGCTGACGAACCAGCCCCGATATGTCAAGAGCTCGTCAATCCTCTTCTCTCCGATCCGCCTGGCTTTCAGAATTTCAACCAGGCTGTTACGCATAAAGTCGCAGGTGGATGCCATTGTGACCACCCGCTCGGTAGAAGCCGCTTGGAAACTGCTCGCGGATTGCTCGTGCGCTCGATTTATACGGGTTCTGGTCGCGCCGTTCAGTTCGACCGTCAGGTGTCACTGTTGCCGTTGCGACAGGGCGCGATCGTGAGAGGAGTGACAGCGGTAAAAAACGAGTATCTTTCAAGGAGCACTAGCCCAAGCTGATGAAAATGAGGATGGATGCCATACCCGCTCGGTGGAACCCGCTTGGAAAATGCTCGTCGATTGCTCGTCGATTGCTCGTGGGCTCGATTTATATTGGTTCTGGTCGCGCCGTTCAGTTCGACCGTCAGGTGTCACTGTTGCCGCTGTGATAGGGCGCGATCGTGAGAGGAGTGACAGCGGTAAAAACGAGTATCTTTTTAGGCGCACTACCCAAGCTGATGAAAATGATGATAAAGAAGAAAAAGAAGAAGACGGGTATTCATGCTCAAGCTTCTTTAATAAAAACAAAACAGAACGAAAGAGAACCTGCCAACGCGGAGCTTCCTTTCGTCGGGTGACTCGCACTACCACTTTGGATGTCGCGGCATGACCTCGTCGGGTGGCGTCTCGTTTTGAATCAGAATGTCGAACATCGTGCGAATGTTCCGGCAATAGCGTTTGACGCGCGGATGGCTGACATCTACAGTTTGGAGGTACGCCCTTGTTTCCTCGAGATACCTCTTCAGCGACGACGACCGTAACCGTGACAAAATTGTGTTCTCCATGGCCAAACGGAAAAAACGGTCGTACTCGTTGCTTAGGTATCCAATCTTCAAGAGATCTACGGCTTTATCTAAAAACGTGTCTAATCGAGGGAGCCAATCGAAGCGCCGCTGCCCCAGTCGTAAGGTATACACCACGACGACCGCGTAAGCCAAGGCAACTTGCAGGAAGGGAAACGGCGAAATCAAAGTCAGGCGCGTCCCACGTTCCGTCCCGTTTCTCGAGCACTCGGTCGATAAAGTAGGCTTTCTGCATGGCGCAGAAGGCTTTCCTCTGTTGAGACGTTACCGCTGAATCCTCATCGGTCGGGGCAAGCATGAAAAGTCGGGTACATATGGCGATGGCATTTTTGTAATTCACCATGGTCCTAAAGTCCTTTTTACTGTATTTTGTAATCTCGGCGTCCTCCTTCTTTCCGTGTTGGACGTAGACATCAATGACTTGTTCCATCAATTTAAAGAGATGATGGGAAGCGCGCAAGTTTATCGCGTCACCGGAGAGGTCTATCCCGTCATGAAGAATAGCGTAAATTTCGTGCAAGGCATCGTACAGCAATTCACACAGCGCATCTTGCGCATATCCGCCCCGTTCCAACACTCTCGTTCCCAGTTCGAGGGCGAGCCGCAACAAGTGATCGATGTGCATTAACCCACGATGCAAATGGTCTTCCGACGTGGCAGAGGGAGTTTGGGGACCGTGTATTCCATAGAGCACGCACTGCTCGTAGACTTTGTCGTATGTTTTGCCATAAAAAAATCTGGCCGCGTGAGAAGACACCACGCTAAACGCCCTTTGGAAAATTTGGACCCAATTTTCCACGGTCTGCGAGTATACCCATTGGAGGAAATCATGCCGATGACCGTAGCGGGCGAAGAAATAGTCGTAAAATTTGTCGACGGTAGCAAAACTTTTCACAAAGCGATCGATGGTACGCTGGCACGAGTGGGCCGAGGTGATGTCATTCAAATGCAGCTTTTTGAAGTGGTCGGTCGGTAGAAGTAGCACTGGTTCGGCGTCCACCTGGCATCCAGACACGTCCAGCTCTTGCAATTCGGGCAGATGCTTCAGATAGTCGCAACAATCCGTGTAGGTGGACGCGTCGTCTCCGTGCTTCTCGGTATAAGGAGTGGCATCGATGGACAGATCCAACACTCGCAATCGTGTCAAATTTTGGATGATGCGATGTTTCAATTCGGGCATACGGACACAGTTTTGAAGAACGAGCTCCGATATGCATCCACGGCCAAGTCGGGTGGCAATGAAGGGTCCTAACCGGAATGCGCTGTTCAATCTGATTGTCGACAGATTGGGCATGACGTTCAATACCATGGAAGCAATCCGCGAGGGTGGATCGCATGCTATCAGGGTAAGCGTTTTGAGCGATTTGAATTTTTCAAATACGCCGGGAGAATCCTCGCTCTTGCTCTCGAACAGGCGATAACATCCCGTCAAATCTAAGACGCGTAAATTGGGACAATAGTCCGCCAACACCCGTAGATGGTCCAACTCGAAGTTGGTGCAGAATCTTGCTCGGAGCAGTAGGAGTCCCTTGCAATCGTTGTTCGCTCTCGCAAAATTTCTCTTCCATTGCTTCACGCTTATGGTGGTGGAAAAGGAAACGTCAATACTGGTCTTTTTCTTCAAGAAACCTCGCTCACAGAGTAAATCAAAAATACGGGGTTCAAATTTATTTCGAAGCGCGCATTGTTTTACAATGTCAGCGTCGCAGAGGTTAACCATGCGTTCCAATTCGGCAGGATCCCATCGGCTGAAATCGGTGTCGCTCAAAACGTCGACGGCGGAGTAAGCTTTTAAAGGTGCGGGGACGTTCATGATCGTCTTCTTGTATCGTCATCCGAGGCGGCGTTGTTTTAGTACGTCTGTAAATTGTAACTAGAACGACCGGTAGAGCGTTTATACCGTGCGTACGTGCGAGGCCGTCTTTTGTTCTCGTTATCGTCCTTGCTATTTCGTTTATTTAATCGACGTCGTCTATATCGCTGGCGACGGCACCGTCGGAGTCGTAAACAAGGTCGAAGAGAAGGTTGTTGACTCGAAATCCGATCACGACAATGACAAACCCGTTAGGACCGTATGTTCTGCACTGTTGAAGGAGCCCGACAATTTTGTCATGGCCGACCCCCTTTTCATTCACCTCCAGAAGATACACGTCGAGACCTTCTTTGTCGTCGGCGTTTTTCCGTTTACTCTTGTCGGCTATGAATGAAACGGGAGCATTGAGATGGACGGTCAACTTCCTATCGGTAGGTTCGATGACGTCGAAGAGCATGTCGACTGTGCGACCTACCACGTCCCAGGTTTCCGGCCCTACTTTTATAAAAATATGCACTGTTCCTAGACTATGCTTGTCGTATTTGTAAGCCAGGCATTTACTTCGCCAGTGTCTAAAAAAAGCATCGTGATGTACGTTTGGTCGTCCTCCTGTTCTTTGTGTTGTCGTTCTTCCGGCTCCAAACACTTTGTCGTAGGCGTCGACGTGGCCCGCAACCAACGTACGATCGTATTTTGAAGCCAAGGTAAAACAACCGGCGATCCTCCTTTCCTCCTGTCTCGGCTGCTCGGCGTTGTGAAAGTTCAGTGGAAGCTGTTCCATCTGGAACCGCCAACTCGTCTCTTACTTGTGTATATGGGGGTATTTATATTTTCTTGCACGGGACACAATGTCACTAGATTATGGGGTGATGGGATTGAAGCACGTCGACAACTACTTTGAGAACTAAACCAAAAAAAAAATCTTTCGTCCTTATTTGTTCTCTTTTCTTTTTTGTGGCTCGCCGTACACTCGCTCGATTTTCGATTGCTGCGGCTGATGCGAAACAGATTGTAAAAGAACGAACGGAAGCCTTTTCTCCTCCTCGTCGTCGTGGTGGTGCTGCTGGTGCTGGTGATGCTGCTCCTCAAACTCTCCTCCCGCTTCAGTTCCTCCAGATATCCCGCAGCCAATGCCGTTCTGCGATGCGATGGACCAAGTAGACGATTTCGTATGCGGTATGCTTGCCGGGCGAGTGTCATCGCCTCATCGTGCATCTGCAGATCGGAGTAAACCATGCTGGAGTTTTTTAGCACCAAGGCCATGCCCGCTCCGTCCTCGTATCCAGTCTCAATTAAAATATTTCGGGCGCCTCGATACTCCTTTAAAGCCATGTCGTACAAACAACGTATTTTCTTGGCCTGAGCCAATTGGTAAAAGCAGGCCCCGACGTTCGAGAGGGTGACTGCGTAAGTGTGGGGTCTGTTGTACCTCGTCGGGTACAACGCATTGTCGGCTGTGCGGTGATAATGCAGGGATTTTTCCCAGTCTCCTTGATCGAAATAGAGCGATCCCAAGCTGTTCAAGGCACCCGCCAAGGAATAGGGTCTAGCCCCGCCTGCTCGCAGTTGATGGATAGATTTCAATAACGTATTCGCGCATCCGCTACCAAACTCCTTCAGACATCGTCCGTAGACGATGCGCAAGTCCGGGTCATCGTCTCCGTTGTCGATTTCCGCTTCCAAGGTTCGAATCGAGTTTTCTAAAATTGCTCTGTGATTTCTTTTCTTACCGTCCTCTTTTCTGAGATAATTGATTGAAGTACCACGCCAAACACAAGGCCCGTTCCTTGGTGGTGCCCTCTTTCTGGGCACGGGTGTTTGAAATATGCCAGTCTCTCCCCCAAAGGAAGCACGGTTTCTGCATAGTCGCAGAAATCGTCGTCTACCCGCCACTCTGGGGAGCCATCGACGAATCTCGCTACTTCGTCTCTGCGGTCACCAAAACATTCTAAGAACGGGTGGAGCGTCATGCCAGCGTCAATATCATAAAATTGCTTGAAGTTACGTTCCTCCCTTTCCAGAACTCCCTGTGGAAATTTCGTATCGACGCTACTCCTCAGCCGGTCCAACAGTCGGTAACATCTCTTCTGAAAGAGACACAGGCCTTCGACAAAATGCTTGCGCGTGACTTCGTCGCCGCCGTTCTTCATTTTGATGAGGACGAAAGAACGAACCAGCGGGTGAACGGCCAGTGTACGCTGTTCCAAAGGCACTTGCACGCGACTTTTGCCGAACATTTCCTCGTCTTCGTGATTCCAAGGTCCTGGGAATGCGCAGAGGCGAATCCAAATGGTCCGGTCCTGCGTCGAGAGCGAAGAAAAAACACGGTCTAAATAGCGAAGGGAGTCTTGCCTCTGTTTGCAATCGGGATCTCTGCAATACGGAGGGTTGATACCTTCTCGATCATCCCGTCGTCTGCACCGCAAATTGTACACATAATTCAAGGCATCCACGGGCAGCCCCGCCGCGCAGTCGGAGCGTTGGCAGTTGACTGTGTCGGGATTCTCGGAGCGTTTTGCCGGGATGGAGCGTACTAGAAGCAAGCAATCCGAGCAAGCCCGCTCCTTCTCTCTTCCTAAGGCGGCGCTAAGAGAAAAAGCCTTTGGTTCGTGAAGAGAAAAATCCATGTTCCATCAATAAGAATGCAGCGAAGGTGTGGTGGATTTTAAATACACCACCGATTGCGCTTCGTTCCGTCGTGTTTAACGGTATTCGCGGGGGCGAAACGTACGTCACGTACGAGCCAGGCAATCGTTTTCGTTATTATTTAAAGAAGGAAACGGCCGGGAAGAAGGGCCAGGGGAATGATAGACAAACGACAGAGAGATGAGATTTTCGAAGCGTCAAGTGAGAGCAGCTGCAGGATGCCACCGATCTTTTCCAGAAGGATTTTGCCAAGGCACTGTCGTTGAAGCGAAAGAAGAAGGCCGCTTTCACGCACGTACTCCGTCGGTTCCAGTACGCGCAGTTTCCGAACGACGGCGAAGGGAATGAATGGTTGCACATCGCCGTGGAGCTTATGATGACGCTCGAACAGAGGCTGTCTTTTTATAGGACGTGCAAGGCCAGAGCACTGACAGGTGGGAGACTGCAGCTGCATGCGGAGTTTAGCTGCTACGAATCGATGCAGTTGCTGGATCTGGGCTACGATGCAGAAGACGTGATTCCCTTGTTGGAAGAAGCGGAGGCTATCCTAGATCGACTTCCACGTGGGGATTCGCGGTCCGTGCGTCTAAGCTACGCCACGCTGAACTTCTGCCGAGGTCGCGCCCTCCTTCGCCGGGAAGAAGGGAATTCAGAAAAAAAGGAAAGGAGAAGGGCTTCAACGATTGAAAGCTTGCCTGGCAATACGCGAGGAGCTTCTCGGAGATCATCTATTTACGGAACGGACGCTGACGTTGATGGGACTGGCAGCGGAGCGTGCCGCCCGTAGCGCAACGGGGTACAATCGCGAAGGCTTGATACGAGCTATGGGGTACTACGATCGATCGTTTGGCATGTGCAGGAGGATAACGGGTTCGAAGACCGTACACGTGGATGTACCGCATATCTTGGTGAACATCGGGTCGTGCCTGCACGGGATGTCGATGTTGAATTTGGCGTTGGGATTTTTCGAGAGGTCTTTGGAAGTGGAGCGCGATCTCGGCATCGAGGGAACTAACGGCAGCTGTACCACGTTCAAGAATATAGGGGCGATTCATTTTGCGCAAAACAGATTGGCCGACGCCCTCCGTTTTGGCCTGCTATCTGTCGAAGGACGGCAAACGCTGCTGGGAATGCACCCCGACACGGTTCGCAGTCTCTACTTTGTGGGAGTCGTCTACGCGAGGTGCCAAAAGTACGAAAATGCCCGGTATTACTTGGACCGTGCGTTGGATATGGAAGAGGAATTGTGGAGACGGGGCAAACGTCACAGTTGGGACTGGAGAAGCCTGAAGGATGAACTTGTCCACGTTCTCTTTAAGCAGGGTGCGGGGGAAGTGGTGTTGAGCCAGTACCTCCAGCGATTCGAAGAGGCGGAAGACAAGAATAGCCGAGAGGAGAAAATGGTTGAACCACCGATCGACCGACACGGCAAGAAAAAGAGAACGAGGGGGTTGGTTCACGGTGGAGATGTAGAAGATAGATGAGGAGGAGGAAGAAGAAGAAGAAGAAGAGAAAGGGGATGGGGAGAGAAAGAAAAAAGAAAGAAAGAATAGGGAGTGATACTGCCCTCTCGAGTTCATTCACACTATCTCTTCTCCCCTCACCCTAGCCATGTGTCCGTGTTTGCATATATATATATATATACACATGAACAGATGAAAAGATATTGGAAAGTGGAAATACAGACACCTTGTTGTTTTAGTAATCATTCAACAGTTCTTTTCTCCAAACATCTTGTACGACATTGGCTACCGTTGTTTGTCGATCTGTACTTTGCCTTTCTTCGCGTTTTCCTTTCGCCCTCCCTCCTCTTTTCCCGCTTGCTCTCGCTACCGTGTGCGTCGACGAGGAAGCGGCGGAGGAGGAGGAGGAAGAAGAGAGGCCGCAGCCGACACGCGGAGGTGGTACATTCAAACGGACGGTATCGCTGTAGAGTATATTTTCGTTGATTTGCTTAAAATTGAAACGTTTGAAGGTACAAATGGCTTTTTCTAACTTTTTGATCGTCTCGTAGCTCATCAATCCGGTGGCTTTATCGTGGTCGTTGTGGTCGATGTTGTTGTCGTGTCTTTTAGAATAAAAGATGAATTTTTTAAAGATGTCCTCTCCGCTACTAGACACTCGGGTACCCTTAT
This sequence comes from Echinometra lucunter, assembly GCA_029962745.1. NCBI lineage: Eukaryota > Metazoa > Echinodermata > Echinoidea > Camarodonta > Echinometridae > Echinometra > Echinometra lucunter. The sequence continues at coordinate 12,729,878 of CM057154.1, forward strand.
AATTGGTCGATTCTTCCAAAGCCTCTACAAACTGTTGACCCACAGACTCGATTTCTGGACGGTAGGCATCGCACTTGGTGGCGTGAGTTCCTACCAAGGCACAACCTACTCGGAAGCGATAGAGCCGAGCGAGTCTTCGCTGTTCCTTTTGGCGATGAGGAAGGTGATCGTATCGTAGTGTAGCACTTGGAACGGTGTAAGTTGGAGAGGTAGATGAACGAAAATCGAGAATTCCTCTCGGTTTCTCGTTGTGGATGGGAGAAGATGGAGCGATAAAACAAGATGGTTTTCTTCCGAGGGTTCCATGCCAAGGCGTTATTCTTCTGGTAAACGAAAAGTGCCTCGTGATACTCTGGGCAAGTGATCGGGTTCGTCGGATCCAATCTGTTGAGACAGACCAGGTGTAGACGATCGTGATGGGGATGAAAAATACGGTACTGATTTTGCACGAGATGTTGGATGGCGCGCAGTAGATTGTTT
>CM057154.1:12730857-12757391 GCA_029962745.1 Echinometra lucunter
AAATGCGTTATACTGTAGGCTTAACTGTAACCCTAAGCAGTAGAATTCCAACTCGAGTCCTGACCCTAATCCTAATCCTAACTCCAGCCCAACCCTAGCCCCAGCTGTAATAAATTGTACTGATACCAGGCAGGGTATTTTGGAATTAAGTCCAATTTTGCACAACATTACTTCATACTAATTAATGTCTCCTTAACCCATTCATGACAGAGGGTCCACATTATTTGGTTTGGTCTAATAACTTCTGATGCAAAGCTCTAAAAATCATACCAAATACATGAGCAGAAAGAGCAAAAAATTCTACATAACTGTGTCCATTTTTGTTGCATTAATCTTTGTTGTTTGATGCTGAAAATTTTTGAAAGGAAAATAAGCATTAAAATCCTTCAATTGGCAATGCAATGGAAAGTTTAAAATTACCGTTTTTTCCTGCAAATTGGCAACTTTATGACTTCTCATCATACATTCTGTCAATTTATATTTATTTCAGATACATGACATTTCATAAGAAAAATGTAGCAATAAAAGCAAAATGTTTGTGTTGCCAATTTGAAGAATAAAAGCTGATCAAATTAGGCTTTAAATAATTCCTGTCACGAATGGCTTAATTATGTAATCTGTGGACGTGGACTTGCTTTTAAGAAAAAAAAAGGTTTGAGGAGTATAAAGCATGGTTGACAATTTGATGATAGTGATTATGAGATTTTCAGTCGACGATAGACCCTACTGCTGCCCTTCTATTTACAAACATGAGCATACTCACATGTACAAATTATACAGGGTTGTCCAGAAAGAAGGCAACATGCGAGATCTGCCATTTCAATGACATCACTGACACAATATCATTAGTTCTTGTCGAGTCACCGAGGTGGAGCGAGACAAAGGAATCCTCAGTGGCTTGCGTCCATTCATCCGTCGTCCGTCCGCCCATAACGCTTACAATTATTAGCCTTTAACGCTTATGAAACTTGAATAATTTTGTAACCATTTGCAAGATTGTAACTAAACTTGGATGGTAGATGCTCTGTAGGGACCTCAATGTTACATGGGAGTCAAAGGTCATGTATGTAGGTCAAAGGTCATATGAGGTAAACTGTTAAAATTGACATGCAAGTTTCTACTATGTTTGGTAACTTTTGAACCATAAGCCCATTTGTAACTTATTTGTATGGTAGATGCCTTACAGGGACCTCAATGTTAATGGGGTCAAAGGTTACATGTAGGTCAAAGATCAAATGAGGTCAAATGTTACAATTTACCTCCAAGAATGATTGCACACAAACGTGGTGAGAAATATTATGGCTATAGCCTTGTTTTATAAGGGTGTTGTTATGCAGGGCATTGGGAGAGTGAAAATACAAGCATTTTTTTTTGGTTTTTGTCTCGCCCACCGGAGGTGAAGGCGAGACTAAGGGATCCAAATGGCGTCCGTCCGTCGTCCGTCCGTCCGTCACAAACGTTATGAAAGATAACTTGGCAACCGTGACTCACTTTTCAACCAAACTTGGGTTGTAGTTGCACTAAGGGGACCTGCATGTTATGGTCCAGTCAGAGGTCACATGGTAAGGTCAAAGGTCATTTCAGGTCAAACGTTAAAGTTTACGTGCAAGACTCTCTTATGACACAAAACTCTGCAACCGTGACTCACTTTTCAACCAAACTTGGGTTGTAGATGCCCTAAGCGGACCTGCATGTTATGCTCTAGTCAGAGGTCACATGGTAAGGTCAAAGGTCATTTTAGGTCAAACGTTAAAATTTACGTGCAAGACTCTCTTATGACACAAAACTCTGCAACTGTGTGACACTGTTCAATCAAACTTGGGTTGTAGATGCACTAAGGGGACCTGCATCTTATTGTCCAGTCAGAGGTCACATGGTAAGGTCAAAGGTCATTTCAGGTCAAATGTTAAAGTTGACGTGCAAGACTCTCTTATCACACATAACTTTGCAACCGTGACTCACTTTTCAACCAAACTTGGGTTGTAGATGCACTAAGGGGACCTGCATGTTATGGTCCAGTCAGAGGTCACATGGTAAGGTCAAAGGTCATTTCAGGTCAAACGTTGAAGTTTACGTGCAAGACTCTCTTATGACTCAAAACTCTGCAACCGTGTGACACTTATCTATCAAACTTGGGTTGTCGATGCACTAAGGGGACCTGCATGTTATGGTCCAGTCATAGGTCACATGGTAAGGTCAAAGGTCATTTCAGGTCAAACATTAAAGTTTACGTGCAAGACTCTCTTATGACACAAAACTCTGCAACCGTGTGACACTTATCTATCAAACTTGGGTTGTAGATGCACTAAGGGGACCTGCATGTTATGGTCCAGTCAGAGGTCACATGGTCAGGTCAAAGGTCATTACAGGTCAAACGTTGAACGGTTAAAGTTTACGTGCAAGACTCTCTTATGACACAAAACTTTGTCTTCAACAAATTTTGGTCTTTTGTTTCTCTCCCACAAACTCAATTTACATGCATACCATATTACAATTATTATGTTCAGCATTCAAATCTGGTGTTCTCATCAATTTCAGGCATGCTTTTTACTAATTATTAACAAAATGCTGCCTTTAACCTCTATCTAATTAGTCAATTTACCCCTGACAGGTTATCCGCGTCTATCTTGCGGGTGCCAGGCAACATTTTGCACTTGAAAGAATATTAAAACTATACATAAATACTCAGTGCAAAGTGGCTGAGGGATCAGTTTTCTGTTCTCTTCAATTTTATGCATGCTTTTTTTTTTTCCTGTGGCAGTATTCAATATACCATAAAAGATTTTACTCACTAACCCTTCTTCTTAACAAAACATAACTGTTCTCGTATTTCTTTTCTCTAAATTATAAGCTCATTATCACACTACATCATCTGCAGCCCTCAGCTACACTACAACCACAAACACTTTTCAACTCCACACATGTAAAATATCAATCATACAATGTTACTCATATCAGAGGGATGAGAGTAGAAGCAGGGAAAGTACATGCACGTGAAAATGCAGTACCATTTCATAAAAAACCCTTCTCATATTTTATCAAATGTTATTCCATCCCAGTTATTTCACAATGAGCTTTCGATACAGTTCTGTTGTGTGCCATCACAGATCGCGATATTTCTAGTTATTTTCACAAGTGGGCGAGACACAACATCGCAAACGCCTTGTTTTTGTTATTCAGCTGCTACATTCTGTTGAAGAATGCCTGTTGCTCATAACAGTTAAAGTGGTTTACGCCTAATTTGGCTAATGAACAATCATATTTTTTGTATTTCTCAGCTGCTTTTTGTCAGACACGCCTTTAAGATTGGATTCTTCAATGAACTTAAACAGGACACACACAATGCTCTGAAGTGAGTAACCAGCATCATAATGTTTAGTAATTTGAATAATGTTACTTTGTAAACTTATGTGCTGCATAGTGGACTTCATTAATGATAGATACTTTTAACAAAATGAAAATGTATTTAATAATTACAGCAAAGAAATTGAGCTTTTAGCCATGTATATATTTCTGATTAGAGTATTACAAGCCTTGCAAGTAATACAAGTAAAATAATTTGATGGATAACCTTATGCAAATGGGGGAGTGTTTCATAAAGCTGTTCATAAAGTTACACATGACTTTATGAACAGCTGAATATGAAGTGCCAAATAGGATGCCCAAGGTTTTTCCTGACATTTTACCAAAGTGTGACTGCATTTCCCAAAATCTCAATTAAATTGTGGAAAAAAATATACTTTGCACTAAAAATGTTTGTAAAGAAAAGTAATGTTAATCTATGTCTGCATACTTCACCTTTAGCTGATGCGATTTATAATGATTGAGAATTCCATTTGGCTTTCCATATGCAAGTCATTTGTAAAGTCACTCGTAACTTTACAAACAGCTTTATGAAACATCCCCCATATCACATAAAATTTAAAAAGTGGTTCCCAAACTAAACTTTTTTGATCAAATAGACCTTCATTGAACTCCCGTCACTACATTAAAAGTAAGATGTTGATGCCTTGCAAACATTGTTCTCAGAGTCTGTGAATATGATTCAGACCTAGAAATACAACAATCTCATTGTCCTAAAGCCTTTGTGGAGGATTTTATGACCGCATATGTCACATGTCCTGCTCAGTTTAAATTTTGTATCGAATGCCTTGCTCAAATCAAGTCCCTTTTTTAATGGGTGGGGTTATATCTACAGGCAGTTTGAAATGGCATGCATGTACATGCTGTTTGTCAGCAATAATTTTTAACCTTGGGTCCAAGTTGAATAAAATATGGTTTTGCAGCAAGCCGAGGAAATAACTGAGAGAGGATTAAAACAATTTTGTAGGCTGAAAGTATGCATTAGTATATTATCTACCCTTAGTTATGAGAATTTATACTCATTTTTTTTTCCAGAGGTTCCCCAATAACAAAGGTATTAGTCTCTTCCTGGAACATAACCTACATTTCTACTTCTTTTTTGTTACAGGCAATATAAAGCAGCATACGTCCACCTTACGGAGATCAGAGCTCATGATACTAACATGCTGGAGATTAAGACTATTGCTGGGTTTCTCAACTACAAGGTATGTGCACAGTAGTGATCTTAGGTTTCTCCTCATGTTTTATCCAAAAAATAAAAAAGAGACAGTTGTAATCTGTGTGTCTGGTTTCAGAAAAAAAATTGTGATACATCCAACAATACTCTAGAGATGAAAAATCATTTTGGTTGTCCCCAGTACCAATAACAATAGAAAAAGATTATGAACAACAACACACAGTCCATATAATATTAAAATTTTGTATTTAGGTATAAGTGTAATTTTGTTAATTCATCAGAGAGGTTTGTTAACCCATTCGCTACTGGAACCTGGTGATCCCTGTATTAAAGATATGGGAAACAGAGAATTCAGTATTCAATAGGTTGAAGTATTCTATCTAGTGAACTTTGTCCATCTTTATGCTCTTCATGTTAAGCGGAATATAGAAATTCAGCATCCATTCATCATATACCATTTCATATTTATCATGATTCTGCTGTTGCCATTTTATTGTTTGTACATAAAGCTTGTGAACTTTCTTTTTGCTTTCCCTTATTTATAGACAATTACAATTGATTAGTAAAATTCAGTTCAATTAAGTTTTTTTTCTCTACAAAATTGTTTTCCATGACAGATTTGTAGACTGTGCTTCTTCCACAACTCTCCTCTGGATGCCATTAGTCAGTTTCGTAAACATGTAGACCTCTTCAAGAACAAGATTGGCTGTGCAGAGCTAGCTTTTGAACATTCAGCATGGATGTCAAAACAGTGAGTTATTCATTATGACAACACACTTGTCCATAATACATCACACAGCTTTTAGAGGGAGGCTGTTATATTGAATGATCAGCAGTTTCATATATTTAGAAGTGCTTTTCATCACATATCTTGTTTGAAGATAGACTTGTCCACTTAGCACTAAGTGGCTTTAAAAAGAAGACTACTCTTCTGTCAAATTATATCAAATAATCACTCATGCAATGTATTCACAAAGGCTTTTCAAAATAGACATAACCACTTTCTTGAAAGTGGCCTTTAACGTTGGCATCATTTTATCATACATGTACATAGCTTATCTTCTTTATCTATTTTCTATTCATCTGCATGAGCTTTTCTTATTTCTAAGTAATTTAGTAAGCAAATAATCACCGTTGGTGAAGGTGATGGGTAAACTATCACTTACGAGGTGATCTGGATGTAGCTATCTTTCCGAAGCGAAGCTGAGGAAAGATAGCGTGTACAGCCTGATCGCCGAGGAAGTGATAGTTTGCCTCTTCACCTGAAACCAAAAGGTGATTATTTGCTTTACATTCCACATCTGAAACCATTCCACTACATAAAAAGGAAATAAAATTTTATTTCCCTACAATAAAGAAAGGTTTAAAAGTCAAAGTTTAATTTAAAAACAGATCAGAAGTTTTGACAACTGCCTAGCATATAACCTTCTTAGCTCTAGCACGTACAATAACTTGTAATTGCCGCGTGCGCTGCTGCGCGTATGCCATGGCCTGTATAAGCGTGTACGGTTTGGTTTGCGCAAGCAGAGAATTATGTTGGCAAAATTTGTTGGCAGATTCATCACAGGGGTCACGCACTTTTATTGCGTGCGTACCCCAAAATATTGGTAATGCGTTGTGAATGTATGGGCTGAAGTGATCAGCGAAACACAAACCTTGCCAACACTAAAGGGTCACGAATTTTTATCAGATGGTGATTGATGGCAAAACTACACTTTATCATGTGATTCACTTTTGACCAATCCTACTGCAACATCCTGTATGTGGAATATAATTAGAACTATGTTATGCATATCCCTTTTCTGATAATAAGTCCTCACAGTCAAGAATATCATTTATGATCCTGCTGACTATGGATAAGGCACTTATTGGTCAGGCCCCTAGTCGTATGGCAGAACTACTACTACTCAAACCTCACAATCGGGCATTTTGCGTGCGCAGCCCCAGACTGTGGAATATAAATTTACTGTTCGAAAATAGGAAACCTCCAACTGAAGATACTTCCAAATCAAAACTGAAAGACATTAATTTTCATTGAAGTGTTCAGTATTGGTTAAGCATATTAGGAGCTCTTGCAACACAATAGAATATATAAACATAGGTTCTGAGCTGTATGTAATTTTATTTTATAGTTTCATGAAGGTACTCAATGTTTCTTAACCAGCAAACTCTATGGATAATGATAAATATGGACAAAAAATAACTAGTGTACCAATTCACTAAGTAGCATATGCAGTAATCTACATGCATCCATGTAATTTCTTGCATATCAGAATGACAATCCCTCACCTCAGTAACACCTTCTCACCACCCACCAACTACCAGAGGACTACTGCCCTCCCAGAACTGTTACCCAAAGGAATACCCTCTTGAAAAATTACCCCAGTCATCTCACGAAAACCACCAAGAGGTTAACAGTCTAGTGGGGTGTTGCAAGAAAGTTGCAATCAATTGCAAATAATTGCTAATTTTGAAACAACCATTCTGATTGGCTCAGGGTCTGCCCTTTTCAGAAGACATGCATGCTACAGTGATTTTGATTGGCCAGTGACAATCAGTTGCAACTTGCAATCAATTGCAACTTTCTTGCAACACCCCATTAGAGAGGACTGTTAGTTTAGGAATACTTGTTTATTAGGGTATTGGTGTATCAATAAGTAGTGAACCATGTCATTTCTTGACTTGTATTTCACTCGGTATCTTTGTTCAGTCAGTCGGCTGTACAGTACATTAGACAAGTCTTGTCTGTGCAACTGAAGAAATGAAATAGGCCCCAGTATAGAACCTTATGGAATTCCATTCAGTACATTTAACAAGTAATGTGCCATTAATCTTGGGCAAGCAACTATCATGACTTAACATCTGGGGTTTAGCTATCAACAAGCAACTTACCACATTATCTCTTGACCTGACTTAGATTTACTTTCTTTGGTAATGTGTATGATGATGCCATTATGACAGAACATTAATCAACAAGCAACAAACAACATCTCTTGATTTCTTGTTTTAGATTCAGTATATTTGGTGACCTGTTTGATGATGCCATTAAGCTTGGACTGACAGCTATCATGACTCAGCATCCAGGATTCTACTATCAACAAGCAGCTAACCATGCCATCGCAAGGAAACAACTCTGCAGAGGACTTTGTCATGTGAGATGATCTTTGCAGATTTCTTCCTATTATTCTTTTGTTTTCTTTTATATAATAATAAGCATAAATTTATATAGCGCAATTACTTTACAGATATATTCAGCTGCGCTGATTCAGAGCTCCTTTTTACTTGATTCTGCAAAATGTATTAAGTTAACTGAACAAATATGATTTCAACTTAGATTTAAAGACATTTAGGAATGGAGAGCTTCGTACTGCAATTGGCAAGCTATTCCATAGTTTCGGAGCAGTAATGGCAAATGCACGGTCACCGAGAGTGATTTTAGTTTTACTGGCAGCCAGTGGAGCTCTCTCGGAAGAGGTGCACTTGAAGTGAATTTTGATTGACAGTAGACAAGTCTTGCACATGCATTCTGGACTCTTTGTAACCTAGATATCACAATAAGTCGATGTTAGAAGGGGTTATGAAGCACACAATGGAGGAATCTATGTGTGTTTTGGCCACTGTTTAGTATACTGTGTACATTCTAATTAGTACAGAAATCTTTTATAATTAAAGTAGGTAACCTGGTATGTTCCAGTCAGAAGATCAGACAAAATACTGTTTAAGGACTGTTTTTTCCCAAATGAATGGGGGAGAAATTTTGTTGTTGTTTTGTGTTGATTAATATTGTCCACTTACAATATATGTTTTGAATACATACAGTATTGGTAGCGCCTTTTCCCATGTTGTTTAAATTCATGACCCTGTAGTAATTTCTGAAAAATAAAATCCTGGAAAAGATACCCAATGTAATAAGGGATATAGGTCACGCTTTACATTTTCATAGCAGTGATGTGATTTCTTATTTATTATCATAGTAATAAGTAACTGTACATATAAACATTGAAAGTGAATAAAATACTCTTTTTTTCTATTCAACAAGAACATTTTACAAACAAAATGGAATTTTGTTTTTATTATTCAGGCTGCCACAAGTATGCCATCTCCAGATCCTCTAGAAGGTATGCACCATCTGGAATTCTGGGGTCAACGCCCTTGGAGGCAAGGTCATCAGAGCATTGACCCTCCTGACCCTCAGAAGGAGAAGGAAGGAATTCTAGCCCTTCAGTATCTAGAGTCTACTGTTGATCATTCAGTGAGTCTATCTAAGCATCTTGGCCAGGTTTTTCCTGTGCTTTATTGTCCAAAGTGAATGAAATATGTGTTTGCATTATCCAAGGGAATGATGAAAGCCATCATCCCTGTATCTCTTCACTATCTAAATTGTACAGTAGATCGTTCAGGAAGTCTTTTGTCTCGTATTCCAAGCTCCAAACCTTACAATCTATTATCCCTGAGGATGCATAAGGCCATTTTTGTTCTAAAATGACACTTTTTGAGAAAGTTATTTGCATGTGATTAGGCTGTTTGAGTGATTTTATTTCATTTTGTGTTTCCATCAAAGTTAATGTATCTCAAGTCCTTCTTATCCAATAACAAAGAATTATATTCTTTCAACATCCATTGGAATTGTGGGAAGAATATCTTGAATGCTGATTTGTACTGTTACAGTATGACACAAAAGGACAGTGGTTTGTTCTCAAAAAGATTCTGTTAACATAGAAAACACTTGGAAAAAAGTGTCATGTTCAAATTTTCTTCCATGTTCGATGACAGGTGTTCTGATACATATTGTCTCAGTATTAATCTCTTTATTTTGAAGTTAAGCTCTGAAATCAGGCAACTTTGTCAAGGTTTTGTGGTGGCAGTCAGATATAATGTTCTTTCATTTCTCTATATTTCAGTGGATTATCATCCCTCTTCTAAGCAGTGCTGTAGCTCAGTTCAAGAAATACAAGTCAGCAAGAATGAAGAGATACCTCAGTATGTATATGTATCATTCCTAATATCTCTAACAAACCAAAGAGTTGAAATATTTATAAGCCTAAAGGCTTGTTCATGTATGCTGTGAAAAACTGAGACAATATACCAAGTTTTGTTTCGTTTTCGTTTTTGTTTGTTTTTTTATCAAGGATAGTGTGCTTCACTTTTTTATCTTATAACATGCAGGAATGAGTGATTACCCACACTTACATGTAAGACCTTTGTCGTGTGTTGATAAGCCCTATTTGCCATTCTTTTAGTAAACAAAAAAAACCCCTAAACTACTGCATTTAAAAAAAAATAATAATAATGTCATCTGTGAACAAGCCTTAGTTAGACATCTTTTCAAACATATTAAGACGATATGTGCAAATAAATGAATTGTCATGAATTTAGACTAATGATAGTTTTGAGCAGCATGCCCCATTTCACTTACAAAGGTACATGTACATGTACCTGAAATTCATGTTCGCATATATTGCATAGCATGGAATTGAATAGATTTGGGGATTTATTGTCTTAAATTAATAATGCTGCTGAAATGATTAGCAAGCTCATCATTAAAATGCTTACACAATGGTAAATTTTTTTTTGATATATGATCAAGAATAGAATTCTAAGAAGAATAACATTAAAAATTTGATGATTTCCAATCGAAATCAATGCATTTTGGCTTATTTTCTCATAAAAAGTCAAGAGTTGACCAAAAAATTTGAATATGAGGTATGACGTAAAAGTGGGTATCCAGCTTTGCGCATTGCAATTGTGCTGCGTGCTAGACCGTAAAATATGTATTATACCATGCAGGCATTTTGCTAGAATTGCGCGACAAGGTACCCACTTTGACATCATTTTGACGTCAAAAGTGGGTACCCAGTTGAAACTGGGTCACAGCTTAGGGGTCAAAATATCCTGAAATCTTACCACATTTGGGGGTTTCCTTGGCAACACGACTTCTTAAAAAACTTTAGGCAGATGATTTTCTGCTAATGAAATCATGCTCTTTTAAATGAACTAACATTGTTTCAGCATTGGGTACCCCCTTTAAAGCTTCATGATGCAGCAGTTCAGTTTACTTTTACTTGTCGGCTAATGAACCATTTGTTCATTAAATACATGTGACATGTACAAAGAAGATGTTAGCAGTAATCATTTAGGCATTCACCTTCGCTATATTTATTGCCTTATCACTGGAAAATATGTCATACTAATGAATATTGATTTAAGCATAGCATAATAAGTTACAGTTAGCAATGAATGTCATATAGTTGATGCTTTGTATTATTTCTGAAAGAATTGGAGTACTAAAAATGCAGAGTTGTACTTAGGGCCTAGAGATTTGTTCTTTTGTGTTTCCTCATATTTCTATCAAAATGGTCTTATTGTTATTAGTTGAATGATGAAATGCTGACTGTATCTCACTTGCCAAATAGTCCAATAGTGACATGCACTGTCACATTTAAAGTAACTGCTCAATATGTTTTACTCATAACAGTGGTTCAGATGGGTGAGGAATACTACCATGCTAAGGACTACAGCAAGGCTCTCACGTAAGTACCTCTCTCAATCCCCCTCAACTATCCTAAAAAATATTACTATTGCTTAAACCGAAACTCTGATTGTGTGACGTATTGTCTTCAGTAGAAATGCCTACAAGGGGACGAACTGAAATGTTACAGTATTTATGTTGTTGATGTACTTTTTACATGTGCATTACCACAGAGAGCAAGATCTTGGTGCACTTTAGAATTTATTTACCAGAAGTTATCCCAGAAGCTGTCATTCATATTTCTCTTTGTATACTCCATATTGTAGAAAGCTATATCTCAGTGCACTTGGAAATAGTCTTTCAGACTTAGGCAGGAAGGTGTCATCAGCCTGTTACACAGTGTGAATCCTAGCTGATTTCAGTTTCTACCCATGGGTCAAGAATGAAAGTTGCAGATTGAAAGTTTTATTTAAATGCAGAGGAATGATCCAGGAATTGTTTCAACCTCTAAACTTGAATTTACATTCAAGAACCACTAAACATTGTACATGAAGTGTAGGATAAACAGTATATCTCCATAATGATATCTTACAGATTTTGAAGTAGGTGTATATTAAAGATAAGCTCTTGGTATCCTTGTACTCTTGATACTGCAGCAGACAAAGGGAAAATAAACAAGATATTTTGTGATTAGAAAATGTAATATCTCATATATTTTTCTTGATTATTAGTCTTCTTGGACGAGTGACGTGGGACTACAGACTAGAAAGATGGTGGCAGTTACTCACATCAATACTTGTTACATCTCTCAGGTAATCTAAAGTCTTTCATGCTACTTGTATCGGTACTTGTTACATGTTCATCTTTTCGGTAATCTATCTTCTTTTATGCTGCTCACATCAGTATTTGTTATACCACTCAGGTAATCTGTCTTCTTAATAGGCACAGGTGATGCCACACCAAATAATAATAATAATACTGTTCACATCAAGACTTGTAACATCTCTCAGGCAGTCTGTCTTCTTTTATGCTATTCATATGTGTACTCGTTATATCACATCAGGGCATATCCATGATACTTGTTCGATTTATTTTCTGATTACTCTATACAAGCAGAGAACTTTTACTTTTTTTACAATAGAAGCTGTAGTTTACCTAAATTCAGGATTATAGACAAATTAATAAACTTTAAATAAAAAAACAACAATGATCAAAAGCAAATAGTAATCTTCATTCAAGTCTCATTCTTACTGATCAAACCTAAATCATGGAGCATGTATTAATGTTGGCTAAGACAATCCTGCAGTGTATAGAAACAACCTGTGGAATTTAATGGCTGTTCGATTCCTTAAACACCCTAATTCATGACCGCTCATATGCTCAAATCCTGGTAGGATTTATTCCTTGAATCCAAGAAGCGCTACTGTTGCTATGGTGAGCTAAAGCCAGGGTAATAATATTCTTGCAGGGCCCTCTGGGAGAACAGTACATAGTACTGAAGAGGCTACCCTGGGTAAACAAGACATTATTATTATTATTATTATTATTATTATTATTATTATTATTATTATTATTATTATTATTATTATTGTTATTATTATTATTAGTATTAGTATTAGTATTGGTATTGGTATTAGTATTAGTATTAGTATTAGTATTAGTATTAGTATTAGTATTAGTATTAGTATTATGATTATGATTATGATTATGATTATGATTATTATGATTATGATTATGATTATGATTATGATTATGATTATGATTATTATTATTATTATTATTATTATTATTATCATCATCATCATCATCATCATCATCATCATCATCATCATCATCATCATTATTATTATCATTATTATTATTATTATACATTGACTAGTCTACTCACTAGTTAGTTTAATGTTAGCTTGGAGCATATTTGCTCTCACAATATCTTTTTATAGAAGTAATATTTGAAGCTCATACTTTGAATATAGTATATGGACATAGCACTCATAACACAGAGAGTCAGTTGTTTTTAGTGATTGGTACACTTTAATGATTGTTTGTCTTCTTGTTTCTTCAGGTGTGCATACCTAGTAGCAAGTGTGGAGGAGTATGTGACAATCAGTCTGGAACTTCTAGGCAGATGTATCCTTTCATAATCCAAGTTCCGAATAGTCGTACAAATAAAACAATTGAAATTGCAGGCTGTTGCGAGCCTCCCTGTACAAATAAAAGCGAACTTGATGCCAAATTGTAGTGACGTCATAGCAACCTTTCGATCGGCTACGATTTGGCTTTTACTCCGACCACATGGCTCGCAGTTAACCAAACTTTTGATTTTAGTATTCCTATCATTATTCCAAACTTCCAATAAGATAATTTTACTCGTTTAAACTATCATATCTAATACAAAATGGTATTTGTTCGAAAAATCGGGTTGCAGTCATATCGTATAGTGTGTGGCGGGCTTAAGACATTTGTTGTCATACGTCATAAAAGAAGAAAAATCGGCTTTGGAATCGTTATCACAGATCATGACATAAAAGTCGCCTGACAACATTGCATATTCAGATGGATGGGAGATTGTGCTATGCAACGCTGTACCCTGGGTTATGACGATACTCTGGGTTGCAGTGTGCCAAATCATTTATTCTATATGAGTTTAATGTGCTTGGTCTTTTCATTGCCTCAGCTGTGTTGCCTGTACCAAGAAATCAGTGAAAGTGTCTACGCTTTTGAACATTTGTACGTGAATGGTGAATGTAAGATTATCATGCGATTGATATTTCAACAGTGTACGGTCTTCAAATTGATCTAGCTAAAAAATTGATCTAGCTTAAAAATGTAAAACCATATGAAAGCGATTAATGAGTTCAAATGGCAAAAGTTTCATGTGATGTGAGAATACTATAGATGGAGATATATAGATTGAAAATATTGTTTACTTCTATTAATTGAGGATGAGTTCGGAATAGCAATCACGTAGATCATGCCTATTAGATATGGACATTGAAAATGATTTTATAGCCATGGTCTGCATAAATGTTTGTTCTTTTGCACAAAAAAGGATGCTTAATTATGAAGGATAAGACATTCAGGGGATATTACAGTGTAGGTTGTAAAAGTTGTCATCTTGCATTGCAGAGGTGAACTGCTTAAGAATTTTTTCTGGATGATGATGATGATAGGTATCAGATGTTAATTTTTCTTGACAAAATTACCAATGGTTCAGATTCCCAGAGTCCACCGGATGAAAAGACTAGAGTACAGATGAACCTTGTCAGGGTACTCTCAGTAAGTATAAAACTAACACAATAGACAGACAGAGGGGATGATGGGGAGAGGGAGAGGGGGGGGGGGGGGGGGGGGGGGGAGGAGAGGGAGAGACAGCAAGAGGGAGAGTTAATGAGAGATGAGAGAGATGGAGAGACAGAGAGAGGGTGAGGGGAGAGAGAGAAAAGCAGGATGGAAAGAGAGAGAATGGAAAGGTTGCTTTCTTCACATTTTAATATAGCAGATAATATGTTATAGTGCATCAGTGTAATTATCCACCCTTCGTACATGTACCTTTGAAATATAAAATATGTGTCAGGAGGAATTGTTCATGCAAATATGTGTGGATACTTTTTCTAGTGTTCTCACTGATGTACAATACAGTGAAACCTCTTTGAGACTGGGGAAAGGACTTTTTGGTAAACGTTCCTATACTTAGTGAAAAAAATACAAATAAATGGACATGCCAAATTACAAATGTATCTTGTTGGTATGAGAGTTTGTTGTAACAGTGTTCTTACATGTATATCAATATGCAGAATGGAAATACCAACATGAGAGTCTACCCGGGGTAGGGCCCCCTGGGTAGACCAACCCCAGGTCGACTAGGGAACTTATACATTTTACGTATGTACCAACATTATTGTACACACATCCAGAAACATTTGGTAATAAACATTGTAGAAGCTGCAGCCTCATTGCTTTCTTTGCATCCATAAATTTTTTGCTGTGGCTGTGGTTCATATAAAGCAGTCTTTAAACATTATAATTGAGCTGCTTCATACATCTAATTCACTGTTTACTACAATGTTTAGTACCAAATGTTTCTGGACGTGTGTACAGTAATGCTTCTTACAAACATACGTAAGAAGTTCCCAAGTTGACTGGGGATTGGTCTACCCGGGGGGCCCTGCCCCGGGTAGACTCTCATGTGGGTATTTCCACTGCTGCATAGCAATATTCCACTGTTATTGTATATTGGTCCTAATGAACTAGTTAACATTCTTATTGATTAGAACAATCCTCCAGAGCCTGAACATGGCTGTGCCTCTGATGCTGTAGAGAAAGCAAAGCTACTCTGGAAGAACAAGACTGGTAACCCTTCTCAAGATGAAAGCTCTCGGGTCTTTCCTATTGAGATGCGTAATCTGGTACCATTTGTGGAATGCAAGGCTAGATTCACCAGTACAAGATTCACCGCAGACTCACTTGTCGAAATCGATGTCTACCTACGGTAAGATGCTTGAATCTGTTGTAAATAATGAAATTTGTTTCATAAAGCTCATACAATGTATTTTACTTTCATAAAACATGTTGAATAATTGGACTGAAAAGTGATAGCAAGCAACTTTACGATGTGTGACAGAGATAGTGTGGAATTCATTTGAATTAGCTCCTTTAACTTTTTAGTGATATCTAGTATTCTAAAGTAGTTTTTACAGCTGTTTGATTTTAAATCTTGTGGAATAATGCATGTAGAATCTCCTCTTGACTCCAGTTGACCAGGATGATACAGAGAAAGCACAAAGGGGGGGGGGGGGGGGGTGGGGTGGGAGGATGCCCTTAATTTGGTAGGGGGAGTCTGTTTTTGCCCTAAATTTGGTAGGGGGAGTCTGTTTTTATTATGCCTCCGCCCACCGTAGGTGGGTGCTAGAGGCATTATTGTTTCTTTTCTTATCATTAAGAGCATACCCACAGTTAGCCTTTCAGATGGCTACAAAACAGAATTGACAGCAACAGACTAGTCCAATATGATCAAACCAGTGGGAGGGGGGGGGGGGGGGAAATGTCAATGGGCAGGACATAACAAAATGACCACACATACAAAAAAATGGAAAACGGCTCATATCCAGAATAACAGAAACCTTGACTTTTTCTCAATCTGTATTCCTAGGAAAAGACAGTCTATCAACCATGCATCTTAATTCTTACATGGGCATAAGTATCCTGTGCTTTTCCTTGACTTCTAGAAAAAAAAGCTTCAGAGATGTCTTTTGCTTTTGTTTTTGCTGTATTTCAGCTCATCATGCCAGTTCCCTGTTCGTTTCTCTCGTCTGTCTGTAAACCTGAGTAACCAGGCATACAACAGCCACTGTGTGATTGTGGATGGACAACCCTTACAACTATCAGGTGATACTGGTCATGTGACTACACAGGATGATACTGCCCAGTCAGGTGATCTTTTCCTCAAGCCATGGGAAGTGGCTGTCTACAGCTTTCAGTTTGTTCCTTTGCCTGATGACATAGGCAAGAAACTAGAGGTAAAGAAAACTCCAGAATCAAGTGTTCATCTCTCAACTTTGATCCATTACCTTTAGCCAAGAAAGAAAAGTGAAAATAATCTTGTGAGAAACAATGTACTGTGATAGGCTTAAGCCATTGAATTCATGTTTGCAATTGAATTAGGGCACTGCCCAAACGATTTATCATAATGGGATAATGAACGAGACCTCGTCAAGTTCATTGTCCGTTTCATTTTGACTTAACTAGGTGTAGTGCATATAGCTATTATTAGATCTATAGAACATGAATTATTTGTTTTATAAAATGGGTCCGGCAGTATGATTATAAGTCCGAAAAATAAGCAACGCACCTGATCAAAATGTCAAGGATTGCACAGACATGGAGGTCACCATTTGCTTTCTTTGAAGACATCACATATAAGCTGAGCCTAACAGTGTAATGTTAATATAATTATATTAGCTGCTGTCCATCTCATACAACACAGATTGCATCAGTGACCCTTGCGTTTGGTGATGAGAATGCTCGTTGTGCATTGCTGGTATGGGCTGCTGGAGGATATGATGCTGCTTCACTCACTAACCCACTAGAAAGCATTCCACAGAAGAGGGGATTACCCAAACAAGGAGAAATAGACTGGAATGCCGTTAGAGTAGAACCTCATACAAGGTAAGTTACACAAGCTGTTGGGAGAGAAATAAGTATATGGCTGATAATGATAGTCATTCCTTAGCACGTTTCCAAAGCACTTATTTCGCGAAACTTGAATGCAAGTCTAAGTGACATGAATATTCATAAGCAGAAGAGTATGGTAGAAAACTTCTTTTATTTCGCAGTCCCTGAACAGATTTCAAAAAATTTTATTCCAAATTAAAGAAAAATAATTCTACCCATTTTAACCCATTCGTGACAGGAATTATTTAAAGCCTAATTTGATCAGCTTTCATCCTTCAAATTGGCAACACCAACATTTTTATTTTATTGCTACATTTTTCTTATAAAACGTCATGTATCTGAAATGAATATAAATTGACAGAAATTATGATGAGAAGTCAAAAAGTTGCCAATTTGCAGGGGAAAATTGTGATTTTAAACTTTCTATCCCATTGCCAATTTAAGGATTTTAATGTTTATTTTCCTTTTAAAAAATTTCAGCATCAAACAACGAATATTGACGCAACCAAAATGGGCACATTTTATGTAGAATTTTTTGCTCTTTCTGCTCATGTATTTGGTATGATTTTTAAGGCTTTGCATTAAAAGATATCAGGCCAAACCACAAAATGTGGACCTCTGTCACGAATGGGTTAACTAGAAATTTTACATTTTGATGAGAAAACTTTTTGAAATAAATAAACCATTTACATGTGAAAATAAACATTGAAATGTTGATGAAAAAGGGTGAAAAATATAGGTCTTGCATCAAAGCAGTTTTCAACTCAATGGCATCATATGATACTCTTTCAGATTTTACCAAATTCTTGTGATTTAGCTTGTAATCGGGTGAGGAACAAGGCGGAATCGAGCATGGCACTGATTATTCATTAAGCAAGGTTGAATGGCGCAATGTGATTGGTCCAGGGACTGTGCCAATAGTCCCTGATTGGTCCATTCATCAATCAGATCACGTTCACGTCTCATTATGCAAGGGTCTGACATCATTGTTCAAGTCACTTGAACCTCAGCTGCGCTGTTCAAACGGTAGCGGTGCATGGCGAGCATGCCGGCCTGTTGCACCTGGGCTTAAACGTGACCATTTACCGACTGAGAAGCTTTCACCATGAAAAGGGGCTCAAATATACCTGTATTTTTTTTTCGTCTAATACATTTTGCATTTAAAAAGTTACGAGTTCATTGTAAGTGCCAACAGTCAACCTCCACAATCATCCACTTGACTTAGATTTCAAAACTTTAATCAGGTCAGGAGCGAGGGTGAAGTAAACAAATGTTAAAATGACTTTTAAAAAATGACCGGAATTTCAGCATAATTTAACAGGATAAAATGTATTTAAATTTGAAAAAAAAATGATAGTCATGTTATGTAACAAAATAAAGAGCAAAATGTCAAAACTACCTCCATTAAAACAGCATTAGTAAAGACCAGAGGTTCTTTGGCTGTCCTAAGATATTTGACTCAAAAGATTGTAAATTTGAGAACTATGAAACATCATTGTATAATTGATGTTAATATTCTAGGAAGTAATATTTCATCACATTTTATTCATGGAAATAATAATTTTCTCACATTTTTTTCTAACAGCATCATGTGCCGTCCTCCCAGACTGATGATCAAACTTGATCAACAACCCCCATGTTTAGAAAATGAGATCTACCATGTGCGCATAGTAATCAGTAATGAAGAGGATGTTTCCATTTCAGATGCAAGGTAAGGTCAAATTATTACAGGACATCATTTGGTAGTTCTGTGTCAAAAGGCCCCTACATTTGTGAGAAATGCTGTTCTTCTAACATTTAAATCTAAAGAATTAAAAGATCCTAACAATTGACACTCATTATTATGTTCCCTTGGTTATTTTTTTCATTGAATGATGTAAGAAAAACATTTGGAAAGTTTACAGCACTCTAAAATAAAAAATGTGTACCACAATTTTTGTCATCTTTTGTTATGCAGTGAGTTTTGTATATAAACCATTCATTGTATAAAGGGACCTTTGATTTTTGGAAGCCTTTCACTTTTGTTCCAAGCCTAGGCAATTTTTCTTTAACAGCAATACACCACATTCCTTTGATAAGGGGAAATGCGCAATGCAAATTAATAACATTTACTTTCGTTCTATGTGGAATTTTGTTGCATGATTAGTATGATTATTTTTGTAGCAATTAAGATGTGGGCTAATTGTAATTTTGTGTTGTTGCAAGAACATTTATGATAATTTTTTGGTGATATATTTCAGTTTGACCATGGGTCTGTCTGAGGGACAAGAGGTTGGCATAGAAGAGAGTAGTAAGTAGATTATACCAAGTAATAACTGTTTCGTATAGGGGTGTAAAATGAACTTAGTCATTAGGGAAGGGCACTGGTCTCGTAGATGTACAAAATGGGAGGGGCAGAGGTGAATGAGCTTCTTTTTGGTGAATCCTTGAGGTTTGTTGATGCTTAATGTGCAAACTGCAACCTCAATTTGTTAGCATTAGCTGGCTCTTCTTCAGGAGATAGATACCTTAGCCTGTATTCACAAAGGTGTACCAAGTGAAACCATGGTTTAAATCAGTGGTCTAACTATGGATAGCCAAATGTAGCACAAATCTCTAACAGTAGATGTTCATTTTATCAGCATTTTTGGTACTCAAACTATTAAAAACTGCCTGGGAATGATAAGCACAATAGTTTTCTTGACCGTTAAAGCATGAGACCAGAAGTCTACTAATTATAAGGAACATAACAGCATAGACAAAGTCACATTTGGCTACCCATAGTTAAGCCACAGATTTGAATCATGGTGTAACTTAGTACACCTTTGTGAATACGGGACAATGTCTGTGGCTGCTCTTGCAAAGATGCAGCTTCATTCTCTGTAGAAGTATATTTTGCTTTTTAAACACATGAAATGAATTGTAGAGCAATTTTTATCAATAACATATTCTTTAGGTGCCCTTCTCAAGTAGTAATGTAGTCAGGACATGTGTGCTGCACTTGCTTTCTGAATTATCTGTATTTTCTACTTACTAGAGGATGCACCAAGATATAATTTCTTTTGTATGTGGATGTCATCTATAATCCGTAAAGTTTTCATTCGCATAACCCAAAGACGTTTTCCGGTAATTTCCAGTGTACACATATGCTTCATTGGTAATGGCAATTTGAAATCAGTATTAGTATACAAATGATGCATGCGCAATAGTTCATTATATGATCTGTCCGCTCTCGAGTTGAGGCTGTGTATGATCTATCTGCATGAAGCCATTAGGCCAAGTGTGATTCATGTAGATGCAAAGAGCCTCAACAAAGTGGATAGATCTTATAATGAACAAATGAAGACATGCATCATTTTTTTAATGCAACAACTCTTCTAGATTCTGTTATTTGACGAAATAAAAACAAAAATAGATCTATCCCACAAATTTTTTTCACTGCTTACCCCAAAGATTTGCAAAGTCATGGAAGCCACCATTTCACATTTACTTTCTTTTGTGATGTACATCACGTACAATAAGCCCATGCAGTCAGCTTAAATGAAATGGGCTTCCTAGCAGTACGCTCATAAATGTCCTCGCCATAAAAAACAACAAGATTAAAGGGAAAAAAAAAAATGTTGGATAGGACTGTAAACTATTTCAGAAAAAAAAAGTGTGATAGGCTCAAAAACTACATGTGACTGCTCAACCAATCATTTAATTGGGATATAGGAGTGAGTTTTTTGTTTTAGTTTTGATTTGTTCCCTTGTCCTGGTTTTTTTCTGAATTAGCTCTTATGTCGATTTTTATATACCAAATAGCCTCCAAATATCAATTTATACTTATGGAGACTTGTTTTAACAAGGCCCTCTTTGGCTTTATTTTAAGTTCTCCTCTTTCATTTCATGCATTGTAAAATAGGCTCAATTGACATTCAAATATCATATGATTTTTAAAAAATAAATGTTTATATGATATACTTGCTTGTAAACACATTTGTCATTGTTTTTAGAGATGAAATAAACGAACGAACGAACGAGTTGTATAATAACAAATCACATGGTCATAGCCTAGAATGCATTCCCACAGCAAACATGGAACTGTACATGTCAGGTAGACTAAATGCTGTTAGTTATGACATTATAATCTTGTTAATGTATTATTTTGTAGCTGAAGTAAGCCAAGATGCTGAGCTACTACTCAGTGGAAAGCAACCCTCTCGACTGAAAGGCATCACTCTAGGTGTCATGGAAGCTAAATCTAAAGTAAGGTCTTCAGTAATTTATTGATTAGGAGGGGGCTAGTATTTAGCCTTGAACCAGAATAGCCTGGTGGTTAAGTCGCTGCCCGGTAAGCAGTAGAAAGCAGGTCCAAATCCCACTGGTTCCAATTTTTTCTGACTTGTGATTTTCATTACAGATCGAACATATGATCTTTAACACTGGGAGTAATGCCGAAAATTTGGGTATTTGATTCATGATTTGTAAATAAATTTTCGGCATTACTCCCAGTATTAAAGATTGTATGTTCGATCTGTAATGAAAATCACAAGTCAGAAAAAATTGGAACCAGTGGGATTCGAACCTGCCATCCCTAGACAGATATTAAAAGCCAGATTTAACAATAATACAAAGAATTAAATTCCTAAATTTGTGTATTGAAGGTCTTGTTGGATACTGTTTATAAATGTATGGGGGGTAGTGAACATTTAATTGACAGCACAAGAATTGATATTTGTTCTTTCTCTTGAGTTGGCCACAAATGTTGTTCAGCAGTAAGTTTACAGACAGCATTTTCTTTTTTAATCCATGCAGATTGAACGAGATTTGTACATCCGCTGTACCAAGCTTGATGTTCGAGGTATCAGTGTCAGAGTCTCTTACAAGGTGGAAGTGAATGTAGGGTCATCTGAGGGGTCAGAGGTCACATGTACATGTTATCAAGACCAAGCATTCAGGCTAGAGACTGTGACACCATTTGACGTTACAATCAGGATGGCTTCTCTTAAGGTATCCATCTCAGCTGATTTCAGATGATTTCTTCAGTGTGATTGTGAAGATTAGTGGGACTGACGTAATGTCACTCTAAAGTGTTTGATATCAATGGCAGAAATACCCCCCCCCCCCCATCCACACACACACACACACACAAAATAAAAATGACTAAGACTGTTTTTTGTTTTTCGAATTACAAACGAAATAAAGGAAATAAAAAGGAATAAATTTCACATTTGACCCTCTTAGTTCTCAAACTGATGCCATCTTCCTTGTAACTTTGAAATTTTGTTAACAAAGCCTTCAGGTAGTGGAAATGCCAGTACAAGTATTATAGACAGAGATGGTAATGTGCCCTGGCTTTCACGTTAGTGTTGTCATCAGCAGTGGTATAAGTGTTTACTGCCAGTAGTTGAATTTACTCAATTTGGTATGTATGTAGTCCAACCTGATTGATATTGTGATTTATTGTAATTATAGAAACGTTTGCTGAAATGATTTGAATTGAAGAATACATTGAGCAGGTGGTGATTGTCTTGCCAAAGGGGGTGGGTTATGTGACTGAAGTAAGTATTTAATAGGGTATTTAAAGTGAGCATTAGACATGGTGACACAGTCTTGAAGGATGTAGTAATTTGATATTTTATGTTTTTGTTCCAGTTTGAGGCAGTCGACCAAGTTCATCCAGATCATCCCTTCCTTCTCATGACTGATATCAAATGTCTATCACCATGGCCAATTACTATCATGGACAGTTCTCTTATATTGGTGAGTAGCTATCCTTCTTATTGACTAATGTCATGTATTGATCACCACTGGAATCAAAGTGGTTTTACATGATTGCCCAACTATCTTCCTTTCAGATGTCAAGTCCACCATGTAAACATTTGAGAAACATTGTCCATATGCCCAATTCAACCAAAAGGTCTACAATTACATTCTAGTTACAATGATACTCATTTCCCTTAGATTAGTGAAGAGGATTCTTTCAAATTTGGTTTCATAGGAAGAACTTGCCATTTTCAAGCATGCATTGTATTTTTTAGGCCTCAAGACATCCAGGATTTTGCAAGGTATCTATGATTTCAGAAACTTTGCTCCAGAGTTTCACTTGGCTCTTCTTCATTAAAAGTCATGTGTGATTTCAAGAAGTCTATAAAATTGTGTGGCTTTTCTCATTGAACGCTTGGAACTTTGTTTGAAACTATCAAAGCTAATATACGTTTCGGAAGCAAAAAAGAAAATTGGTATGAAAATGATCAGATATGCATCTGCATGCCGACCGCTCCCCACAAAACAATCACAACATTTTGTTACACTTGTTGCATGAATAGAGCTCTCATTGGTTTTACATATGTACAGGCATTGTATGACTTCACATCATTGACCCAAGATGAAAAATATTCGTCATCTTTCATTTATTTGATATTCAACTTTATGAGGAAAGACCTTCACAGCATCTTAGTTTTGCTTTCATTGTGCTGCTGACCAGCTAGAAGCAAAGAAATCTGACAAAAGGTTTTTGAGGGCCTG
The DNA here is from genome assembly GCA_029962745.1 of Echinometra lucunter. Classification (NCBI taxonomy): domain Eukaryota; kingdom Metazoa; phylum Echinodermata; class Echinoidea; order Camarodonta; family Echinometridae; genus Echinometra; species Echinometra lucunter. The sequence continues at coordinate 12,754,530 of CM057154.1, forward strand.
CAAAAACTGTACATAACCTTTAACCTTTTGAACACTGAGCCTGACATAACTCAACTGGGGTCTATGGAAAATGCATGTTATACTGAAATCAAAATCGTGCTCAGTGGGTTAAAGACTTGTTTGATTAGACACCCAAACACCCACAGTGCACACAAAACCTTTACATGATTTAAAACTTTTGAACATTGTTGTTTTCATTGATGTGAAACATATAAATCACTTTAAGAAGAATCGGTTCTTCTTTTGTTCCATTGTAAGTTCTATTACCATATTAACTTGATCTTAAATGCTCATTGTTTTCTTGGACAGAATGATCATGTTCGAGCAACAGATGAAAAGCAAGAATCCCAAGTAGCCAAAGGTCAGTCTCCTTCCATCTACTGAGTTTACAAATATTCAGAGTTTCTCAATCAACACTGACCTTGCTAGGCACTACTTACTTAATTGCATTTTACTGATCATTTATAGTGTTTGTACTATGTGTTATTCTGGCTATACTGTATTTGTAATTTGTAGGCCTTCATGTAAACCAGTGTTAAAATCTCTAATAGAGCCACCTTAGTAAAATGATGCTACCATTAAATAGATATTAAATAAATAAATTGTTTGTGTGAAATGGCTGTGGAGACATTATTCACAGTTACATTAAATTATCAGTTATATTCAGGTTTGATACCTACTCTTTTAGAGATTGTTTCATTTGAATTTGACATTCGTTATAAGCCATTTTCTTTTCAATTTTGTTTTCACGTTTTGAACTTAAGACCATGAAACACCTGAGAAAGCAAATCGAATCTATCACTTTCCTATTTGTTGTGTAATCATTCAATCTATCCTTGTAGTTCTTGTTGTATGTATAGTTACATTGAAGACCACGGAGAATGCTACAGAATGTATATCTATCATATCAATCTATCACTTTCTTACTGTGGTGTATAACCAATCAATCCATTTGTCCTCTGTATTTATTGCTGTTTGTATAGTTACATTGAAGACCTCAGAGAATGCTACAGAGTGTATTGTATGGAGTCACAGCCAGGTACTGCTCATGGACTCATCTCTCTTGGCAGTTATTCCATAGAATGGAAAGGGTAACCATAATTATGTCATTATTTAGGTCAAACAATGTGGATCTCATTAGGATGGTTCCAAACTTCCAGCATGTTCATATCCTTTGAAGGTTTCCATGGTAGTTTGGCAGTAGAAGGCTTCACGGTACACCGTATATTCTTTCTTGGAAATGAGTGTGGTCCTGAAAAGGACCTACTAACTCTCGACGTTTTGGTAAGCATGTTCTTACCGAAACGTTCTTACCGTCCTGAGAACCACACTCATTTCCAAGACAGAATATTGTACCATGAAGCCTTCTACTGGCATTCCAACATGTTCAAACAACACAACTCCTAAATAAGTTTTGCTTAAGATGCATGCTCTAAATAATCTGAGTTATTTTGTGAAAGTAAGGGTTTCTCTTGTCAGAATCAAAGTTTAGTCCGGCCTTTGTGGCAAACATAATTTTTGAAATGTACACAACTTTTATTTTTTTGAAGTATTTCAGAAGGAATAGTATGCATGCACTTTTGTCTGGACTATAGATTAGGAACTAGATTATTCACTGTACTAATGAAAAATCTGATGTGTCATGAAAAATGTGAGCTTATACGAGATATATCTAACATTAAGTACTCAGTGATTTTGTGTATAAATCTGTTTGAATTAACAGTAAACATAAATGCAGTGAAGAGTGTATCAGTTTACGTTTGAAAAAGTGACATTAATATACCATGTGATTAATTTTGTTTCACTACTCAGAGCTGATCTAAAGCTACCGGCTGTAAAGACAGTTCTACCCCTCCCTGAGGGGACCTTACAACAGCTACCCATCTACATTAGCTCAGATCTACCACCATTGGTCTAGTTAGGGCTCCTCTCTTAGCCCAGTACCAGATCTCAACAAGACATCCATCGTTCAGTCAGTAGAAGCTGTATGGACCCCAGTGATGCTTCATGTTCTCTGGTCACAAACAGGTATGAGTGTGTCCCATAAGGTTCTCTATTGGAACCTGTTTTGTTTAGGCAATAGAGGCCTGCATGGCATTAAGTGGTGCTTTCTCCTTCTGTGGTAACAAGTAAGTGAGAGTGTGTCCTGCAAGGTCCTTTAATGGCACCTATTTTTTTCAGTCAGTAGAAGCCTGAGTGGAAAGTATCTATGCTTCTTATTTTTCTTAGCCATAAGGGGGTCTGATGATATTATTAATACATGCTGCTCAGTCTGTAGAAGCCTATGTTTCGTCCACAAAATATCTTGCCCTACACTCAATACTCATAAACCTGATCTGTGTTTTTTGCATCTAAGTTTGAGTTTATTACCACTTAAAATGAATGGAATTTATCATGAGAAATAATCTCTGATGTCTGATAAAGCTGTTCATTCTCTTCCTTTGTCCCTGCTAGATTTTCTTCCGCATCTTGCCATCTGGTCAGCAGACGTTGACCTATAACCTTTACCCTCTGGTACCTGGCTATGTCAAACTGCCAAAGTTGAAGCTCAAGGTTCCGTATGCACCAGCATTCAGAGAGGACTTTGTTTCAAAGATTACCCACACACATCTTTATCAAGGTAAGCAATTAAAATTCACCAAACTGCATCTATATCCTATCACCAGTTTTGAAGGAAAAGGCAAATGTTCCAGTAGAACTCCTTTCTGATGACAGAATTTTAAATGTCCTGACCAAAAGAAGGGAAAATAAACTAAAAACTCCTTTGACCCCATTAATGGACCCACATCTAAGTTGCAACCTTACTGTTGTAGTAGTACACTTTTCATAGAATTTGAGTAGTGTTCACTTTTTTTGTGTTTC
>CM057154.1:12757891-12778192 GCA_029962745.1 Echinometra lucunter
TATAGTATATGGACATAGCACTCATAACATAAAGAGTCTGTTGTTTTTAGCGATTGGTACACTTTAATGATTGTTTGTCTTCTTGTTTCTTCAGGTGTGCATACCTAGTAGCAATGTGGAGGAGTATGTGACAATCAGTCTGGAGCTTCTAGGCAGATGTATCCTTTCATAATCCAAGTTCCAATAGTCATACAAATAAAACAATTGAAATTGCAGGCTGTTGCGAGCCTCCCTGTACGAATAAAGCGAACTTGATGCCAAATTGTAGTGAAGTCATAGCAACCTTGCGATCGGCTACGATTTGAAGCCGATTTGGCTTTTACTCCGACCACATGGACCACATGGCTCGTAGTTAACCAAACTTTGATTTGAGTATTCTATCATTATTCCAAATTCCAATAAGATAATTTTTACTCACTCGTTTAACTATCATATCTAATACAAAATGGTATTGTTTGAAAAATCGGGTTGCCAGTCGTATCGTATAGTGTTGGCGGGCTTAGACATTTGTTGTCATACATCATAAAGAAGAAAACAACATTGCATAACTGTATTCAGATGGATGGGAGATTGTGCTATGCAAGCTGTACCCGGGGTTATGACGATACTCTGGGTTGCAGTGTGCCAAATCATTTATTCTATATGAGTTTAATGTGCTTGGCCTTTTCATTGCCTCAGTTGTGTTCCTGTACCAAAAAATCAGTGAAAGTGTCTACGCTTTTGAACATTTGTACGTGAATGGTGAATGTAAGATTATCATCCGATTGATATCTCACCATGTACGGCCTTCAATTGATCCTACTAAAAATTGATCTAGCTTAAAATGTAAAACCGTATGAAAGCAATTAAGGAGTTCAAATGGCAAAAGTTTCATGTGATGTGAGAATAGTATAGATAGAGATATATAGATTGAAAATATTGTTACCTTCTATTATTGAGGATGCCATCACGTAGATCATGCCTATTAGATATGGACATTAAAAATGATAGTTTTATAGCCATGGTCTGCATAAATGTTTGTTCTTTTGCACAAAAAAGGATGCTTAATTATGAAGGATAAGACATTCAGGGGAGATAACAGTGTAGGTTGTAAAGTTGTCATCTTGCATTGCAGAGGTGAACTGCTTAAGAATTCTTTTCTGGATGATGATGATAGGTATCAGATGTTAATTTTTCTTGACAAAATTACCAATGGTTCAGATTCCCAGAGTCCACAGATGAAAAGACTAGAGTACAGATGACCTTGTCAGGGTACTCTCAGTAAGTACAAAACTAACATACAGACAGACAGAGGGGATGAGGGGGAGAGGGAGAAGAAGGGGGGGAGAGAAGGGAGAGACAGAGAGAAGTTGGGTGAGTAGAGATGAGAGGAGAGAGAAGGGGTGAGACAGAGGGTGACGCGACATATGCTCCGCCGACAACTGCTCCGAAATTCTTCGACAAGTGCTCCGCGGACAATTGCTCTACAGACGAATTGGCTGCCGCCGACATATGCTTTGCCGACATATGCTTCCGCCGACATTTAGGCCTCCGCCGACAATTGCTCCACTGACAATATGCTCCGGAAATGACGACAGCATATTGCTCCGCCGACATTTCTTCCGGCCGACAATTGCCCCTTCGGGCTCCGACATAGGTGCTCCGAAACGACGACGTGTGCTCCTTACGCGACGTATGCTCCGAAAATGAACAATTTGCTCCCCACCAATTACTTCGTAACTTACTCTCCGAGTAGGAAGATTTGCTCCTCCGAATTATTTCGACAATAATGTGACAACTGCCTCGCCGACAATTTCTCCGACGAACTAATTTCATTGACAGTCCATGGCCGTTAATCCAGGGGGACAGGGGAACACGTCCCCCCCCAAAAAAAAATATTGGAGGGTGGGGGACACAATAGGGCATGTCTCCCCCCCCCCCCCCCCCAAAAAAAAAATCAAGATTGCTGTTGCCAAGTGAGAGAGAGAGAGAGAGAGAGAGAAAGGAGAGGGAAGAGGAAGGAGGAAAAAAAAGAAAAAAAGAAGGAGTAAGGTGCCCAAATAAATTCATATTTGGCTTATTTGCTTGTATATTTTGACAGTGAAATAACACTGGTACAAAGAAAGAGAGTGTATATTTTTCCTCGCTCGCTGCACTCTCTTGTATATTATTTAGATGCAGGATGTTTCCGGAAAGCAAACACATTCGGCAAGTGAGATGAACAAATTATGATTCAGATACCTTTAGGCCCATTATGTATTTGATGAAGAATTATCACTTCTACCATAAAAAACAGTATATAATTTTTTTCCTCTCTTGCTGCGCTCGCTCGGTTGATATCTACATACAGAATAGTCTTTGAAAGGAATGAATTAGGTAGGAGAGGTGACCAAATATAGCAAAATAGATATCTTAAAGGCCATCGTCGGCGGAGCAAATGTCGTACTTTCGAACCGTAATGTTTGGGCAGCAAATGTCGCCGGAGCAATTGTCGGCGGAGCATATGTCGGCGGAGCAAATGTCGGCGGAGTATATGTCGGCGGAGCAAATATCGGCGGAGCATATGTCGGCGGAGCAAATATCGGCGGAGCATATGTCGATGGAGCAAATGTCCTGCGGAGCAATTGTCGCGGAGCAATTGTCGCGGAGCACTTGTCGGAATTTTCGGAAGCAGTTGTCTGCGGAGCAAATGTCGGTGGAGCATATGTCATGGAACCAGACAGAGAGAGGGTGAGGGGGAGAGGATGAAAGTGAGAGAGAAATAAAGGGGGGATGAAAAAAGAGAGAATGGAAAGGGGGAGGAGGGAGAGGGAAAGAGGGGTAGGTTGCTTTCTTCGCATTTAATATAACAGCTAATACACATTTTATGTTATAGTGCATCAGTGTAATTATCCACCCTTTGTACATGTACCTTTGAAATATAAAAAATGTGTCAGGAGGAATTGTTCATGCAAAAATGTATCAATACTTTTTCTAATGTTCTCACTGATGTACAATACAGTGAAACCTCTTGAGACTGGGGAAAGGACTTTTTGATAAACGTTCCTATACTTAGTGAAAAAAATACAAATAAATGGACATGCCAAATTACAAATGTATCTTGTTGGTATGAGAGTTTGTTGTAACAGTGTTCTTACATGTATATCAATATGCAGCAATGGAAATACCAACATGAGAGTCTACCCGGGGTAGGGCCCCTGGGTAGACCAACCCCAAGTCGACTAGGGAACTTATACATTTACGTATGTACCAATATTAATTGCACACACATCCAGAAACATTGGTAACAAACATTGTAGAAGCTGCAGCCTCATTGCTTTCTTTGCAGCCATAAATTTTTTGCTGTGGCTGTGGTTCATATAAAGCAGTCTTTAAACATAATAATTGAGCTGCTTCATACGTCTAATTCAGTGTTTACTACAATGTTTAGTACCAAATGTTTCTGGACATGTGTACAGTAATGCTTCTTATAAACATATGTAAATGTAGAAGTTCCCAAGTTGACTGGGGATTGGTCTACCCGGGGGGCCCTGCCCCGGGTAGACTCTCATGTGGGTATTTCCACTGCTGCATAGCAATATTCCACTGTTATTGTATATTGGTCCTAATGAACTAGTTAACATTCTTATTGATTAGAACAATCCTCCAGAGCCTGAACATGGCTGTGCCTCTGATGCTGTAGAGAAAGCAAGCTACTCTGGAAGAACAAGACTGGTAACCCTTCTCAAGATGAAAGCTCTCGGGTCTTTCCTATTGAGATGCGTAATCTGGTACCATTTGTGGAATGCAAGGCTAGATTCACCAGTACAACAGATTCACCGCAGACTCAACTTGTCGAAATCGAGGTCTACCTACGGTAAGATGCTTGAATCTATTGTAAGTAATGAAATTTGTTTCATAAAGCTTATACAATGTATTTTACTTTCATAAAACATGTGAATAATCGGACTGAAAATTGATAGCAAGCAACTTTACGATGTGCGACAGTGATAGTGTGGAATCATTTCAATTAGCTCCTTTAACTTTTTAGTGATATCTAGTATTCTAAGCAGTTTTTACCGCTGTTTGATTTTAAATCTTGTGGAATAGTGCATGTAGAATCTCCTCTTGACTCCAGTTGACCATGATGATACAGAGAAAGCTTAAAGGGGGGGGGGGGTGGTGGGAGGATGCCCTAAATTTGGTAGGGGGAGTCTGTTTTTGCCCTAAATTTGGTAGGGGGAGTCTGTTTTTATTATGCCTCTGCCCACCATAGGTGGGTGCCGGAGGCATTATTGTTTCTTTTCTTATCATTAAGAGCATACCCACAGCTAGCCTTTCAAATGGCTACAAAACAGAATTGATCCAATATGATCACACCAGTGGGGGGGGGGGGGGGGAATGTCAATGGGCAGGATATATCAAAATGACCACACACAAAAAAAAATGGAAAACAGCTCATATCCAGAATAACAGAAACCTTGACTTTTCTCAATCTGTATCCTAGGAAAAGACAGTCTATCAACCATGCATCTGAATTCTTACATGGGCATAAGTATCCTGTGCTTTTCCTTGAGTTCTAGAAAAAAAAAGCTTCAAAGATGTCTTTTGCTTTTGTTTTTGCTGTATTTCAGCTCATCATGCCAGTTCCCTGTTCGTTTCTCTCGTCTGTCTGTAAACCTGAGTAACCAGGCATACAACAGCCACTGTGTGATTGTGGATGGACAACCCTTACAACTATCAGGTGATACTGGTCATGTGACTACACAGGATGATACTGCCCAGTCAGGTGATCTTTTCCTCAAGCCATGGGAAGTGGCTGTCTACAGCTTTCAGTTTGTTCCTTTGCCTGATGACATAGGCAAGAAACTAGAGGTAAAGAAAACTCCAGAATCAAGTGTTCATCTCTCAAATTTGATCCATTACCTTTAGCCAAGAAAGAAAAGTGAAAATAATCTTGTGAGAAATAATGTACTGTGATAGGCTTAAGCCATTGAATTCATGTTTGCAATTGAATTAGGGCATATGCACTGCCCAAACGATTTATCATAATGGGATAATGAATGAAACCTCATCAAGTTCATAGTCCGTTTCATTTTGACTTAACTAGGTGTAGTGCATATAGCTATTATTAGATCTATAGAACATGAATTATTGTTTTATAAAATGGGTCCGGCAGTATGATTAAATGTCCAAAAATAAGCAACGCACCTGATCGAAATGTCAAGGATTGCACAGATATGGAGGTCACCATTTGCTTTCTTTGAAGACATCACATATAAGCTGAGCCTAACAGTGTAATGTTAATATAATTATATTAGCTGCTGTCCATCTCATACAACACAGATTGCATCAGTGACCCTTGCGTTTGGTGATGAGAATGCTCGATGTGCATTGCTGGTATGGGCTGCTGGAGGATATGATGCTGCTTCACTCACTAACCCACTAGAAAGCATTCCACAGAAGAGAGGATTACCCAAACAAGGAGAAATAGACTGGAATGCCGTTAGAGTAGAACCTCATACAAGGTAAGTTACACAAGCTGTTGGGAGAGAAATAAGTATATGGCTGATAATGATAGTCATTCCTTAGCACGTTTCCAAAGCACTTATTTCACGAAACTTGAATGCAAGTCTAAGTGACATGAATATTCATAAGCAGAAGAGTATGGTAGAAAACTTCTTTTATTTCACAGTCCCTGAACAGATTTCAAAAAATTTTATTCCAAATTAAAGAAAAATAATTCTACCCATTTTAACTAGAAATTTTACATTTTGATGAGAAAACTTTTTGAAATAAATAAACCATTTACATGTGAAAATAAACATTGAAATGTTGATGAAAAAGGGTGAAAAATATAGGTCTTGCATCAAAGCAGTTTTCAACTCAATGGCATCATATGATACTCTTCCAGATTTTACCAAATTCTTGTGATTTAGCTTGTAATCGGGTGAGAAACAAGGCGGAATCGAGCATGGCACTGATTATTCATTAAGCAAGGTTGAATGGCGCAATGTGATTGGTCCAGGGACTGTGCCAATAGTCCCTGATTGGTCCATTCATCAATCAGGTCACGTTCACGTCTCATTATGCAAGGGTCTGACATCATTGTTCAAGTCACTTGAACCTCAGCTGCGCTGTTCAAACGGTAGCGGTGCATGGCGAGCATGCCGGCCTGTTGCACCTGGGCTTAAACGTGACCATTTACCGACTGAGAAGCTTTCACCATGAAAAAGGGCTCAAATATACCTGTATTTTTTTTTTCGTCTAATACATTTTGCATTTAAAAAGTTACGAGTTCATTGTAAGTGCCAACAGTCAACCTCCACAATCATCCACTTGACTTAGATTTCAAAACTTTAATCAGGTCAGGAGCGAGGGTGAAGTAAACAAATGTTAAAATGACTTTTAAAAAATGACCGGAATTTCAGCATAATTTAACAGGATAAAATGTATTTAAATTTGAAAAAAAAATGATAGTCATGTTATGTAACAAAATAAAGAGCAAAATGTCAAAACTACCTCCATTAAAACAGCATTAGTAAAGACCAGAGGTTCTTTGGCTGTCCTAAGATATTTGACTCAAAAGATTGTAAATTTGAGAACTATGAAACATCATTGTATAATTGATGTTAATATTCTAGGAAGTAATATTTCATCACATTTTATTCATGGAAATAATAATTTTCTCACATTTTTTTCTAACAGCATCATGTGCCGTCCTCCCAGACTGATGATCAAACTTGATCAACAACCCCCATGTTTAGAAAATGAGATCTACCATGTGCGCATAGTAATCAGTAATGAAGAGGATGTTTCCATTTCAGATGCAAGGTAAGGTCAAATTATTACAGGGCATCATTTGGTAGTTCTGTGTCAAAAGGCCCCTACATTTGTGAGAAATGCTGTTCTTCTAACACTTAAATCTAAAGAATTAAAAGATCCTAACAATTGACACTCATTATTATGTTCCCTTGGTTATTTTTTTCATTGAATGATGTAAGAAAAACATTTGGAAAGTTTACAGCACTCTAAAATAAAAAATGTGTACCACAATTTTTGTCATCTTTTGTTATGCAGTGAGTTTTGTATATAAACCATTCATTGTATAAAGGGAACCTTTGATTTTTGGAAGCCTTTCACTTTTGTTCCAAGCCTAGGCAATTTTTCTTTAACAACAATACACCACATTCCTTTGATAAGGGGAAATGCGCAATGCAAATTAATAACATTTACTTTCGTTCTATGTGGAATTTTGTGGCATGATTAGTATGATTATTTTTGTAGCAATTAAGATGTGGGCTAATTGTAATTTTGTGTTGTTGCAAGAACATTTATGATAATTTTTTTGTGATATATTTCAGTTTGACCATGGGTCTGTCTGAGGGACAAGAGGTTGGCATAGAAGAGAGTAGTAAGTAGATCATACCAAGTAATAACTGTTTCGTATAGGGGTGTAAAATGAACTTAGTCATTAGGGAAGGGCACTGGTCTCGTAGATGTACAAAATGGGAGGGGCAGAGGTGAATGAGCTTCTTTTTGGTGAATCCTTGAGGTTTGTTGATGCTTAATGTGCAAACTGCAACCTCAATTTGTTAGCATTAGCTGGCTCTTCTTCAGGAGATAGATACCTTAGCCTGTATTCACAAAGGTGTACCAAGTGAAACCATGGTTTAAATCAGTGGTCTAACTATGGATAGCCAAATGTAGCACAAATCTCTAACAGTAGATGTTCATTTTATCAGCATTTTTGGTACTCAAACTATTAAAAACTGCCTGGGAATGATAAGCACAATAGTTTTCTTGACCGTTAAAGCATGAGACCAGAAGTCTACTAATTATAAGGAACATAACAGCATAGACAAAGTCACATTTGGCTACCCATAGTTAAGCCACAGATTTGAATCATGGTGTAACTTAGTACACCTTTGTGAATACGGGACAATGTCTGTGGCTGCTCTTGCAAAGATGCAGCTTCATTCTCTGTAGAAGTATATTTTGCTTTTTAAACACATGAAATGAACTGTAGAGCAATTTTTATCAATAACATATTCTTTAGGTGCTCTTCTCAAGTAGTAATGTAGTCAGGACATGTGTGCTGCACTTGCTTTCTGAATTATCTGTATTTTCTACTTACTAGAGGATGCACCAAGATATAATTTCTTTTGTATGTGGATGTCATCTATAATCCGTAAAGTTTTAATTCGCATAACCCAAAGACGTTTTCCGGTAATTTCCAGTGTACACATATGCTTCATTGGTAATGGCAATTTGAAATCAGTATTAGTATACAAATGATGCATGCGCAATAGTTCATTATATGATCTATCCGCACTCGAGTTGAGGCTGTGTATGATCTATCTGCATGAAGCCATTAGGCCAAGTGTAATTCATGTAGATGCAAAGAGCCTCAACAAAGTGGATAGATCTTATAATGAACAAATGAAGACATGCATCATTTTTTTTAATGCACAAACTCTTTTAGATCCTGTTATTTGACGAAATAAAAACAAAAATAGATCTATCCCACAAATTTTTTTCACTGCTTACCCCAAAGATTTGCAAAGTCATGGAAGCCACCATTACTTTCTTTTGTGATGTACATCACGTACAATAAGCCCATGCAGTCAGCTTAAATGAAATGGGCTTCCTAGTAGTACGCTCATAAATGTCCTCGCCATAAAAAACAACAAGATTAAAGGGGAAAAAAAATGTTGGATAGGACTGTAAACTATTTCAGAAAAAAAGTGTGATAGGCTCAAAAACTACATGTGACTGCTCAACCAATCATTTAATTGGGATATAGGAGTGAGTTTTTTGTTTTAGTTTTGATTTGTTCCCTTGTCCTGGTTTTTTTCTGATTAGCTCTTATGTCGATTTTTATATACCAAATAGCCTCCAAATATCAATTTATACTTATGGAGACTTGTTTTAACAAGGCCCTCTTTGGCTTTATTTTAAGTTCTCCTCTTTCATTTCATGCATTGTAATATAGGCTCAATTGACATTCAAATATCATATGATTTTTAAAAAATAAATGTTTATATGATATACTTGCTTGTAAACACATTTGTCATTGTTTTTAGAGATGAAATAAACGAACGAACAAACGAGTTGTATAATAACAAATCACATGGTCATAGCCTAGAATGCATTCCCACAGCAAACATGGAACTGTACATGTCAGGTAGACTAAATGCTGTTAGTTATGACATTATAATCTTGTTGATGTATTATTTTGTAGCTGAAGTAAGCCAAGATGCTGAGCTACTACTCAGTGGAAAGCAACCCTCTCGACTGAAAGGCATCACTCTAGGTGTCATGGAAGCTAAATCTAAAGTAAGATCTTCAGTAATTTATTGATTAGGAGGGGGCTAGTATTTAGCCTTGAACCAGAATAGCCTGGTGGTTAAGTCGCTGCCCGGTAAGCAGTAGAAAGCAGGTCCAAATCCCACTGGTTCCAATTTTTTCTGACTTGTGATTTTCATTACAGATCGAACATATGATCTTTAACACTGGGAGTAATGCCGAAAATTTGGGTATTTGATTCATGATTTGTAAATAAATTTTCGGCATTACTCCCAGTATTAAAGATTGTATGTTCGATCTGTAATGAAAATCACAAGTCAGAAAAAATTGGAACCAGTGGGATTCGAACCTGCCATCCCTAGACAGATATTAAAAGCCAGATTAACAATAATACAAAGAATTAAATTCCTAAATTTGTGTATTGAAGGTCTTGTTGGATACTGTTTATAAATGTATGGGGGGTAGTGAACATTTAATTGACAGCACAAGAATTGATATTTGTTCTTTCTCTTGAGTTGGCCACAAATGTTGTTCAGCAGTAAGTTTACAGACAGCATTTTCTTTTTTAATCCATGCAGATTGAACGAGATTTGTACATCCGCTGTACCAAGCTTGATGTTCGAGGTATCAGTGTCAGAGTCTCTTACAAGGTGGAAGTGAATGTAGGGTCATCTGAAGGGTCAGAGGTCACATGTACATGTTATCAAGACCAAGCATTCAGGCTAGAGACTGTGACACCATTTGACGTTACAATCAGGATGGCTTCTCTTAAGGTATGCATCTCAGCTGATTTCAGATGATTTCTTCAGTGTGATTGTGAAGATTAGTGGGACTGACATAATGTCACTCTAAAGTGTTTGATATCAATGGCAGAAATACCCCCCCCCCCCATCCACACACACACACACACACAAATAAAAATGACTAAGACTGTTTTTGGTTTTTCTAATTACAAACGAAATAAAGGAAATAAAAAGGAATAAATTTCACATTTGACCCTCTTAGTTCTCAAACTGATGCCATCTTCCTTGTAACTTTGAAATTTTGTTAACAAAGCCTTCAGGTAGTGGAAATGCCAGTACAAGTATTATAGACAGAGATGGTAATGTGCCCTGGCTTTCACGTTAGTGTTGTCATCAGCAGTGGTATAAGTGTTTACTGTCAGTAGTTGAATTTACTCAATTTGGTATGTATGTAGTCCAACCTGATTGATATTGTGATTTATTGTAATTATGGAAACGTTTGCTGAAATGATTTGAATTGAAGAATACATTGAGCAGGTGGTGATTGTCTTGCCAAAGGGGGTGGGTTATGTGACTGAAGTAAGTATTTCATAGGGTATTTAAAGTGAGCATTAGACATGGTGACACAGTCTTGAAGGATGTAGTAATTTGATATTTTATGTTTTTGTTCCAGTTTGAGGCAGTCGACCAAGTTCATCCAGACCATCCCTTTCTTCTCATGACTGATATCAAATGTTTATCACCATGCCCAATTACTATCATGGACAGTTCTCTTATATTGGTGAGTAGCTATCCTTCTTATTGACTAATGTCATGTATTGATCACCACTGGAATCATAGTGGTTTTACATGATTGCCCAACTAACTTCCTTTCAGATGTCAAGTCCACCATATAAACATTTGAGAAACATTGTCTATATGCCCAATTCAACAAAAGGTCTACAATTACATTCTAGTTGCAATGATACTCATTTCCCTTAGTTGATTAGTGAAGAGGATTCTTTCAAATTTGGTTTCATAGGAAGAACTTGCCATTTTCAAGCATGTATTGTATTTTTTAGGCATCAAGACATCCAGGATTTTGCAAGGTATCTATGATTTCAGAAACTTTGCTCCAGAGTTTCACTTGGCTCTTCTTCATTAAAAGTCATGTGTGATTTCAAGAAGTCTATAAAATTGTGTGGCTTTTCTCATTGAACGCTTGGAACTTTGTTTGAAACTATCAAAGCTAATATATGTTTCGGAAGCAAAAAAGAAAATTGGCATGAAAATGATCAGATATGCATCTGCATGCCGACCGCTCCCCACAAAACAATCACAACATTTTGTTACACTTGTTGCATGAATAGAGCTCTCATTGGTTTTACATATGTACAGGCATTGTATGACTTCACATCATTGACCCCACATGAAAAATATTTTTCATCTCTCATTTATTTGATATTCAACTTTCTGAGGAAAGACCTTCACAGCATCTTAGTTTTGCTTTCATCGTGCTGCTGACCAGCTAGAAGCAAAGAAATCTGACAAAAGGTTTTTGAGGGCCTGCAAAAACTGTACATAACCTTTAACCTTTTGAACACTGAGCCTGAGATAGCTCAACTGGGGTCTATGGAAAATGCATGTTATACTGAAATCAAATCGTGCTCAGTGGGTTAAAGACTTAATTGATCAAACACCACATTCCACACAAAACCTTTACATGATTTAAAACTTTTGAACATTGTTGTTTTCATTGATGTGAAACATATAAAATCACTTTAAGAAGAATTAGTTCTTCTTTTGTTCCAACGTAAGTTCCATTACCCTATTAACTTGATCTTAAATGCTCATTGTTTTCTTGGACAGAATGATCATGTTCGAGCTACAGATGAAAAGCAAGAATCTCAAGTAGCCAGAGGTCAGTCTCCTTCCCTATTGAGTTTCCAAATATTTAGAGTTTCTAAATCAACAATGACCTTGCTAGGCACTACTTACCAACTTGGTCATTTGCGGTGTTTGTATTTTGTGTTATTCTGGCTATGCCATACTTGAAATTTGTAGGGCTTTCTTGTAAACTAGCATTTAGATTTCTGATAGAGCCAACTTTGATAGTATAATACTACCATTAAATAAATGATTTGATAAATTTGATAAATGATTTGACTGTGTAAAATGGCTGTAGAGACATTATTCACAGTTATGTTCATTTACCGGGTATTATTTTGATACCTGCTCTTTTAGAGATTCTTTCATTTGAATTTAACATTTGTTACAAGCCATTTTCTTCTCAAGGGTTTTGTTTTTACATGTTGAATTTATGACCAGGCACCAACTGAGAAAACAAAGTCCTTGTTAAAATGATGGCTTGTACCTAATTTTAAATGAACTGGCAAAAGTGGCCTTACATTCGTGAGCTTGTATTGTAAGTAGCCGGTGTTGCTTCAAAAACAACTCGCAAGAATATTGGTGTCGCTGTCAGAGAGATTGTACGAAAAAATCTATCTCTGAATTTTATTGTTGTATGTATAGTTACATTGAAGACCTCAGAGAATACTACGGAATGTGTCTGTATCATATCAGTCTATCACTTTCTTACTTTAGTGTTTAATCTACATGTATCTTTCTCTGTATTGTTGTATGTATAGTTACATTGAAGACCTCAGAGAATGCTAGGGAATGTATCTGTATCATGCCATTTATCACTTTCTTACTGTGGCATTTAATCAATCAATCTATCTTACTGTTGTATGTATAGTTACATTGAAGACCTCAGAGAATGCCACGGAATGTGTCTGTATCATATCAGTCTATCACTTTCTTACTGTGGCATTTAATCAATCAATCTATCTTACTGTTGTATGTATAGTTACACTGAAGACCTCAGAGAATGCTACAGAGTGTATCTGCATGGAGTCACAGCCAGGTACTGCTCATGGGCTCATCTCTCTTGGCAGTTATTCCATAGAATGGAAAAGGTGACCATAATTATGTCATTATTTACATGTAGGTCAAACAATGTGGATCTCATTAGGATTGTTCCAAACTTCCAACATGTTAATACAGACCTCCCAACCATTCTGAATTTGGAGGAAAGAATCTGAATTTTGACCATTCCAAGCGCTTGTTTCGATACGATTTTCCTACTTTTCTTGATAAATTTACTACACACTCTTATGGGAAATGCTCTTTCTCTCCTAATTTTGAGCAAAATCATTCTTGTTTTTCAGTCAGAAAGGTTGAGAGGTCTGTTAATATCCTTTGAAGGTTTCCATGGTGGTAGAACGTATGGCAGTAAAAGGCTTCACGGTACACCATGTATTCTTTCTTTGAATGAGTGTGGTCCTGAAAAGGACCTACTCATTCTTGACATTTCAGTAAGTATGTTCTTACCAAAATGTTCTTACCGTCCTGAGAACAGTAAGAACATGCTTACCAAAACGTCGAGAGTGAGTAGGTCTTTTTCAGGACCACACTCATTTCCAAGAAAGAATATGTGTTGTACCGTGAAGCCTTCTACTGCCATTCCAACATGTTCAAACAACACAACTAGTTAAGTTTCGCTTAAGATGCATTCTCTAAATAATCTTGAGTTATTTTTGTGAAAAGTAAGGGTTTCTCTTGTCAGGCCTTTGTGGCAAAACATAATTATTGAAATGTACACGACTTTTTTGTTATTTTTTGCAGTATTTCAGAAGGAATAATATACAAACACTTTAGTCTGGACTATAGATTAAGAAATAGATCAGTCACTGTACTAATAAAAAAAAAGATAAATGATGTCATGAGGAATGTGAGCTTATACAAGAAGTACATTAAGTACTCAGTGATTTTGTGTATAAATCTGTTTGAATTAACAGTAAATATTGCAGTGAAGAGTGTATCAGTTCATGCATGAAAAAGTAAATTAACATAATATGTGATTAATTTTGTTTTACTTCTCAGAGCTGATCTAAAGCTACCAGCAGTAAAGACGGTTCTACCCCTCCCTGAGGTGACCTTACAACAGCTACCCATCTACATTAGCTCAGATCTTCCACCATTTGGTCTAGTTAGGGCTCCTCTCTTAGCCCAGTACCAGATCTCCAACAAGACATCCATCGTTCAGTCAGTAGAAGCTTGTATGGAACCCAGTGATGCTTTCATGTTCTCTGGTCACAAACAGGTATGAGTGTGTCCCATAAGGTTCTCTATTGGAACCTGTTTTGTTTAGCCAATGGAGGCCTGCATGGCATTAAGTGGTGCTTTCTCCTTCTGTGGTAACAAGTAAGTGTGAGTGTGTCCTGCAAGGTCCTTTAATGGCACCTATTTTGTTCAGTCAGTAGAAGCCTGAGTGGAAAGTATCTATGCTTCTTATTTTTTTTCTAAGCCATAAGGGGGTCTGATGATATTATTAATACATGGCGCTCAGTCTGTAGAAGCCTATGTTTCGTCCACAAAATATCTTACCCTACACTCGATACTCATAAACCTGATCTGTGTTTCTTTGCATCTAAGTTTGAGTTTATTACCACTTAAAATGAATAGAATTTATCTTGAGAAATAATCTCTGTTATCTGATAAAGCTGTTCACTCTCTTCCTTTGTCCCTGCTAGATTTTCTTCCGCATCTTGCCATCTGGCCAGCAGACGTTGACCTATAACCTTTACCCTCTGGTACCTGGCTATGTCAAACTGCCAAAGTTGAAGCTCAAGGTTCCGTATGCACCAGCCTTCAGAGAGGACTTTGTTTCAAAGATACTACCCACACACATCTTTATCAAGGTAAGCAATTAAAATTCACCAAACCTGCATCTATTATCCTATGACCAGTTTTTGAAGTGGAAGGGCTGCCTAAGCAAATGTCCCAGTAAAACTCATTTGGTGACAGAGTTTTAAATGTCCTGACACAACAAAAAAGCAAAACAGACTAAAAAAATCTTTTTACTTCATAAATGGACTCACATCTAAATTACAACCATACTGTAATAGAAGTAAAATTTCAATAAAAACTGATTAGTGTTCATTTTTGTGTGTGTGTGAGTCAACAACAAAAACAAATTTTTAGATATCTTTACACGTACTTGTAATAAATTCATTCATCTTGACATTATGTTCTTTTGCATTAAGACAACTTGAAAAAATTAATAGGGTCACTTAAGAAAATGCAGAGCTTTTATGATTTTGCCTTTTTCCTCACTTTCCTTGATGAATTTATTGCTTACTTTTACCTTTCTATTCTCTCTGAATTATTTTCTCTCTATTTACTTCCATATTTTAGCCTCAAGGCAAAGATCTAGCAGTTGGAAGCTAGTAGACTCACCATAAGTCACCAACAGTCATGGAATATGACAATGGAAAGATGCCTAGAAAGTGGACGTAGTATAATGAGAGCAAGAAATTTAGAGAGGCACTGATAATATGATTTGGGGAGTATTATTTCTGTTCAACTAGCAGGTGTTGTTAAATGCCATTTTCATCATCTGAGTTAAGAGAGATATCTGTAGCTTGAATGCCTCATGTATGAGAAGATATAAACTTGACAGTAGCTGAGTACCTGACAGCAGCATAAGAACTGTCATAAGCTACTGAAATCCTTGCATCTGATTGGCTGAGAGCAAATTTGCCATAGAAATGTGGCAGTTGTTACTAATAACAAGTTTTATGTGTTAACCCATTAAATGCTAAGCCCAGGTCAACTTGAGCTAGAGTCTGGAAAATGTGTTATACCAAAATCAAATATTACTCAATAGGTTAACTGTAATTGATTCCAAATCATTTCCTGAAAGTAGCTGTCATCAACAATAGATTTCATCACCTGGCTTGAGATTGATATTCATAGATTGGATGCCTTCTACAAGGGCATAAATGATGATGGCATTCAGTAGCTTGGTATTTCATTGCAATCCTTGTAAAGTAATGTATGATATAGCTTTCAGTGGATTGTTCTTGTTTTCAATTCATTTGCTGACAAGAACGCATTTCAACCTGGATAGAGAGATATATCTGTAAATTGACTGCCAGTGCAGCAGCATAATGCCTCTGCCATTAGCTGGATAAATGTTAGCAGTTGTTACAGGATATTGTATTAGATTTGTATTTTACCTCATTCTTTGACAACACCTTTTGTCAAGAACCCATTTCATCTCCTGGGTAGAGAGAGATATCTGTAAGTAAAATGTACTAGAGTATAGTTTGATTGCAAATGATTTGTGTTTGGATTGTCCTCTTATCTGTGAGAATGCTTCAATTTATCTGAGGGGGAAAATAAAAGTTTAAGTCATTATTTTGAACATACTCATAACATGCATGACTTCAGAATGTTTTAATTTATCTTAGGGGGAAAAGTACAAGTTTTAATGTCATTATTTTGAACATAGCCATAGCATGCATGGCCTTCATATTAGATGTTTCTGTGCACATTTGATCATTCATTGGAAATGACAGTTCTGAGGCACTATCTAATTTTGTATTCTCTGAGAGGGTCTTTATCTACTATGAAACTAGATACACTTCTTTACATGAAACATTCACAGCTTTCCATGAGGGGTCCAGATTCATGGATGTGTCATTTCATGGATGTTTCATTCCGCAAAATGTTCACATTTCAAATCTGAAATTGCGCAATTCAAGAGAGTCTCTTGTTGGGAAAGTAACTGTTACCCAGTTTTGGAGAGTACATGTATGTTGTATATCAAGAGTTAATCCATGTTTTGGATCACAAATAAAAATTATTTGCTGCCCTTACTGAAATGAGAGGAGAATATTAACAACTACACTGGTATCCAGGGGCAAGACATTATGGCTCATCACCCTGTGTGGGTCTATATTTGGCAGTGCTAGGATTTTGCTTATGATAGAACATGGTATGTGCAATTGAGTAAATTTGTATACAAAATTTAGCATTCCATTCTATTTACATGTATTATTCTCCGTATATGTAAAAAAAGTTCCTTTCACATTATTCAAATGTTCCAGACATGTCTTTATCTAAGTTGATGTCCTGTTACAGACATTTGTAAGAGATAGCTGTCAGTAGGCTACAGTAACACACTCTCTGTTTTTTTTAGAAGAGAGATGCATGCTTCATATTTCCCACAGCATATTCAAAACTAAAGTGTAATTGACACTATTCATACAGAGTCCTTTTGCAAACCTCCCTAATTTTTATTTATTTATTTATTTATTTATTTTTTTTTTTTTTTGCTGCTTCTTCTTTTTTTTTTCTTTTTTTTTTCTTCAAATATTTTGTTGTAAGAAAATGTGAATGATTAACTTTTAATTGTACAAGGCCTACCATGCTTTGGGATTAAATTAGGCGAATTTCAGTACAATAAATATGATATATGAAGGTCTTTATAGATTTTGTTGACAATCTCTTATCATTTTATACATGTATTATGTATAAATAATTCTTCTGCTGGACTGCATTTACAATTTATTTGTTGCAAGTTATTGTCTACTGTATATAAAAGTCAGAAATTAAAGTGTATCAGAGCTATCTTAGATTGACATTCTTGTGACATTCATGTATGTTTATGAGATTAGTGGTAATATATGTATCATATCTATTAATATAGTTTGGATGTAAGGATATATAATTCTTTGATAGTAGAATCTATTGATTACTGTGGTGGTTTCATTACTAGCTGTAAACTAGTAGTTATTTTTCATCTGGTTGATAATAGAAAATGGTTATATATCATCTGCTCAATGTATTGCACTATATACTGCAAACATTTATATATGAATTCATCATGAACAAGCCAGTGTACTGAGGTCTGTGCTAGGTTTATTTGGCTAAACATCACTGAATGAAAAAATTTGTTGAATGTTCAGAGAATAATTCTTCTGTTTCATCTACATGCATTTAGTTACTAAAATCAATTATAAGGCCATCCTCTTATTTATGGAATAAACAAAATATTGCTTCTGAATGTGTATGTATGAAAATAGCATAAAATACACATTTAAATGCAAAAAAAAATGATGTTGTATTTAGTTATGATTGTTTCTACAACTATATTTAATTATCTGTTTGATTGACCTTGATGTGGCAATCAAAATTATGAACAAAGTGGCTGAGAGAGGGGCATATTTGAAGTGTACTAATCTACAGGCAAAAAAATCATTTGATTCGAACATCCAAACATAAAATCTTAATGATCACGTTCGAAATTCCGGCTATTGAGAGCCTCCCTGTAGGAATAAAATCAAACTTAATTCTGAATTGTAGTGACGGCATAGCAATCTTGCGATCGGCTACGATTTGAAGCATATTTGGCCTTTACTCTGACCACAAGGCTTGCAGTTAACCAAAATTTCGATTTTAGTATTCGTATCATTGATAATTTTACTTGTTTATACTTTCATATTTAAGGCAAAATGCCATTTGTTCGAAAATCAGGTTGCAGTCAGATCGTACAGTGTGCGGTTGGCTTAAGGGATCCTTGCGGCATCTGTCCGTCCGTCCGTCTGTTGTCCCGCAGTAACATTTATCAAACTTGAATAACTTTGCGACCAATTTCCCTGTTTGTAACCAAACTTGGATGGTTGATGCTTTATGGGGACCTCAATTGTATTTGGGTGTCAAAGGTCATGTATGCAGATCAAAGGTCAAAGGAGGTCAAATCTTAAAATTTACCTGCTAATTTTTCTGGGGTTAGTAACTTTTGAACCACTAGCCTGTTTGTAACCAAACTTGGATGGTACTTGTAGATGCCTTATTTGGGGGTCAAGAGGTCATGTCTGTAGGTCAAAGGTCAAATGAGATCAA
Organism: Echinometra lucunter; assembly: GCA_029962745.1. Classification (NCBI taxonomy): domain Eukaryota; kingdom Metazoa; phylum Echinodermata; class Echinoidea; order Camarodonta; family Echinometridae; genus Echinometra; species Echinometra lucunter. The sequence goes on from CM057154.1 coordinate 12,776,635, forward strand.
ATGTTATGATTTACCTGCAAGAATGACTACACACGAACGGGATGACACACATTATGACTATAGCCTTGTTCAATATACCAGGTGTCCCAGAAAAAGTGGAATGGTGGCTTTTCAGTACTTTCCCTTCAGAAAGTAGACAATCTTTTTACTTTAGTAGGTAAAGCATCTTCTACCAAAGAGAATATTACCAGGATCATTAAATTGGGTGAAGTAATTTTGATTCTATGCCCATTTCTTAAAATACATGAATTTTCGAATATTGTATGGGGGGGTTTTGTTGTTTTTTTTATGCCTCCGCCCACCGTAGGTGGTTGCCGGAGGCATTATGTTTTCGGGTCGTCCGTCTGTCCCATTTTCGTTCTCGCGATAACTTAAGAACCGTTTGACAGATCAACTTCAAACTTGGCTTGTGTATCCATATGGGAGGGACAATGATCTGATTAGATTTTGGAGTCTCAAAGTCAAAGATCAAGGTCATAGAGGTAATAAAACACATAAAAATGGCTCGTTCTCGCGATAACTTAAGAACCATTTGACCTATCAACCTCAGACTTGGCACAGGTATGCATATGGGAGGGACAATGATCTGATTATATTTTGGGGTCACAAGGTCAAAGGTCAAGGTCATAGAGGTAATAAAACATAAAAATGGCTCGTTCTCGTGATAACTCAAGAACCATTTGACCTATCAACCTCAGACTTGGCACAGGTATGCATATGGGAGGGACAATGATCTGATTAGATTTTGGGGTCACAAGGTCAAAGTTCAAGGTCATGGAGTTAATAAAACACATAAAAATGGCTCGTTCTCGCGATAACTTAAGAACCATTTGACAGATCCACCTCAAACTTGGCACAGGTATGCATATTGGAGGGACAATGATCTGATTAGATTTTGGGGTCACAAGGTCAAAGGTCAAGGTCATAGAGGTAATAAAACATAAAAATGGCTCGTTCTCGCGATAACTTAAGAACCATTTGACCTATCAACCTCAGACTTGGCACAGGTATGCATATGGGAGGGACAATGATCTGATTATATTTGGGGTCACAAGGTCAAAGGTCAAGGTCATAGAGGTAATAAAACATAAAAATGGCTCGTTCTCGTGATAACTCAAGAACCATTTGACCTATCAACCTCAGACTTGGCACAGGTATGCATATGGGAGGGACAATGATCTGATTAGATTTTGGGGTCACAAGGTCAAAGTTCAAGGTCATGGAGTTAATAAAACACATAAAAATGGCTCGTTCTCGCGATAACTTAAGAACCATTTGACCTATCAACTTCAAACTTGGCACAGGTATGCATATGGGAGGGACAATGATCTGATTAGATTTTGGGGTCTCAAGGTCAAAGGTCAAAGGTCATAGAGGTCATTATCTACATAGAAATGGTTCTTTCTTGTGATAACTCAGTAACCATTTGACGGTTCAACAAACTTGGCTCATGTATGCATATGGAAAGGGCAATGCTCTCATTAGATTTGGGGGTCACAAGGTCAAAGTTCAAGGTCACAGATGTCATTGTATAAATGAAAATAATCAACATAAAATG
>CM057154.1:12778692-12884600 GCA_029962745.1 Echinometra lucunter
TCTTTCAGATTTTACCAAATTCTTGTGATTTAGCTTGTAATCGGGTGAGGAACAAGGCGGAATCGAGCATGGCACTGATTATTCATTAAGCAAGGTTGAATGGCGCAAATGTGATTGGTCCAGGGACTGTGCCAATAGTCCCTGATTGGTCCATTCATCAATCAGATCACGTTCACGTCTCATTATGCAAGGGTCTGACATCATTGTTCAAGTCACTTGAACCTCAGCTGCGCTGTTCAAACGGTAGCGGTGCATGGCGAGCATGCCGGCCTGTTGCACCTGGGCTTAAACGTGACCATTTACCGACTGAGAAGCTTTCACCATGAAAAAGGGCTCAAATATACCTGTATTTTTTTTTCGTCTAATACATTTTGCATTTAAAAAGTTACGAGTTCATTGTAAGTGCCAACAGTCAACCTCCACAATCATCCACTTGACTTAGATTTCAAAACTTTAATCAGGTCAGGAGCGAGGGTGAAGTAAACAAATGTTAAAATGACTTTTAAAAAATGACCGGAATTTCAGCATAATTTAACAGGATAAAATGTATTTAAATTTAAAAAAAAATGATAGTCATGTTATGTAACAAAATAAAGAGCAAAATGTCAAAACTACCTCCATTAAAACAGCATTTAGTAAAGACCAGAGGTTCTTTGGCTGTCCTAAGATATTTGACTCAAAAGATTGTAAATTTGAGAACTATGAAACATCATTGTATAATTGATGTTAATATTCTAGGAAGTAATATTTCATCACATTTTATTCATGGAAATAATAATTTTCTCACATTTTTTCTAACAGCATCATGTGCCGTCCTCCCAGACTGATGATCAAACTTGATCAACAACCCCCATGTTTAGAAAATGAGATCTACCATGTGCGCATAGTAATCAGTAATGAAGAGGATGTTCCATTTCAGATGCAAGGTAAGGTCAAATTATTACAGGACATCATTTGGTAGTTCTGTGTCAAAAGGCCCCTACATTTGTGAGAAATGCTGTTCTTCTAACATTTAAATCTAAAGAATTAAAAGATCCTAACAATTGACACTCATTATTATGTTCCCTTGGTTATTTTTTTCATTGAATGATGTAAGAAAAACATTTGGAAAGTTTACAGCACTCTAAAATAAAAAATGTGTACCACAATTTTTGTCATTTTGTTATGCAGTGAGTTTTGTATATAAACCATTCATTGTATAAAGGGACCTTTGATTTTTGGAAGCCTTTCACTTTTGTTCCAAGCCTAGGCAATTTTCTTTAACAGCAATACACCACATTCCTTTGATAAGGGGAAATGCGCAATGCAAATTAATAACATTTACTTTCGTTCTATGTGGAATTTTGTTGCATGATTAGTATGATTATTTTGTAGCAATTAAGATGTGGGCTAATTGTAATTTTGTGTTGTTGCAAGAACATTTATGATAATTTTTGGTGATATATTTCAGTTTGACCATGGGTCTGTCTGAGGGACAAGAGGTTGGCATAGAAGAGAGTAGTAAGTAGATTATACCAAGTAATAACTGTTTCGTATAGGGGTGTAAAATGAACTTAGTCATTAGGGAAGGGCACTGGTCTCGTAGATGTACAAAATGGGAGGGGCAGAGGTGAATGAGCTTCTTTTTGGTGAATCCTTGAGGTTGTTGATGCTTAATGTGCAAACTGCAACCTCAATTGTTAGCATTAGCTGGCTCTTCTTCAGGAGATAGATACCTTAGCCTGTATTCACAAAGGTGTACCAAGTGAAACCATGGTTTAAATCAGTGGTCTAACTATGGATAGCCAAATGTAGCACAAATCTCTAACAGTAGATGTTCATTTTATCAGCATTTTTGGTACTCAAACTATTAAAAACTGCCTGGGAATGATAAGCACAATAGTTTTCTTGACCGTTAAAGCATGAGACCAGAAGTCTACTAATTATAAGGAACATAACAGCATAGACAAAGTCACATTTGGCTACCCATAGTTAAGCCACAGATTTGAATCATGGTGTAACTTAGTACACCTTTGTGAATACGGGAACAATGTCTGTGGATGCTCTGCAAAGATGCAGGCCTTCATTCTCTGTAGAAGTATATTTTGCTTTTTAAACCACATGAAATGAATTGTAGAGCAATTTTTTTTATCAATAACATATTCTTTAGGTGCCCTTCTCAAGTAGTAGAATGTTATAGTCAGGACATGTGTGCTGCACTTGCTTTCTGAATTATCTGTATTTTCTACTTACTAGAGGATGCCCCAGATATAATTTCTTTTGTATGTGGATGTCATCTATAATCCGTAAAGTTTTCATTCGCTAACCCAAAGACGTTTTCCGGTAATTTCAGTGTACCCATATGCTCATGGTAATGGCAATTTGAAATCAGTATAGTATACAAATGATGCATGCGCAATAGTTATTATATGATCTGTCCGCTCTCGAGTGAGGCTGTGTATGATCTATCTGCATGAAGCCATTAGGCCAAGTGTGATTCATGTAGATGCAAAGAGCCTCAACAAAGTGGATAGATCTTATAATGAACAAATGAAGACATGCACATTTTTTTTAATGCAAACAACTCTTCTAGATTCTGTTATTTGACGAAATAAAACAAAATAGATCTATCCCACAAATTTTTTCACTGCTTACCCAAAGATTGCAAAGTCATGGAAGCCACCATTTCACATTTACTTTCTTTGTGATGTACATCACGTACAATAAGCCCATGCAGTCAGCTTAAATGAAATGGGCTTCCTAGCAGTACGCTCATAATGTCTCGCCATAAAAAACAACAAGATTAAAGGGAAAAAAAAAAATGTGGATAGGACTGTAAACTATTCAGAAAAAAAAGTGTGATAGGCTCAAAAACTACTGTGACTGCTCAACCAATCATTTAATGGGATATAGGAGTGAGTTTTTTGTTTAGTTTTGATTTGTTCCCTTGTCCTGGTTTTTTCTGAATTAGCTCTTATGTCGATTTTTATATACCAAATAGCCTCCAAATATCAATTTATACTTATGGAGAACTGTTTTAACAAGGCCCCTCTTTGGCTTTATTTTAAGTTCTCCTCTTTCATTTCATGCAATTGTAAAATAGGCTCAATTGACATTCAAATATCATATGATTTTTAAAAATAATGTTTATATGATATACTTGCTTGTAAACACATTTGTCATTGTTTTTAGAGATGAAATAAACGAACGAACGAACGAGTTGTATAATAACAAATCACATGGTCCATAGCCTAGAATGCATTCCCACAGCAAACATGGAACTGTACATGTCAGTAGACTAAATGCTGTTAGTTATGACATTATAATCTTGTTAATGTATTATTTTGTAGACTGAAGTAAGCCAAGATGCTGAGCTACTATCAGTGGAAAGCAACCCTCTCGACTGAAAGGCATCACTCTAGGTGTCATGGAAGCTAAATCTAAAGTAAGGTCTTCAGTAATTATTGATTAGGAGGGGGCTAGTATTTAGCCTTGACCAGAATAGCCTGGTGGTTAAGTCGCTGCACGGTAAGCAGTAGAAGAAAGCAGGTCCAAATCCCACTGGTTTCCAATTTTTTCTGACTTGTGATTTCATTACAGATTCGAACATATGATCTTTAACACTGGGAGTAATGCCGAAAATTTGGGTATTTGATTCATGATTTGTAAATAAATTTTCGGCATTACTCCCAGTATTAAAGATTGTATGTTCGATCTGTAATGAAAATCACCAAGTCAGAAATTGAATTGGAACCAGTGGGATTCGAACCTGCCATCCCTAGACAGATATTAAAAGCCAGATTTAACAATAATACAAAGAATTAAATTCCTAAATTTGTGTATGAAGGTCTTGTTGGATTACTGTTTATAAATGTATGGGGGGGTAGTGAACATTTAATTGACAGACAAGAATGATATTTGTTCTTTTCTCTTGAGTGGCCACAAATGTTGTTCAGCAGTAAGTTTACAGACAGCATTTTCTTTTTTAATCCATGCAGATTGAACGAGATTTGTACATCCGCTGTACCAAGCTTGATGTTCGAGGTATCAGTGTCAGAGTCTCTTACAAGGTGGAAGTGAATGTAGGTCATCTGAGGGGTCAGAGGTCACATGTTACATGTTATCAAGACCAAGGCATTCAGGCTAGAGACTGTGACACCATTTGACGTTACAATCAGGATGGCTTCTTCTTAAGGTATCCATCTCAGCTGATTTTCAGATGATTTCTTCAGTGTGATTGTGAAGATTAGTGGGACTGACGTAATGTCACTCTAAAGTGTTTGATATCAATGGCAGAAATACCCCCCCCCCCCCATCCACACACACACACACACACACAAAATAAAAATGACTAAGACTGTTTTTTGTTTTTCGAATTACAACGAAATAAAGGAAATAAAAAGGAATAAATTTCACATTTGACCCTCTTAGTTCTCAAACTGATGCCATCTTCCTGTAAACTTTTGAAATTTTGTTAACAAAGCCTTCAGGTAGTGGAAATGCCAGTACAAGTATATAGACAGAGATGGTAATGTGCCCTGGCTTCACGTTAGTGTGTCATCAGCAGTGGTATAAGTGTTTACTGCCAGTAGTTGAATTTACTCAATTTGGTATGTATGTAGTCAACCTGATTGATATTGTGATTTATTGTAATTATAGAAACGTTTTGCTGAAATGATTTGAATTGAAGACTACATTGAGCAGGTGGTGATTGTCTGCCAAAGGGGGTGGGTTATGTGACTGAAGTAAGTATTTAATAGGGTATTTAAAGTGAGCATTAGACATGGTGACACAGTCTTGAAGGATGTAGTAATTTGATATTTTATGTTTTTGTTTCCAGTTTGAGGCAGTCGACCAAGTTCATCCAGATCATCCCTTCCTTCTCATGACTGATATCAAATGTCTATCACCATGGGCCAATTACTATCATGGACAGTTCTCTTATATTGGTGAGTAGCTATCCTTCTTATTGACTAATGTCATGTATTGATCACCCTGGAATCAAAGTGGTTTTACATGATTGCCAACTATCTTCCTTTCAGATGTCAAGTCCACCATGTAAACATTTGAGAAACATTGTCCATATGCCCAATTCAACCAAAGGTCTACAATTACATTCTAGTTACAATGATACTCATTTCCCTTAGATTAGTGAAGAGGATTCTTTCAAATTTGGTTTCATAGGAAGAACTTGCCATTTTCAAGCATGCATTGTATTTTTTAGGCCTCAAGACATCCAGGATTTTGCAAGGTATCTATGATTTCAGAAACTTTGCTCCAGAGTTTCACTTGGCTCTTCTTCATTAAAAGTCATGTGTGATTTCAAGAAGTCTATAAAATTGTGTGGCTTTTCTCATTGAACGCTTGGAACTTTGTTTGAAACTATCAAAGCTAATATACGTTTCGGAAGCAAAAAAGAAAATTGGTATGAAAATGATCAGATATGCATCTGCATGCCGACCGCTCCCCACAAAACAATCACAACATTTTGTTACACTTGTTGCATGAATAGAGCTCTCATTGGTTTTACATATGTACAGGCATTGTATGACTTCACATCATTGACCCAAGATGAAAAATATTCGTCATCTTTCATTTATTTGATATTCAACTTTATGAGGAAAGACCTTCACAGCATCTTAGTTTTGCTTTCATTGTGCTGCTGACCAGCTAGAAGCAAAGAAATCTGACAAAAGGTTTTTGAGGGCCTGCAAAAACTGTACATAACCTTTAACCTTTTGAACACTGAGCCTGACATAACTCAACTGGGGTCTATGGAAAATGCATGTTATACTGAAATCAAATCGTGCTCAGTGGGTTAAAGACTTGTTTGATTAGACACCCAAAACACCCACAGTGCACACAAAACCTTTACATGATTTAAAACTTTTGAACATTGTTGTTTTCATTGATGTGAAACATATAAAATCACTTTAAGAAGAATCGGTTCTTCTTTTGTTCCATTGTAAGTTCTATTACCATATTAACTTGATCTTAAATGCTCATTGTTTTCTTGGACAGAATGATCATGTTCGAGCAACAGATGAAAAGCAAGAATCCCAAGTAGCCAAAGGTCAGTCTCCTTCCATCTACTGAGTTTACAAATATTCAGAGTTTCTCAATCAACACTGACCTTGCTAGGCACTACTTACTTAATTGCATTTTACTGATCATTTATAGTGTTTGTACTATGTGTTATTCTGGCTATACTGTATTTGTAATTTGTAGGCCTTCATGTAAACCAGTGTTAAAATCTCTAATAGAGCCACCTTAGTAAAATGATGCTACCATTAAATAGATATTAAATAAATAAATTGTTTGTGTGAAATGGCTGTGGAGACATTATTCACAGTTACATTAAATTATCAGTTATATTCAGGTTTGATACCTACTCTTTTAGAGATTGTTTCATTTGAATTTGACATTCGTTATAAGCCATTTTCTTTTCAATTTTGTTTTCACGTTTTGAACTTAAGACCATGAAACACCTGAGAAAGCAAATCGAATCTATCACTTTCCTATTTTGTTGTGTAATCATTCAATCTATCCTTGTAGTTCTTGTTGTATGTATAGTTACATTGAAGACCACGGAGAATGCTACAGAATGTATATCTATCATATCAATCTATCACTTTCTTACTGTGGTGTATAACCAATCAATCCATTTGTCTCTGTATTTATTGCTGTTTGTATAGTTACATTGAAGACCTCAGAGAATGCTACAGAGTGTATTTGTATGGAGTCACAGCCAGGTACTGCTCATGGACTCATCTCTCTTGGCAGTTATTCCATAGAATGGAAAAGGTAACCATAATTATGTCATTATTTAGGTCAAACAATGTGGATCTCATTAGGATGGTTCCAAACTTCCAGCATGTTCATATCCTTTGAAGGTTTCCATGGTAGTTTGGCAGTAGAAGGCTTCACGGTACACCGTATATTCTTTCTTGGAAATGAGTGTGGTCCTGAAAAGGACCTACTAACTCTCGACGTTTTGGTAAGCATGTTCTTACCGAAACGTTCTTACCGTCCTGAGAACCACACTCATTTCCAAGACAGAATATTGTACCATGAAGCCTTCTACTGGCATTCCAACATGTTCAAACAACACAACTCCTAAATAAGTTTTGCTTAAGATGCATGCTCTAAATAATCTGAGTTATTTTGTGAAAGTAAGGGTTTCTCTTGTCAGAATCAAAGTTTAGTCCGGCCTTTGTGGCAAACATAATTTTTGAAATGTACACAACTTTTATTTTTTTGAAGTATTTCAGAAGGAATAGTATGCATGCACTTTTGTCTGGACTATAGATTAGGAACTAGATTATTCACTGTACTAATGAAAAATCTGATGTGTCATGAAAAATGTGAGCTTATACGAGATATATCTAACATTAAGTACTCAGTGATTTTGTGTATAAATCTGTTTGAATTAACAGTAAACATAAATGCAGTGAAGAGTGTATCAGTTTACGTTTGAAAAAGTGAATTAATATACCATGTGATTAATTTTGTTTCACTACTCAGAGCTGATCTAAAGCTACCGGCTGTAAAGACAGTTCTACCCCTCCCTGAGGTGACCTTACAACAGCTACCCATCTACATTAGCTCAGATCTACCACCATTTGGTCTAGTTAGGGCTCCTCTCTTAGCCCAGTACCAGATCTCCAACAAGACATCCATCGTTCAGTCAGTAGAAGCTTGTATGGACCCCAGTGATGCTTTCATGTTCTCTGGTCACAAACAGGTATGAGTGTGTCCCATAAGGTTCTCTATTGGAACCTGTTTTGTTTAGGCAATAGAGGCCTGCATGGCATTAAGTGGTGCTTTCTCCTTCTGTGGTAACAAGTAAGTGAGAGTGTGTCCTGCAAGGTCCTTTAATGGCACCTATTTTTTTCAGTCAGTAGAAGCCTGAGTGGAAAGTATCTATGCTTCTTATTTTTTTCTTAGCCATAAGGGGGTCTGATGATATTATTAATACATGCTGCTCAGTCTGTAGAAGCCTATGTTTCGTCCACAAAATATCTTGCCCTACACTCAATACTCATAAACCTGATCTGTGTTTTTTGCATCTAAGTTTGAGTTTATTACCACTTAAAATGAATGGAATTTATCATGAGAAATAATCTCTGATGTCTGATAAAGCTGTTCATTCTCTTCCTTTGTCCCTGCTAGATTTTCTTCCGCATCTTGCCATCTGGTCAGCAGACGTTGACCTATAACCTTTACCCTCTGGTACCTGGCTATGTCAAACTGCCAAAGTTGAAGCTCAAGGTTCCGTATGCACCAGCATTCAGAGAGGACTTTGTTTCAAAGATATTACCCACACACATCTTTATCAAGGTAAGCAATTAAAATTCACCAAACCTGCATCTATATCCTATCACCAGTTTTTGAAGGAAAAGGCAAATGTTCCAGTAGAACTCCTTTCTGATGACAGAATTTTAAATGTCCTGACCAAAAGAAGGGAAAATAAACTAAAAACTCCTTTGACCCCATTAATGGACCCACATCTAAGTTGCAACCTTACTGTTGTAGTAGTACACTTTTCATAGAATTTGAGTAGTGTTCACTTTTTTTGTGTTTCTAATTAAACAGCAACAAAAAATTGTAGAGATATCTTTACATGTACTTGTAATGAATTCATACATCTTGACATTATGTTCTTTTGCATTAAGACAACTTGAAGAAATGAATAGGGTCACTGGGAAAATGCATTGCTTTTATAAATTTGCCTTTTTTCCTCACTTTCCTTGATAAATTTATTTCTTACTTTCACCTTTCTATTCTCTCTGAATTCTTTTCTCTCTATTTACTTCCATATTTTAGCCTCAAGGCAAAGATCTGGCAGTTGGAAGCTAGTAGACTTACCATAAGTCACCAACAGTCATGGAATATGACAATGGAAAGATGCCTAGAAAGTGGACATAGTATAATGAGAGCAAGAAATTTAGAGAGGCGCTGATAATGTGATTTGGGGAATATTATTTCTGTTCAAGTAGCAGGTGTTGTTAAATGCCATTTTCTTCATCTGAGTGAAGAGAGATATCTGTAGCTTTAATGCCTCATGTATGAGAAGATATAAACTTGACAGTAGCTGAGTACCTGAAAGCAGCGCTGATCCCCATTTCATAAAACTTGTTATCAATAACAAGTTGCAATAACTGCTATAAGCTACTGAAATCCTTGCATCTGATTGGCTGAGAGCAAATTTGCCATAGAAATGTGGCAGTTGTTACAGATAACAAGTTTTATGTGTTAACCCATTAAATGCTAAGCCCAGGTCAACTTGAGCTAGAGTCTGTGGAAAATGTGTGTTATACCAAAATCAAATAGTACTCAACAAGTTAACTGTAATTGATTCCAAATCATTTCCTGAAAGTAGTTGTCATCAACAATGGATTTCATCACCTGGCTTGAGATTGATATTCATAGATTGAATGCCTTCTGTGAGGGCATAAATGTCCATGGATGGCATTCAGTAGCTAGGTATTTTATTGCAGTCCTTATGAATGATATAACTTTCAGTGGATTGTTCCTGTTTTCAATTCATTGTTCCTGCTTTCATTTCATTTGCTGACAAGAATACATTTCATCACCTGGGAAGAGAGATTATCTTTAAATTGAATGCCTTTGCATTAGTATAATCCCCCTGCCATTAGCCGGATAAATGTTAACAGTTTTTACAAGATATTATATTAGATTTGTATTGTACCTCATTCTTTGACAACACCTCTTGTCAAGAACCCATTTCATCTCCTGGGTAGAGAGGGATATCTGTAAGTAAAATGTATTAGAGTATAGTTTGATTGCAAATGATTTGTGTTTGGATTGTCCTCTTATCAGTGAGAATGCTTCAATTTATCTAAGGAGGAAAATAAAAGTTTAAGTCATCATTTTGAACATACTCATAACATGCATGGCTTCAGAATGCTTCAATTTATCTAAGGGGGAAAAATAAAAGTTTTAATGTCATCATTTTAAACATAGTCGTAGCATGCATGGCCTTCATAGTAGATGTTTCTGTGCACATTTGATCATTCATTGGAGATGGTGGTTCTGAGATACTATCTAATTTTGTGTTCTCTGAGAGGGTCTTTATCTACTATGAAATTAGATACACTTCCTTACATGAAACATTCACAGCTTTCCATGAGGGGTCCAGATTCATGGATGTGTCATTTCATGGATGTTTCATTCCACAAAATGTTCACATTTCAAACCTGAAATTGTGCAATTCAAGAGAGTTTCTTGTTGGGAAAGTAACTGTTACCCAGTTTTGGAGAGTACATGTATGTTATAATCAAGAGTTAATCCCTGTTTTGGATCACAAATGAAACATTATTTGCTGCCCTTACTGGAATGAGAGGAGAATATTAACAACTACACTAGTATCCAGGGGCAAGACATTATGGCTCATCACCCTGTGTGGGTCTATATTTTATAGTGCTAGGATCTAGCTCATAGACCATGGTATGTGCAATTGAGTAAATTTGTATACAAAATTTAGCATTCCATTCTATTTACAGGTATTATTCTTTGTATCTGTAAAAAAAAGAAAGTTCATTTCACAGTATTCAAATGATTCAGACATATCTCTGTCTAAGTTGATGTCCTGTTGCAGACATTTGTAAGAGATAGCTGCCAATAGGCTACAGTAATACACTCTCTGTTTTTTTTTTAGAAGAGATATGCATGCTTCATATTTCCCACAGCATATTGAAAACTAAAGTGTAATTGACACTATTCATATAGAGACCTATTGCAAACCTTCCAAATCTCTTTTTTCTTCTTCTTCTACTTCTTTTTTTTTTTTCTTTTTTTCAAATATTTTGTTGTAAGAAAATTTCAATGATTAGCTTTTAATTGTACAAGGCTTACCATGCTTTGGGATTAAATCACGCAAATTTCAGAACAATAAATATGATATATGAAGGTCTTTATAGATTCTTCTTATCATTTTAATATACATGTATTATGTATAAATAATTCTTCTGCTGGACTGCATTTACAATTTATTTGTTGCAAGTTATTGTCTACTGTATATAAAAGTCAGAAATTAAAGTGTATCAGAGCTATCTTAGATTGACATTCTTGTGACATTCATGTATGGTTATGAGATTAGTGGTAATATATGTATCATATCTATTAATATAGTTTGGATGTAAGGATATATAATTCTTTGATAGTAGAATCTATTGATTACTGTGGTGGTTTCATTACTAGCTGTAAACTAGTAGTTATTTTTCATCTGGTTGATAATAGAAAATGGTTATATATCATCTGCTCAATGTATTGCACTATATACTGCAAACATTTATATATGAATTCATCATGAACAAGCCAGTGTACTGAGGTCTGTGCTAGGTTTATTTGGCTAAACATCACTGAATGAAAAAATTTGTTGAATGTTCAGAGAATAATTCTTCTGTTTCATCTACATGCATTTAGTTACTAAAATCAATTATAAGGCCATCCTCTTATTTATGGAATAAACAAAATATTGCTTCTGAATGTGCATGTATGAAAATAGCATAAAATACACATTTAAATGCAAAAAAAATGATGTTGTATTTAGTTATGATTGTTTCTACAACTGTATTTAATTATCTGTTTGATTGACCTTGATGTGGCAATCAAAATTATGAACAAAGTGGCTGAGAGAGGGGCATATTTGAAGTGTACTAATCTACAGGCAAAAAAATCATTTGATTCGAACATCCAAACATAAAATCTTAATGATCACGTTCGAAATTCCGGCTATTGAGAGCCTCCCTGTAGGAATAAAATCAAACTTAATTCTGAATTGTAGTGACGGCATAGCAATCTTGCGATCGGCTACGATTTGAAGCATATTTGGCCTTTACTCTGACCACAAGGCTTGCAGTTAACCAAAATTTCGATTTTAGTATTCGTATCATTGATAATTTTACTTGTTTAAACTTTCATATTTAAGGCAAAATGCCATTTGTTCGAAAATCAGGTTGCAGTCAGATCGTACAGTGTGCGGTTGGCTTAAGGGATCCTTGGCGGCATCTGTCCGTCCGTCCGTCTGTTGTCCCGCAGTAACATTTATCAAACTTGAATAACTTTGCGACCAATTTCCCTGTTTGTAACCAAACTTGGATGGTTGATGCTTTATGAGGACCTCAATTGTATTTGGGTGTCAAAGGTCATGTATGCAGATCAAAGGTCAAAGGAGGTCAAATCTTAAAATTTACCTGCTAATTTTTCTGGGGTTAGTAACTTTTGAACCACTAGCCTGTTTGTAACCAAACTTGGATGGTACTTGTAGATGCCTTATTTGGGGGTCAGAGGTCATGTCTGTAGGTCAAAGGTCAAATGAGATCAAATGTTATGATTTACCTGCAAGAATGACTACACACGAACGGGATGACACACATTATGACTATAGCCTTGTTCAATATACCAGGTGTCCCAGAAAAAGTGGAATGGTGGCTTTTCAGTACTTTCCCTTCAGAAAGTAGACAATCTTTTTACTTTAGTAGGTAAAGCATCTTCTACCAAAGAGAATATTACCAGGATCATTAAATTGGGTGAAGTAATTTTGATTCTATGCCCATTTCTTAAAATACATGAATTTTCGAATATTTTATGGGGGGGTTTTGTTGTTGTTTTTATGCCTCCGCCCACCGTAGGTGGTTGCCGGAGGCATTATGTTTTCGGGTCGTCCGTCTGTCCCGTTTTCGTTCTCGCGATAACTTAAGAACCGTTTGACAGATCAACTTCAAACTTGGCTTGTGTATCCATATGGGAGGGACAATGATCTGACTAGATTTTGGAGTCTCAAAGTCAAAGATCAAGGTCATAGAGGTAATAAAACACATAAAAATGGCTCGTTCTCGCGATAACTTAAGAACCATTTGACAGATCCACCTCAAACTTGGCACAGGTATGCATATTGGAGGGACAATGATCTGATTAGATTTTGGGGTCACAAGGTCAAAGGTCAAGGTCATAGAGGTAATAAAACATATAAAAATGGCTCGTTCTCGCGATAACTTAAGAATCATTTGACCTATCAACCTCAGACTTGGCACAGGTATGCATATGGGAGGGACAATGATCTGATTATATTTTGGGGTCACAAGGTCAAAGGTCAAGGTCATAGAGGTAATAAAACATAAAAATGGCTCGTTCTCGTGATAACTCAAGAACCATTTGACCTATCAACCTCAGACTTGGCACAGGTATGCATATGGGAGGGACAATGATCTGATTAGATTTTGGGGTCACAAGGTCAAAGTTCAAGGTCATAGAGTTAATAAAACACATAAAAATGGCTCGTTCTCGCGATAACTTAAGAACCATTTGACCTATCAACTTCAAACTTGGCACAGGTATGCATATGGGAGGGACAATGATCTGATTAGATTTTGGGGTCTCAAGGTCAAAGGTCAAAGGTCATAGAGGTCATTATCTACATAGAAATGGTTCGTTCTTGTGATAACTCAGTAACCATTTGACGGTTCAACAAACTTGGCTCATGTATGCATATGGAAAGGGCAATGCTCTCATTAGATTTGGGGGTCACAAGGTCAAAGTTCAAGGTCACAGATGTCATTGTATAAATGAAAATAAATCAACATAAAGTGCCATTTATTTCTGATTTAGTAATGGCGGAGGCATAAAGTTCGACCACGCGTGGTCGAAGATTCATCTAGTTTTGTTTTTGTTTTTTTGTTTTTTTTTTATGTGTTTGTTTGTTTGTTGTTTTTGTTTTTTTGGGGGGGGGTTGCAACAGTGGAGAGCAAAATTGTGTCGGGAATGGCCTTTCATATGACATGTGTATGGCACGTTTTGTTGCCGACATGCATCAATGGACTTCCCTCAAACATCGTATTATGAAAGGCCATCTCGACACAAAGCTACCCTCATCAGTCGCCATAAAAAAATTTAAAATGACTGTATTTTAAGAAACGGGCATAGAATACAAATTGCTCCACCAAATTCTATGATCTTGGTATCCTTTTCTTCGGTAGACGATGCTTTACCCACTGATGTAAAAGGGTTATCTACTTTTTTAAGGTAACGTACTGAAAATCCACTGTTACGCTTTTTCTGGAACACCCGGTATTGTGTTTTGAGTTTATGAGAGATCACACTTCCCTCCACTCTCTCTCTCTCTCTCTCTCTCTAATGCTCTCTCTCTCTCTCTCTCTCTCTCTCTATCTATCTCTCTCTCTCTCTCTCTCTCTCTCTCTCTCTCTCCACTCTCTCTCTCTCTCTCTTCTTTATTCCACTATTCTGTATCGTAGCTCCTATGAATACCACTGCAATAATTGGTTCTGCACTCTTTTCTCTTTTGTGCATGCATCAGTACACATATTCTGTAAATCTAGAATCTGAAAAATATATATATATAAGTTCTCATTCGACATCCTTTCACTGTGCGTTTGATCTTGGTCAAGAGTTAAGTATGCATTTTGCAGTCTATCCTCCATTAGGATTAATAATAATGATTCTGAAGAAGAAAGAAGAAGAAGAAGAAGAAGAAGAAGAAGAAGAAGAAGAAGAAGAAGAAGAAGAAGAAGAAGAAGAAGAAGAAGAAGAAGAAGAGAAGAAGAAGAAGAAGAAGGAGAAGAAGAAGAAGAAGAAGAAGAAGAAGAAGGAGAAGAAGAAAGAAGAAGAAAAAGAAGAAGAAAAAGAAGACGAAGAAGAATAAAGGAGAAGAAAAAGAAGAAGAAGAAGAAGAAAAGAAAGAAGAAGAAAGAAAGAAGAAGAAGAAGAAGAAGAAGAAGAAGAAGGAAGAAAGAAAAAATGCATCACCATAGACTTAGTACACTTTTCTGAGTTGCACAGGGATATCGATTAGAATGATTTACATACGGTATACAGGGAAGTGAGAAGGAAAGGAATGGGAGCTATGACTGCTGAAACCTCATCTCCTGATCGTCCTCTACAGTTGCAAAAAAAAAGGATTATTCCTGGACTTTACCAATATAGATCACTTAGGAGCAGATCATTAGGAGCATGGAGAAGGGTCAGTATCATAAACAATGCAGACTCGATCCGTAGAAAAGGGTTGAACGAAAAAAAAAATAAAGAAGAAGGCATATCTCATGTTAAACTGACGAACGCTGTGAAATTCTTACTTCGTAAATGTTTTCGCTTCAAAATTCCAAAGTCAGTGTGCGAGCTTGCCAAGCAAATTTGTATGCACTGAAATGTTTTGTTTCAATGTATAGGTGTTAAAAATGGAAGCGATTACATGTTTTTGACAAAAGCAAGGAGGAAAGGGGAGAGAGGCAAAGGCCAGAACGGAGAGAAGATAAGAGAGGAAGGACAGAAAAGGAGAGAGCGAGAGAGCGAGAGAAGAGTCAGACAGACAGATAGTAAGAGGAAGAGAGAGATAGAGAGGGGGTGAGGTAGGAAGAGGTAAAGTATTGGTGGGTGACGCACATATACCCCCTCTTCCGTTTGTTTAATTTTCATTTGATTTTTGAACTCACAATACGGCAGCAGTAATTGAAATAGGTCGTTATTGTGACTTGCAGAAAATTCATACAGTGATATGACCACAGTGTCATGAAGGAGTAGGGAAACTAAAATTTGACGTAAAATATTTTTCCATAAATAAACAAGTACGATTTGACCCTGCTTGAATAAAATGTACAATAGTTACGGCCTATATCCTATATGCTTTTCTATTTTGTAGGGATTTGTGTCCGTTTTTCTTTCTAATGCCCCCCCCCGTCATTCTCATTAAAAAAATCATGCAATAATTACTCATAACTGGGCATACACCAGTCTAAGTTATACCAAAAACAAACAAACAAACAAACAAACAAACAAACCTTATTTCTTATTGCAGTTTCTTTCAAGAAAACATTTTCACAACACTCATGTTAATGAGCTAGGTTTCCTGCTCTAGTATCATCATGCTCTGGTTAGCCTGCTGTCTGCTATAGACGGCCAAAGCCATTAAATCTGAATTCATATATATGTTATGTTATGCACTTGAGTGATCTCACAAAACCTAAATTCCAACTCAGCATTCCCCGGCTTGATTAATTATACTACCAATGTGAGCATGCTTCTTTTGGTCTCATTAGTGGTACACATAGGAGTGAGTCACCTTCCAATCCTGCAATTTCAAGGTCATGGCCGCTACAAGGTTAAACTTCTCCGCGGGATACTCCAAAGATGGGGGGTAAAGAAGCGTGAATGTTTGACTTAAAAAAAAATCAATCGTGCAAGGATAAGTTCCACGCGACTGCAACATGAATAATATTTTACTCACATTTGTTCTTCCCTCCCCTCCCCCTCCCATTCATCTGTTTATCCTCTCTTTCCCTCTTTCCCCATTACTCTCTCGTTCTTTATCTCTCTATCTTCATTTCCCTCTCGTACGCTTCTCTTCCTCTTTTCTTCCACATGCCGCCTTCATTCTATACTATCAATCTTCACTGGTTTCCACTTCTGCAATTGATTACGCAAAATGTGTCTGTATTATTTTCATAAATGAAAACCCTTTTTCTTTCTGTATATATACAGGATTTCCCGTTCGGCTTCTTGCTTACTGATATTCTGCATGCCCTTGCCCTTTTCTTGACAAAATGGTTCAAATTTTTTCTGGGGTTTCATAATAAAATACATCGCATTTTACACATCTGATTATTTTTTCTTATTTTTTTTCGGGGGGAGGCTGGAATGGGACAGGGGGATGGTATTCTGAGAAAATGAGACCAGCTAAGCTTGAGAAGGGTTTCTGAGAGATGTCTTATTCATTGTCCTTATACACTTAAAGAAAAATAGGAACAAGACATACGATAAACAAATAAATACAAATAACAAGTAACAAAAGTGAAATACCTAATGACTGAGTAGATTTTGGCAGAGAGTGCTCAGCCAAACTCAATCGTGAAGAAAATAGAAATGAATAAAATCTAATAACAAGGAAAAAAATAATGAGAAATCTGAACAGCTAATACAAATAAGGGAGAGAGAAAATTATTTTATAGTATAGTATTTTTTCATATACATTGAACTAAATAAATTGTCTTTAAATATCTATGAAAGAAAATACTTATTTCAAATCGATGCATAAATGAATAAAGACAATTAATTACGAGGAACTTAGTTAGTCTCTGAGTAAAAGATATGAATTGAGTCAGAGAGATGAACAGAATCAAAGGGAGAGAGAGAAAGAGGAGAGGGAAGGACAGAAACAGAGATAGAAAAGGAGGGACAGAGAGAGGGTGTGTGTGTGTGTGTGTGAGAGAGAGAGCGAGAGAGAGAGAGAGAGAGAGAGAGAGAGAGAGAGAGAGAGAGAGAGAGAGAGAGAGAGAGAGAGAGAGGGTAGAGACATAATATAGGAGAGAGATGAAAGTCGGAAATACCCTTAATGAACTTAATGATGAATGAGCTCCCCAAAGCCGGAGTGGGACAAATATATTATGTTGAACAGTGGAAATAATTTCGTTTGTGTTTGTATAAGGATTTAGATGTGCCATAATATAAATTTCTTTCGCTTCACCTACTTGTTAAACTCATATTCTTCTCACGCAGTGCATGTGTTTTGTATGGTAAACTCTTTTGAACCCTTAAAAAAATCTTACGCAGTCTCAAATTTGCTTCGATTCAGCCATTTCGGGGGGGGGGGGGCAATCACTCCGTCTCTCGGGTTCACCGACCCTGACTAAATATATTCAGCCAATCATTTGAGAAAATTATATCAAACAAACAAACAAACAAAGCAAAACAAATCAAAACGAATTCAACAACAAAACAAAATAGTAGTGAATTCTTCTACTCTGCTTGAGTAGGAGAATACTGTATATACAACTGATTTGCTTTTGTTGTTTGACACATTTTATAAAGTGTTCATTGGTTTCAATTCATCAAACATTCGTTAAAATTGCACTGTTTTTAAGAGTAACATCTGCCTGGAATGCTTATCAAAAGAGAAATGGTATAATATTCATATTCCCAGTGGCGTAACTATGGGGGGGGGGGGGCACGGCGTGCCCCCCCCCCTCCCATCGGCTAGCCAAACAAAAAACAAAACAAAACAAAGAGAAGGAAAGAGAAACGAAAGGAGGAAATAAGGAAAAGAAAAATGGTACATCGGGAAGCACCCGCTCGCTTCGCTCGCTAGCATTTAAGTAATTCAACCAATGCCGATGCTAATTACTATTCTTATGAAAGGAATCAGTTTGCATCTTGTGTCTCAATCTGATGTTATAGGCTGCTATGTTCCACTCATAGAATGTTAGTAATAACCACATCTGGATTTCACACCAAGAAGTTTACCTAAAAAGGGCCCTTTCAGTAGATGGCCTGGACAAAAAAAAACTTCCCATCTGTTCGTTTGCTAGCTCCCTACTCCCGCTAGGAAAAGCTAGAAACAAAATGATTTTGGGCGCGGCAATCATAAGGCAGAAGCGAATTAGCAAAGCTTCATAATAATTTGGGCAGCGAGGAGGTTCACAAAAATACAAAACTTGAGAAAACAACAACAACAACAACAACAACAAAACATATACTGTATTTATTATATTATACGGTATATATATTTTTTGTGTGGGGGGGGGGGGGCATCGCTGATTTTGCTCGGTTGTGAAAACAGAATGGTTTCGGACGGTGAGCGAGGTAGGCCTACCTAAACCGATTCATATTCAGCACACAGGGGATCGAATATAGTATTTAGATATTTATATTTCGATGACGAAACACTTCTAAAAAAAGAGTATATTTTTTCCGCGCTCGCGGAATAACTGTTTTATGGTTTTTTAAAGCAAACAAATTGGGCAAGTGAGGTGACCAAATAAATGATTTAAACATGGTGGTTTCGGATAGAAAACAATACTTGCTAACATTGCCATTGGCAGCGTCTTGCCCCCCCCCCCCCCCCCAAGAAATAAAACTCTGCGTACGGCCATGCTCGGTGCCCCCCCCCCCCCCAATGCGTTGACCCACGGTACGCCACTGCATATTCCCAATCATCATGTTCCAAGGAATTTTTTAATTTGTAGATGCATATTACGGCCTACGTCATATCTTGGTCTTTGCATCTATTATTCTAAACACAGTATACGCCGACCCCTTACGCGTGTTTCCCCTCTCTTCTTTCAGTCTAAGTACTAATTTTGTTCACATTTTGATTAACCAAAGTAATACATCGTCTTTAATAACATCATCTGTATCAGTAGACAATGGCCAATGCCCCGTTTACCACGCATAACAGTGATGGACATTTTATGCTCTCTTTGTTGCTCATAAAGACTGAGCATGCATGTATATAATTAAAATAAAATGGGCATGGGCGGACCATTTGAATCGGGGCGCGGGGGGGGGGGGGGGTGAGAGCTTTCCAAAAATCAGAAACGATTATTCAGCATAATCCATTCAGCAAAGAAATGTTAAGATCATGAATGTATAATTACTGTATGATTACTGATAACTATTCGTACTATAGTTGTATAGAATCATTATTGGAGACTTACTGCAGTCGCTTGTGGTCATGGTGTTTCTCCTCGGGGAGGGGAGGGGGTGGGTCGACGTCTCTTTTCTAAATAGGACCTAATAACATTCAATCTTCTATAATTATATTCGTCAGCGAAAGGAAGCATTTTCGAAATTTTCATTGTGAAATTTCTAATGCTGATGAAATTAATGAATGGGGGGGGGGGGTGATTTTTTTCCCGCCAAAGGAAGAGGGGTGGTTGTACCATGTTCCCACTTTCGTGTCATAGACCATCTCATTTTGAATAATTGGTCTTAAAACCCACGAAATGTGACATTTATCATCATAATAATGAACCAATGTTTTAGACCTAAGTCCAACTAATTTCTTGTAGTAACCAGTAGAAAAGTATTTAATGGTATCCATGGAAATGTGATGGTTTGCTATATTTGACGGTATACAATCAATATCGAATTTCCATGGGTATCGTGGTGTCCTTGGGAAAACTATATAGGCCAAATGACTAATACATTTCAAGTTAATGCACGTTTCTCTCATGGTTACTTAATATTCAGTTCAACTGTGATCTGCAGTTATCTCAATACTGATTGTTTTCAGTTTGCAAACATTAGTTCTCTAAAAAAGGATTGGTGAAAATGACCAATACTTTGGTTAATTATGTGTCCGACCAAAATACTGGTAAAGACTGACCAATATGATGGCCAGTATTACCAAATTATTGGTTAAAATGTACCAAAATTTTGGTTAATTTTGACCAATTTTTTGATCGGTCATATATTCACCAACACATTGGTTATTTTGCCCAATCTTTTCTAGAGTGTTGTTGCTCATTTTGGTCAAGATTCTGGCAAGCTTCTTAGTTGTCAAGGGAAATATTGTTCCACATGCATAAAATTATATAGTTAAAATGCCTATCGTATAATATGAGCTAAAACATAAAATTTATTTCTGTACTGGATGCCCCCCAAAATGGGTAGAAGGCCATAATACGTTTCTGGAAGACTGAAACGTGATCTCTGTATGATAAAGTAAATATATCCTAATTATACTAATGAATGGCAGTCTTGATGTTTTGATGTTTACTTTAGAGCACGCATCTCTATCTGTTCAGAACAGTTATCAATAGAGACTATGATTATACAAAGAGACCCACATCCTTTGTTGAAACGCATGAATATCTATAGGACAGTCGCGACAAACAGGCCCTGGTGAAGATTCCAAAATGATCGGTAAAACAAAGCACTATCTAGATTCCCATTCTCCGAGCAAAAAGCACAGAATCCAAACTGAAATATTTTGATAACATCTTTTTTTACAGTGAATGGCATTCATATTGTAACATTTCAAATGGATCTATCCAAGCAGTCCCACTTAAAGGGGAACGCTGTGATCCCTAAAACCACTTGAATTCAACTCAAACAGAGGCATTTTCTCCGGTTCAAGAACTTAGAATGTCTAATTGAAAAGGGTTAACCGCAGCATTGACACAAGCAAAAGTCTCAATTACAGTTCATAATTCTCGCGTGAATACAGAAAACAAGAGCTAAATGGCAGAGGAGGGTTCTACACAAACGATTTTAAAGGAACCTTTCATTCTTATCCACGATCTTGGAGAGCTTGACACCGCCTCGGCGCCCGTGTTCTGGCCGTCACGGCCCGGCTCGACTAAGCTTGAGTTAGCTCTGATAAGAGACGCGTTCCGTGGGGTGCAATGGCGCGCATAATCTGACCGTGTTTGGGGTTCTACGCCTTCACTCCCTCGTATACTCACGCTCGGCGTCCCGCTGATAACATCCAAAGCAAATATAAAATCACTCTATCTACTCCACTTTTCTCTTTCCATTTCACTCTTTTCTCTTCCTAGTTTCCTTTTCTCCTCGTCGCTTTATCTCATACTCCCTCTCTTTCATTCTCTCTTTGTCTCTCTGCCCTCCTTCTTCTCTCTCTCTTTGTCTCTTCTCTTTCATTTTTTTTTTTTTTGGGGGGGGGGGGGGAATCGACGGGTATTCACCTATTTATGTTCCAGATAGACTCACATTTGAATATGAAATGTTCATGTATCATTCGCTACAGTGGTATCCTCAGTTCTTATAATGATAAACGGACAACTTTTGATAACACTATTTTGTGTCCATTTTCCCCATGCAGTATTTGTCAATGATTCTCTTTCCGCACCACAATAAAATCATCACCCATGACAGGCACATGCAGCTATTTACACTCATGCGACAATGCTATAGGCCTACTTAGTGTAATATGAAGTTCCCTTTTGATGCATTATATTTCTGACATCCAGGCCACACGTGCGTGATAAAGACATTTTGCATTTTGTAAAGACTGGTTTGCCGAAAGGTTTTTAATTTTTCCTCTTGTAGGTTCTTCAAACAAAACAAATTTAATGTTCACACGGAAAAATGTTGCCCCATTTAATACTTTTGTATATTTCTTCCCGTTTTCCGTGACTGCTTCCCATGATTTTTTAAATTTCATACTCTCTCTGTCTCTCTCTGTCTCTCTCTCTCTGTCTATCTCTTTCTCTTCTCTTCTGGCATATGAAACGATCCTACACGTGGTTCAAGGTTGACAACCGTGGATGCATCTCTCTGATGCAACAGTCAGTTATTCAGTCATTCCATGCAGTAGCATGCAGTCGTGATGTCATGCAGTTAGCTATCTGTGGGTCCGCTATAGTCCAGGCCGTCAGATCGCGGAGGTGGCGCCAATAAAGCTGTACGACGAATATACAAGAACTTCATGTATCCGTTTGAAAATGCACGATCAAGCTTGCAATTCGTCCCTTTTCCGTAATTTGGAAGGGATATTCGGACGGAATGCTATTTGGATCTATCGTGAATTAAAGTGGACGAATTCAAATATGTCGCATGAACACGTGAAAAGGCGCCAAATATACATAGGAAGTAAAGCTTCAAACATTAATTTTTAGGTAGGAAGCAATGTCGGCAGCATATGCTCTAATAATAATTATGAGATGTCGTAAATATCGCTTTCTATTTCATGGCATTTCATGACATTTCTGTGTTAGATATGAAGATGGTTGCGATCATTTAAAGTGACATCAAGGAATCATCAGCATGACTGATCAATTGAAATGATATCTTCAACCAGCCTTTTAGCTGTCAGGTAGGTGCTTTGCAAATCTATGCATTTAATGGAGCAGCTGTGTAAAATAATGATTTATTGTTATCATGCTCTTATTTGTTCAGTATGCCATCACTGGTTCGTCATGATTACTGGAAGTTGCGAGATTTTTGCCCATGAAATATTTACATGGAATCTTTATACATGAAAATTTCGTACAGATATTTTTACTACATGGTATTCATAGTTTGATCTGTTGACACACTCCTTTTCGTGGAAATGTAAATTCAAATACGTGCAGTCGAGTAGAAAATGATATGACATACATAGATAATACTGTACATTGGAAGACTTCCTGTCAAATAGATTACTTTCTTTTCATGAATTTTCAATAAATGAATATTGTCAGAGTGTAAGTAAGCCTTATAGATCATCACGATGTCCAACATGGTAGGCCCTACAAGAAAAATATTAATCAAACTATCTTCAATGACCCCTCCCTCACCAGCCATTGCACATTGGCATACCTCTAAGATTGTATGACATGTTTGCATTCTTTTTCGACATAGTATATGCGACGATGAAGATATTTTAAGCAATGCTTTTTATAAACACAATAATAATCTACCCCAAATCATGCACTTCATATTTCGTTTAAAGCTCAAAAAACTTTATTCCAACACTTATCATTGCTTTTAAAAGGAATTGATTTTCACTTTACAAGAGAAAAAAAATAAGCCTTCAAAAGTCCGTTGATATCTTAATTTCAATTGTTTTTTTATACCATGATTTATAATAGTCTTTCATTTGAATGTAACCATCCTTTGAAAACTTGAATTATAAAAATTGCATACTTATGTATCTATTTGCAGTTATCAGCAACCAAAATAAAGTATACTTATAATTATCCTTCGAAGAAGTAAGCTGTGCAACAAATACTCGAAGAAAATGAAATGAATCTCGTCATAATGACAATTCCTAGTGTCCGTAAGCAAACGAAGAATGGTAAGATTCATTATGCTATACATCGTGTCCTACTGGTTTCAACAATATTTTAGAGATACCATTTTATATGCCGTTGAATCGTTTATGACATTTAAACTCGAAACGAGATTTTAA
Source organism: Echinometra lucunter (assembly GCA_029962745.1). Classification (NCBI taxonomy): domain Eukaryota; kingdom Metazoa; phylum Echinodermata; class Echinoidea; order Camarodonta; family Echinometridae; genus Echinometra; species Echinometra lucunter. Next base: position 12,802,337 of record CM057154.1, read on the forward strand.
TGAATGATTCATTTATTTACATCACATATTTCGTTGCTGAAAAAAAGTTTCTAAATACAAATATGTAAAAACATGAAGCCCAGGATACTGCCCAAAACCAGGACAACATTCATAAAACTATTTGTGAAGTTATAAAATAGTCTGTTGTCGAATAAAAACAAGCACGGCAATGATATCAAGATATCATGAAACAAAAAGATAAGCGGTCAAAAAGCCCCACCTATTGTAATCTTTCCATATTTATAGGCATAAAGCAAAAGTATTTAGAAGTATCAAATGTTTTGGTTATGTATAAGGTTGGGAACAAATGAAAAACTATTATATTCTGTCCATATTCAAGAAGCTAAAAAGAAACTATAATATTAAAATTGAATTGAAAATTCAACGAAGTAGAAAGCAAAGGATATGCCTGATATTTCAACTGCATTTTTTACAAGAAAAACAAAACAAACAAAAGAATGGAGATTCGAACAATGCAGACTTACGACGCCGATTACTTCATTAATAGTAGTTTGTAGAAGGTTCTGTGCGAAGTCGTGAAGTAAACACACAATGTTTTCCACTAGAATACCATAAAGATTAATGAATCTAAGTACCTCATTGCATGTTAGGTCTGAAGACAAATATAATTGGAGTTCTTATTACGAGGCTTCATGTTTTCGTCTAATCTTCCGATATGACGTCTTCATGACGTAGACCAGCGCGAGACACTGATAATCCTCTTCCTGTTGAATCTTTTCATACTTTATGAAGCTACTCAAGACTACTAAACAAAACAAAACATGCATGTTTTACAGTCATCATTATACTTTGTTACGGTTCATTCCATAAATCATAGATTCAAGCTTTAAAATATTAATATCTTAAACGCGCTTGACCAATTTTAAAGAAATAACCGAATATTTATTTATTCTGATATCTATACAGTAACACATTTTAAAGTGGTCTTCAATGATATACGCTGTTTGGTATAGCAAGGCTATTCAATAACAGTCATTGAAATACGTGTATAGATACAAATCAGTTGGTATCCTCAGAATGACTGTTAGAGATATAGGTACAAGCCTCTGCAATTTTAAAACACTTTTTACCCCCTGAAGACGAAGGAAGTGAAACTGAAATTATGGAGACAATAAGTATGTCAAATTCATCGTGGAAACTAAGGTTTCATATACGGTCATATCGTGGAATTTTTATTTGAAATGCTCTTAAAAACCGTAAAAGTGGTTATTTTTCGCTCGCTCGCAAAATAATGATATAATATGTGTGTGGGGGGTTACACGGGGGAATGAGGGTGTGAGTTCAAGGGAAAATAAAATCGGCAGAAAAGGTAATCACCCCCCCCCCGCCCCCACTCCTCAAAACGGATTTACGCCGGTGGTATTGTGAATCTATTTCTGAAAAATATGACTCCATGTGTCCCTGATAACCTAAAGATGATAGTTTTTGGATAGAACAATGGCAGTGGTAATAATAATGATAATTATTCTACATCTGTGTAGAGCATTAACAAACATTTCAATGCGCTTTACATGATTATACAGGCTATTCTATGTACTACACTACATTATTAATTCTAACATATTCAAACATTTTACAAACAATATACTGCAATCTAAAAGGCTACAAAATACTGTGCTTTTATTGGTCCTCCACTATAAGACTATTTTTTACTTTACTTTGTCATTTTGTATGTATTTTCTTTATGTGTGGAAAAAAATAAATGAAACTTCAGTAGGCTGTTCCAGAGTTAAGTTGCATGCGCTTGAGGAAAAGGAGCGATCACCGTATAACGAGTGCAGCTGCGGGGTCCCGGTGGAAGTACATACTATCATGCACTCTTGAAAAAATGTGTCAGTTCGAACCCTTTTTTGTCCCGTATCCAGAAAAAGGGGTTCTATAAAGGGTTCTTTATATTTTCAAGAACCCCAAAAGGTTCCTCGTATATTCTAAAGGCCCCTTTAGAACCCTTTAGAGAACCTTTATAGGCCACCAATGGTTCTTTGAAGAACCTTTAAAGGTTCCAAATGTGGGACAAGAAAAGGTTCTAATCAGCACCACTTTTTCTAAGGGTGTGTGATGTGGAGCTTAGTCTTTAGGAGCGAGTGGACAATCTGTGAAAAACTAAAGCAGTGGGGTATGTCGGGGCAAGGCCATACTTAGCTTTGAAGGTGAGAAGAAGGATCTTGAACTTAATCGTTGGGGAATAGGGAGCCAGTGCAAAGATCGGATAGGGTGATATGTTCGGATTTCCTACAGAGCGCACCCCGCACCCTTAAAAACAAAACAAAACAAACAAACAAACAAACAAAAACCGGCAAAGTGAAACATGCAAAAGCCTTTCCCATGTGTCTCCATAATATTATGTGACAGTAAGCCTCAGCACTTTTATTTCATAAAAAAAAAAATATTTGAATGCATAATCACAAAGAATCACGACGTAAAATCACCTATAATATATTGGAAATAAAGTTTTTACAGGTTTCATCGTGATTCTATAATGTACAATAATTGTATTTTTGTTTAGGTAAGTGATCCACAAAATATTTTGTGGATCACTTACCTAAACAAAAATACACTACGATGTGGATCACTTTTCTAAACAAAAATACACTTATCTACATAACTGTACATTAGAATCACGATGAAGCCTGTAATTTTAAACTTTATTTCCAAGGTGATTTTTACATTGTGATTCTTTGTGATATATATATACATATATATAGTGAAAGAAATGAAAATGGGGGAATACGTAATTATTATTCTCCCATTTTCATTTCTTTCACTGTTTATTACTTACAAGGGAGTTGCCAAAGTTGTTTGCATTATTTTGTCAAATTTCTTTCAATATATATATACGGGTATACATGAAATTATGCATAACTACTATTATGCAAGTTTCATAAAAATGAAAAAGTGTAGGCCTACTGTAGATTAACGTTTTCGTACATAATGAAAAAAAAAAATATGCGTAACTAGTACAACTACTATGTAGGGGAATCAAGATAAAAGAGACAAGAAAAGGACCATTATATACGATGTAAGTATGAATGTTGGTGTAAAAATAAAGCGTTAATTTCATTCAATGTTTCTTCATAGGTAGAGCACAGAACCAGCCCAACTCCATGCATGTGCTGAACATTTTGAAGGCATACATTTTTATTTTCATTTTCTTTCCTTTTTGTCTCGCCCACCAGAGGTGAAGGCGAGACTAAGGGATCCAAATGGCGTCCGTCCGTCCGTCGTCCGTTGTCCGTCGTCCGTCGTCCGTCGTCCGTCCATCGTCCGTCCGTCACAAATAGTTTACCTGCAAGACCCTCTTATGACGCAAAACTTGGCAGCTGTTGCTGCAATGGCAACACATTCATGTTATGATACCTTTGGAGGTCACATGGTAAGGTCAAAGGTCATTTCAGGTCAAACGCTAAAGTTTACCTGCAAGACTCTCTTATGACAGATAACTTTGCTACTGTCTCCCACTTTTCAACCAAACTTGGGTTGTAGATGCACTAAGGGGATCTGCATGTTATGATGTCGTCGGAGGTCACATGATATTAGGTCAAAGGTCATTCGAGGTCATATCTTAATGTTTACCTGCAAGATTCTCTTATGTCACATAACTCTGCACATGTTGCTGCAATGGCAAACAAACTTGGGTGATAGATGCACTTGGGGTATATTCGTGTTATGGTGGCTTCAGAGGTCACATGGTGAAGTCAAAGGTCATTTCAGGTCAAACGTTATGTTTTTTATTGTTTCTGTTATATGCAGTATTCAATTTGCCATAAAAGATTTTACTCACTAACTCTTCTTCTTTAAGAAACTCTGTTCTCTCTCTCTGTTTTCTCTAAATAATAAGCTTATTATGACACTACATTGTACAAATCATCTAGAGCCCTCAGCTAGACTGCAGCCACAAACACATTTTACCTTCACACATGTAAATTATCAATGCAGTAATGTTACTCATATCAAAGGGGGTGGGAGTAGGTGCAGGGGAAGCAGGTGAAAGGGAGTAGCATTTCATGAAATAGCCCTTCTCAAATTTTATGGGATGTTGCATTCTATGACAGATATTTCACAATGAGCTTTGGATACAATTCTGTTGCATGGCAACGGAGATCTCGATATTTCTAGTTATTTTCACAAGTGGGCGAGACACTTGTTCATACTTCTCTATATTTTCAAGCATGTCGTAATCTCTTTCTTAGAACAGTGTAGAATGTAACTATTGATATTATAATATGTGGAAGGTTGATATAAACATTGTGTGTTATATCAAAGCAATATAAGAAAATAATCCGGTTATTTCTCTCACGGGAATACAGAAATTATCATATTGTATTTCCCAAAAAGAACATTTGCTATATACAGTAATAGAGACTGCAAGAACTTTATTATAGGAATGATCATGCAGTATTTAATTCGTTTAATTACAATGTCGATACATTTTAATGGCATACGCATTGCCTGATCGCCAATCTAGTTGTAGAGGAATGACTTTATCAAAGGATATTCTGTATCGTTGGAAGTACAGAATTGAAGTTTATATTAGAAGGTATTTCCAGAATGTGACATGAATTATGAAAATAATAACCGTCTAATTCATCTATATAGTGTGTCCTGGTTTGAAATGCATGAGTGAACCCCGCCTTCATTCCTCCACCATTGACAGTGACCTCATGAATTACTTACCCTTCATGACGTAATCATTCAACGGACCATTCGCCCTCTCTTTCTGTCTCTCTCTCTGTGTTTCTCTCCCGGCTTCCTCTTCCTTCTCTTCTTACTCTCTTTGTTCATGATGCATCTCTCCCACATTCTAACCAAATACAATGTAGAATTAGAGTGTAGAATTAGATAGCTCTTCTTGACAATAAAGCAAGATATTCTGTTTTGTAGGTAAAAAATTGTATCTACTTAAATGTGTATCATCATGCATCAACAGTAAGTAAGAGTATGTGCCGATAGAGAGAGAGAGGGGGGACAGAGAGACAGAGAAAGACAGAGACAGACAGAGACACAGACAGACAGACAGACAGACAGAGAGAGAGAGAAAGTGAATGTGATGATTAAATAATCTTACCAAATTTCCTCGTGAAACCCCGATAAACCAAACAAAATTAAATTCAGGTATAAAAATTATTGTACTCAAGATCTCTACTGTAACTTTAAATCATTTTTCATTTCGTGCAATGTCAAAGATATTGAAATGTTCCTAATATCCTCCAATAATTGCTATATGATTAGAAACAGGTCGATCATTCATTCATATTGCTTTTTGAGCAAATAGAGAAAAACAATATAGGCCATTGACAACACGGGAAGCGGGTGGCTCAACCTGCAGGATCGAAATCTGTGGAATAGGGTTCTAACAGATGATCAAACCAAAATGAAATATTATATGGCATATAATTATGTTGAAAATAAGATCATTGCTATTTTGATAAAAGATCATGAAATAGCTTCTTTTGCAAATAGAGACACAAGCAGGCAGGCTTATGATTATCTCTGCAAATGTTAATCACATTTCATTGACTATTTTGTGAGACGTCACATCACACTTTTTATTCCTGCAATCCTAGCTTTTCGAAAATAAAGATGATTTTACCATTTGGTATAACATAAATGAGGTCTTATAATAATGAGCTAAGTCGCAATAATTATTAGTTAAAGAATCATTTCATTTATCTTAATGGAGGCCTAATGACCAACAGAGAACACATACTACAAAATTATTGTATTACATTACTATCTTGATGTATACTCCAATAGAGAACAGAAAGAATAGTATAACATAGAACATAATGAATACATTTACATTTTGATGTATACTCCAACATAGAACAGAATGAATACATTTGTATATTGATGTATACTCCAACATAGAACAAAACGAAAATATATTTTGATGTATTACATAGAACATAATGAATATATTTATATTTGGATGTATTCTCCAACATAGAACAAAATGAATATATACATTTGCATTTTGATGTATACACCAACATAGAACAATATACATACATACATATATATATATATATATATATATATATATATATATATATACTCCAACATAGAATAGAATGAATAGTATATCTTTGATGTATACTCCAACATGGAAGAGAATGATGAGAATGATTAGATTCGATTTCCCTCTTTGCACCAGGTGATTCTGGTTGGAAAGGGTGGAAAGCGTACATAACCGCGATAACCAACAAAACAATAGAGAGACACCATCATTTAACCTCTAAATGGTGCAAACATGCTCAAATGAATCTGCATGCTATTGTCTACTCTATCTGGAGATTCACACTGAAATGCAATGCAAACAGAGAAAACAAGAAAGCTAGCTAGTCTTGCGTGAGCTTTTATGAGTATGGTGTAGAATTTAATAAATATAGGGAGGGGAAGTGGCGAGGGTAGATAAAGGCGAGTTGTGGGAGCTAACTAGGCAATCACTAGACCGTCTCTTCGCCCGAGACACAGGCGTGGGAAAGAGAGCGCAGTTCCCGCCCTTCTGTTTTTATGAACGGTCACACTTATTTCATTATTTTTGTTGACACCTTTTCCTTCTCTCTACTCCAAACACTGTAGAAACGAAAACAAAAAGTCCATGAATTTGTGAATGTCTCCAGCAAAACCCAAATTTGATATTCTAGGTGTCGATTGTTTCCTTCTCTTATTGAGTCCGCTAGTATTGCGAAATCATTATAAAGTGGAGTGAAGCGCACGTTATACTCCATCGTCAGTCCGGGTGTGTGGGCCTGCATTCTCTGGCTGCCTGGCTCGTGCTCAGTGCCCGAATCAGAGGATGTGTACTGGATGTACGCTTCTGTGACTTTGAATAGGGGAACCGAGTTCATTGCTGTGCCATTTATCATAATGTGCCAATATGTAGCATTGGAAACAATGTATATATCTCTATAGCTCCATAAAATGGGGATTTAAGCATACAAATCAGGGAGGATTTTCCCCCAAGGGCAACCAAATTCGACATGTATGCTGTATTTACGCCTGCTATAAACCTGTCAAATTTCGACTTATCTGCTTACTTTCGTCATTCGTGAACAGTGAGTATATTTTAGCGATGATTTGATCATTTGTGATTATTAATATCGTGACCAGCTTTAGTCTGTTGTAACGTTGAATATATTGGCAATTAGTCGAATGCAAATAAGGAGAGCATATTTGTACATTGCTAAACACTGACTATAATCACTCTGAAATTTTTATATAAACTTGTGCGATGATAGAATATCATTTCGCCCAAGAGACACTAAGATAAGAGCGGCATTCGACTTCTTTCCCTTGATTTTTGCTCCAACATCCCCCACCTCTCTCTCTCAGTCGGGGGGGGGGACATAATTTGATATGAAGTCCCCCAAGAAAAAATCGGGGGATGGGGGGGGGAGCACTTAATCCCCAGCATTTGCGCGCTTGTTGAGGAATTTAGTAAAGTTATTTTTTCCGTGAACCTTGAAGCAATTACCCTATACCAGTTTTTCATAATCATTGCAATATAAATATATCATTAGACCTTAATTTGTTGTTATACAAGATCAACTTCAGAAGTAGATGTCAAATATGAAACTCTGTGAAGAGTTCATGATATGTGTCGCAGATCTTGCATTATTTGTATGATTCTAACAACTTTGAGGCAAAATATTCGACGACTTGAATAAATAAATGTATTTTTATTGGTATTTCGAAAAAGAAGTAGCACTCTCACACAGTTTACAAACGTAGTGAAATAATAATGAATTATTTCATTTTTCGTTGTTTTTTTTTGACAAAACGCACAAAAATGATTAATGATTATACTTATATCGAAGAGGGAGGTTTACCTCTATGTGGTCTTGTTTAGGTTGCTGATGTGTTTGACTATCTGTGCTAATTTTTCTCAACAGTATACTATTGGTTTACCTGCCGTGAAGGATATAATTATTTGTCACTAGTTCTGATCACAGTCAAGTTATACTTGAACTTTACATTAAGTTATACAGTCTACGTGTTTAGAAACATTTCGGAACATATTCGAGGGAAATGAACACTGAGTGCAATATTTTGAGTTGAAAAAAAAAAACTGAAAAATTTTACAGGGAAAAATATTTTGTCTATAACGGTAACCGCTTACGAAATTTTACTTCACTCTTACTACCGTTTTAAGCAGTGTTCCATTCCCATATAAGAAAGAGAAAATTCGTAGTCTATTTGCACACAGTAAAGAAAATGTAGTCAAATTTCACTGACTAGTACTGTTCTGGTCAAAATTGGCACAATAATAATTGTAGTTTAAATGACTATAGATTCCATAGGAAAATAATTTGACTAGATCACTGGATTATATACACTAACATGATTCGATTCTAGTGAAATTGACTAGAATTCAAGTAAAACTGTTTTTTTACTGGAATTCTTGTCATTTTCACTAAAAATTAGTCAAATTTGACTAAAATAATGCAATTGCCCTTGGGAACCGGTGAGTCAAATTATTTTACTAGAATCTGGTCATTTTTACTAGAATTTTGTCAATTTTGACTAGAATCTAGTGAAAATTTTGTTCAATTTAAATTATTCTTGCATTATTTCTATAATTCTAACAACAATGAAGCAAAATATTTGACGATTTTAATAAATAAACATATTTTATTGGTATTTCGAAAAAGAAGCAGCACTCTCACACAGTTTACATAAGTATTGAAATAATGAATTATTTCATTTTTCGTTGTTTTTTGACAAAACGCACAAAAATGATTACTTATATCGAAGAAAGAGGTTTACCTTTATGTGGTCTTGTTTAGGTTGCTGATGTGTTAGACTATCTGTGCTAATTTCCATACTCTTGTTTTACCTGCCGTGAAGGGTATGATTATTTGTGATTAGTTATGATCACAGTCAAGTTATACTTGAACTTTACATTATGTTATAGTACAGCCTACGTGTTTAGAAACATTTGGAAACATATCGAGGAAAATGAACACTAAGTGCATTATTGTTTTTTTTTTAAAGCTGAAAAATTTTACAGGGAAAATTATTCTGTCTATAAAGGATACAGCTTATTAAAATTTACTTCACTCTTACTACCGTTTTAAGTTGTGCTCCCTTCCCATAAGAAAGGGAAAATTCGTAGTCTGTTTACACACAGTAAAAAATATATAGTCAAATCTGACTAACAGTACTGTCCTAGTCAAAACTGACACAATAATAGTTGTAGTTTAAATGACTATAGTCATGATAGATTCCACAGGAAAATAATTTGACTAGATCACCGGATTATACAGGCACCAACACTAACTTGACTCGATTCTAGTGAAATTGACTAGAATTCAAGTAAAACTGTTGTTCACATTTTACTGGAATTCTAGTCATTTTCACTAAAAATTAGTCAAATTTCACTAGAATAATGGAAGTGCCCATGGGATCCGGTGAGTCAAATTATTTTTTACTAGAATCTGGTCATTTTTACTAGAATGTTATCAATTTTTACTCGAATCTAGTAAAAGTTTTGTTCATTTCTACTTTATATATACTGGTCATTTTCACTTGAATCTAGTCAAATTTGACAAGAATATAGTGCAAGTGCCCGTCTGATGTGGTATATCTAGACAAATTCGACTAGATTTTTTTAGAGTGCGTGCTTATTATCATAAAATGTTATTATCATACTTAATGGCTTTGAAAGGGGATTCCTCATTCAGTACTGGGGGGGGGGGGGGGAATATAAATACATATTACATGCGCTGATTATAGGACTCGGCCTTTTCTCCTTTCTGTTGATACCACTTTACTTGCACTTGCAATACTGTTACATCAAAATGATAATAATAATAATGATAAATAGTAATAATAGTAATTATAATAATAATAATACATAGCGCTTTCAACGTGTGTTTCAAAGCGCTCTACAGGCACTTATACATAAAACATTAATACAAATAGTTGAATAGCACATGAATTAACAGCCTGAAATGAAAATATATTTACATGTAGGACTCAGAACTTAAGAAAAAACAATAGAGTTTTAACACAGATTTGAAGGATTCAAGAGTAGTGGCCTGACGGACACTGGCGTACTGGAGGGGGGGCTTGGGGGGCGCCAGCCCCCCCAAATAAATTTCAACCATGGTTTATTTTCAATTTTATATAAGTGTTATCACACGAATTTCATTACTTCTCCCTAGACTCCCTTTCTACTGTTAAGTAACGCATTCACAATTTCCAAAATAGCATGCATAGCAAGGCAGAAAACACGCATAATATCAATACTAATGTGTTTTATGATATAACACTTGGTTTTATCTGTTTATCTGACAATGGATTCAAACTTTGATAATGAATATTCTTAGATTTACTAAAACTAGACACGGGCTTTAAGTTTGCAGTCCCAAATAGTGTTCTTTTACAGAGTTGCAAACCATCAATACTGCAAAAAACTCCTTTACCAAGGGGGTGCACTTGCGTAGCCAGGGGGGGGGGACGATGGGGGCGGTCACCCCTCCAAAACACCAACAAAAAAGAAAGAAAAAGTAGAAGGAAAAAAAAGCAGAAGCGAGAAAAGAAAAAGGGTAAGAGAACGTAAGAAGAGCGGGAGCAGACAAGGAACAATTCAAAGAAACGTCGGAGCTTCCGCGCTTTGCGCGGGAGGGGGAAAACTCCCCCCTTACTGGACCCTCCCCCCTAGGGAGCGCGCTTCGCGCGCACACAACCGCCCCACTAAAATGAAATCCTAGCTACGCTACTGTGGGAGTGAAACCCTGGTACCCCATCGCATCACACCCTCTCCATGCTCGTCCTTTTCATTTCATAGTGTCTTTGTCTGTATTATTATCATAAGTAATAAAGTATTTTGTGTAACGCTGGCATTTGTTTGAAACTTAAGAAGATTATTTGGGCTGCATGTTTTCATAATCATGTTTCCAAGTTCATGAAAAAATATCCTTTTCCGGTCGGTAGATTCATGACACGTTTATCCATAACAGTACATGTCATCAAACGTCGGAGCTTCCGCGCTTCGCGCGGGAGGGGGGACACTCCCCCTCCCTGCACCCTCCCCCCTAGGGAGCGCGCTTCGCGTGCTCACTACCGCCCCCACTAAAATGAAATCCTTTTGTTGGAAATGAGAGAAAATTTAAAAAAGAACTGAACTCAAGCTGGAATTTAAGTCGAAAAAATGAAAAATCTCCGTATCGTGAAGGGGGGGGGGGGGGTACCCCGGCTCGGTCGCTACACTCCCTCAGGGTTGGTCGCTTCGCTCCTCGCAAAGATTGAGCCCCCCCCCCCAAAAAAAAAAAAAAAAAAAAAATATTTTGGCTCATTACGCCACTGCTGACGGATATGAAAGGGAAGATTGTTTCAAACAGTGGGCGCACTAGTTACTGCAAAAGAACGTTGACCATAGCGAGTATACGAGATGCATGAGACATTACGGTATGGGAAATTTTCTCTTTTAATATTTTATACATAAATCCTTCGTACAAGATAATGTTGGAAGTATTCCCCTTCTCATCTTCAGAGAACTGCAGGAGCTAAAACATCCAAATGCGGACTATTATGCTTCTCTTGTGTTACTTTCATACCATTTGGGGATGTCATTACAATTTTACAGTTTCAGAGATAGAATTCGTAATTTATAAATTTCTCTCATTTTTGCTCACAATATGTTACTTTTTTCTTGATTTACGTTTACCTTATACTTAAGATAAATGGGATAACTTCAAAGTTTCGAGTGAAGAATTTAAGAGTCACATTTTATTCAATGTTATATATTCAATCTAAAAATGACATCTAAATACGCACTTGTATTTCACATGAGAGTATGATGGAAACTGAAAGATTAGAAAAGATTAGGTTCGTACCGGTACATGCAGTATGGTTTTCTTGCAGGCGTAATATATTATGAAACTTGTATTTTGCGAAGCCCGATGATTTTAGGACTAATTGCATGAAATCTAGCATGAAAACTGAGCCCGTCACAAACACTTGAAAAGGTGCTGTGTACTATTCTTTCCTCTTATTTACTTTCTCGCCTTTCTAACTTACCTTTTGTCTCTACATGTCTACTGCTCTGTATATTCCCCTTCTTCCTTTCTCTCCTCTGATTTCCATTTAGACTTTAAAAAGGGGAGGGGTGCTCAAGCCCCAATAGCCCCCCCCCCTTCCGATCGGCTTTCACACATGCAGCTTCCCGTGAGGTGGTAATTTCAAAGATTTCGTCAAACATTGCATCTTCTGCCTTGGGTAAATGTCTTCATCAGTGTTCATCGCAATATTTTCAAAGGCCTAAGCCCTAAACGACATTATAAGTACACTCTAAAAACTAAAATGTTGAATCACCATTTAAAAGGGTGGAGGAATGACTTTTTCAAAGTATTAGATTAAACTTTTTAACATGCTTTATTCAATGTGATCACTCCTTCAGCCTTTAAAATGCTGATTCAACATTTTAGTTTTAGAGTGTATGGTAGTCGTTGATAAACGTTTATCAAATTTACAAAATTATCTGGGGGGTTTTTTAGATCATCGAACTTACTAGTACCTAATTTATCGAGTGGCAAGCATTGCTTAATGCCTCTTTAGACATTGTTAGAATTTGATCTTTATGGAAAGTCGCTTTTATTTTTCAAGGGAGGGGTGTCTTAAGAGATAATATTTTCTTAAAGTTATACTGCCGATTGAAAGGCGAACGTTCACTCATATGGAAGGTATAAGGCACAGTATTATTCTGAAATTATTCTATGACCTATATTTTTATGGTAGAAAATGTCAGGAACCTTTTTAAGTGAGCAGTGGAGGTAAATTTCACGTGGTGTAACTGAGTATGAATTTCCCAACAGTGAACCGTAGTTCAGACACAGTCATTGCGTACGCCATCAAAGAAAAAAGAGGAGACGGTTTAAAACTTGTCTCATTTTCGCCATATTCAAATCACATGATCTGAATTTTGAAATGACAAAAGCTTCTTGTTCTGGCATCATAACATCGTTCAACCGAAACAAAGATTTTTTTTTACATAATAGAAATAGGCGGGAACTCTATATTGGTTTGATTGTCTCGTTCCTGTTAATTTTAACTGTTCTCTTTTGTATACGGTATGACCTTGTGTGACGTGAATTTTGTCTCGCATGTTTTCCGTTGTTGATAAAGCCTTCATGAAGGTAGTGTTAATAAAAACAGTGAGAGATATTTCAGAAGGTAGAAGTAATACAAGTGGTAAGATGTAATTTCGACGTGGCAATTTCGTATTGGCGCGCCATTTTTGGCTTGCAATAAACAAACGCTGTACGCTACGGGAGGAAGACATGTCGCTTCTCCTTAAAATGGAGCGGATATTATCAAAATATATATGTAAGATAATGGTGTAGGAAACGAGTACAGAGATAGATATGACCATCTGGTTTCAATATCATAAGCTCATAAATTGATACAACTTGTAGAAGAGTTCTCATCCAAATGTCCAGTCGTATAACTTTTACCTATGTATAGTTGTTAGTGTGAAAACGATGTAATCATAATGACACATTTTCTTCAAGAGATATACAAGAGGAAAATATGCACTCTAAAAAAGGTTGAGTAAAATGTTACCCAATAATGGGTAAAAAATGAACATGCATGTTTGTTGGGTAAGATTTTGTCCCATATTAGGCAAAATGCATGTTTTATGGGTAAATTTCAACGCAACATTGGGTTAAAAATTTACATAGTATTTGGTATCATTTTACCCAACAAACATGCATGTTCCCTTTTTACCCAATATTGGGTAAACTTTTTTTAGAGTGTGAAAAATAATGTGGTTGAGAAATAGAGCATGAGAATCACCATTGTAACTACGTGTGTGTGTATGCCTTCGTGTATGATGTTACAAACTTACAAATTTCATTTCGGCATGCAGTACTTTATGCGCTACACTCTTCTTTCTCTCGTTCTCGTTCGTTCTCCATCTCTCCATCTCTCTTTCTCTTTCTCTCTCTTCCTGTCTCCCTATATTTCTCTCTCTCTTGATGTAAATCATGCTTATACATATTACTATTTACTTTACATTGCATGATATTTATAAACCTCTTAGTCTAATAATAATAATAATAATAATAATAATAATAACAATAATAATAATAATAATCAAGCATAACTTTAGAATTTCTCCTACTTTTTTACAAATAAAAATGGCTTTCCCCATGTTTTAGGTTATCATTGTTCTGTTCTGCCTAAAAGGTGTCTTGTCAAAACAAATTTTGTCGACACAAAATTTAAAGTAAATAACAATACCTGGATACAAGAATGCCCATGTGTGTGTAAATTAAATGATACTATTACCATGATTACTAGCGGTGATATATTAAAACTATTTTCTTTGGTAACTAGATTATGGCAGATATGCAAACTTACAAAAAGGAAGATAGAATCGACTTACGTGCAAAATATGATGTAGTTTGTATACACCCTAAAAATAAAATGTCAAAACATCGTTATTAGGGACGAATAGTGACTATACATTTTCAATATGGTAGATTAACACTTTGAACATGTTGGATTTAACACTATAAAAGTTAAAATCCAGCATGTTCAAAGTATTACTCAACCATTTTGAAAATGTAGTCACTCCTCGGCCCTTTTAAATGGTGATTTAACATTTTAGTTTTTAGAGTGTATATGTTGATGTGAAATATTCCTGATTTGTTAGGTTTTGTTTGTTTGTTTGTTTGTTTGAAATGTGTATTTTCGTTTATCAGCGTTTTCTTTGTTTATTTCATCTTGCATTATGTCATGCTGCACCCTGTTAAGATGTCATGTAACCAAACAAGGATATTATGGCCGATACCATATTGGAAAAAAGAAGAACTTCTTTTAACGATGCAGTATGGATAGAGATTGTATAAGCGATATCTCTTCAAGTTCGGAGTAGAATTCTCCTTTTTTTTTCTAAACTTTTGTTAGAATTGGAATATGCTAATTTAGTTCATGTTTGAAATTCACATGTAAAATATGTAAGTGCCTTTTGAACGCTACAACTACTAAGTTTATGTTAATGAACATGTGAGTATGTATGGTGTGCCTCATGGACACACAGCGGGGTGTCCTTGCCTGGCTCCGTCGTCTGAAGGCGGGTACATCGATCAATACTACATAGGATCACGTCCATCTTAGCAGCCACTAGAACTTGGACAAATAATTAACTGCCGTTGCAATATTTGAATTATTTCATTACCGGACCAAGACTACAAGATAAGATGTAGCGAATGGACGTTGCCCGTTAACCAGAAACGGCACTCTAGAAAAATATTGGGTAAAAATATGCCATGGGGGTAATTATGTGTCCAACCAACTTTGGGCATTTCTTTTTATCAAATTCGATGGAAAATTTGCCCATTCTATACTGCTTATTTTTACCCTAACTGGACAATTGCTTCCCGCATTGGGTAAAAATATGCCCAAAGTTGGTTGGACACATAATTACCCTCGTGCTGGTTAGAATTTTACCCAATATTTTTTTACAGTGTAGAATCGTGGGTTCGATCCCCGGCTGAGTCATACCAAAGACTTTAAAAATAGGACCTTCTGCCTTATAACCAGGTGCTCGGCATACAAGAATGGAGAAGGGTAATAGTAACATATTATGTTATGCAGGGCCCGCTGGAAGAGCAGTTAATAAAACTGAAGTGGCTACCCTGGGTAAATAAGACATTATTATTATCATCATTATTATTATTAATCAGTTGTAAAGATATGCACTGGACGAGGTTTTATATCAGAGTAAGATTGGAATTGTCTTGTAGACGAATTTGGTATCCGTGTTGGATATACCCATAATTCTCAGGTTTTCATTAAAGTTACAAAAATCCTATATGTTATGGACGTTTATGAAAAACAAAACAAAACAAAAACATAAACAAAAACGAGTCCTGTTAAATGGAAAATGTTCATATCAGAGTCATGCTAGTCCCGTCGTATACGGGATAGGTTTATAGTTTGCAGGATTGATGTCGTTTAGATGAGACTTATAATCAGAGTTAAGACGAGTCCTGTGTCATGTATTAGATGCTAGGTTTATACACACTTAGAATGAAATGTTCAATTTTGCACCATAAATGCAACACTGGCAGCACCTTTTTGGTGCAATCTTGCACCCTACATGAAAAAGGTGCAAAGATGCACCCTTTTGTACTTGTTTTCACCCGGGAATGCCCGCCTGCACCCTTAAAGGTGCATAGTTTAAAGGTGCAACTATGTTTCTTTTAGGGTGCAGAAACTTTTGCATTCAAAAGGGCGCAAATTTGCACCTTTCCTAAGGGGTACAACCATGGAGCTTATTACATACAACTCTGCACCCTTAAGGGTGCAAAATGTAGCTCACTGCACCCTTAAAGGTGCATAATGCTTCTTTTGGTGTAAATTAAGTTGTACCAATAAAGGAGCTCCCAGTGTTGCATTTGAAGGGCGCAAAATTGAACCTTTTGTTCTTAGTGTGTATCAGAGGTAGACGAGTCCTGATTTATTGACGAAGTTCATATCAGAGTTAGAAGATTATAGTATCGCAAAATGTTCCTTTATAACAGAGTTCTGTCCTGTGGACGAGGTTTATATCAGAGTTATACGAATTGTGATTTTTAACGAGTTTTGTGTTGTAGAAGAAGTTATTTCCAGACTTAGTCGAGTTCTCAAGTCTCAAGGAGCCATTGTATTTTTGTTCTTTTCTTTACCATACCGAAGTTATAGACCTCTGTCCCTTTTTTTTCTACTTCAGTTTATCCTGACTATCTTCTATATTTAGTACCGCTCGCCCTCTTAATCATACGATTTGACACTGTTCAATTTGTTATCATTTCATTCAGTTCCTAATCTGAGACCTTAAACTTCCTGTTACAAAAGACCTGTTGAAGAATGTCACTTTTATACCAAGAAGGTCAACAAAATTCCATGTATAAGAATTCTCTTAATGTTTTAGTACCAAATGTTTCTGGACGTGTGTACAATAATAATACGTAAAATGTACAAGTTCCCTAGTCGACCCGTCGGGGTTTGTCTACGCCCGGGGGGGGGGGGGGGCTAACCTAGGTAGACTTTTATGTGGTATGTATATGCACGAGGGGTAAACAGCTGTCCTAAGGGGTTTTTTAAAAGTTATTATTGATGTCATTATCATTTTCATGATGATAATGATGATTAGTATATCATTATGTTCTTCATTTTTGAGAAAAGAAAATAGCTCATTGCTTTATTTCATGTTGCACCAGTTGTCGTCTGAACTTTTACCTTTGGTAGTCCATAAGCACATTATTTACACTATCTTTGGCTAACATTGGCATTGACACACTAAGCAATATTAAGCGGATGTATTACTCTTATTTTCAAATTTAAAGTGTACACGAAGTAATCGGTCATCATATCTGCAGATAGAAAGCATAAGCGCGTCTCCCTAGTAATCGATTGTAGAAATCAGCATATACCAAATTGACTTAATTTTTGGCGGGTAATGGTAGTCATAGCGAGACTCGATGTTCGTTCGCCTACGTCTCGTGCAATGGAGGTATTGGTGTATCGCAGGCGCCAAGCAATGTCCTTCGTCTATTGTTATAGCGCTGTGCTATACTGTTTGACAAGGTCTATGTCACATCAGCGTGTATATATATATATAGACCTACGCTGCTTGTAAGACAAGCGTCTGCTGAGTGCGAGTTTATGTTGATTTGTTATTATAAGAAATGAAAATAAGTAACATTGCTATCAATGTACAGTCTCATAAAACAACTGTCTGGATACGAC
Source organism: Echinometra lucunter (assembly GCA_029962745.1). Taxonomy (NCBI): domain Eukaryota; kingdom Metazoa; phylum Echinodermata; class Echinoidea; order Camarodonta; family Echinometridae; genus Echinometra; species Echinometra lucunter. Next base: position 12,820,103 of record CM057154.1, read on the forward strand.
ACTGACGTCATCCCTTTTGTGTGTCCCTCATTCATTCTAAGTAGAAAACCTTGATAGAGCTAGTTGTTTGTGTGATGCTTACTCTGTATCTTAATTGGGTCGGGCTACACATACGTTATGATATTCCAATATACAAATTGACTCATAATCATTACTAGTTTTTGTTCTACTCTTTTGGTCTATTTACTGTTAATTCACTGCTTTTCACACGGTTCGCCTGCTTTTTATATAACGTCGATTGTGATAACTGAGATTATGGGAAAAACCTTTGGAAAGAAAACACACTTCAGTAATATTCACTGGCTGACAGCGCGAACGAGTGAAATCTTTTCCTTTAGAAAACATGATACTTGTGATTTTAAAGGCAAGAACTGAGGTATCAATATTACCATCTTTGTTTTTTTTTATAAGATATTTGAAAGAGCTTCATTATTCAGATGATTCAATAATTGTGGATTAACCCTTTCGATTTCTTTGTTCTGTATTTGATTTGATTTGATTTGATTTGATTTGATTCGATGTGATTTATTTGTTCTCCACTTATGGGTTGGATTGCCGTGGTCAGCTAATAGCTGTTTTTTTTTCCCCCAAAGGTTTCAAACCAAAAGGTATCAGATTATTCCTGTTTTATTTATATCAGTGAATAATCATATTAAGGATCTGTATCATTTATATAATTAATATTTTTAGGATTTTTTAAAATATTGAGTATCCTGCTGTTCCACTTTGCTTTTGATTTGCGTATTATCATAATTACATTCCAAGCTACAATGTCATTTGTTCCTACAAATTATGTTAAATCGTAATGTAGTTTATTTGGAACCATTTAAAATGAAATTCTAATTTGATGGAAATTAAAACATGATGGCATCATCTGTTATCAAGAATTGAGATCATTATCACGGAAAATATATCAACAGTTTATAAGATCATGACAATTATGGGCAAGCGTTAATGCAGAATTTCTATCCTATGGATATGCCAGTTATGATAGCATCAAAATTGAATGAGGATTTAGTAATATTCTTCGTAATGCAGTGACTATGGGGAACGGACAATCCAGGATGATATGACAATTTATTTATCATCAAACTGCCATTATTTCAAGGTCGGCTGATGATCTCTCTACTAACAACAAGTTTTCCTAAATGGTAGGAGGTCGGCTAACGTTCTCTAGTACCAAGCTGCATTTAGTTTGATTTCGGCTGACGATCTCTCTGCTACCACCGACCTGCCTTTGGTTTAAAGTCGGCTGGCGATCTCTCTGCTACCACCGACCTGCCTTTGGTTTAAAGTCGGCTGGCGATCTCTCTGCTACCACCGACCTGCTTTGGTTTAAAGTCGGCTGGCGATCTCTCTACTAACACCAAGCTGACCTCTGGTTTAAGTTCGGCTGAAGATCTCTCGACTACCACCAAGCTACCTTTGGTTTAATTTCGGCTGACGATCTCTCTACTACCACCAACCTGCCTTTGGTTTAATTTCGGCTGACGATCTCTATACTACCACCAAGCTACCCTTGGTTTAAAGTCGGCTGAAGATCTCTCTCTACTACCACCAAGCTACCTCTTGTTTAAGTTCGGCTGACAATCTCTCTACCACCATGCTGCCTTTGGTTTATGGTCGGTTAACGATCTCTCTACTACCACCAAGCTGACCTCTGGTTCAAGGTCGGCTGACGATCTCTCTGCTACCACCAAGCTGTCTTTGGTTTAAAGTCGGCTGACGATCTCTCTACTACCATCAACCTGCCTTTGGTTTAAGTTCGGCTGACGATCTCTCTACTACCACCAAGCTACCCTTGGTTTAGAGTCGGCTGACGATCTCTATACTACCACCAAGCTACCCTTGGTTTAAAGTCGGCTGACGATCTCTATACTACCACCAAGCTACCCTTGGTTTAAAGTCGGCTGACGATCTCTATACTACCACCAAGCTGACCTCTGGTTTAAGGTCGGCTGACGATCTCTCTGCTACCACCAAGCTGTCTTTGGTTTAAGGTCGGCTGACGATCTCTCTGCTGCCACCAAGCTGACATCAGGTATAAGTTCGGCTGACGACCACCAAGCTGACCTCTGGGTTGAAGTCGGCTGACGATCTCTCTGCTACGACAGATCTGTTAATTATTTTGCTAGCAGCAATTTTCACTGGTGTAATTTTGGCCTGTGGATTAATTTGCTACCTCTAACCTACCAATGTATAAGGCTAGTTGACAATATCTGTACCACGACTAAGTTGCTTTGGTAAAAAAGGGGGGGGGGATATCTGAGTCCGTTTCATTACGTGGAGGTTGTCACTGGTATGAGGTCGGGTTACGGTTTTTCTATACTACTATCGGGCTGCCTTAAATTTTGGTTGGCTGACGATCGCATTTCAATAATCGAGCTTACATTGGGATAAGTCACTCAAGCTACTAGTTGTAATAATTTATCGGCTTATGATCTACCACCAAGCTGACTTAGGCTAAGGATAGTTGTACTACCATCAAGTTGTCATTGGTATAAAGATCAACGAGGATTACTATACTACAACCAAACTCGCGTCGAGAATTTCCCCATGACGTTCGCTCTAATGTCATCACACTGCCTTTTCTCCTGGAATGAAAGCCTCGCCAATCTGTCATTGTTAGTAAGCTAGGTCGGTGGGACTTTCGTTCGATTAGAAGATGGCAGAACATAACATCTCCCGTGTTGACGGACCAGATACATCATCAACTTAGAAGACAGTAATCCTATAAAATTAGTAACCATTATAGTAATTTCTACTACATGGGAAACTTGATTATATAAAAATAAACTATCGTGCGTCTACCTCTAGCATTATTCGGGACCTGATCTTACCGTGGTACAAGTTAGTATAAATTAAGGAATAGTTGATGCGATGGACGGAAACTTATTTCCTTCGTAAAACAAAGGCCTGTATTTCTTAAGCGAGCTAACTTTGATGCAGGTTATTTAAGACATTAACCAAGATAACTGAATAAAGTCGGTGGGTAAAGTAAGTATACTATTTTATGGAGTGCCATGTAACATCTTTTCATCAGTTTATGCTAAAAAAAAACAACTATAATTCTTTCAATATAAATGACCAAATAAAAACAGATTGTTTTGAAATCAATGGCATTGATTGTTTTCATTTCATGACTTGTTGCCTTAACAAGTCTATTCATTTAATTAAGAGAATGACGACGGCCGCACGAGAAACTAGTGAACTATTTCAAACAAGATTATACTTTATGCTACGTTTTCAGCTTATATTAGGATGAAAAATCTATCGCTTCCAGCTGTACGGACATGGTTCAGAGTTTATTCGCGGTTTTTGTTTGTTTCTTTGTTTTTTAGACGGCTTTAATCAAAACAAAATCAAGATCCCCGAGTCCTGTGTCCTGACACATATTCAACTAAGTGAACGGGACACATTTGAATACCCTGGATGTACACGTACATTTTCTTCCTGGCTCATACCCCCCCCCCCCGAAAAAAATATAATTTTACTGCGATCTTTACTGGAAATCCACTTAAATATGGGAAATACGTCGATATTCTATAACACTGCCTGATCTTTTTAAATACAAAGATGATCACGAACATATCAGCAGATCAGTATACAAATTAAAATGGGTACTGCATTACGATAGCATCATAACTTAATTCTTTCGAACCGCTTACTAGGAATTCACCTTTCCTCCTTCTGTAGTATTTGCACAAAGTAGACTGAATTAAGGTTTTACAGGGGCGTTTTTTCCATCTGTCTGCAACACTTTCCAAGGCTCGTCCTTACTAGACATGTGGTCTGTACCAGCTGCTTCTACAGGGGAGGACACGGTACAAGTCTTCTCCATTCTACCATCATTTACCCGAAATTTGACCCAGAAATAGCTTTTCATCATTGCTTTGCTACACAATAGAATTTATCACTGTAACACCTCCATTGTGTTTGCATGATTCAGGCCAATTAAATCATCATAGCGCCAGACATCCAGGCAAGTTTATTCAAGAAAGAATTCCAGTCCACAACTCCGTAGGATATCACGTGGGATTGAAATAATTGTAACAATAACTATATACCTCGCCATGGGTCCCCTGTAAGGGATATATGGCAAAATACATGCATGGAAGGTGAAATATAGAGAGATGTAGATATAGCGGCAATGTAACAGTGAATACACATAAAGATCGTTGATGAATGAGGCTCAAACGGATATAGATTACTCAAGAATTCTGAAGAAAGGTGGCTAGGCCAGGGGCGGCGCCAGAGTATTTTGATGGGGGAGGGGGGCAAGATGACCCGCGGCAAAGGTGCACCAGCGAAAAAGGCATTTAAAAATGGGGCACTACCAAAGGTGAACATGACAATTGAAAAAAAAAGCGTTTTGAGGCATTGGTATACCCCTACATTCTAAGGATCCCTTTTTTTTATTTTTACACATCTTTTACAGTTTCGACATAATAACTAGTAGTTGTTATGACTGCTCTGATAACTCATAATTTGCGAGCGAGCAAAAATACTAAGTATTTTTTTGCTGAAGACCACAGTATTTGCATTATTTACACGTGCGTGACTTGATAAAGATGCAGCAAAATCATTTTGCGGTTCTTCCTTATCATTGTCATTTTCATCTATTAACCCCGTCGCTTTCCTTATTAACCAAGCTATAATGTTTAATACATTTTTGAGGTCTCATCACGACCAATATTTTACTAGAGAAAAAAGGTAAAAAGTGAAAGGAGTTTGAATTTGAAGAAAAATCTCGACATAAACAGAAGGATAGATAAAACTTTATATTATGGTTACAACACACTTTATACATGCCTCAGTCATGTCAGTGAGATATAAGTAAGTGCGAGCGAGCGTAGCGAGCGACTTTGGGGTGGGAAAGGGAAAATCATCTTCATTGCTTCAGTTCAGTGGCACCATACGTACGTTCTTATTAAAATTTTGGGCGATGGGGGTTATGCCAGAATGGAAAAGGGACACATCAGAAAACAAAAGGGGCACTTGTGGCACCTATAGCAAATTTACGGAAGGAGAAATAGGACATACCCTACTAGCAAGGAAAAGGGGCATTTTTCAGAAGTAAATTAGGGCATGTATCAGATTTCAGATAGGGTACCTGCCCAAATGGAAAGAGGGAACTTATCAGAGATGAAAGGGGGCATAGTAGAAGGAGAATTGCACCATTAGAACCGAAAACGTGCAGTCAGAGGGGCACTTATCACATTTCAATAGGGGCATTCATTTAAAGCGATAAGGGCACACTTTCCAGAAAAGAAGCGCTATGAAAAAAGAAATGAAAGGATCAATAATCAGGGACCCGTCGTATAAAGAGCTGCGATTGATTCAAATAAATCACAACTATGAGAGTGATCTCAACTCCTATCTCTTAAGTAAACAGTTGAGATCAATCTCCAAGTTGCGATCGATTTGAATCAATCAAAACTCTTTATAAGACGGGGCCCTGGTGTAAAAAGGGAGCACTTCCGAGATTGATATAAGAATGGCGAATTATATGAAGAGGAAAGGGCACTTACTAGAAAGTGAAAGGGCACTAATCTAAAAAAAAAAGAAAAAAAGATAGGCCCATGAAAGAAGAAAAAGAAGGCATTGAACGGGTGTAAAAAAGGGCATTTTTTCGTGGGTAAAAGGGAGCATTTTTTGGGATGCCTGGAAAAGTGGGGGCATTGTGACCTCCTGCCCCTGGCTCCGCCGCCTCTGCCCACAGGTGAGTTTATTAACGTTTTAAATGAATAAATAAGGATATTATATAGTTGCACAACCCTGACCGCTTCTTCTCATTGCTTTTTTTTTTTTTTGATCACTTGAAAAATCATAGGGGCGGTCACCCTCTGCCCCCCCCCCGGGCTAAGCCCTCAAAATTCAGTTGAGGCACAATCCCTTCCCAAGAGTAATTACTTTTAAGTTAACGGCTGCGAAATTGAGCAACCGTTGATTACTTCTTATAAATTCTTTTTTTTTTTTTAAGTTTCGTCACTAATTATTCGGACCTGTTGCTCTAAAATCTCCCTCCTCAATCTCTCTCCCTCTCGCTCACTTCGTCCCATCTGTAATCTAGCTGTACTTTTCGGTTAATTTCTCTCACTCTTCTCTTTAACTCTTCTCTACATCTTTCTATGCGTCTCTCTCCTCCTTATTTTGCGCAATCTAAAACTTGTCTCTACTATCGTCTAATTCTCATCTGTCAATATCATCCTCACGCTCTCTATATCAGAAAACCAGAAATTAAACTTTCGTCTTTAGTCTTTTAAGAATTCGCCAGTTTCTGGTGTGGTTCTACACAACTTCAAATATATAACACAAACCATAGATAAAAGTTTTTTCCATTAAACTTACATATGCTAGACGTTTGTTTTGTTTTGTTTTGTTTTTGTATTTCTTTAACGAAACAAACAAAAAAGAAAGACGAGTAGACAGAAGGAGGGGCGACGAAAAGGAGAAATAGGAAAGGAAAAGGAAGAAAAATAAGAAAAGAAGAAAAAAGGCAGAAAAAGATAACAGGAGAGAAAGGGAGAAAAAAAAGAAGAGGAAGATGAAAAGAAGGAAGATGAAAAGGAAGATGAAAAGAAGGAAAAATACTAAGAACAAGGGAAAAAATGAGGAAAACAATCAGCTTAAGTGTGTTAAAGGAAATAATACCAGATTTTATACCCTCTAAGGAGAAAAACAATACAAAAAGAAACACTAAATGCTACTTTTTAAAATAGAAATATATATATCAGTTATATTTATTTGGCTTTAACTACAATGGATGCATATTACATCCTATTCCAAGAGCAAACATGATGGAACAGATGGTACAGAAGTTTATATTTATCCTTATACAATTTCTTTTGAAAGGTATCTAGATGTTATGCAAATAATGTTGATTTACACCATATAACAATACATATGTACCACAATAGTAGAGATGACAACTTTTTGCTTTGACAAACCCCCTTTTTAGTGAAGGAAATCATGACAAAAAGAAACCACCGTCTTGTGCTACATAAGGTACTGTCCATTATGTCAGGTCTATACAATGAAACCTTGTAACAAAGACGGTGTTATACCATACATGTATGTTTATTTAACATGCAGCATTATGCATTTTCGTCTTTTTTCAAAGCTATGAAAAGAAATCCCAAAGATTTTTTTGTTCATGAAGTATATAAACTTGCTCTATGGTTCTTGCCCTCATGGCACTTGCTATCAAGTAGGTGGTAATAGGCCTTTACACTGTGAACATATGAGCTGAATGAATGAAGTAATTTTGTGTACAATCAATAGGAAATGCACCCCCACCCCCTTTTCTTTACTCCTATTATTATATTACAATCAATCAATTTCTGCTCATATAGGCGTAACGACAAGTTCCATGACATCTGCTCCGGTGACAACTGCTCTCATGGAAAATCTGCACATTAAGCCAAACATTTACCTTAACCCCAAACCTAACACTAATCTTTATCCTTATCCTCACACTGTTCTGAACGAAACCCCTATCCCAAGCCTAACCCTAACCCTAACCCTATATCTTCGGAGAAATTAAGACCGGAGCAATAGTTGCAGGAGCAAATGTTGTGCCACTTAGGTTTGACTGCACCACAAGTATTTAGAAGAAATTACCTTATATCATTTTTGATGTTTTTCACAGTTATTGTAATCACACATATTACAGAGATATTAAGTTACAGGTAAAATATGATACATAAATACATATACCTTTCTCATGAATGTAACAAATACTTTAGCCTTTTCTGTAATGTGCATGCAAAATGGATGAAAAAAAAAAGACAAAAAGGGTTGATAAAATAAGGCAAGATCCCCTCTGTAACATAGAGTGCTGGTCAAAGTTTCGTTACCTTCAACTACATGCCCATGGTCCAGCATGGCAACTTTCTAAATAATGTGTTGATGCAAGTTTTTCCTAGACATTTAGATTTTAAAAACTTTAATCCTAAAACAGAATCAAGCCTTCTTTACATTTTCAGGTTATGTCTGTACAATCATGTACATCACTTTAACGGATATAACGACAATGGGGCAGCTGAGAACTGTCACAAAGAATTGTATGGAAAGCCCGATAAGAAGTAGGTGAAGGGGTCTATAATCACAGATGTATTATAACTAGTTTGTCTTCTACACTTAGCTTTTACATAAGTATCAACCAAATCATTGAATAGTTGTTTCTGTGGCCAACATTGTATTCATTGTCAAATATAAATACTATTTACATTTAGATATGGTTTCATATCTCTATGTGAGTAGTTTAAAATATAGTATGATTCTAATTAACGCTATGACTAATGCATTCTCTCACTCCCATATACCCTGTTCCAATAGGCCATGGGTTATTTTTTTAGATGGTACTTGATGTGTTAGGCACCTTATCAAAAGTCAGAGCCAATTTGGAATGCAGCCTTTAGCGTCTTTCCCACTCAGGGTCTTTTCCCCTCTGATCCTCCCGTTTCTCCGTAGACAAAACAACAGGGGATCGGGAAAGCTGATGTAAAAGAACGGTCGCGGAGAAGACGATCAAAGACGTGGGACGAGACCTTTGATAAGCGGCCTTAAAAATTTAACTTCTCTTTTTCTACATGTACAGGAAAGAGCACTCAGCACAGACATGATTAAAGACATTCAGCAGATGATAAGACATGTATCTTCATCTCACTTTTCTTCATGAAATCATTCCACCTCATCCCTGGATTTCTTTGACATTATGATCTTCCCTTAACCTTGTCAGAGGTTGGAATTTTTATTCTCTACAGTACTAATCATGGACTGCTAAATACACACTTCTCCAAAACTGACAGATCTTTTAGTTACTTCACGTTTTCAAATGCTGCACAACCTTTTTGATCAAGAAATTTCTTGAAAGAAATAAAACAATGTGACTGTAACCCAAATATAGGCATATCGGAATAATACAGAATCCCACGATCATTTGACAAGAATCAAACATCATGTTGCTGAAAATGATGTGGCTACATGGCCATGCTATTATAAATGTCCCTTAACTCTGTGCGTTCAATTACAACCTTCTGCCACAGTATTTCTGGAGAGGTTGACTTACCAAGATCTTCAGGTTTATTTGTCTACAGGTGATTATGATGTAGCTAATTAAGACTGGGAGTCAATTGGTATGCAGATCCTTTGTAATACACAGTGGAAATCCTTCCATCAATTGTTTCCTATTATTGTGCCGATCGGCACTCTTGGCAAATGAAAAGTTAAACCATATTACTTGAGAAGCTGCCAATAGAGGGAAATACTGAACAGTCAGTCTGCAGCATGTTTCAAAAGCACTTATTTTACAAAACTTGTATGCATGTCCAAGTGACATTTATGAATATTCATGAGCAGAAGGGTATGGTAGAAAACTGCCAATTACTTTGCTTTCTCAGAACGGATTTGGATGATTTTTATGCAAAAACTGAAAAAGAAGAACAATTTACCCAGTTTAACTTAAAATTGAACAATTTGATTGAGAAAACTTTTCAAAATAAATCAATCATTCAAGCATCAGAATAAGCTATATAACATTGACGAAAAAGGGTGAAAAAATATTGATCCTGTATCTTCCATCACAGCAGTTCTTAGCTCAATGGAATCGTGACAGAATTCACCAAAATTCTGATGATTTAGCTTTCAATCCAGTTAGAGAGCAAGGCAAAATCAGGCAAGATTATTATCAAGCATGGTAAATGTCTTATTGAATGATGCAATGTGATTGGTTCATGGGCTATGCCACTACCCTCTGATTGGTCCGTTCATCAATCACATCACACCAGGTTTCCCCCTCTTCTTCTTCGAATAGGGCAGTGGGTTCTGAATGTGCAAAGGTGGTGACTCTCCTCTACACGGGGCCTCCATTTAATGTCTTATGTGGAGTGTTTTCCACTATAACATAGTCTGCATCTATGAAACAGGGGAGGGGCACGTTAACACACAACCCAAGCTTCAGTCATCGACTTGAAGTGGAATCGAAAGTGAGATTTTTGGTTCGACATGCCGACGCTTTAATGACTGAGCCGACTCGCCCTCTTATATGTATCTACATCTAAATCTGAACAAAAATAGTCATGTTATATATGTCAATGGGAAGTACAACTACCTTAATTGATCAGCTCTAACAATGAATTTGATTCAGAAAGTTTGCTGACCCCTTGCAATTGTCTCAAACTTTCATGAAAACTCGCTAGCGAAAGCCTGCTCTTTCAGCTCATTAACGGCACACTACGGTCCGACTGTGAAGGAGCTTCCATTTCAAGTTTGTTTTGACTGCTCTCTGAAGAAGAATATATCTTTGACATCCGTATGCTTCAATAATTTATCCAAATATGAAAGGACAATCTAATTACTGTACATTAAAAAAAAATAACATATGTTTGTTTTCATTTTTTTATTCTTCATGCAGCATTACCATCATATTCACTAGAAACTTCATCCACTATGTACCCTTTGTGGTAATGGAAGTAAACTCATCATTGGTTTAAAGCTTTCCACTCATGGTAGCATGTGTAGTGAAGGGTTCTCACTGGTCAGCTTTATCTCATCTGTATTATGTCTTTGAGTTGTTCACTGTCAGCTGTCTGGCTTGGACCCACTCTTGCTTAACTGTGTGAATGAATAACATTAACAAAAGGGAGGAGAAAAAAATAAATGTATAAGCAGTGCTGAATATCTCTACTGGAATACATGAAGCAAGATATAAAAAGATATATACAAAGTCAAGATCTAAATGTATTTTCAAACTATATTCTTTTTCACAACTTGGTATTCAAAATATTCAAATTATTCTGATACCACAAGACTCAACACTGACAGGTGCCTGGACACATGCCCCCCCTCAAACCCCCCCCCCATAAAACTGAACAATTTTTAAACAGCGCTCAATACACACAAGAGCCCAGAATTTCCATCCGGACAAACACTGGTTTCAGAGAAAATGCAAATAATTTTTTAACACTACATTAAATACAAGAACAAACATGAATTACCCAACCCTACTGCTTGCTAAATATGAGAGAATAAAGAGTAGAGAAACTCCTGGAAGTGCTTGTAGGCAAGCAAGGCTTTTAATGAATCTCTCTTTCATATAATTCCATTTTAAAAATGTATGAAAGTGGTTTATTCTGCCTCGTTATATGTATGGTCAAATGCAAATACATGTGTTAGTAACAGTTAGGAGTCCATGCCAACATCTTCATATCAGCACACAAACATAGAGATATATGGGGAAAATATACAGTCTGACCTTGCTTATCCGGCTGTGTTGGGACCGGTGCCCAACCGTATAAGTGAAATGGCCAGATATGAGAGTAATGTAGTGGGACACCTTTTCTATGAAAATATAGAGGGTAGAGTGGTCTATTTGATGTAAAATATCTATTTCCTTGGTGTTGTCGATGATTGTAAATGATCAATAATATCTCTCTGTACGTGATGAAAATGAAATAAAATGAAATGGAAAATTGCCCACGACGTTTCTGTCTCCCAGACTTTAAGGTGAATTGGCAAAAGAGGGAGCTGGCCGGGAGACGTGGCTGGTTAATAGAAGAGTCTGGATAAATGAAGGCCGGATAAACGAGGTTGGACTGTAATCAAATGCATATCTGAGGCTAGTATCAAATGGGAAGGCTGTACAATTATGAAATGTCATATGAAGTGCTACATGTAGACTCTGAAGGGCAGAGTATTGATTGAAACCATGTTATTGCAATGGGCACATGTATACCTGGTTAATTGAATTACAAGCTAATAGGAGCTAGTCTCATCCCTTGCTCAATAAACGGTGTACTTGTGTATTTGAATAACTTTACAAAAAATTATTTACCTCTGACCTAAGCACTGAAAACCCAAATTTAATTCCATTTCCTCACCTACCAGCTAAACATGTAGATACACAAATTCGATACACTATAAGATCAAAGGTCATCTACACAGAAACATCCATTAACCTGTTCATTACCGAATTCTCATTCCCAAAGGCTTTATGATGGAGGCACCGGGTTCCAGTAGCCAATAAGTTAAATTCATTTGTACAAAACAGAAAATGATTTTCCTCCTTTCTTTGGAGAATATCAATGAAATATCTTCTGGACATGTGACTTTCCATTTTTTCTTTTTATTTCATTACATTTTCATGAAGAATCATTATAGTACAAGTCATATACTGGGTGTCACCTGGGCCTGGGAGGGGAAAAATCCAAGGGACGGAGTGTTTTCCACTGAAACATAGCCAGTGTCTATGAAACAGGGGAGAGGCACGTTAAACACACAACGCAGGCTTCAGTCATCTGCCCAGAGTGGACTCGAACCCACGATCTACGGTTCGACGGGCAGATGCTTATACCCACTGAGCAAACTTGCCTCCTCTAAGCCAACTCGCCTTGCAAGATAAAGACTAAGTAAGCCCATAAAGGTGCTTTCACATATGAGGCGACTTTGTGTCACCACTTTGTGTGCCACACATTTTTTGTGTTCAGATATGATGCGGCTTTGTGTCGCCACTTACGCTAATGGATGCATCAACTCTCAAATAGGAGAGCATTTTGTCAAAACTTGCGCAAACAATCTCATGGCAACAATTTTTTAGAAATTTGATCACCCCATAGAATTTCGTCACCCCATATACCACACAGACCTGTACACAAAAAATGTGTGCACACAACATGGCACCACAAAGTTGCTTCATATCAGAACGCACCTTAAGAAAAATGAATCGACTTTACATGTCTGTCCCTAGAAAATTGTACCTTAATAATTTTTTGAAATATATGTCTTGAGATTTGCTACCATCAGATTAAAAGTAGCAATTCAAGTAAACTGATAGTAAGCAAATAATCACCGTTGGTGAAGGTGATGGTCAAACTATCACTTCTGAGGCGATCTTGACGTAGCTATCTTTCCAAAGCGAAGCTGAGGAAAGATAGCATGTACATCTAGATCGCCGAGGAAGTGATAGTTTGTCTCATTGCCTGAAACCAGAAGGTGATTATATGCTTTATATTCCACATCTGAAACCATTTAACTGTAAATAAAGAACATGATATTTTCTTTTCTATGAGAAAGAATTTGGTTAAAAAAAAAGAAGAAATGCTTAATTAAGGAAAGTACGTTAACAACATTCGCGCACTCCTGTTTTAGCACGTATTTTGTGACGGTGCACAGTACGCGCGTGACTTGCTTGGCCTCAGCTGCTCAACAAGTATTAAGCTAATTGTGACATCACAAAAGAAGCAAAGATGATTTGATGGCAAAATTGATGGCAAAAATCACAAAGGGGTCACGCAGTTATATTTCGCGCGTACCCCAAAATACTGATAATGCGTTGTGACTCTGTGGACTGAAGTGATCAGCGAAACACAAAAAATGCCATCACTGCTTCACTGCAAGGTCACATACTTTTTTTTTTATCGGGTTGATTGATGGTGATCTACTCTTTATCACGTGATTCACTTTTAACCAATCCTACAGCAACATTTTTAGTATTCAATTCAATTTCATTTATTTCATTCTCATAAAAAATACAATAAGATCAAATACGGTATAAGTGATAAACAAAATTAGAAAATGAAAAAGGGAACTACATGAATAAAGCCCTTGGGCCTTGTCTTAGCATAGTTCCCTAGTATAAATTCATAACATAAAATGAAATTAATACACAAATGAAAATAGAAACATAAAAAAAATGTAAAAAAAAAAATGTAAACATGAACAAAATATAATATAAATAAACAACGGAAAATCAACTATACATATTTATCGGAAAGAAACTGCTTCAGCATTTTTTTAAAGGAATTCATTGACTTGCATTTTGAGATATATATGGGAATTGAGTTCCAAATTACAGGAAAATTATGACGAACTGATTTCATTATGTTATTAGTTTTTACGGGCCATAAGTGAAAGGAATCCTTAAAACGTGTACTATGATTATGAATTTGGTAATTTAGGGTGAACATTTGAGAAATATTAAAGGGTAATTTATTTTGAAAGTAAAAGAAACCAAGGAGAGCAAGGGAATAAAAGTACAAATCAAATATATTAAGGGTTTTCAATTTTCTAAACAATGGGGCAGAATGGGCACGGTAAGGGCATCCTAAGCATATGCGAAGGGCTTTTTTCTGTAATTTGAATAATTTATCTAATTTAGTTTGACTACAACTGCCCCAAACAGCAACGCAATAATCAAGGTATGAAAGCATAAATGAATTGTAAAGTAGTATTAATGCAGAAGGGGGAAGTGACTCTTTTAATCTATACAATATACTAATACATTTAGATACCTTTTGAGTGACCTTCTTGACATGTGTGTCCCAGCGCATATTATAATCAATATGAACCCCAAGAAAATTAACACTATTAACCTTATTCATTGGAACATTATCGAGTTTTAGAAGTAGCCTGTCAAGGGAATCAGTTAAGTTAGACTGCCTATTGAAGAATGTAATGTAATTTGTTTTACTAGGATTTATCAACAATCTGTTTGATTTGAACCATTTGGTAATACTTTACCTATTTCATTATTAATGCTATTTTGTAAATCAGGAGTATAAGATTGGGTGTAAATCAAAGTGGTATCATCAGCATACATAATGTAATCAAATTTATATGTGAAATATAATTTAAGATATCGTTGAGAGATAGAATGGGATGCTGACATGGATATCTTTACTTACATGTTTGATTACATCTACCCAGTCCCAGCCTCGAGGTCTTTCACCTTTATAATCTAAACAGATAAAAGATAACAAGAAAATACATTACATTCACAATCGAAAATCTATTTAGGTATGACTTGTGTCTATTGCTCTTTGCCACATTTATCAACTGTGGATTAGTGGCTTAGCTACAGGTGCTCCCTACTTCCCAACTGAAAATGAGACACACACCAAATAAATCATTTGAAAAATATGGTATATCCAACCATTTAGAAAGAAAGGAAAGGAAGTTAAGAAAGGCAAGAGGAAAAGGAACATGACGAAATGTACCAAGATAGGTACTCTCTCCCCTCAGGCATGGATCACATTTGACTGACAATGGAAATGAGATTTTTATGAAAGGTTTACCCTACAGGTCCTCTAAAGCCACAAGCATACAGGTACTCTCTCATACAGCCATATTGTAGGGTGTGCCTTTCATTGTAAATCTAAACAATATTAGTGGTGAAATGAGATCTAGGCCGGAACTGGTGGTCATGTGAATTTTACTTAATTAATCAATCTTATTTAGTACCTTTACATTCAAAGAAAACATACATACACTCGCTGTGGATGTACTTTACCAATAATTGCCTATTAAGCCCACTGCACACTATACGATCGACTGCCACCAGATTTTCGAACATATGGCATTTTGCATTGAATATAAAAATTCAAACATGTAAAATAATCTTATTTGAAGTTCAGAATAATGAAAGAAATACTAAAATAAATTGAAATAGTGGTTAACTGCAAGTCTTGTGGTTGGAGTGAAGGCCAAATCGGCTTTAAATTGTAGCCAAATGCAAGATTGCTATAACCATGTCACTATGATTCCGAATTGAGCTCACTTTTATTCCTTCAGTGAGGCTCGTGAATAGCCTGGAATTTCAATTTTAGTACTCATACGACTATTTGAAACTTTGATGGTTAAGATTTTACATGTCTGAATGTTCATATCAAATGCCATAACAAATTTGTCCAAAATCAGATCGCAGATGGATTGTATAGTGTGCGATGGGCTTTACAGACCCCCCCCCCAAAAAAAAAACAAAACAAAA
Source organism: Echinometra lucunter (assembly GCA_029962745.1). NCBI lineage: Eukaryota > Metazoa > Echinodermata > Echinoidea > Camarodonta > Echinometridae > Echinometra > Echinometra lucunter. The sequence continues at coordinate 12,835,869 of CM057154.1, forward strand.
CAAAACAAAACAAAAACATGAAGGGCTAGAATCTGTCATTGATAATCTTGATCTGTATAGAAGAGATCTTACTTGTTCTTTCAGTAATCTTCCTCTTCTGAGCCTTGGTGAGTTGCTCTTTCTTCTCTTTGATCTTGGCTACCTGAGGTACATCAACAGTTTCTTCTTTTTCTTCCTGTTAAATCAAAATTCATTTCTGTTTTAATAGTGCACATATTCAAATGGATATGCATTACAATAATCTTCTACATGACAAATAAAAAAAATTGTATCAAGAAATAAGAGACATGAATCATATTTCAAAACAAACTTGAAATGACTTACATGCTTGACTTTAAAGCATAGAGGCATTTCCACAGTAAGGGAATTACAAATCACATTTTTAGAGTTTATGTCCTCATTTTGTACTCTGGCCCCCCCCCCCCTTCCTCACCATCTGACACTTTGTCAATATAGTGATTCTTTCACCTGAACTCTTATATTCCAACAATATTCTACTTACATTCATGACATTGTGGTAGTAACTGTATAGCATTGCGGAATTACCAGAGAATGTTGTCACTTTCAAATAACAGAAGTGTCATGTAAAATCAAACATGCATTACACCAATACTGACTAAGATGGTGGAATTCTTTGTTTTTTAAGCTTCTTTTAATCTAAAGATTTGGCTATTCAGGACTATCAAAGTGGGTTTTTTTTTCACTATAAATTTGAAGCTGATTGTGCTTCCCATGTGGAATTGCCCTTACATCACTCTGCATCATTTATGAAAGCAAAACCACAATACATCCACTGTTTTGCTTAAGAATCCTTACATGCTCAACACTGTAATTTGGTGTTCAACATTTGCTCCTACAATAAGTGTTCCATGTCTACTTCATCAAAGATATAGGAATAAGGTTTGGGTTGCCATTTTGGCTTAGGTCAGGTTTGGCATCACATTTAATTTTGGTTATACAGTCATTTTCAAATTTTGCATGATTTGGGCGGCTGATGAAAGTAGAACTGTGTAAGGAATAGCCTTTCATACGGCATGTTTTTGTTATTGACACGCATCAATGTGCTTTCTGAATCATCGTATTATGAAACGCTATTCCAGACACAATTCTATTCTCATACGTCGCCAAAAAGATGCGAAATTTGAAAATGACTGTATTTTAAGAAACAGGCATAGAATCAAAATTTCTTCACCAAATTTAATGATCTTGGTATCATTCTCTTCGGTACAAAGTGCTTCACGCAATGATGTAGAAAAATTTTTGAAGACAAAGTACTGAAAATCCGCCGTTCTGCTTTTTCTGGGACACATGATATAATATAGCATAGAAACGTGGAGGTAAAGGTGCAAAAAATACATAATGAGCATTTCTATTCACTTATTCCTACATGTATATCGACATGAATATCACAGTAGCAATAGGGCTATTTTTGCATGATTTAGGTATGGTTTGCATTATTAGTTCATTATCTAATTAGTTAATTATCACATGCATTATTTCACAGTTCCATATCATTATGTATTCATTGTGCTTTGACTTTTGTTTTGTGATAATTTGATTCATATGTTTTATTTTATGTTCTAGGACTTGCTGAAGAGCAGCCTTTTGACTGATGTAAATTTTTCCATGATTAAATACATTCACTCAAATAAATCGATCAAGGGACGGACTGCCAATGAGGAGTTTGGGGAGTTTTTCCAACAGGCCATCCAATGTATGGCTAGAAGGATGGTCACATTCAAAAGTCCCCAACCGAATTTCACATCCCACCCCCAAACAGGCAATTTGTCGCAAAGTTATTCAAGTTTCATAAGCGTTACGGATGGAAGGACGGACAAACGGCCGGGCACTGCTAAGGATCCCAATAGTCTCGCTCAACCTCGGTGACTCAACAAAAGCTATCAAGCCTAAACCTAACCTAAAACTTGCTTGCAGCCTTCTAATTCAGAAAAAAATACCTTTTGGACTGCTGATTCCTCCACACCTTGCATGAAGTCTTCTGCATTCTCTTTGGCAAACTCAAACAGAGTAAAGGTCATTGCACTATCTAGCCACTGAGTTGCCTATAAAGGACAAGAATGTCATTTAACTGTGATTGTGACACAAATTAAAACAGATTTACAAGCATTAACAGTAAACACCATCAAGAACTACTAGAACAAATACATGAATGTCATTGTCAGTAAGTCACAAACCTTACAACAAAGAAATTCAAGTGGTTTCTCTGAAGCAAACAAGAAGACAAATACAGGGTCAAGAATCTTATTCGAAAGAAATATTAAGAAAATAAAAGATAAACAAAACAATTCTGTTTTGTATAAAGTCACTTATTTTCTGTAAGCCAAGCATTAGAGATAAACTGCACAATGAAGGCAAATTCTTCACACCTGGAGGAATATAACACATTATATCAACTGCTTTTAGTAAAAAAAAAGTCATTTTAGCATAGGAATTCTTCCTACAATTCTTAATTTTCATGGGACATTGTTTTTAGTTTGTAGGACATCTAACTCATAATTACAATATGCCATCAGTTTACAGAGAGTTCACAAGTATTATCATATATTGTAATTTGTACCATAAACAGCACTTTGATAATTACCAGATATGCGAAGTTGTAACCCAAATCATTGACATGATTATTATTATTTCCAAACTGGCGAGTTTAACTTTACAAAGGAACTCTGTTTTCTACATTTCATTCATAAGCAATCAATAGGGAAAATCATATTTACCTCTTCCTTGATTCTGGATATGATATTTTCTTTTATAGTCCCAGAGCTAAAGAAAAACAAGACAAGAAATTGAAATGACTTAATTAATACTCTTTTTCGAACTTCACTTCATTTTGATAGTCCACATGAATACCATTGTCCAAAGAATAAGAAAGAATACATTAAAAAAATTTCTCAGTTAAATGATTCTGAGCTGGTGAAATCTTATTTTCCTTCGTAGATAGGATATAGTTCAACATATACGTACATGTAGGTTTCAAACACAATTTTATCAAGAATTTCTGATCCATATTTTGAAAGAATGTGAAAGTCTAACAGTGGTTTCATGATCACTACAAGTTTTGATTTCTATCAAATGAAGACATAATGCTCTTGTATAATTACCACAGCTTTAACATGGCTCCTATCATACAGCTCAAACATTCAAGGAATTTCTCTTTACAGGTGACCATTACTCCTGGGCCCCTTTGCATAAAACTTACCATTGATGGTAACTCTGCCATCAATGGCAACTACCATGTTAACATTGCTCAATAGCCAATCAAATTCAGGGTTTCCATGGTAGTTACTATTGATGGCAAAGTTACCATCAACGGTAAGTTTTATGCAACAGGGCCCTGGGACTGCAAGCACCTCATAGAGATTGATGTCTTGCCAAAGATGCTGTAAAAAAGGGCTTGGTCAAATGTTTAACATCTCTTTTAAAGATGCTCAGTCGTGGGCTTTCATGGGGAATTTGACACAACGGGTACTTACCCAGTAACAGGTGTTGTCCATGAGTTTTATGACCAACAGACCTTATGTAATGCTCTGTATATTCCACCCTTTGCCCCATATGGCAAAGTCATTATCTCACTTTCCCTGGCCTAAGAATGTCCAAAGCAAGCCGAAGAATGTTTTGGTGGGACAGTTTGTTTTGCTGGGCTCCAGAAATGTAGCTCTATTACAGGTATTTCCAGTGCTTTTCACAAAGTCTGGTGTCAGCAAATTATGATTCACTCCCCATGAAAGCCCACGACTGAATGTCTTTAAAACAACCCTTCTACACCCTTAATTACTAAGGTTAACTCAGTACTGTCTCTTTCCTTTGTTCATCCAGTAACGAAAATCACTTCGCCACTACACTGTAAATACAAATTATTTTCTCTAATCTGTTACATCTGTATTATATATATGCCTAAGGCCTACAAATTTGAAAATGAAATAAAACATTAAAATGGAAAGGATACCAAATTGTGAATTGACTCCAGTGAGCTCTGACCTTCAGAATTCAGGAGGCAAAGCAGCTGAGTGGTAGAGGAGTGGTCTTTACCATCTAGGAGGTTCTGGCATTCTGGGTTAAAAATAAAACTGATGCTCCAGAGGCCTTTGTTGAAATGTTAATCTACAGTAACCAATTTCCTTCCTTTGATAGGATGTCTAAAGCACAGTCCAATTAATATGCTTACATGTGGTTATTGAAGAAAGCATCTAGATTGATGTCTGGAGGGGAGGATGGATAGTCTTCACCCCAACTCACTTCAAGTAAGAATGATTTGAAATCTTCATTTTCTCCAACCTGCAAGTAATTCAAAGTAAAAGAATTAGGTTTCATTCAACACCATCACAGCTTTCTATCAGGGGCGGATCGAAGGGGGGGGGGGGGGGGCAAATTGGCCGCACCCCCCCTCCCCCTCTTTAAAGAAAAATTGTAGGGTAAAATACATGTGAAAATGCAGAGGACCCTTTTTCGGGCAAAACAGACATCTGAAAAATTCTGGATCCGGCCCTGCTCTATGACTTGCCATGTTTAAGTATTTCCTGTGCAAGATTATATAAACTTGTCCTGGTCCATTTTACATTTTTGACAATTTGCAACTTTATTCCCATCATCACAGCTGTTTTTTTAGCTTATTTCACTTACTCTCTATTATCCTGATACACTGCATAAAAGAATTATATTAAACTGAAGTTACCTGACAAATACTTTGTATCAAGGGGGGCTTTAAACTATATTTTAGCCTTTTATGATATATTGTATCACTGAAAGCTTTAAACACATCTAAGGTGATTTTAAATAGATATACAATTACAATAAAACAACTGGCCTTTGCAGTATGTGCAATATTGCCATAATAAACGATGGGCATTCGGAAAATATTCTACCTAAAGAGTTGCATATTTACAGGATGTACACAATGAAAGATATTATACATGTAAAATAATAATAATAACCATAATTATAGTTTTTGTTGACCTACATTTATGGGGAAAGTCCATATGAATGGTATAACGTGGTAGATTCAAATGCATTGAGAGCCCAAAATGCAAGAATTGAAGCAACATTTTCTTGACAGCCCACATGTGGGCATCAATCTGGATAGCTTCATTTGACAGAGCCATTTTAATTCATGGTGAGATTCCATAATCAGAATGAATTGTACCAATGTTTTTTTTTTTAAGTATCCTAATGTGATGCCAGGTTATTTATAACATCACACACTGTCAGTTTTCAGAAGGTATATTTCTGACCCTTTGCAGGTCATATCTCCAGAAATTCTTCATGTTGAGATCTGGGATTATGGAATCAAATTGCATTTCTTGACACTGCAAAGTTCTGCAAATCCACTTTCTGTGTCACTTGATTAATGAAAGTAAAATGTACCGATCACCAAATGATATAGTGCTCTGTATGTTAGGGACTTCACATCACTATCTATACCATTCAAAATATGAGCTTTGAATATTACTTCTATAAAGAGGTAGTAGTACTGTGTGTGTACTCTTACGGTAATTAATTCAAAAGCGATTAGTGAGGTAAAATAGTCCATGTACATGCACACGTGGGCATGAAATAAACACATTTTCAGTAAATGCCCTTCACTGTGTGGTGTGGTCTTATGTTATCCTTTATTTTCTTATAACTCCTTAAGGCGCAAGAGATTTAATATCACATCCGTTTGAACGCATTCGGGATACTCTATTGTTCTGCTAATCCCTGTGACAAATGCGTTCGAACGGTCCCACACTCTCCCGAACGCACGGATTAACTCTAAACAAAGAAGTCAATAGAGAGGCGCTTAAGTACTGCGTTCGGAACGCGCTCGAACAGGATGCGTTCGAACGTTCGACCTATCTTTTTGAGTTGCAAGCACAATCAGAATAGTGGCCCGGAAATCGGAACACTGCCGCGTTTGCCCGCTCGATTGCCTGGCACAATCGCCGGGGAGATCGTGGTTCCGGCCAAGAGCAGACCGGTAGTTTTATCCCCCAACTCCGCTGAGGCGACATGTCGATGTCACACGATGCATGTCAATAGCTACGATAGTGTGACGCGATCTTCTAAAAGACAACTTTTTTTTCTTACTTTGCCCGTTAATGTTTTTTATCATCGTTATGATTATGATATTTTCATTAATACTTCTGATGTTACCAGTTATATTCCGTGTTACTTAAAGTTATATCACGGGGTGACCTGATTTCGCGCACATTTTAATTTTCTAACATGTCTAAAGAACTCAATTTCCAATCCATAATTTCTCAAGTTTTACCAAAGATTTTGATCAATTGACACCAAGAGAAAGCAAAGTCTTAGACTACAAATGAGCGCAAGAAGAAGACTTATTTACAGAGAGTTCCCGAGATATCGCGATCGCAAAATTCAATGTCGCATTGCATGTGCGCTGGAACTGGGAAAGTTTACAACAACAACAACAAAAAAAAAAAAACAGCGAGTCCTTATTTCGGGCACGGCAGTTTACAAATGGTTAATACAAAATAGAGATCCATAAAAGGCAAGACGATTGCATCAATAGCAATGCAAAATTCAGTGGAATTAAATGTGATCCTATTTTACGGACAATTATTTTGATGAAATTGCCACTTGAAACATTGTGAAATGAGGAATTTTAGACCCTTCTCGGTAGATATATATTTTTTTCGGAACGGACGTAAAATGCGGCAAAATTTGCCGATATTTCATTAATAACTTCCCAATTCCTTCTTCGATTTCAAAGAAAGGTTAGTCTATAGATCCCTACTCTTTCCGTTGGTGCTATCAGATTTTTCAAAATCTTTCCTAGTTTTGAGATATGGCCCGGTACGCGAAATATGGACATGCGCGAGATCAGGTCAGACTGCCATACAAGTCATGATAAAGCAATTCTTCTGCTATCATATCATTTCATACTGTAATTCATTATTTTGTCATTCCGTGTATTTTCAGTTTGATTTCTACTTTTGTTTGATGTTTGTAGCATAACACGGTGAAAAGCAATTATTTCATGTTTGTTTCACCGGGATGAGATTTAAGTCATGGACTTGCACACCCCATGAGAGAGAAAGAAAGAGAGAGAAAGAAAGAGAGAGCGAGAGAGAGCGCGCGCGTGCGCGCGAAACACCAGAGGACAGAAGTGAAAATTTGACAGAAGTCAAATGAATGTTGTCATATGGTTTTAATTATTTTTCATCATAAATAAGTTAATATCCGCTCCATGCAGTTTCCGGAAAATTTCAGCTTATTTCAAAACAATAAAGAAACTGGAAATTTGAAAAACGAATGTTGCACTAAAATTTCACATCCCTTGAATGTACACTTATAAACGGTTTGGGGAGTACACGCACGTTGAACGGAATGAAATCAGAAAGCGGATCGTAAATTAAGCCAAGTTTATCCAATATAATCATAATGAAGAGAAAACGATACATGAAACACCAGTTTTCTCGGGCTATTTAAGGTTCACAAAAACTAACGGCGGCCATTCCTGTCAACATGCAACCCGTGTCCCATGCAACCGATAAATGGTGTCATGTTTTAATTTCGACAGTATAGTCACTAACCATCCACTGAAATTATTTAAAGACAATTTGAGAACCTATAGAGAATGATTAATTTTCATAACACGTTTATGCAGAATCAGCTCTTGTCTGATTACTTCTCCATACAATTTACATTTGAATGACCTACCTTCGATATGGTATTGCACGACGAACAATTAGAAGTGTTCCCCTTTTTGGACGCGTGTAGTCTTTCTTTTCATTCATTTCAAAATAATTTCATGACACTGGAAACCCTAGCCTCTACGCCAACGTTGAGAGGTGGGAACAAAAATAGTTTTGACGGGAAAATTTAATATAAAAACTATCACGTACGTGTTCGCATTCCCCTTTGCTAGTAAATTATCTATTTAATGCTGGTATCTAACTTCAAAACGAGTGTATACTAGTGCCGCCCCTCTCCCCACACCAATGCCGCCTCTCATGGCCGCCTCTCAAGCAGTGCAGGTAGATCCGAGGCCAAAATATTATTTTAAATTGAAGAAATCCTACAAGCGTTCATTCACCAGAATATGGGAAAGCCTCTTATTTTACGTAGGAGATATCCATGGAACTATTTGTCATAAAATCAAGATATGCAGTGTAGCTTACATAATACTAGTATTTGAGGATTAGGCCAATGGTTCATAATTCAAGTCGCTTTATTATCGCCGTGGGTGTAGAATGATGCAGTGAGCAGGGACTGATGTAATCAAGTAGGTACGAAGATGCTGCTTAGAACACTCGGGAAAACTTGCAAGGTCTGAAAAGTACGACTAGTTTAACCAGTTGAAAGTTAGTGTGTCTGCTGTTTGTCTGTCATCGCATTATTGTTCTCATGGCAGCGCGCGGTGCCTTTTTATCTTGACTGTTTTTATCGAATATATCAACAAACTTGTGGCATGCTTGCATTGTGACCGTACACGAACTTTGACCTCTAAGTTCCCCCCCGGCCCCCGATATTGAACAATGACCGCCAGCTTCCCAACAGACGTCTTTCGTCTATATACGCATAAGTCTACGGTCAGTCGAACTGCTTACGTAATGTCCGTAATGTTAAGAATAGCAGGCTTACGGGTGATGAAAAGAACCTTGGCCATGACCCACCTATTATGGCTATCACATACAGAAACAGTACGATATTATTATGATGGTCCCTAGTCGGGGAAGGTTAAACTTAAATCCTTATAATTATCATTTGGTTATATCTAATTACCACACCTTTCCCAAAAATGCTTGAACTTTTTTTCATGCAAAGCTAACTATAGAATTTTTCTGTTTCTTTAGTTTTATTTTGGTTCTTGTACATATGAAAAATTGTTATTGTTGTCATATCATCATTACTATCATCATCATCATCATCATCATCATATATCATCATTATCATCATCATCAAACAACGATGGAGATCAGTATCGTATAAACCATAAACCGCAATATCATGCTAAGAGTAAACAATGTTTTATGCTGACAACATAATTCAAGGAAAATACGAATGCAAAAATAGTTACTGATTTTGTAAATACTCAACATGTGGAATTTAGGTCATCCACTTTTTTCCAGAATTATGCCTGGACATAGATCAAGAGTTGTGTGTTCTTTCACGTCTTAATTTAGGTAATAATAATAATAAATACAGCATTTGTAATGCGCCATCGATCTAGTCAACTTTTCTGAGGTGATCACGGGCTTGGATATATTGTTTTGTATTAGGGTCCCCATTAATAACTTTATTCAACTAACGAAAATAATATCCAGTCTAAAAATAAGAAATACAACAATTAATTCATAAACAGAATAATACGTAAAATAGTTTTGAAGTGCTTACGCGGGAATTGCTCAAAATGGGGGGGGGGGGGGGGCATACAAAGGAGGTAAACAGACTGCTGAAATGTACATCAGTTGACAAAAAAAAAATCATTCCTTTTTGTAATGCGCTAGGGCAGTTCATTAGAAGAAAAAAAAGAAAAACCAAGTCACGTGTGCTCCCGTCCCCGCCCCCCCCCCCCCCCGGCACAAACAGACACAAAACTGAAAACAAATGGAAAAATGGCAAAATAATTGTATCTCCTTTAAAAAGAAATTTCCGTTCGTGATTTTGTTTTGAACCTCGCGCTTATACATCAATTACTCTTGACAAACCCCGTGCTTCGTGGGTGGCAGCGGCTCTGCGCATATTTGCCAGAAGATATGGCGAAAGTTTTACAAACTAATTAAAATGACAATAATTATCATGATGTAAAATGAAATTGATTTGATTCTATTCTACGAGCTTATTAAGAAAACTACGATGAGAAGGATAAGAAAGTGAGAAACTCAGGCGCATTTATACATTCTTGAGAGTTTGCATACATCAAAGCTACCAAAGATCGGAAAAATATATCAGCATAACAGAAATGAGATTTATTTTTGTTACAAATTAGTGGAAAAAAAATCTAAGTATACTGGGAAAAGAAATGTCATTTTATTCCACATGCAGCAAAAATAATATGAAAACTATGTGAAGCAAACGACAGAACAAAAGTTAAATCGCAAATAGAATAATTTCAAATATGAAATACAATATATGTTCATCGAATCGGTCTAACATTTCTAATTGATATGATTTGGAAAAGGGCTTTAATTCTTAGCACATCCGATAACGGATTGGATTGCACAGATTTACATGCATGTACACATACAAAAGCTGTCAAAAACGATGTGCATGTAAATGAATATAAGATATTTGGTACACATAAAACATAAAAGAAATTATATTTATTATTTTTGTTACACACTCGTGGAAAGAAATTACAAGTCTGCTGGGGAAAGAAGTGTGTCGTAGTTCCACATTCAGAAAAAAAGAATACTGTAAATAATATAAAGTTAAATCGTATGTAGAAGATTTGAAACACATGTGAAGATTTATTGGACTTTTGAAGAAGAAAAAAAAACCCAGCAAAATTACAAGAAGAGAGGGGAGCAACTGGCAGTTTAACGAGGTCAGAAATTACTGCGGAGGGACCGATTCGGTGTGAATACGCAGACAGAATTTGATACGGTGTAACACACGGGTAACTTGCCCACTTTGAATGAGTTTGAAACGGCTCTACATCGGGAAAGGCGCCCCGGTCCGTAGCAATTTCGCAGCAAATTTGAAAACCAGTAAGTATAGATGCGGTAGCGGCATAAGAATTAACATTTTTATTGCAATGTTTTAATTTCAGTAAGCTCCTCCGCGGAGAGCGGCGAGTACTTACTAAACTTCGAACGGAACGCTGACGCGCTTGAGATCCGAAGAATTCAGGGAACTATTATGAAATGTAAAAGAATGTTATGTCGCGTTCGCCAAATGATATCTAGCGAAGTTTAGCGCTCCTAGAATACATCGTTAATCCGACCGTTCGCACGCATTCAATGATTATCGATCGGACCGTTCGCTATTGCCGTTCGGTCGCATTTTCTTTTGGCGATCAGACAATGAAATCTAGGGCACTTCCTGACTGCTTCACTGGGTGCGTTCCGAACCCGTTCGAACGGGGCCTATTGTCCTTATTTTTAATCCGCGTTCAGAACGGGATCGTACGGTAGCTGGAATAAATCTCTTGTGCCTAACTATCCCTAAGATCATGGGGGGGGGGGGGGGTATTTCACACTTACTAGCTGTACACAAATTATTTTATCACATGAATGCTACATTTGAACTGTGCATCAAAAGAAATCAAATGTCTACACCTCAAGTCAAAATTTCTACCATTTACTTTGGAAGCTCAAACATTAATAAAAATTAAAGATAAACATGATTCAATAATTAAACTAAACATCCTTTATAACCATCCTAAATAACCAACATTTGTTTTGATTCCACCTTGTTATTGTAACATTCACAGAACTTACCCTGTACTGATACGTTGTGTCATCGAGAGCTTTGAAGCATGTATCCCCGTCATATATCGAGAGTAGGACTTCTCTCTCTTCCTGTAAAAAACAACAGAAATGTTTCTATTTTACCAATGGGTGCTCCGTAACCTTTCAATGCACTGAACCTTCAATCAGGAAGTACACCAAGACTGAAACATACATAGATAAATGTCTTTGACTTTGTCAAACAGAGCTGAACTGAAGCTGCAATAGAGGTCTGCTGCAAGTTCACAAAATCCCTTACCAATAATAACTCCTTGCCCTTACTGCAATAAACTGTTGAGCAGAACAACAAATAGGTCAAACTGTTGGTCACATGTTTTACATGTTTTAGATGATCTACCATTCACAATTATGTATGGGTAGATTATTAACTTTATTTTGACTTGACAGCAGATACAACTGTATCTTTCAGGCATAGCTTTAATTGTCATTATAAAGTTAGACTTTTAAGCGAACTTGGTTAAGTGTAACTGCGACAAACTGAACAATAACAAAGAAGTACTGTCATGAGTGTGACTCTTGATCATGGCTGGTCAGCTCAGAATATGGTACAGTACCGCAGAATCGTACTTTAGACCCACCTAACATTGCTAATGTTACAGCTCATGTACAGTTTTGGTAGATAAAAAAAGAAAAGAAAAAAGGCATGAAACTGATTAAAAAGTGTCTCACAATGTCTGTCTTGCATAAAAAGATACATGGGTGAGATCACACGATATTCCATGCATGATTTCCGCTGAATTTTAGTGTTAAGAACCGACTGCAATGTAATAACAGTTACGCTTTGCCCTATGCTAGGACATCTGCATATTGATCACAGTGCTTCATTACACTTGTCATATAAATAGAATTCTCATTGGTAGGTATGCCATCTTCAAATTTCATCTTTCACAAATTCTCCCAAACCATATCCCACAACCACAACAGATACATCCACTACGAAAAAATGTAGAATTTTATTACTTTATAAGAGAAAAAGGCCAAAAATGGGTGCTGCGTGTGGCCTCTTTTTACACAGACATTTTTCTGCCATGCCTGATCTGCTAGCACACTCAACTTGAACAAGGCTGTCTGGTGGCGTTTGGGTGTACTAATCAACCATTTTGTACATTTTACATTTCATCCACGTTAAGAAATTCTTCACTTGGAAAACAGTCCCATATGCACAAATCTGAGAAATGGAATCAAAAAAAGGGACAAAATTTGGAAAGGGAAGGGTCATCTCAAGGCAGAGTCTAGCAGCAAAAAGCTAAACTGATACAGGCCAGTATTTTTTTTTTACTCTCTGGTGCTTTCATGGAGAAAATCACAAATATATATATTTTTTTCTTTTTTTTGGGGGGGGGAGGGGCTGGCAAAATGAACACAAAAAATATGCAAATTATCTGATATGCTAAACAAAATTTTAAAAAATAAGTTAATGGGTCAAAAAGCCGAATGAACTGGATCTGGAAGAAGCTGGATCTAATACCTGGTAATCAACTTCATTGAGAAGGAAAAAACTACACACTTCACAGCCTCATAGTTTTGCTTACATCTTGCTGGTGACAAGCTGATAGCAAGGAAATCTAATTAGTTTTGAGCCTATTTGGTCTACTGTAAATAAAATAAAAGATGTTTGGAGAGATGATGTCATCCCATATGCACAGTACACAGTTCGAATACGGTTGCAAAGATTTTCAAACGGAGAGGAATTTGGATCTGAAATTACCTGAAAACGAAGAGTAAGGGATTTAACAGTCAAATTGGTAAGTTGAACATATTCTTTATGGTCTATAAATTGGAATAGTCTATTACAGTTCTTAAAATCTCATTAAAAAAGTGGAATTTTAAGCTATCAATTAGTGCGTAGTTTTATGAAGTAAGACTGACTAGCAACGCCTATGGAGCGCTTCTGTCTCTTAAGTGAGGAGAGCTGACCCTACCCAAATAAGAGGCTAACAATGAAACTAGAGACAGAATTTTAATGTTGGGGCTCGAAAGGAAAATTCCGCTTGAAACCAGATTGGGAGGCTTGGCAAAATTCATTTACGGGTCCTGGATAGCCCTGGAACTCGTAGCGCTTGAAGAGAGTGTGGAAGAAAAAGGGCATGCAAAGAAGCCTCTTTGTTTTTGCCATGTGCGTCGCATGTACCAGTATTATGAATATTCAATACCAAATACGAGATTAGGCGAAAGGGGTGGTCAATGCCATCATGTGAACACCAAACAGGAGAGGGAGAGAGCGATCACGATAACGAATTGGCCATGTTGTTTTGTCTATCTACTGATGTGGTAGATTATATCTTCATCTTGAAATAAAGTTGATATCAATGTTTTTTGTTTTCCCCAATGTGTCACTATCAGTGAGAGAGAGAGAGAGCTAGGGAGGAAAGGGGGAGAGAAATAGAGAGTGCTCAATCAAAGCTGTGTTTGGTGTCAAGGAAACCACACATTAGACTTTCAGCTACCCATGTTTGCTCTGTATTCCTTCAAAGGCCCCCTCGCCTCCTGCTCCTCGATTGGCGCATGCACAGCCTCTAGCTGCGGCTTGCAAACCAAAGTGTGATTGAAGATTAATGCAGCTGTCATTTGTAAGACGCAACTCTCGACCCCCAGGGATGGTGCGTCACTGTACCGAGGTGCGTCAAATTGGTAAGTTGAACATATTCTTTATGGTCTATAAATTGGAATAGTCTATTACAGTTCTTAAAATCTCATTAAAAAAGTGGAATTTTAAGCTATCAATTAGTCCATACATGTAGTTTTATGAAGTAAGACTGACTAGCAACGCCTATGGAGCGCATGCACAGCCTCTAGCTGCGGCTTGCAAACCAAAGTGCGTCATTTGTAAGACGCACCTCTCGACCCCCGGGGATGGTGCGTCATACATTTTGATACCATGACGCACCCCTCGGTAGAAAAAGTGACGCACCATTTCATGAAAATGACTGACCACTGACGCACAATTGAGAAACACTCTGATAAACTCCATCGGTATAGCAAATTTCCGACATCGATATCTCGCTGAAAATATCATTAAAACCTGATATACGTAGAAACAAAACAAAGAATATATATCTCTTGCAATTTTGAACATGCCCGTGTCGGCGATCTTTGGAGTGAGGTCATCTTGTGTTTTGGGGTTTCCCCACTTCCCGGAAGCGTGATTTAATTTGTTATATTTGTTTAAGTTACCCGTTTCGTTAGGTTTTTATATTTCTTTGGTCGGCCCACCGTATCTATTATCATCATCAAAAAGTAAAGAATTAATTTTCAAGTCTATCGTTTCACCTCCGTCTCATCCGTAGTTTGAATTTCTTGAAGAAGAACCAGCCAATATCATTCTCATCGACAAAGGTAAAGGATTGATTTGTCAAGTTACTAGTTTCACATCTGTTTCGTTGGCGATTCATATTTCTTGAAGGCGACTCAGACGACAATCCACACTATTATTAAAGTCCAAAGGTAAAGAATTAATATGCAGAGTCGATCGTTATTTTGTTTAACCTACGTCCCATTAGCTTTTTATATTTTTTTTGGTCGACCCGCTGTAACTATTATCATCATCAAAAAGTAAAAAAAAAAAATTTTCAAGTCGATCCGTCCCATCCGTAGCTTATATTTTTTGAAGAAAACCGGCCGATATCATCTTCATCGACCAAGGTACTCTCTCTACAAAAAAGAGTGAATGCATTCACTCTGTTAGGGGTGAATTTCAGAAGAGAGTGCATTTAGAGTGAATTAAGAGTGAATTAAGAGTAAAAATTGTCATATTCACATTTTATTCACTCTTTTAGGGGTGACCTCAGGGATCACTCACAATCCTCATCAAAAAGTAAAGAATTAATTTTCAAGTCGATGGTTTAACCTCAGTTCTGTCCGTGGTTTATATTTCTTGAAGAAGAACCAGCCGATACTGATCATTTTCATTGACAAAGGTAAAGAATTAATTTGTCAAGTTACTAGTTTTACCTCCGTTTCGTTGGCGATTCACATTTCTTGAAGGTGACTCAGACGACAAGCAACACTATTATTAATGTACAAAGGCAAAGAATTAATATGCCGAGTCGATCGTTATTTCGTTTAAGCTCCGTTCCGTTAGCTTTTTATGTTTTTTTTTTTGTCGACCCGCCGAAACTATTATCATCATCAACATGATCAAAAGGTAAACAAATTATTTTCAAGTTGATCCATTCCATCTGTACATTGTAGTTTATATTTCTTGAAGGAAACCGGCCGATATCATTTTCATCGACCAAGGTAAAGAATTAATTTGTCAAGTTACTAGTTTCACCTCTGTTTCGTTGGCGATTCATATTTATTGAAGGCGATTCAGAAGACCAGCAAAACTATTACCAATGTCCAAATGTTAAGAATTAATTTGCCGAGTTGATCGTTGATTCATTTCAGCTTCGTCCCGTTAGCTTTTTATATTTCTTGGGTCGGCCTGCCGTAACTACATGTATTATCATCATCAAAAAGTAAAGAATTAATCTTGAAGTCAATGGTTTAACCTCCGTTCCATCCGTGGTTTATATTTTGTGAAGAAGAACCAGCCGATACTGATCATTTTCATTGACAAAGGTAAAGAATTAATTTGTCAAGTTACTAGTTTTACCTCCGTTTCGTTGGCGATTCACATTTCTTGAAGGTGACTCAGACGACAAGCAACACTATTATTAATGTACAAAGGCAAAGAATTAATATGCCGAGTCGATCGTTATTTCGTTTCAGCTCCGTTCCGTTAGCTTTTTATGTTTTTTTTTTGTCGACCCGCCGAAACTATTATCATCATCAACATGATCAAAAGGTAAACAAATTATTTTCAAGTTGATCCATTCCATCTGTACATTGTAGTTTATATTTCTTGAAGGAAACCGGCCGATATCATTTTCATCGACCAAGGTAAAGAATTAATTTGTCAAGTTACTAGTTTCACCTCTGTTTCGTTGGCGATTCATATTTATTGAAGGCGATTCAGATGACCAGCAAAACTATTACCAATGTCCAAATGTTAAGAATTAATTTGCCGAGTTGATCGTTGATTCATTTCAGCTTCGTCCCGTTAGCTTTTTATATTTCTTGGGTCGGCCTGCCGTAACTACATGTATTATCATCATCAAAAAGTAAAGAATTAATCTTGAAGTCAATGGTTTAACCTCCGTTCCATCCGTGGTTTATATTTTGTGAAGAAGAACCAGCCGATATCAATCATTTTCAGTGACAAAGGTAAAGAATTAATTTGTCAAGTGACTCCAGCAAGTCAAGCTGAAAGTGTCATGTCCGTCCTGTTCGCGGTTTATATTTTCTGAAGAGGACCAGCAAAACTCCTATGATTGTCAGAAAATATTTGTTGGGTCGATTTGTTGTGAAAGAGAAGAATGAATGTAGTATTTGACGCACCGTAGTAAATTGACCACGACGCACATATGACGCACCTTTTGAGTCCATGACGGTACTGTGCATTATTAATGAATTATTTATGAGGAACATTGACGCACCATGACGCACCATCCCAGGGGGTCGAGAGGTGCGTCTCACAAATGACAGCTGCATAAAACATTTGCGTCTTTGCAATGGACACCCTGTTTGTTCAACTTTGTTTTCAAACATGTGCTTGCAGCTGTCTGCTAAATTGACTGACAGGATATTTGGGAAGAAAAAAACTGAACAGTCCTTAGTTTCTGCCATTTCTGGTTGTTTATGTGGTGGTTTTGAAGTCAAGATATCAGCTTCCGATCTCTGCTGTTTCAGCGGTCAGCCCAGAGCCCCAGACAGGCTTGGTCCGGAGGAAACCCCTCCAACTCGCCGGTCTCCGGGTTCCAGCCCGGCCCGGCTCCCAGCGTTACAGAATTTTTGGTCTATTCAGATAAGCTTGTAGATTCTCACTCATAGGGCCAAACGTATGTGGGACTGTAGCGAACATTCACCGTTGCGGCAGTCAAAAGCAGAAAATAAAATTGCCCTAAGCAAGATTTAATTTTCTTAAATTTGCTAGATTATTGATTCAGGGACTCTTCAACTCTTAATATGCCACAAATTTGGAGATTCAGAGTTGAAAATTGAACTTTGAATAATTATTTTCCCCTCATGTGTGATTTTCTACCAAGCCCAAACGCCTGGGAATACACACAAAAGCTATTGAAGCTTTTCCCCCACAATGACTAGATTCTACTATGGTATAGTATGGAATACAAGCTTATCTCCGTGGCAGCATCCTGAGTGGAACCACTGCTTCCTGGAGGAGCTCTCATCTGCAACAGTGAAAACTCCTACTAATAACTTTTTTTAAAGTAAATAAGTTTTTAATAAAAAAATCATATAAAGGATGCTGCTACTGTAAATATGATGGTCGGAAATCAGATTTACCTCAAAAGTGTTTAGAATCCATCAAATTTCCCTTTTTGCACGCCAAATTTGAAGCCAGTCCCATTTCGCCAGCAATCGCCGTTTCGTGTAGGAGAAACGAAAACATGAACTTGTGCATGTGCCTGTGAATATTTATTACATCATAGTTTTATCAATGAATTGATGAATATGCATTTTTTCTCGATCTCGCCCATTCGATTTCACCACTCGCTTCTCATGAATATTCATTATCCTCATTTCTCATCTCGATCTCACCTCTCCTGTGCGTATACATGCAATACATACAATATATATGCTCTCGCATCTCGCGATATCTCAATCTCCCAATGCATGCGTAGTGCAATCTAACTTCTACGGCTAGTGGAAGAGATTTATCGCGGACCTCGGAAAAAAATTAGCCCCATTTTTGTACCATCCTCATCAAACATTGGGGGAAAAAACATCCGACCGCCGTATCTAAAATTCTGCCATATGAATTTTTAGTTAATTTGAGGGGCCGACCCGCACGCGCGTGCCATTTATGCAGTGCAGAGATCGGCACAGACAGCCAAAACTCAAGGTATGTGACGAGTCCATAAACAAGTTCAAAATAACTTTTAAATATGTTTTGGTCAGGTAATTATGTTCTGATTACAATGTCCTCTTGGCTTTCAGATTTTTGGTTATTTGATGAAAATTATTTTGATTTTAGCCAGAAATGTTGTCAAACTCACAAACGTTTCACCCCTGAATCTTGTGCAGATTGTCCCCGCTGCCGGGGGCCCTATTCTCCGGGTTTACCAATTTGAGTTAGTATTTCAATCTGGAGAGCTCGGAACAGTTTATAGGCACCTAAAGTTTCATACGACAGAGTGTGCAGCCCAAACGCTACGCACTCAAGCTGCCGCAGTAAATCTCTGATAAGCTTGTAATTGTATGGTCGGGGGTCCTAAAGCTACGCGGGTCCTAAACTACGCACCATACAAATCACATACACGCTCAATGCGACGCATTCAGATCAAAATACACACAGATATACACAGTCAATTTCAATATCAAGATTTGCATTCATTTATTGCATGTGCATAGCTTTAGGACCTTTCATTTTTCAGAACAAAACAAAATTTGACACAGACATCGGCCTGAAAATATGCGTTGATATTCACCCCATAAGCATGAAGGACTGACTAGGGCAAGACTTCCTTTTGCGACAACCACCCAACATGCAAGGTGTGCTTTATTCCGTCAGCAAATTTGGGTGGCTGTCGCAAAAGGAAGCCTTTCCCTGACTAGGGTGGGTAGGGCTCATCGTAAGTTTCTCCACAAATCAACTTTAGAATATGTAGAATCAAGGGCATTATGGTGAAATAGGAAACCACCGTTCACTTTGTACAGCAGCACTTTATTCAGTCACACGCATTGGTTTCCTATTTCCACCTCCATTCTCTTTGTACACAAGTGCGTACATCAAATGAACAAGTGGTTTCCTAAACCACGATATGGCCGAATCAAGACAGAATCTAGATCTAACGTTAGATCTAGAAGTGAAATTTGCACAAGCCAATTATTTATGTGACTATTTACTGTAGGCTGCTGGAAACAAAGTGCGTAGCTTTAGGTCCCCACAGCATACAGAGTCAGTGGCCCTGCCCTGGCCTGGGCTGGCATGGCTGTAACTGTAAGTTAAGTTTGTAACTCCACGGAGCTCCGTGGAGTTAGCATGGCTAGAGCTGAGTGGAGTTGAAGGCATTGGCTAACTTTGTGAGCAGCTGATTTAAAAAATTCTCAAACTAAGATGAAACATGTGTATGAGTACTTGTATTTATACTCAAAAACCCTGAAACCAACCATAATTTGGAAGGAAAAGCTGTAAATTAGACGCAAACCGCGATTTTATTAGCTTTCGTCTCGAGAGACACTGAACTAACATGACTAAGAGGACCGTTTGGACGAATTCAAAAATACCGTTACTTGCCTTCCGCCTCGTGATACGTCAATACACACAGTGCGGTCCTTTGAGTCATGTGCACATGCGCACTCCTTACGTTGGGTCTATGCAACCGACCCTCGTATATTTTTCAAACATTGGTTTACATTTCTAATATTTAAAAATACTTCCCGTGGATATTATGCTCTGAAACTTTCACACTGGTATTTTTACACTATAACCCTAATGTTTATCCCATTTTTAAGTAACAAAATGAGAATTTTTTAAAATCATAACAATGTTAGCCAATGCCTTTAAGTTACAGTGGCTGTTTTCGTGAATGGATCGAGCGGAAGATTGGAGTCGGTTAGACTCAGCCTCTTAGTCTTACTCACTCAGGGAGCCATTGGTATGGTGAGCTGTGCAAATTTATGTGAAATGCTGCCCTCTATAGTTGGAGATAGAAATCACTAAAATAATCAACAAATTCTTGGAAAATGTTTGCTTTTTACACCCAGTATGATAACATATCCTATTTTCATTCCATTCCTTCAATTGGATCTAAATTATCTTCATCAAATGAATTTTGAGAAATCTTTTTCTGATCACTGCTCTTGTTCCTCTGCCCCAGAAATGTGACAGAGAACACTACTTTCCTATTGTCAGCAATTTCCACTGTACAGGCCTAATTCAGTGCAAGGTTATCTGAGTGATGATAACCTGGCATTCGTGCAAGTGAGTCTTACTTAGTCTTACTCTTAGTCTTACTCTTACTTAGTCATGTTAGTTACAGACAATACCTTCTTCTTAAATCGTGAATACGCTTAAAAATATATATATATAGACCTATATTCGGATGCCACCAACCTGTTGTTCCTCTTTATTGGAAGTCATACCGTTGGCGTTGCTCTGCGTTTCAAGAATCACTGCATCAAGATCCAATAGATTGCGTGCATCTCTACATAGCTATGCATCTAGCCTAGCTAGCTAGCTAGGGGGCTCCATCATAATCATCACGTCACCGTCGCGTCGTCCAGTACCATCTTCGGTACGGTATGGCGAGGTCGAGTCGAGGATTACGGTCGACTCGACCGGTTGCCTCAGCCTCACAGAGATCCTTGGGTTTGCAAAATTTTGAAAAAAGAATGTCTCAATTTACTTTTGAAAATACTTGTTGAGACAATATATTAACAGAATTAGGAAATCGAATATTCCATGAGTAATCGCTAATTTATCATACAAAACTTCAACAAACTTTACCGAGTTACTTTGATACCGCACCGAATAATCTTGGTACCTAATACTTGTCGATAGCTAGCGCTCATAGATCCACCTATTTCGCAATGTCAAAAACGAAAGTGCACGTGTAGCGCAGCGCAGCAGCGCTATATATATTATAGCGCAAGACAGGCCGCACTGCACCCAGGATCGGAGAGACTGCAGTGCTGCTCCAAAATAACCTTTTGATTTACTTCAAGTTAATGCGAGCTTACGGTGAAGGTAAGATCAGATCTTTCTTATTAAGAACTTTCATGCTATTTTTGAAGTTTGGCGGCGTGTTTCTTGGTGGAGAGTGAGGTGTACATGTAATGTATGAAAATACTTACTAGCTGGTCCCGTACGTACCGTGTCTGTGCCGATTACGATAGTTACGTTGCGCCAGGCCAGGCGGCCAGTACCCGATAAACACGAGCTCAAATCTCGGCGGGATGGAACGTACATGTATGGGAGTAGTGTGGATCGCAGATGTGCCTAGATTGCTAGAATAGATCTAACACTTACATGTACCGGTAGAATATGTCAATTTCACTCACGTTTGACCTCAACAAAGTTGGAGAGCTCAGAGGTGATATTACGCCATAATAATCGCTAGCTATAACTGTTACTAGTGTTACACAGCACTGTCGCGAACATAGCCAAATCCTGCGAATTCACAACAAAAAGTGCGATTGCATTGCGTATGTGATGAAGCTGAATTGATTATGCAAATTACCAAATAATTAGTCGTAATTTGCAAATAATTTTCCACCGCCTAGGCAAGGCTAAGACTAAGAGGAGTAAGGCCAAAAGGGTTTTTCATTAGGCAGTGTATACAGCCACACGCGTGTGTCTTTACCTTACGGCCACACGCGTGTGGTTGTATCCACAGCATCGACATGAGGATACAGCCACACTCAATGAATTCCCACTTATACTCTGCGCCGCTACAGCTATCGCTAGTGTGTATGTATGCACTGCACAAGCGATGTGTGTGTGTTGCCAAACCCCAAAACTTGGATCGTCACGAAGGTTTTATCTCTCGATTTCACTTATTATACAAACAATATTTTCACTTCATTCTCACCTGGTCAGCAAGCAGGTGACAATATAGTACAATATTGCTTGTATTTCAGTGAATTTCAAGAGATAAAACCCCGGGATAAAACCTTCGTGACGATCCAAGTTTTGGGGTTTGGCAACACACACACATCGCTTGTGCAGTGCATACATACACACTAGCGATAGCTGTAGCGGCGCAGAGTATAAGTGGGAATTCAGTTGAGTGTGGCTGTATCCTCATGTCGATGCTGTGAATACAACCACACGCGTGTGGCCGTAAGGTAAAGACACACGCGTGTGGCTGTATACACTGCCTTTTCATTAAAAAAAAAGGGTAATCCTGGGTTTTAGGGGTATAAATTATTTGCACTTATATTTAATCCCTAACTTCAGCACACCACATACAACACAGACTGTCGTGTGGATTATGGTTAGGATAGGGTTAGGATTAGGATTAGGATTAAGTATAGAGTACTGAAGTGTGACGTCATCAAATTTTGTTTTTTTTGCATTTGAGCATTTTCATGACTATATTACGGCAGAGCATGATGAAAAACCTCCACACACCAAATTTGGCGTGAATCGGTTTACAGTGGCCCAAGGTATGGCCACATGAATGCCTAATTATCCCCACTTAAATCAGTGTAAACTGGCCTGATTCATAACTGTTTAGAACCAGGCCAATTTACACTGATTTCAATGGGGCTAAGTAGGTATTCATGTGACCTTATATCGGGTCTCCATGAGCCGATTCCCATAAAATTTGGGCTGTGGATGTTTTTCCGGCATCATACTCCATCGAGACTTTGGTATCCGAAATTCTGAAATTCCAAAAAAGTTTTTTGTGACGAACATGTATATCGCCTCAGTGCTCCATAGGGTTGGGCCCCGGGGGGATATGTCTCATTGAAGCCTGTACATCATCCGTGTAAACAAAAAAACAACAAAAAAAGGGGGTCGTTTTTCAGCACCGGGCAGGGAACCCGGGGAACCAGTTAAGGGTATCAAAAACAGGTAAAATCAGAAAAAAGGGTATCAAAATCAGGAAAATCCGGGAAAATGTTACTTAATTAGGAGATAATGATTCAATCCTTGCATAAAATCCCCGTTAAGGGTAAAAAAAAATCATTATTTCCGTCCTACTTTAATCCCCGTTTAGGGTGCTTTTCAGGAACTGATTTACGCGGATGATGTACAAGCCTCAATGAGACATATCCCCCGGGGGTTGGGCCGGGTCAGGATAGGGGTCAGCTGGGTTGTCAGGAAGAGGTGTGCTGAAGTTAGCGATCGAATGTAAGTGCAAATAATTTATACCCCTAAAACCCAGGATCACCAAAAAAAGTGTATAATTCTTTTGATTTTCTTTCTTTTACTTTTTATATTTTTTTTCTTGTGAAGTGCCAGGTTAATCATCATAGTAATTTGATACATTAAAAGTATTTTGAAAGCCCAATGATACAAAATCTACTCCACACATTACGGCTTCAGGCACATAAATATGCATGAAGTACATGTAACAAGTGTTTGAACGTCATATGCTATACTGCTATAGACTCTATATGCTTACTGCAGTATGCTATAACATGATGGTTATTTTTTGCATACAAAGATCTATTTATTGTTTAATTCTCAGTAAGTCTACTTAAATAAAGTTACCTTTAGTATTGCAGTTCTTGTAAATTCCTGTTCTAAAGGGGCGGGGGTAGGAGAGGGGTGTACAAATCACGGATGCAGGCTTGCACTGATGTTGAACTTCTGTTAAGGAGAAAAACAAATATCAAGTTCAGATATGAAATGGACAAAATGCTACACAAAATGATTGGCCATTCTTTGTGTAAAAGAGGAAGACATTGAATTTTCAGTAAATTTACTTTTAGAATTACATGTACCTTTGGTATTGTAGGAGTTCTTGTAAATGTCTCTTTCAAAGGGGCAGGGGTAGGGGTGAAGGCCAGATAAATGGATACGTGCTTGCACTGGTGTTGAACCTTCTGGGAGAAAAACAAATATATGATTTGAGATCGTAAAGAAGCAAAGTCCTAATGTTCATATTCTTTTTTCATAATTATCATTGTCTGTATCATTTACTGAGAGGCTTGCAATTACTTACTGTAACACAACCAGTCTCATGTAAAGGGGTGATGGGTGATGAACTCTGCCAAGGTATCCATATCCAAACGTAACCCCCCCCCCCCAAAAAAAAAAAAAAAAAAAAAAAAAAAAAATGCTGACGATTTGCTATAGCAGGCTTACTGTACAATGCTGATACGGGAGTATCTGTGAAAAGTGAAACAGAAATTCAAGTTAAGCATTTAAACAAACTCCCCCCCCCCAAAAAAAAAAAAAAAAAATTATAGATCTTAAAGATCATAATAAAGACTGACATCAATCAAATATCAACAGAGAGGATTCCACAATCAATCAGATCAATAATGAACCCAAAATATGATGGGAAATCTTTAGAAAGAAACATTAAAATAGGCAGATCTTCATGAAAAACAACCGAAAAATGCCTTTTCACCCCTTCAAAGTACAAATTATTTAACAATAAATGCTTCTTGGACATCAATATTGTAGTCCTATGGTACATGTAGTAGACCCCATCCCCATAATTTCATCCTACCGAGAATGTGAGGAAAGTGATGAAGAACTGTGCAACAATGCAAAAGGCCTGGATCCTCAAGTGACGGTTGCCATGGTGACATAGGATCAATGAATGTCACAGAGAACAATTTAAAATAATGGTTTGGAAGCACAAAATCATAATACTTTGTTTTGAATATATTTGTCTTGGGTATGGCAATTTTTTAAAATCATTTATTTTTAACCGTACCAAACACAATTTCTTGCATATTTTACCCAGGAAATTTTGCAACTGTTTGTACATTTGCGGTTTTCCATTCACTCCCTGCTAAAATAATATATTGGGAGTAAAATAAAACGAAAACCCTTGAGAAATAGGCCTAATCAAGGAATTTGGCAAATCGACTGAAAGATGAGATCCCTTGTAAATGATGAATATCTCAAATGCTGTTTTAGGCACTTTATTCTATATTTGGGGCGCAATACTGAGAAGGAGATAAAGATACATGTAAGACAGTGAGCAAAGTAAATTCAGAACAATTACATTTTCTTTATACATATATTTCAAATTTTGAACCCTTTAAAAACCTATTTAAGAACTATACACTATACTGGGGGAGCAAAATTACAAGACCCTGAAAGAAAGGCATTCTAAACCCTCAAAAACTGTATTTCTAATGCTTTTACCCTAGCGATGGTGGGGGGGGGGGGGGGGGGAGAGGCGTACATAACTGAGAATTGAGATTTTCTTTGACTGTTGAACCTCTACAAATTCTGTTTTATGCAATGACAAATACATCTTTATTTTTCAATTTGAAACACTTGAAAAAACAAAGCTGTATAAGAATTATAAACTGGGGGCGCGAAATTACGAGATCCTGAAAGAAAATAATTATGCGAGGGAGCAAAGCGACCGAGCTTAAGTTTTTTTTTTTTTAATTTCAAACTGTCAAAAACTGTATTTGTACTAGACTGTAGGCCATACCAATGTTAAGGCTTCATTTAAAAAGTTGCGTGGTCTGATGACTGGTGTTAGAATATAACATTATATATTGGTTATATGGTTGCTACTGAAGAAAAAAACATTTTGTTCTCCGAAAAAATATGATCCCATTAATGAGATAATCAGCTAATTAGTGAAATGGCATTTCAACAAGAGAGGGAGCCCTCTATATTTAATGTCCAAAATCCCTTTAAAAAATCATTAAAAATCAATCATTTGTCATACAACATTGTGACCTTGCACACTTATATAAGAATAATTGGCGCTTCCAAAAATGGGGGAAAATGAAGGTCAAAGGTCAAGGTCAAGGTCAAAAGGTCATTTCCGCCCATATTTTAGAGCAACTTTTCAAAGTTTTTCAAAGTTTTTCAAAGTTTATGCATGTCACGAGCGGATCGCTCTAATGAATTATCTTGTTTATCTACAGGTTACTTAACCACCCTGAATAAAATACCAAAGGATACAAGAAATAAATGAAGTGTTGAGTTTAATGTTATTCAAATAAGATTTGTCATTATTCGTGTCGTTTACAAAACAAAATGGGTTTCACATGAAATATTTGATACAACAGCACATATTAAAAGCATTATATGGAGTTCAAGTAATAAATAGGTTGTCCGAGTTTGTGAATATATAGTTCAGGCTGTCCCGTTAAAGTTTATAAAGTTTAATCAAACCGAATGCGGACGAGGGAAGAGTTTGAAAATGGAAGAAACTATCAACTATGACGATGCTTGACTTCGATGACGACCGAGTATGACGATCGCTGATGACGGCGAGTGACGTCACGATGAGCGAAGATAAACAAAAAGACGAACCCTGTCGATTCACCAGTTAAACATGTAGCTAAGCTGACCTGAAGGAGTAGAGCCTCAGCTCTGGGTCGAATTGCGTGTCGACTCCGACGACAAACAGTTAACAGCAACCACCGACTTGATGTGCCAATCATTCCCCTGGAATGACCTTGTGACTCATGACCTTGACTTAGGTCGGCCAACGATGTTGACCCTATGGTAACCGCCGTCTAAAATAAAAATAGATCGTAGACTTAACGGTATAGGCCCTAACACTAATCTATTTCCAAAACAGATAAACAGATTACATCTTATCTCGTATCAAATATCATATCTAATATGGTTAAAGAATTGAGTTTTACTTCAATGTGAGCTTTATGATAATCAAGAAAATACATAACACTGGAGGAAACTATTGTAATCGTCCCTCTCACGAAAATGGATAAAAATGTATGCAATTCAAAATACATTTCCAAAATACAACATTTCCATAACTGAGTTATCATATTAGAAATTCTGAGCAATCTTATAACATAAGGCTCTCTTTTAAATAGTCAATAAAACATTACTGAAAACTGCAAAATACAACTTGTATTTGTAATCACTTCAGTATAAGTGGCTATTCTTTTTTTAGAGTATCAGTCAGCTTATTAATACATGTCATTTAATGACAAAATGGCTTCAAATCTATTCTTTCTCACTCAAACAGAGATGCTATAAGCATAAGAAATAACATAAATGTTCTATAATGTATAAAATATGTATCATTACTTACAATTCGGCACCGAGGAGAGGGGAAACCGCCTTAGCACTGGGTTGGCACCACGCCCTGTTCCTTGTCTAGGAACCACCCCCAAAACCAGACCTCTCTCTCCAAAATCAAATGTCAGAGTGAGCTGTCTGTGCCCTTTTGACTAGCACACCCAAAAGAAATATGTTACACAAAGAGTCTGCAATTCTACACACCTGACAAACCCCTGCTCTTGTTACTATGACTACCTAGCCTAGTACATGTATATACATGTACAAGCCTGGCCTGCACAGGCCTCTAATACACCTGTACATGGACTTAAACAAAGAATTTGAATAAGATCCTACAATGCATTTGTTTATTTTTTTTTCAGATTTGTTTCAAATTTGGTACACATCATTATTGGATGATGACCTTTATTCCTATGATTCTTTTTTTCTAGGTACCTTAGTTAATGGGATATGGCCGATCAAAAAAAAAATGACAATTTTTCAGAAAAAAATTAATAAAAAAACACAATAATTTCAAATGGGAGGCCCAAATCAAGGAAGCTACCATAGTTTTAAAGATATTGATGGTCTCTAAAATTTGGCTGAGGGACAATGAAATGTTTTCCTAAACCTCCACTAGTTCACCAAAGAAGTTCATGATGGTCCCCACGTTCATCCAACAGTTCGCTTCGGGGAAAGGTCACCAAGAAGACCGACAAGCCGGAAGAGCAGAAGCTGTTCTTCATTGAAACCAACCATCCATGAGAGGAAGTTGTAGAGCTTAGTTGGAACGATCTTCTCTGCTGTGTCCAGTGTCAGATGTGTTGAGTCTGGTGGCCATGGCATAGTTTGTGTTGGTATATCTTCAATTTCTTTCTTCAAATATATGGCGCTGTTGTACATCTCTGTCAGAGTGGATCCTGTTGCTCTACTTCATTGTAAAACAAAGCCTTCATCTTCCTCCGAGTCTGTGCTGGTGTCAGTACCAGACGTCCATCAACGGAAGCCCTGCTGTTAGCAAAAAGGGTCTCTGCCGAAAGCTGCTTAGCATACACAATGTCGCTCTCATTAGGATTCTTCGGTCTTGCAAATCTTAGACATGGGTATGTACTTCGTAGTCGACCCTTCAAACTGTTTGTCTTATACGAACTGGCATCCACCTTCTCAACTTCGGCTACAACTTGGACAAATTTCTTCTTGAGCGCGACCAACTCCCATGCCCTCTCCTCCTTAATCAGCTTTTCCTCCACTACATCCTTACAGAACTTCTTAAATGACTCAGTGTAGTGCCTGTCATGCTGCTGCTTGTTTCCTTTCCTTGTCAAAGGTCGCGTGTAATTCAGGTAACACGTTGCATGGTACTTGACTTCTATGGCAACGCAATCTTGATGTTGGATGAGCCGTAAGATGCGAGTATTTTGCTCGTTGATAGCCTGCTCTAAAATTCGCCCTCCGTTGACTATCTCACAGTTGGAAAGTGGCTCATTCAAACGCTTTCCTTTCTTCTTTATATCCAACCGTCCACTCTTCTGACAGATGATACACTCTGCTGGGAGTACATGCATAGAACGTCGGGAACTGGTGGCTGCCGCTCTGGATCGTAGTTCTCTTCGTGGCTTCTTCTGCTCTGGTTTTTCTGATGAATCTGGGGAAAAATAAAAATAAAACGAAAAGAGTAATTAAATAATAGATATGTGATACGCATATGCACTTTTTTATTCAATTATTGTATGTCAATAATTCTGGGTTCGAAACGATAAATTTTAGTAATTATTCTAATAATCAACATTCAGTTTCTCAATAACAGTATTAGGAATTTCCACGTGTGGAACACGCTAATTTGCTCGCAAAAAAAAATAAAATATAATTGCAAGATGATAAAAGGAGCATTTATTACAGAAGAAAGTATCATAAGGGGAACAAGAGGACTATTTATGTGTATACCATGCAGTGACAAAAACACACGTTTAATTGCATTATGATGTAAAACAAACCCTTTAAAAAAAGGGTCATAATGGGCCTGCTTTAAATGCTTTAGTTCGGCTCTTTTGTAACCGCAAATAGGTCTGGATCTCTTTTCGTGAATGAAAATTTGGGCGGCATTCCATCCCTCTAGGCGTTGGCCAGCTTTACTAGCAATACATACACGATGTCACATCAAAGACATGCATCGGTATGTATTGCATCATACACAATGAAAAATGAATAGTCAATAACAAAACGTAACTGCAAAATGACAGGCACAATCCAAAATAGGTGTGGATCTCTTTACGTGAATGAAAATTTGGGCAGCATTCTGTCCCTCTAGGCGCTGGCCAGCTTTACCAACAATACATACACGATGGCATGTCAAAGACGTGTATCGGTATGTATTGCATCATATTATTATGATGTATTTAATTTTTCTATTTTTGAATAAGCGCCATTTTACCAATGGTGGGGGATCAATTTTTTTCAACTCAACTCAACTTATCTTAAGTCACATCTAGATCTAGATCTAGACACTAACATTGCTAAGCCGTGATTACAGGCGACTATGCATGTAAGAAATCATTTCTTATTTCAGTTTAGAAAAAAAGACATGGTTAACGATCGGGTAATCGCATGAATTTTTAATCAATATTTGGCACCGTTCATTTGATTAAAAATTCATGCGATTACCCGATCATTAACCATGTTTTTTTTTTTCTAAACTGAAATAAGAAATGATTTCCTACATTGCAATTAAAAATATAGTCGCCTGCTCATCATGTTCATGATCTTGCCTTGGGCCTTGGGCTAGATCTAGTACTAGGCCTAGAGTATAGAGCCTATCACAAGTAATCACATGCAATTTCCCGTGAAAATATTCTCAAGTAAACTCACCTTCATCTTCCAGTTCTGCTTTCTTCTGCTTTCTCTTAGCTTGGTCAACCTTTGCTTTATCTGTAAATTGCTGGTAGCATTTTCGATGAAATTGAAAACCAGCTTGTGTGGAATTTCATCAACGCTGTCGCTGGTCGTATCGATCAGTGCCAGAAAATCTGTTGCAATGTTGGCCTTTTTGCCGTCAGAATGCTTCCAAATCGCAGCATTAGTCAAAGATTTCGCCCACGTTGTTGCATTAAATGCGTTTAAATCATCGTCAGAAGCACTTTCGAAGTGAATAAAACACTTTAATTCTGAACTTGTTGACGAACCAGCAGCCGTAGCGTCGGTCGCCATCTTGGTTGTCAACGTACATTGTATGTAGAAGTCGATCGCGAACGAGCCCGTAAATGCTGCCTTCTGATTGGCCGGAATCACGTAAACCAGAAGCCTGCGTGTTTTATAAAAGCAGTTGTTCACCAATAATAACCATCGAAATAAACGTCGGAATTATTAAATTTTCATACATTTGGGAGCATAATCGTGAGGAGAACAAAGTGTTTATGCATGTTTTATAATATTTGGAAGGTTATCATGAATTTTATTTCTAACACCACTGACCAGACCACGCAAAAACACGATACAATTAAATGACCTGCCGACTATACTGCATTTACACTGCCGATGGGGGTGGATAATCTTTCAGGATTATGTTTTTTCCTCATTCTTCCCTTTTTCTTTTTTCTCTTTTGCGTTTTTTGCGCCCCCTCAAAGTGCCGTCCGGGGGACTTGCCAGCCCTGCACCCCCTAGATACGCCACTGACCTTGCGTGCATTTTGCTAGAATTGCGCGACAAGGTAACCACAATGACGTCATTGTGGGTACCCAATTGAAACTGGGACACAGCTGAGGGGCCAAAAATAGGCTGAAATCTTACCATATTTGGGGTTTTTCTTGGCAACAGGACTTTTTGAAAACTTTAGTCAGATGATTTTCTGCTAATAAAATCATGCTCTTTTAGATGAAGGAAAATTGTTTCAGCATTGGGTACCTTCTTTAAGCTTTCTCCTTTCTTTCTCTCCTTCACCAAGGCAGCCTCATTTTCAGCTATTTGAAGTGACTTTTGAGCACTGTTCTGTGTGACTTCTAAGGCTTCCGCTTCAAATGGACAAATGGTGTCCTTATGTCTTGGGCTTCACAAGGTGTAATTTACGCTGTGGTGGAGTAAACTCACTATCCAGGAAACTTAGGTATTCCTGTGAGACTTTACCTTTGGTGTTACGTTTAACCAAGAACGAGCATAGGATGATAAATGACAACATGATGTGATGACAGGAAGTATACGATGGCAATAATAATGATAATGATAATAATGATAATAATAATGGTAATTAGAATGATAATAATAATAATGACAATAATAATGGTAATAATAGTAGTAGAAGTAGGCCTATATAAAAAATCATTACAGACCATAAGAAATTACGATACATGTAAGACAGTGAGCAAAGTAAATTCAGAACAATTACATTTTCTTTATACATATATTTCAAATTTTGAACCCTTTAAAAACCTATTTAAGAACTATACACTATACTGGGGGAGCAAAATTACAAGACCCTGAAAGAAAGGCATTCTAAACCCTCAAAAACTGTATTTCTAATGCTTTTACCCTAGCGATGGTGGGGGGGGGGGGGGGGAGAGGCGTACATAACTGAGAATTGAGATTTTCTTTGACTGTTGAACCTCTACAAATTCTGTTTTATGCAATGACAAATACATCTTTATTTTTCAATTTGAAACACTTGAAAAAACAAAGCTGTATAAGAATTATAAACTGGGGGCGCGAAATTACGAGATCCTGAAAGAAAATAATTATGCGAGGGAGCAAAGCGACCGAGCTTAAGTTTTTTTTTTTTTAATTTCAAACTGTCAAAAACTGTATTTGTACTAGACTGTAGGCCATACCAATGTTAAGGCTTCATTTAAAAAGTTGCGTGGTCTGATGACTGGTGTTAGAATATAACATTATATATTGGTTATATGGTTGCTACTGAAGAAAAAAACATTTTGTTCTCCGAAAAAATATGATCCCATTAATGAGATAATCAGCTAATTAGTGAAATGGCATTTCAACAAGAGAGGGAGCCCTCTATATTTAATGTCCAAAATCCCTTTAAAAAATCATTAAAAATCAATCATTTGTCATACAACATTGTGACCTTGCACACTTATATAAGAATAATTGGCGCTTCCAAAAATGGGGGAAAATGAAGGTCAAAGGTCAAGGTCAAGGTCAAAAGGTCATTTCCGCCCATATTTTAGAGCAACTTTTCAAAGTTTTTCAAAGTTTTTCAAAGTTTATGCATGTCACGAGCGGATCGCTCTAATGAATTATCTTGTTTATCTACAGGTTACTTAACCACCCTGAATAAAATACCAAAGGATACAAGAAATAAATGAAGTGTTGAGTTTAATGTTATTCAAATAAGATTTGTCATTATTCGTGTCGTTTACAAAACAAAATGGGTTTCACATGAAATATTTGATACAACAGCACATATTAAAAGCATTATATGGAGTTCAAGTAATAAATAGGTTGTCCGAGTTTGTGAATATATAGTTCAGGCTGTCCCGTTAAAGTTTATAAAGTTTAATCAAACCGAATGCGGACGAGGGAAGAGTTTGAAAATGGAAGAAACTATCAACTATGACGATGCTTGACTTCGATGACGACCGAGTATGACGATCGCTGATGACGGCGAGTGACGTCACGATGAGCGAAGATAAACAAAAAGACGAACCCTGTCGATTCACCAGTTAAACATGTAGCTAAGCTGACCTGAAGGAGTAGAGCCTCAGCTCTGGGTCGAATTGCGTGTCGACTCCGACGACAAACAGTTAACAGCAACCACCGACTTGATGTGCCAATCATTCCCCTGGAATGACCTTGTGACTCATGACCTTGACTTAGGTCGGCCAACGATGTTGACCCTATGGTAACCGCCGTCTAAAATAAAAATAGATCGTAGACTTAACGGTATAGGCCCTAACACTAATCTATTTCCAAAACAGATAAACAGATTACATCTTATCTCGTATCAAATATCATATCTAATATGAGGCCATAAGAAATTACGATATGTGATTGAATGTTCTAAATAATAAGTACATGTAATGAATAATCATGATTAGGAAAAAAAATGGGGGGGGGGCATGCAGGGATACACACTAGGGATCTATTCAAAAGTATATTTTCAAATAAAAAGAAATTAATTTATGCCAAAGGACCTAATAAAAATTTTGGATCTTGTTTTGATAATACAAATAGCCTATCAATATATTAATTATAGTTTCTAGATCCTAGTGTAATGATTTTTAGTATAGTATAGAGTCCGGCTGTGCAGCCAGGGCACCACATGATAAACAATACAGAGACTGAGTGAGAGAGGTCTTTTTCCACAGTTAGCATGAAGAAACCAAACAGTATCATCATCATCAAACTCAACAGTCACACACACAGAAGAATACTGTTAGAAATCCAAACACAGGAGAAAAAGTTTGGAATCAGAAAATGCTAAACAAGTCAAGGCAAGGGGGTATCTGTCAACCATTAATCAAAATATGCACACATATCTATCATCAGCTACAGTATTTGGGACTAAAGAGAAGGCCAGCATAGAGGGCACAATTCCTTCACCAAGTGATGGCAAGCCCTTCGAAAATTTGACATGGCTTCAAAGTTTGATTGAGGGCTATTTACGGCTGCCTTTATTGGCTGCAAGTGTGACGGCATTCGATGCAGGGTACAAGTTAAGCTACCCAAAACAATTTTTTAACAGCTATTCACAGGGGGTCATATTGGAGTAATAACACCTCAAAGACAACCCTAAAATGCACCTTAATTTACTATTTTTTGACAGAAATTTTTTAGTAAAAATTACTGAAAAAAATTAGATTTTTTGTAAAAAGTAAAAGGTAGAGTCTTACCTTCGTTCAAAGCCATTTTGCAGCCTATGTTATCCCGAATCGAGATTTTCTTGATCCTGTCGACCCGGAAGAAGCCACCAATGTTTACATTTGCTGTCAAAATTCTCTGTATTGACTGTAATACATACGAAAGACCCTTGAAAACTTGATTCTTTTTCAGGGAAAGTGACCTCGGAACGGTAAAAGGACATTATAATGTGACAAATGTAAGTTATACTTTCGTTATAAGTTACTTAATTTTACGACAAATTTTAATTTAAAAAAATAAAGCAAGAAAAGAAGTCTCGATTGAGACTTTTTGCAATGTCGGACAGCGATGCGTCGCCTGAGTGGCCAGTGTGGCATCGCTACTAGTGGCAACAGCAGCAGCCCCCTGTAGGCTAGACAGAAATAACCATCTGTTCTAGGGAATCATTTATCAAAACTGACTTTTCTCAACTTTCCCCATACACAGACGGTATGACTGTAGCATAGGCACAACGCCGGGGATGATATCGTGGCTACATTTCAGCCGTTGGTCTTCTCCCTAACTTAGATTGTAATGTAGGCTCTAACATTCAACCACTTATCTCTACAAAGGGATCAGTGATTTTTGCTTTCATTCAGTGATTTATACATGTATATCTAAGAGTATGTAAAGATCAACATCCTACCTTAAATGAAATTAAAAATATTGGGAGTTACCAAGCTTACATTACAGCTGACACAGACTAATCCGATTGAACGTAACTGAAATGAAAATATAGCTGATCGGAGCGATCTTTTGAGATTGGACTTATGAATATATTCACATCTCGATGGTTGACACGCATGACCTCCTGGCAAAGATGAATTGAGCACTCGCACATGCATGAACATCAAAATACTTTATTAATGAATATTCATAATTTCGACTGACTGCACCTTCCACGTACAGAAGCATGTATGATCATTTAGTCTCTATGTACGGAGGTTAGTGGAGCCAGACCTAGTCTCAAAACAACTGATGATACCGAGAGACTTTTGGTCTGCCCGGAGGCAGAGTCCCCTGAACCCCAGCCAGGGGCCCCTACAGCCCCTGGATTCCATCTGTTGGGGTGTCAGCCCCCCCCCCCCCCAAGAAGTATTTCATGGCCCTGGTGCAGGTGTTGTTTCCCCCACAGAAATGCATGATGATTCATTTTTTCCCCTACAACGAAAAATGCCCTGAATAAAATCTTAGCGAGATAGCCTCTCTATAAAAGCTTCTGCTATGTGATACTGACAAGGACTGATGCAGGAGTGTCAAACAAAACACCATATCATCATTCCAATAAAAACAATATATCACATGTTTCAGCTTGTGACACACAAATAATCCCAATCTTAAGACTAAAACTGAAAAAAATGTTGAAATAACAGTACATGTAGTTTTACAACAATATTGCCTTAACCTCAATCTTAAAAAAATATGTTTTCAAATTGATATATTTGTATTATGTTTTCAAATTTTAGCAGCAGGATGGCCGGTATTGCAGCCCTGAAATGTTACATTTGATCGTAGATACTTTTTTTTCCTGTTTGTGATTCTTGTGCATACTGTGTACCCTGTGTGTTTGATACATTATGCGCATTCTGCTGTCTTGTATTTCAAAGTGATTTTGCAGTGCAAACAATGGACCTGTTGAATACAGCCTGCATCTGGTATCCATAGCTTTAGCTCTATCTTGGTAGCCTACAATTTTCCTATTTTGTAATTTTCACTCTTGCCCTTGCTCCCTGCTTTGAGTGAGGTCTGCTATTTCTGTGCCATGAGAATGGACATCACCTTTCCAAAGTGCCAGTACTAGGCTTAAAATTAATTGATCATCATAAGTACTTCATATATTGATACATCTAGGAGAGAATCCAGATGCAGACTATAAAGTGGACGCAAATCATGAAGTGAAATGCTATGGGTTAACCGCTGTTGATTACTAATGCAGGTAGACCATGGAAGAAGGACAGAGAATCCTCGCTCAGTTTGTGAGTGAAAAGGGAGAGACTGCGGGAGCTCCGTTTGATCTACCTCTAGACGTCTCAACAGAAAAACTGCAGTTGATATGCAATGCAATTCTTCAGCAGGTTTGTAATGACCCTTTGTAAGATACTTTGGACAGTTATGATGTGCTAGTGTTTTGTCTTAATTGTGTGAATGATATGAGAGGAGGATGGTTGCTCTAGTAATGGTAAATTACTGCGCAAAAGATGCAGAAAGACCTAATATGATGTGCCCCTAACGTTTCAATTGCTGTGCTTTAATTACTTTTGAACCAAAAAGCGGATTGCAATCACTAGTTGTAGCTTGAGCTTTAGATGCATGCGCATGCAGCTAGAGTTAGTAAATGCAATCGGCTTATATATAAATTGAAATTTCCGAGCAGCGCGCTGATCTGAATCGGTGCTCTCTCCTGTTTCAAATTAGCCAGTTTGTTCATCGTTTCTTAAATAATGTTGATCGTTAGTATGAAGTTGTTTGTCAGTCTGAAGATCTTCAGAATTGTCTCCAGTGTTTGTTTATGAATTTGTGGTTTTGTTCTTATTGTGTGATATTATTTTTAATGTACAAGTACATGTATGAAGTTTTCTTGTTAGTAAATTTAGGATATTGGTTTGATTTTCTGTTAGTTGTTTGTTTTAAATGATAATGATTTTGATCCATTTGGCCTCCCATAACTATTGAGTACGATTTGATTTCATTATAACACACAATTTCCATAGACCCTAGCCCATGCTATCAATGTGTTTAATGCATGTTTAATACCTTAAGATTTACATTTCTTTACAATTCTGTATAATGTCATGCCTGTACAAGTATACATACCCCTACAAGAAAACAAAGTGTTAATGAGTCTCGAGTGATTTCACATCCTCACGTTATAAGTGATATTGCTTTAATGGTTTCATATCTCCCCAAAAATTGGTCATGTGTCATAAGGTCACCCCTTTAACATTTCATGGTGATTCTACATTCTGTGGCATACACACTGTACTTCTAACTTTGAAGTATAAATTGTATGTTAGCAAAATTACATGTTTATATCTTCTGAAAGGAAGTTATGTGAGGAATCTGAATATGCATTCCAAAAATGGCACAAGGTGTAGGATGAAAAAGTTATGTGGATAGGAAATTTTGATATTTTTCATAATTTCATTGTTTTAAATGATAATAACACTTAACCATATCCATTGTCTTTTTTGATAGCCACACAAGAGGACACAGTTTTATGTACTTTTAATGGTTTTGCTTTGATCCCCACAGGAAGACACGGTGCCATATGCCTTCTACATAGACGAGAAGGAGATCACCTCAACACTTTCAGAAAGTTTAAGTAAGGAAGATCAGGAAACAGAACAAGTGCTATCAATCATCTATCAACCACAGGCCTTGTTTAAAGTGAGAGCAGTCACAAGATGTACTAGTACTATAGAAGGACATGCAGAAGCTGTTATATCTGTAGCTTTCAGCCCAGATGGAAGGTACACCCCAAAGAGATTTTTGCACAAGTTGCGCCTTGAGCATTTGATCATCAAGTGGATTCGGCGCCTTACGAATATTATAATTATTATTAAAAGAGAATAAAACCCTGGGGGAAATAATGAAAAGAGAGAATAGAGAGAAGCAATTTTTAAAATTTTCAAAAATGTTTACAAAATGGGAGAGTTGTGAAAGTTTGAAAAGTCTCAATTTCCTATCTATGGCAATCCTCAAATTGGCAGTGTTGCTTCAAAATGGCAGGTTTAGAAGGACAACTTTCAATATATGTTTTCTACACCAAATTTCATATTTTCTCCATTATCTCTAAAGATGCTGCTTGTATCTTTGTGAAATCAACATATGTTTTGTCAAATATATTTTCCCATGATACGTCTTGAGCTAAGAAGGGGACAAACTGCAGTGCACCGTTAGAGATAATGGAGAAAATATGAAATTTTGACTTGAAAACATATACCGGTATTGAAAGTTGTCCTTCTAAGCCTGCCATTTTGAAGTAACATTGCCGATATGAGGATCGCCATAGATAGTAAATTGAGACTTTTCAAACTTTCATAACTTTTAAAAAATTTCTTCTATCTTCTCTTATCATTAAAATTGATATTTCCCCAGGGTTTCATTATCCTTTAACACCTTGTCTACAGGAATCAAATGGTTCTTGTATTAAACCTATGGGAATTAGAGAATTCAGTATTTACTGAGTTAACCTTCACTGCACTGGATAGTTTGGGAGCATCCAGGACAAAAAGTTTCTGTGTGAATGTTCTTGAAATTTTTGTCATTTTAGATTTTGCTATTTTATGACTGCCCTTTTTTCTTTCAATTTTTTTGCATCAATAAAGTTTTGTATAGACATTAAGTTCTGAACTTCATTTTTGTATTGACTTTCACAAAACAGGGAAGTACAACGCAGCAAAGCCTAACCAGGTGAAAGAGACTTGTCCAACATACATGTACATGATTAAATGGCCTAAAATACAAAACAGCACTAAAAGTGAAATTTAGACAAACTTGTCTTGTAAGCGATACTTGCATGCCAAACAGGTGAACAGCACCCTCCTTTTTCATTTTAGCTTTGCTTAAATTACAGGATCCTCATTTAGCACATTGTCTCTCTTTTTCTTACACTTCTTCTCATTTTTTTAATCTTTTATTTTTTATTTTTTTTATTGTTTTGTATGATCTTTTTATTCTGTCAGAATTAAAATTTCAAGTCCATGAATATTCTATTTCCAGATATTTGGCTAGTGGTTCTGGAGATACTACTGTCAGATTTTGGGATGTAACCACTGAAACACCACACCACACCTGCAAGGGTAGGATATAAGCATTTTGTATTTTGAACATTCCGACTTTCCTGTTTTAAATTCTTACAAGAAAGGTTGTATTCAGTTTTATGTTAACTGCATTGGGACAGGCACATACCCTAATTCTTTTTTCACTGTGTGGTAAATTACCGTCTTGGTAAATGAGTAAATTCTGTGCTTTCATTTAACATTGCTGAAAAGAAGTGACTTTTTTGCAAAGCTTATATCTTTTGTCACTTGTTTTCAAATTACTGGATCAATATCTGTAGATGAATGAGATTGTTAATCAAAATGATAAGCAAATCGTCCAATTTGAATGATACATGTAAAAGATAGATCATCATCATGATTACAAAGCACATTCGATGAGATGACAGTATACAGTATGTTTTGCCTTGACTGCAGAATACCACACCATGCATCAGTACCATCTATACGTGCTAGGGTCAGTGTTTTGATTAGGGTCAGGGTTATGGTTCAGGTTACATGTGTGATTGCATATTCTGCAGTTGTTCCTATATTTCATATAGAATATTTCTGCTCTTATTTTGTTCAGGACATAAACACTGGGTGCTATGCATAGCGTGGTCTCCCGATGGTAGGCGGCTAGCTTCAGGCTGTAAGAACAGTCAGGTAAGTGCATCATGCTTCTGAAGACAGCACTAATTAATTGAAAATAATTTGCATATTTCATAATTCCATTCAAAACTAGGTACAGCATAATTTGGTTGCTTAAATTCATGTAATTTTTTGCATTATTGAACTGCTCATGGTAAACATCTTACTTTAGAATCTCGGGCCCTAGAGGAAATTTCATTTTATCACTATTGCTGCTTATGTACAGCTTAGTGAAATGAGTGGCACAAAAAGGTTAGTCCGGAAGGCAAACAACACAAACAATAATATGCAATTTGCTTTTGGACTCCTCTCTGTGTGCCACTCCATTTCTCTAATCTACCATACTACTTATTAATGCTGCCCTTCTCTGCCACAAAGTTTTTTGACAATTGTCTTAACCTGTTGAGATACAATCTAGATAAAATAGTTCTCAGAATACCGATCTAAAAATTTTTTTAAAGGGTATTTTACCTTACTGGTTTTATCTCAATACCACTGTAGGATTCTGTAGTGTACAGTCTTATAACAGTATTTAAAGAAAAATCAGATGCATTTTATGAATGTTTTTCTTTGTTTGTTTTGTGCAGATCATTGTGTGGAATCCAGAGACAGGTAAACAAGTAGGAAAGACACTAACAGGACATAAACAGTGGATTACATGGTTGGCATGGCAACCATTTCATCTTAATCATGAGTGTAGACATCTTGCATCAGCATCCAAGGTATTTATGTTCTCTCTCTCTATCTCTCTCTCTGTTTCTCTCTCTGTTTCTCTCTCTGTTTCTCTCTGTCTCTCTGTCTCTCTCTGTCTCTCTCTCTGTCTTTCTCTGTCTCTCTCTCTATGTCGTAATCATATATGCATTTATGAACAGGAGCCTACTCTACAGTTATATTCTGGGCTGCTCTTAATACAAGGTATTTTTTTCCTTTCAAATATTCTACAAATTTCCAAATTTATCACTTAACCTTGTACCAAAACACTATACCTAAACCTATTAAACCCAGAACTTAATGTTACACCTAACTGTGACCTCATCCGGGCATCTTTGATGAAATAAAGCAAAGAGCAAAATGTTCCAAGAGCAAATGTGGAGTCACCCTTTACATATACTGAGATGCTATAAATACCTTCTTGCACTAAGGCAATGGACTACTTTTATAGTATTCCTGATGTAGTGTTGATAACCAGTCAGAGGTGCAGTGAGTTGTTTTATGTCCAAGGATACTGTTATGTTGTTGTTTGTTGTTTGATTGTTTTTTTAATTGTAATACTTTATGTTTATTCTGGATGACACTTATTTAATGTTACCACTGTTTACTTATTTAATGTTACCACTGTTTCGCTTACAAAACGGGCAATACGAAGAATATCCAATTCTTCATATTTAGCTCGTTCCCATCAGTTATTCTGTAAGTTAAAGATTCTAAAAATTTACGATATACACACCCTTCAAATTGCATCCTTTATGTTTTTGTACTATATGAATAAGTTACCTAACACATTTGATGATTATTTTATTACAAATCGCAGCATCAACAAATATCTTACAAGAAACTCTGACAAATTATATGTTCCTTTTTACCGTTTTAAGTTTTCAAGAACAGTTATAAGTCACAGTGGACCACTCGTGTGGAACAATCTGCCTTCTGAATTAAAACACTGCCTTTCACTAAATTCATTTAAAAGAAAATGTAAATCATACCTTTTGAATAATTGTACTCTTTAATAAGCTTGCCTATATGTTTTATGTTTTTGCCTGTTTTTGTTGATTTTGTTATATGTCTTGTTTCTTGCAATCTTAGATGTCGATTGTAAGATTTAATTGTATGATTAGTGATGAATGTAAATCAGGAAGTAGCTGTGATAGGCCAGTGGCTTTTTTGCTGCTCCCCCACATCCACTTCATCACTTTATGCATTTTCTTATTTTGTATTATATGTATAATTGTTGTTTTTTACTACCTTGTGTGTTATTCAGAAATCTTCTGATTCTCAATGTATTGTATTTTGGTTTTTTAAGAGATGTGAAATAAATAATTTGAATTTGAAAAAAAAAAAGGAATCGGAAGAAATCAAGCAATCTGTTTGCTTCTTGGTCCTTACAAAGAAAAAAAAGTATCTAGACTCTTTATTCAGGTACACGTTCACTCTTATATCATGTGTTGAGCATCAAAAGAATGTTACCAAGAATTGAGTTGCATGAAATCTTCTGTTAAAGAATGTAAGAAGGAAAACAAACTGAACACATTAACTATAAATGCCTAAACATGGATAATCAGTATATTTTATTTGCACTCTTGCAGCATTTTCATCCATTGGATGATTGAATACAACTATTTTCACAACTTTTTGTTTGCTTTGAATTTGAGAGATAATAGTAACTTTTACATGCATTTAAAATTACATATCACTCAATTTTTTTTATTGTCTCTCTTGATGCAGGATGGAAACATCAAAATTTGGGATGTTGTCCGAGGTACTTGCTTACGTACACTGTCGGGTCACCTTCAATCAGTAACGTGTATACGATGGGGTGGAACTGATCTTATCTACTCTACCAGTCAAGATAGAACAGTCAAGGTCTGGAGAGCTTCTGATGTGAGTAGGAATGGATTGACCCAGGGGTCAATAGTTCATAAGTCATTAGCACCACATTTAAAGATTACTGAAATTGTCAGGTCATGTCCAGTCAGTGACATGCATCAGATGGGGTGGGACTGATCTTATCTGCTTTACAAGTCAAGATGTTACAGTCAAGGCTTCTAGAGTTTCACATGTGAGTATGAATAGATTGACATATTAGGGTTATTCATTTGCACAGTACATGCAGAGGTATAATTTTGAGCAGAAGTCTTATGTTCTAGTCAGTGTATAGACCT
This sequence comes from Echinometra lucunter, assembly GCA_029962745.1. Lineage (NCBI taxonomy): Eukaryota > Metazoa > Echinodermata > Echinoidea > Camarodonta > Echinometridae > Echinometra > Echinometra lucunter. The sequence continues at coordinate 12,878,132 of CM057154.1, forward strand.
TTGGTGCTATTACCATAAATGTGAGACTTGAGAAAAGAAAGGGCAATGAATAAGTCACTGTTGAAAGACATGATGTTCTTTGTTTTAAGGTGAAACTGACATATAAGATGAGATCAGCTTTCCTCTTGACAATTGTAAGGGACTCTTTCAGCCATCATTACAATGCTGAAATATCGTTACTGATGCATTTGTAAAATCTTGTCTGTAGTTTCTCCTTGATACTTTGAGTTTCTACTGGACTATTACATGTACTATCCTATTGACCAATTTGAAATCTCTTATCAAATTGGTTTTCCCCTGTAACATGATATCTTCCCAGGACTCTACAACTTCATGTCACAATCCTTGTAAATGCATTTCTTTTCTTCTGTCACAGGGTGTCTTATGTAGGACATTACAAGGTCATGGTCATTGGGTGAATACTATGGCTCTGAGTACAGACTATGTGATGAGGACCAGCTGGTTTGATCCTATACAAGCAACTATTAATCATCAACGGATTAATGAATCAGGTCAGTTCATACATGGAAATGATAAGAATAATGGTAACATTAATATGGTCATATCATATGCCCTTCTGCAGGACTTTTGGTATCATTACCCAGGTGTTAGCTCCAGCAACAGTAAAGCTCAGTGCATTTCGAAAAAATTCCTACCAGGTACATACTTTCTGCACCTAGGTTGAGTGTGGCAAATGTAGATCAATGTCTTGCCAAAAGAAATTAGTGCCATGTCGGCAAAGCACCACTAAAAGAAATGTAAAGCCTCAAAGCTTCATGGTGGTGAAAAATGAAAACAAACAAAAAAGAACATTACTACACTATACATGAGGTATTGTGAATTTTTCAGAACTTGTTTTGGATACAAGATAAATTCAATCATTTGATATGATTTCTTTTAATCTTGCTACAGCTGAAGAACTGTCAAAGATTGCACAGGAGAGGTATGATGCTGTTAAGGTAAGGACATCAAATCAGTTTTGGCATTACCAATAACATTGATTTCAGGCCTCCTTTGAACTTTATTGGCCCAAAATGATTTGCAGTTTCTAAGCTTAAAGCTGGTCTCTAGTTTTGGTAAATCTCAGAAAAGTATCTTTCACTATTTCAATTCATTGCCAGATGATATGAAAGATTGTATCATGAAACCTTTATGATGTGTAGGATATTAAATAAAAGCTCATTCATGTGGTGTAAGTTTTCACATTTACACTAAAATTCACCAGAATTCATGGAAGGAATATCACACAATCTCACACACATATCTTTTTATGCATAGTGAACAATTTGAGACTGTACTTGATCAGTTGAATGCCAATTCTCTACTGGTATTTGCTACAAAAACTAGAGACCAGCTTTAATTTGGTGATCTTTTCTTTCTTTAAAAGCCTTTCATGCTGTAGTATATATGGCTTTCCATTAGGGACAGCACTATCCCATACTCAGCCTTTGCTTTATTTACTGTAAACCCCCCCCCCCCATACGCTTGGGTTTTTTTTTCCAGTTGCTTCTCTCTCGCTAATAAAAGGTTCTTAGATTTGTTTCTTTCATGAAGGTTGATAGGTATGACTACCGTTAATTTATTCATCCATCATAAACATGCCTTTTTAAGTTACTGATTGCATGATTGTGTAATGTGATGCTAAATTGCTTATGGCTTTATATTATCAAAGACATTGGGGTAAGTTTGAGTTGCAGTTACAATTTAGTTTAAGGTTTATGGTAAAGGTTGGCATTAGGTGCACTGTGTGGTGCAGGGTTGGTGTTGTCAAATTGACTACTGACCAACTGTTGTTGGAGGGTTGCGGCACAATCGATATCTTCCTGCTTAGTCATTTATATGTCTCCCTAATTCTTTCACTTTGACAGGGATCTGAACCAGAGCGCTTAGTAACAGGCTCAGATGATTTTCACCCTGTTTTCTATGGCAACCAGAGAAAGAGAAAACATCTCTTGCTAGGATGACAGGTCACATGCAACTTATCAATGAGGTAGCCTTCTCTCCAGACACCAGACTTGTAGCAAGTGCAATCATTTGACAAGTCTATCAAGTTATGGAATGGATATACTGGCAAGTAAGTAGAGTGTAGCATGATATTTTATTTTAGTAGGCTTGTGTAGTTCACCTTTTTTCTTTTCTTAAGTATACTGAAGTGGCGCATTTTACTCCATTATGTAAAGTGTATCAAGAATTATTGTGCACTGCATATAAACCACAATATAAAACGAGAAGGTGAACCATGCCATAAGTCGAAAATTCCTGACTTGATTATCATAAAATCTACTGAATTGTATTAATCAAATTAAAGAGAAAAGTATAGCCTTTGATTTTCCTTTAGGTACAAATGGGGTTGGTCATGCATGAATTGATATGACTCATTACACGCAATAATGTGTATTTTCAGACCTTTCTGTGATCATTGAAGCACAACTCTTAATCCGTTGATGATCATGGCTTGTTCATTCATTTTCCAGATAGATGACATGATATCCTGTAATTTGATGTACAATTCTTAGTAGTTCAATTTGTATTACTCATGTTGACATTTTTTGATGAATTTCTTGCTACTGTTCCCTAATTGACTTTTGTACAAGGGTTGTCATTAGATTCATAATTGATATTTCAGTTCATGTCAAAAATGATAAAACCAACTGAAATGCTCAGAATCGTATATCACATTACAGAATATCATCTCATCTCTCGCAAAAATAAGAAATAAGCCATGATTATCAAAGCATTACGAGTTATGCTTCAATGATCACAGAAATGTCAGAAAAATGGGTATTAGTGCGCCAAAATGGATCATAACTATTCATGCATGAATGATCACGACTTGTAACTACATGCAAATCAAAAGCTATTCTTTTCTCTTTAATTTAATATACAATTCAGCAGATTTTATGATAATGATTAAGGAATATTTTACTTCTAGCATGGTCCACCCTTCTCGTTTTTATAGTGTGGTTTACAAGACAGCTTCGATCATGCACACAGACCCTGTTTATCATACCTCCAATTCAAACAAAAACATATGGCGAACGTTCATTTGCTCATGCTGCATCAGAGTTTATGGAATAACCTCCCAAACTCTCTTAGAAACATCGACATGATAGAGAGAAGTTTAATCTGCACTTAAAACACACTTATTCAAAACATATCTAAGTAGTCTAACAAAGTAAACTCAGTTACCTATCTTTCAGTCATGTCTTTCCTTTTCTTTTTCTCTCTCTTAGAGCGCATAGGACGCATTACAGACGTAATGTATTATGCGCTATATAAAAGCTGTTCATATTATTATTATTATTTATGTGCAGTGTACAAGTAATTCACTGTACATATGTACATGCAGTAAATATTTTCTTGATTTATGTGTGTATGAGAAATTGTGACTGTATAGATTTCATAATTATGTCTTGGTGATAGTTTTGAATTATGATTGATTAGAGAGCTATTTTGGATATGTTCTGAATATACAGTGGTAAGAAAGTGTTTATTATGGGTATTATATCATTGACAATTATCACTTTGTTTTTCTTCTTGTCAGATTTATCACTACTTCTGAGAGGGAATGTTAGTAAAGTATACCAGGTATGTATGTACTTTAGCAGTTGTAATCGTGACATTGATCCCAGTAATTAGTCAGCAATGCACGCTGAAGTCCACTGTGCACTCCCTGTGATCTGATTATGATCAAATTTTGGAAGAATTCACAATGGATTTCATATGAATGTTCAACCTTGGAGCAACAGATGTGATAGTGTAAAATTGTCTTAATCACCAAAAGGCGTTTTGCTCTGCCTGTGAGGGGTTCCCTGTCAGTATACTATATTCAACATATGAACTTCAAACATTACTTCTGTAAAAAGATATTGATATTGATATTTCAATACACTCAATAAGCACGAAAGTGATTGGTTGTTGTAGACTAGTGGACACATGAAATGTGAGTTTTTATGGGGAAAAGTGTCAGTTTCATCCACATGTTCTAGGTCCTACATTATCCTTTATTTTTCTTCAAACCGTTTAACAGTAATGTCCTGTGGAATGTTGGGTTAAGATTTTTGTTTTGTTTTGCTTTTGTTTTGTTTGTTTGTTTGTTGGTTGTTTTTTTTTTTTTTTTTTTTTTTTTTTTGGGGGGGGGGCGTATTTTATATGGACTAGCTGCACAAACAATTTTCCCAGGTGATAGTTATGCTTTAAGGGTTATGTAAGTTTTGTAAGTCAGCAAGCTAGTTGTTAGATTTATTACTTTAAGCTGGTCATTGGCAAGATACAAGCAAAACAAGATCAGCTGCGTAAAGTATTTTCCTCTTCAACATTGCATCTTCAACAGGTGTGAAAGGCAAAAACATGCTTTGAACACAGGTCAGACGCATAACTTATGCAATTGCCTGCACACTGTAAAACCAGTGATATTTCTGTTTGTGCAACAAGTGTAACAAAACCCTGTGATTAGTTGTGTGGGGAGCAGTCAACATGTAGGGGTTCCTAGTGTAAGGCAGATTTTTGCATTCATTTTCAGATTGTTCCACTAAAATTCACCTGAAATCCTGAAAGAAATCACATGATCTTACACTAGTATCTTTTAATGCAAGATGGACAATGCAAGACTATATTTAATCATACCAACTTTCTTTTGCTACCAAAACTGTACATGAGCTTTCAAAGCAGTGAGATGGAAGGGGATTTCATTGAAAGTGTTTGTTTGTATGGACAGGTATCCTGGTCATCTGATAGCCGTTTACTATGTAGTGGTAGCTCTGATAGTACTCTTAAGGTCTGGGATGTTAAAAGTGGTAAGATAAATGGAGATCTACCAGGCCACGCTGATGAGGTCTATGCTGTGGATTGGAGTCCAGATGGGCAGAGGGTAGCCAGTGGAGGAAAGGACAAAGTGCTCAAGATGTAAGTAGATTTGGTTTTAAAAAAACCATTGCCAGAATTCATGAAACTTTGCCCAGCTTAAACTTTGTTGAAATATTTACTTTGTGTATTTATATTGGGTCAAGTGTCAGTTCATTACGTAATAATAACTATGATTCTTCACCCCTATTCCGGGGTGGGGGGGGGGTCAATTTGACCCCCATACGATATTCGCGATTGCTGTGTGACCGCCACATATTGTGACATGCAGTTACATGACTTTTGTCGCTTGAAGTTTCGCTTATCTTTTGACACCAAGTTTGCGAAAATCGGACAAAGGGTCGTGGGGTCACGGCACATTTTGTAAAAGCATGTTGGCTCAAAAAACAGCATTTTGCAGGTGGGGGGAAAAAATCATCCGCAAATTACAAACTCTGCGGTAATAAACAGACTCTCCATCATGTCTTAAATGTGTGTAAAGTTATGCTAGAGCAGGGCAGGTATACATGGCGACATGACAGTGTCCTGAACTTTATGTACCAATACCTACAGAAATCACTAACAGGAGACTACACTCTCCAAGTTGACCTTCCCGACAGAATACACCAACCCACGATCCCACAAAATATTCTCCCAACCCTACAGCGACCTGATCTAGTCCTCCATTCAACGAAAAACAAAGAAGTTGTAATAGTAGAACTGACGGTCCCTTCGAACTGAACATAGACGCCCGACATGATGACAAATGTAACAGACACGCGTCCCTGACCAATGACATCAGAGACCAAGGATACTCATGTGATCTCCTTTGTGTGGAGATAGGCTCGAGTGGTTATGTATCAAAAGAAAACAAGGGAAGAATCAAATCCCTACTGAAGAAAATGAAACAGGGTAAAAGCAAAAAAACAGTGTTGAAGAACGTAAGCAAACTAAGCGTAATGTCCAGCTACTCACTGTATATCGCAAAGGATGAACCAAAATGGATAAATCCAAAAATGCTCAACGTTCCGGTTGACTAGGTCTTACTGAACATAAGAATGTATCTTGAGCCCTATTTCCTGCTTAATACCGTAAAACACAATATACAATCGTTAGCCAGGCCGAGATAGAATTATATCATCGTTAAATTATCATCTGATGGAGATATTCCAAACCATTCGTGTGTTTTATTTTTGTTATTCATCATATCCTTTAGTTTTGCCTTATTCCTTTCTTATGTCTTATAATGGTATATATACATAAAATTGAATATCCATACAATTTGATAAAATGATTAGTTCTTTAGTTTAAAATAAAATAGAATGGAGTTATAGCATTTCTTTCCATGTTTTAAACAACGATTATAATAAAATCAGCCATTGTTTCCTTTCTATATAAATATTCCTGAAACAAATGATAGGCTATCACTTGCTTTGGATGTCTGACGCTATGTCAGACCTGCATAAGTTTATATCAGTTGTTATCATTTACGTTGATTGTTTGTTATTATTTTCTTTTAGTTCTTTCTATGTCTATATGTTTTTGTTTTGTTTGTACTTCTAACTATAATATGTGACCCTGCCTCCTGCCAGTTGAGAGGAACTTTTCCTCACCTTCTGGCAAGGAC
>CM057154.1:12885100-12900338 GCA_029962745.1 Echinometra lucunter
TCTTACAAGAAACTCTGACAAATTATATGTTCCTTTTTTACCGTTTTAAGTTTTCAAGAACAGTTATAAGCACAGTGGACCACTCGTGTGGAACAATCTGCCTTATTAAAACACTGCCTTTCACTAAATTCATTTAAAAGAAAATGTAAATCATACCTTTTGAATAATTGTACTCTTTAATAAGCTTGCCTATATGTTTATGTTTTGCCTGTTTTTGTTGATTTTGTTATATGTCTTGTTTCTTGCAATCTTAGATGTCGATTGTAAGATTTAATTGTATGATTAGTGATGAATGTAAATCAGGAAGTAGCTGTGATAGGCCAGTGGCTTTTTTGCTGCTCCCCCACATCCACTTCATCACTTTATGCATTTCTTATTTTGTATTATATGTATAATTGTTGTTTTTACTACCTTGTGTGTTATTCAGAAATCTTCTGATTCTCAATGTATTGTATTTTGGTTTTTTAAGAGATGTGAAATAAATAATTTGAATTTGAAAAAAAAAAAGGAATCGGAAGAAATCAAGCAATCTGTTTTGATCTTGGTCCTTACAAAGAAAAAAAGTATCTAGACTCTTTATTCAGGTACACGTTCACTCTTATATCATGTGTTGAGCATCAAAAGAATGTTACCAAGATTGAGTTGCATGAAATCTTCTGTTAAAGAATGTAAGAAGGAAAACAAAACTGAACACATTAACTATAAATGCCTAAACATGGATAATCAGTATATTTATTTGCACTCTTGCAGCATTTTCATCCATTGGATGATTGAATACAACTATTTTCACAACTTTTGTTTGCTTTGAATTTGAGAGATAATAGTAACTTTTACATGCATTTAAAATTACATATCACTCAATTTTTTTTTTGTCTCTCTTGATGCAGGATGGAAACATCAAAATTTGGGATGTTGTCCGAGGTACTTGCTTACGTACACTGTCGGGTCACCTTCAATCAGTAACGTGTATACGATGGGGTGGAACTGATCTTATCTACTCTACCAGTCAAGATAGAACAGTCAAGGTCTGGAGAGCTTCTGATGTGAGTAGGAATGGATTGACCCAGGGGTCAATAGTTCATAAGTCATTAGCACCACATTTAAAGATTACTGAAATTGTCAGGTCATGTCAGTCAGTGACATGCATCAGATGGGGTGGGACTGATCTTATCTGCTTTACAAGTCAAGATGTTACAGTCAAGGCTTCTAGAGTTTCACATGTGAGTATGAATAGATTGACATATTAGGGTTATTCATTTGCACAGTACATGCAGAGGTATAATTTTGAGCAGAAGTCTTATGTTCTAGTCAGTGTATAGACCTTTGGTGCTATTACCATAAATGTGAGACTGAGAAAAGAAAGGGCAATGAATAAGTCACTGTTGAAAGACATGATGTTCTTTGTTTTAAGGTGAAACTGACATATAAGATGAGATCAGCTTTCCTCTTGACAATTGTAAGGGACTCTTTCAGCCATCATTACAATGCTGAAATATCGTTACTGATGCATTTGTAAAATCTTGTCTGTAGTTTCTCCTTGATACTTTGAGTTTCTACTGGACTATTACATGTACTATCCTATTGACCAATTTGAAATCTCTTATCAAATTGGTTTTCCCCCTGTAACATGATATCTTCCCAAGGACTCTACAACTTCATGTCACAATCCTTGTAAATGCATTTCTTTTCTCTGTCACAGGGTGTCTTATGTAGGACATTACAAGGTCATGGTCATTGGGTGAATACTATGGCTCTGAGTACAGACTATGTGATGAGGACCAGCTGGTTTGATCCTATACAAGCAACTATTAATCATCAACGGATTAATGAATCAGGTCAGTTCATACATGGAAATGATAAGAATAATGGTAACATTAATATGGTCATATCATATGCCCTCTGCAGGACTTTTGGTATCATTACCCAGGTGTTAGCTCCAGCAACAGTAAAGCTCAGTGCATTTCGAAAAAATTCCTACCAGGTACATACTTTCTGCACCTAGGTTGAGTGTGGCAAATGTAGATCAATGTCTTGCCAAAAGAAATTAGTGCCATGTCGGCAAAGCACCACTAAAAGAAATGTAAAGCCTCAAAGCTTCATGGTGGTGAAAAATGAAAACAAACAAAAAGAACATTACTACACTATACATGAGGTATTGTGAATTTTCAGAACTTGTTTTGGATACAAGATAAAATTCAATCATTTGATATGATTTCTTTTTAATCTTGCTACAGCTGAAGAACTGTCAAAGATTGCACAGGAGAGGTATGATGCTGTTAAGGTAAGGACATCAAATCAGTTTTGGCATTACCAATAACATTGATTTCAGGCCTCCTTTGAACTTTATTGGCCCAAAATGATTTGCAGTTTCTAAGCTTAAAGCTGGTCTCTAGTTTTGGTAAATCTCAGAAAAGTATCTTTCACTATTTCAATTCATTGCCAGATGATATGAAAGATTGTATCATGAAACCTTTATGATGTGTAGGATATTAAATAAAAGCTCATTCATGTGGGTGTAAGTTTTCACATTTACACTAAAATTCACCAGAATTCATGGAAGGAATATCACACAATCTCACACACATATCTTTTTATGCATAGTGAACAATTTGAGACTGTACTTGATCAGTTGAATGCCAATTCTCTACTGGTATTTGCTACAAAAACTAGAGACCAGCTTTAATTTGGTGATCTTTTCTTTCTTTAAAAGCCTTTCATGCTGTAGTATATATGGCTTTCCATTAGGGACAGCACTATCCCATACTCAGCCTTTGCTTTATTTACTGTAAACCCCCCCCCCCCATACGCTTGGGTTTTTTTTCCAGTTGCTTCTCTCTCGCTAATAAAAGGTTCTTAGATTTGTTTCTTTCATGAAGGTTGATAGGTATGACTACCGTTAATTTATTCATCCATCATAAACATGCCTTTTTAAGTTACTGATTGCATGATTGTGTAATGTGATGCTAAATTGCTTATGGCTTTATATTATCAAAGACATTGGGGTAAGTTTGAGTTGCAGTTACAATTTAGTTTAAGGTTTATGGTAAAGGTTGGCATTAGGTGCACTGTGTGGTGCAGGGTTGGTGTTGTCAAATTGACTACTGACCAACTGTTGTTGGAGGGTTTGCGGCACAATCGATATCTTCCTGCTTAGTCATTTATATGTCCCTAATTCTTTCACTTTGACAGGGATCTGAACCAGAGCGCTTAGTAACAGGCTCAGATGATTTCACCCTGTTTCTATGGCAACAGAGAAAGAGAAAACATCTCTTGCTAGGATGACAGGTCACATGCAACTTATTAATGAGGTAGCCTTCTCTCCAGACACCAGACTTGTAGCAAGTGCATCATTTGACAAGTCTATCAAGTTATGGAATGGATATACTGGCAAGTAAGTAGAGTGTAGCATGATATTTTATTTTAGTAGGCTTGTGTAGTTCACCTTTTTCTTTTCTTAAGTATACTGAAGTGGCGCATTTTACTCCATTATGTAAAGTGTATCAAAGAATTATTTGTGCACTGCATATAAACCACAATATAAAAAGAGAAGGTGAACCATGCCATAAGTCGAAAATTCCTGAATTGATTATCATAAAATCTACTGAATTGTATATCAAATTAAAGAGAAAAGTATAGCCTTTGATTTTCCTTTAGGTACAAATTGGGGTTGGTCATGCATGAATGATATGACTCATTACACGCAATAATGTGTATTTTCAGACCTTTCTGTGATCATTGAAGCACAACTCTTAATCCGTTGATGATCATGGCTTGTTCATTCATTTTCCAGATAGATGACATGATATCCTGTAATTTGATGTACAATTCTTAGTAGTTCAATTTGTATTACTCATGTTGACATTTTTTGATGAATTTCTTGCTACTGTTCCCTAATTGACTTTTGTACAAGGGTTGTCATTAGATTCATAATTGATATTTCAGTTCATGTCAGAATGAATAAAACCAACTGAAATGCTCAGAATCGTATATCACATTACAGAATATCATCTCATCTCTCGCAAAAAATAAGAAATAAGCCATGATTATCAAAGCATTACGAGTTATGCTTCAATGATCACAGAAATGTCAGAAAATGGGTATTAGTGCGCAAAATGGATCATAACTATTCATGCATGAATGATCACGACTTGTAACTACATGCAAATCAAAAGCTATTCTTTTCTCTTTAATTTAATATACAATTCAGCAGATTTTATGATAAATGATTAAGGAATATTTTACTTCTAGCATGGTCCACCTTCTCGTTTTTATAGTGTGGTTTACAAGACAGCTTCGATCATGCACACAGAACCTGTTTATCATACCTCCAATTCAAACAAAAACATATGGCGAACGTTCATTTGCTCATGCTGCATCAGTTTTATGGAATAACCTCCCAAACTCTCTTAGAAACATCGACATGATAGAGAAGTTTAAATCTGCACTTAAAACACACTTATTCAAAACATATCTAAGTAGTCTAACAAAGTAAACTCAGTTACCTATCTTTCAGTCATGTCTTTCCTTTTCTTTTTCTCTCTCTTAGAGCGCATAGGACGCATACAGACGTAATGTATTATGCGCTATATAAAAGCTGTTCATTATTATTATTATTATTTATGTGCAGTGTACAAGTAATTCACTGTACATATGTACATGCAGTACATATTTCTTGATTTAATGTGTCTATGAGAAATTGTTGACTGTAGATTTCATAATTATGTCTTGGTGATAGTTTTGAATATATGATGATAGAGAGCTATTTTGGATATGTTATGAATATACAGTGGTAATGAAGTGTTATTATGGGTATTATATCATTGACAATTATCACTTTGTTTTTCTTGTCAGATTTATCACTACTCTGAGAGGGCATGTTAGTAAAGTATACCAGGTATGTATGTACTTTAGCAGTTGTAATCGTGACATTGATCCCAGTAATTAGTCAGCAATGCACGCTGAAGTCCACTGTGCACTCCCTGTGATCTGATTATGATCAAATTTTGGAAGAATTCACAATGGATTTCATATGAATGTTCAACCTTGGAGCAACAGATGTGATAGTGTAAAATGTCTTAATCACCAAAAGGCGTTTTGCTCTGCCTGTGAGGGGTTCCCTGTCAGTATACTATATTCAACATATGAACTTCAAACATTACTTCTGTAAAAAGATATTGATATTGATATTTCAAATACACTCAATAAGCACGAAAGTGATTGGTGTGTAGACTAGTGGACACATGAAATGTGAGTTTTATGGGGAAAAGTGTCAGTTTCATTCCACATGTTCTGGTCCTACATTATCCTTTATTTTCTTCAAACCGTTTAAAAGTAATGTCCTGTGGAATGTTGGGTTAAGATTTTTGTTTTGTTTTGCTTTTGTTTTGTTTGTTTGTTTGTTGGTTGTTTTTTTTTTTTTTTTTTTTTTTTTTTGGGGGGGGGGGCTTATTTTATATGGACTAGCTGCACAAACAATTTTCCCAGGTGATAGTTATGCTTTAAGGGTTATGTACAGTTTTGTAAGTCCTGCAAAGCTAGTTGTTAGATTTTATTACTTTAAGCTGGTCATTGGCAAGATACAAGCAAAACAAAGATCAGCTGCTGTAAAGTATTTTCCTCTTCACATTGCATCTTAAACAGGTGAAAGGCAAAACATGCTTGTGAACACAGGTCAGCGACATAAACTTATGCATTGCCTGCACACTTGTAAAACCAGTGATATTTCTGTTTGTGCAACAAGTGTAACAAAACCCTGTGATAGTTGTGTGGGGAGCAGTCAACATGTAGGGGTCCTAGTGTAAGGCAGATTTTTGCATTCATTTCAGTTGTTTACACTAAAATTCACCTGAAATCCTGAAAAGAATATCACATGATCTTACACTAGTATCTTTTAATGCAAGATGGACAATGCAAGACTATATTTAATCATACCAACTTTCTTTTTGCTACCAAAACTGTACATGAGCTTTCAAAGCAGTGAGATGGAAGGGGATTTCATTGAAAGTGTTTGTTTGTATGGACAGGTATCCTGGTCATCTGATAGCCGTTTACTATGTAGTGGTAGCTCTGATAGTACTCTTAAGGTCTGGGATGTTAAAAGTGGTAAGATAAATGGAGATCTACCAGGCCACGCTGATGAGGTCTATGCTGTGGATTGGAGTCCAGATGGGCAGAGGGTAGCCAGTGGAGGAAAGGACAAAGTGCTCAAGATGTAAGTAGAATTTGGTTTAAGAAAAACCATTTGCCAGAATTCATGAAACTTTGCCCAGCTTAAACTTTGTTGAAATATTTACTTTGTGTATTTATATTGGGTCAAGTGTCAGTTCATTACATAATAATAACTATGATTCTTCACCCCTATTCCGGGGTGGGGGGGGGGTCAATTTGACCCCCATACGATATTCGCGATTGCTGTGTGACCGCCACATATTGTGACATGCAGTTACATGACTTTTGTCGCTTGAAGTTTCGCTTATCTTTTGACACCAAGTTTGCGAAAATCGGACAAAGGGTCGTGGGGTCACGGCACATTTTGTAAAAGCATGTTGGCTCAAAAAACAGCATTTTGCAGGCGGGGGGAAAAAATCATCCGCAAATTACAAACTCTGCGGTAATAAACAGACTCTCCATCATGTCTTAAATGTGTGTAAAGTTATGCTAGAGCAGGGCAGGTATACATGGCGACATGACAGTGTCCTGAACTTTATGTACCAATACCTAGAGAAATCACTAACAGGAGACTACACTCTCCAAGTTGACCTTCCCGACAGAATACACCAACCCACGATCCCACAAAATATTCTCCCAACCCTACAGCGACCTGATCTAGTCCTCCATTCAACGAAAAACAAAGAAGTTGTAATAGTAGAACTGACGGTCCCTTCGAACTGAACATAGACGCCCGACATGATGACAAATGTAACAGACACGCGTCCCTGACCAATGACATCAGAGACCAAGGATACTCATGTGATCTCCTTTGTGTGGAGATAGGCTCGAGTGGTTATGTATCAAAAGAAAACAAGGGAAGAATCAAATCCCTACTGAAGAAAATGAAACAGGGTAAAAGCAAAAAAACAGTGTTGAAGAACGTAAGCAAACTAAGCGTAATGTCAAGCTACTCACTGTATATCGCAAAGGATGAACCAAAATGGATAAATCCAAAAATGCTCAACGTTCCGGTTGACTAGGTCTTACTGAACATAAGAATGTATCTTGAGCCCTATTTCCTGCTTAATACCGTAAAACACAATATACAATCGTTAGCCAGGCCGAGATAGAATTATATCATCGTTAAATTTATCATCTGATTGGAGATATTCCAAACCATTCGTGTGTTTTATTTTTGTTATTCATCTATCCTTTAGTTTTGCCTTATTCCTTTCTTATGTCTTATAATGGTATATATACATAAAATTGAATATCCATACAATTTGATAAAATGATTAGTTCTTTAGTTTAAAATAAAATAGAATGGAGTTATAGCATTTCTTTCCATGTTTTAAACAACGATTATAATAAAATCAGCATTGTTTCCTTTCTATATAAATATTCCTGAAACAAAATGATAGGCTATCACTTGCTTTTGGATGTCTGACGCTATGTCAGACCTGCATAAGTTTATATCAGTTGTTATCATTTACGTTGATTGTTTTGTTATTATTTTCTTTTAGTTCTTTCTATGTCTATATGTTTTTGTTTTGTTTGTACTTCTAACTATAATATGTGACCCTGCCTCCTGCCAGTTGAGAGGAACTTTTCCTCACCTTCTGGCAAAGGACCTGGGTATATCTCACTTTTGTAACATCTTTGTTTGTTTGTTTTTTTTAATCGAAATAAAGATGAATTATATATTGAGTTCAAACGAATGGAAAATACTAATTTTCATAATTTGCTTTAAAACATAGTTAATTTTGTCTCCTGGGCAATTGGAATCATATTTTATTTCTTAAGATTTACTGAAATTAAATTCTGCAGCACAAGCAATCATAAAAGCAATAGAATACTATGGAATGATAATTTTGAGCCTGTCAGATTTTCACATACATGATGTTTAAAATGCTTTCCAGAAAATTTCTACCTCATTACACTTTATTTGAGGGAAATGATAATGAAAATAGAAAATGTGCATCTTACTTGTATAATTCATTTTATTACAAAAAAACTTTTTTGGCAAAAACACCTATGTAGCAACACTCGTTACCCCTGTCTTAACATCTGTGCAAAATTTTGCATCGCTTGGATCGCTAGGACTGAGATCCGGGAAATAACCCCCCCCCCCCCTCCCCCCAGTTAAAACTTGCTCTTAAAAATCCCAGTTGGAATAGGGTTAACAAATATAGACAAAAGCAAAAATGGAAAATGACCTTGCTAAGAAAAGAGAATGAAGTAAGCAGAGTTTGTGTAGTACTAGACCTGCATTTATTTGATACTATGATAACAGGTTCACAATGCTAAATAACATTGAGATAATATGCATGTGCAGTAAAATACAAATTTTTCTTTACATGCCCATAACACTTCTTTACTATATGTCATTAGGTAAATACAATGTTTTAGAAAGAAATGTTCCCTTTTCACAATTCAGCTTGCTCTTTTACTTGGTCCATTTTAAGGGATTCAACATTTTATTTTGACAAATATTCCTCATTTTAGATGAGATGTGGTGAACTCTTTGTTCTTGTTTTTTTTTCTTACAGATGGAGGAGATAACGTGAGAAGGATGAAGCTCTAATAACACGGGAGTCGGTCTGTTTCTGTAGGATTGGCAGTGCTGGGTATTCATCATTGTTGAATCTATTTTGGATCTCAAGATGCAGCCTTAACAGACTGCAGACAGGCATGGGATGGTAAACATGCCCCAAAAGGTCGTATACTGACACTGCAGCAGATTGCCAGTGTGGGCAGGGCTTCCAGACCATGGACCATTTGTTTTAACAGGACATGCTGCATGACAACTGTCCAGAGACCTGGCAGCAGCCAACAATGTGGCTCATAAGCCCACCACACACTTCACCATCTGTCTGCGATCCGATTTTGGAATACGGTAAGAATGTATAGTACAGGTATTTGCGATGAACATTCAAACATGGAAAATAATACTGACCAAAGTTCTAGAAAGTCGTATGAATACTTCAGTTGAAACTCTGGGCTATGGCGAGCCTCCTTGCAGGCATAAAAGCAAAGTCAATTCTGAATCGTAGTGATGTCGTAGCAATCGTGCTATCGGCTACGATTTGAATCTGATTTTGCCTTTACTCTGATCTAAAGGCTTGCAGTTAACCAAAATTTGGATTTTTTGTATTCGTATATTTATTCTGAACCTCAAACAGGATAATTTTACTTGTTTAAACTTTCATATTTAATGCAAAATGTCATTTGTTCGAAATCTGGTCGCAGTCGGATCATATAGTGTGCAGTGGTCTTTACATGTGTTAGACATTGGGAAACAGTAGGGTGATGACTTGAAATGATGAAGCCCCTTAATGAAGAGAAAGGAGTTACTTCATTGAAACAGAGACTATTCATTTCAATATTAGTCAGTGTTTGTGACTGGAAAGAATATCCCTCTATGTGATGGCATTCATTGATGGAATGCTTTCTCTGCATTAAAAAGAATGCTGGATATTTCTTAGCAATACTAGGACTCTAGTAGCAGTGGAAATGAATTTTTTAAATAATCAAAGCCAGTTTTATACTATTATTTTTAAGCTTGTTCTGGCAGTACTCAAAATTTTTTCTTTAGGTAAAGGTTAGTGGAGAAATGTATCTAATACACACTAGACAATGATGGTTTCTCTGTAACATTCCAGTATACTATATGATCTATACATGCATACCTGCAACTTTTTTTTTATGCAAGTCACTCTTTTTAATGGATGGAAAAAACCTTCATAATACACCAGCTGGTATCTTTTATATCTTACTTCAAAATGACACTTGCATTCACCTCAGACCTGATCTGTGTTTAGAAAGAGTGGAATGGTTGTATCACTAAAGTCTGTTTTGCATCAAATGTTTCCTTTTGTATGATTTCTTTCATTCATTAAAATTGTTTATATAGATTCATTCAGACAAAATGTCCTACCAAAAGCATGTCTTCAGAATGCATGTGTACATCCTGATAGGAATATTATGGCATTTTGTCTTTTTGTAGGAGGGAATATTACTTCACCTTAGAGAATGTCAAATGAAAGGATTATAAAACATTCAAGCATTGATGTAGTTCCTCTGCTCACATAGCAGTCAGTGTCATATGAACATCTAGTTGAAAGCTGATACACAAGTAATTTATAAAGGAAACATACAGTCTGTGCAAATAATTGCCACTAACTTTTGATCTGTGAAATATTGAAATGAACAAATCAAATATCAATTCCCCTATAACTAGACACATAGATGATGAACGAAGTATAACACAGTATAGAAACATATGATATGATTTCTAAAGTCTACATGTATCAGCCAAAAACTTAGGATATAATTCTATATTCCTATTAATATAGTTCATGTCATATGAATGTGAAGAAAAAAAAATGTAAAATTCAATATAGATGTACTATATTTATTGCCTTGTGGCATTGAGAATGACAGAATGGTGAATGCCATGTATTAGTTTTAATCAGTCTGGTTTTAATGGTCACAAGATTACTGTAACGTACATGTAAAACCAAACACTGGATTGAGATTGGAATATTTCTGCCATAAATTACAGATAATTTTTGTTTTGGTTTGAGATGTAAATATTTCTGCCTTAAATTACAGATAATTTTGGTAGGTTTTAGGTTAGCTGCAGGTTGCATATTCTACTTATATCCTCTACAAAGTAATTAAAACAAAGTGTAGTTGATAGGTAGAAGGCTCATGTTTTACCACACCAAATGCTGACCATTTCATGAAAGTATGTTATTGAAATAAATTTTAAGAATTGATGCATTTTCCCATTGTTACTATTCCTGTCAGTGCAGTCTATATTTTGAAGTATTTAAATCTTATCATCAAATGGAATATGGAAACAAAATTTGTACAGGTTTTGTTTATACATATTAATACAAAGCAGAAAGCTATACAACAGGTGAAAATATGAACTGGAGAGGACTGACTAGAATGAGGATAAATAAATGCAGTGGAAAGATGCAGGGAAAGAGATAAAGAGAGGGAAAGATTACAAAAGCAGAGAGAGAGAGAGAGAGAGAGAGAGGAAAGAAGGAAGAAAGAATCCATTTAAGATATTTGTTGAGAGAGATAATTGTAGAAAGGATAGCAGAGAAAAGGGTAGCTGTACTCTTTATATGTAGTTATTATAAGCTGCAGATACTCCAATATCGTGAAAGGAAAAACTTAATATCTCATTGAATAATTCCAACCATCACCAGTCACTCTTATACACCTCTTACAGTGACTTCATGAAGTCCATGTATAAGTTATGTGTCATAAACTATTTGTTCAAGAATATGAAGTAACCATAGCAACTTCTGTCAAGGTATGACTTCTGGTGACTGAACCCTGCCCGTGCAGTTACAGTCCTCGGCGATCTTATTCCTCAAAAGCTTCAATCCACATAACATCCACTGAAACACCACTGCACCTATACCCTCTCCAACGATGACCAACCCGACGGTTCTTGGATGGGTGAAGTCTAACAGGCGATAGATATAGTGATGTCCATATGGGTCAGTTCCTCCAACTGCCCAGTAGATCGTGGCAAGGCAAGATAGACACACCCACAAGCAATGGGATAGACAACGTGTAGGAAGCGAATGGGTACTGCCGTTACCATGAGATCAATGAACAGGACGACAGCAGGGAGGGCATGTACATTTATGTTTTCTGCTAATTTGTAGGTTGGTAGAGTTACTCCAACAGTCGGCCAGAAAGATACCACGATGAGCAGTGAGATGATGATACATATGCTGAAGAGACACCACTGCAGTCTGTACAGAACAGGTGGCTCTGAATTTAAAAAAAAAAAAAGACAAAGGCATATAGATAGGCAAAACAGTAGACATTTTGAGATATTTGCTTTACTGGGGAATATTGAAAAACATTAGCAAAACATTCTACTCGAGATTTCAAGTCAAACATATTCTTTATTTTGTGTATTTATTGAGGAGTCTGTGACCTGAGAATTATTACCGAAATTCTGTACGGAAATGTGATGTCTGACCTGTCCTTACATATAGCTGTCAGAGCTGGATATGAATTGAATCTATTGATAGAGAAGAAAAACCAAAATCATGTATCTTTCAAAGGGCGAATGGTAATATTAGTATATGTACCAGCACAACACAAGTAACAAGAGATGCATATAATTTATAGTATATCCCTGCATAGAAATAGATGAAGAGCGTTTATTGCCCCCCCCCCCCAAGTCGAGGTGCCTAGCACTCATGCGAGACCAATTTGCAGTTGATTTTAGTTTTAACCATAGTGTGCTAAAATAGTTGATTGACTGAACAAAAGTAATACTTCATCCTGTTCATTGCATATCCATCTCACTGAATTGGTTAATCTTACCATCGTTGGGGTTGTTGAGGTACATGCCATACCACTGGTAGTATGCATAGTCTGCTAGAGCATTCACAAAGGCCACGATGAGATAGAGGGTGGTAAGAATAAGAATCCAGTCAGACAGGTAGATAAGTATCTTTAACCCAGCCACTCCCGCAATGGATGTAGACAGATGAATCACTAAGAATACGACGAAGTATGCTGCTACAAGCAGACGATAAACCACAAAGGGCAGCTTGGCGTATGAGTCGCACTGTGTAGTGTGAAATTGAATCATTTTCCTTGTACAGATATTATTTTGTAATAGAACTTCATATGAAGACAAGAAGGTAGTTAGGTTACAGTTCCTATTTTCTAAGGTGAAAAGAGAGATTTTACAATTTATTATCCACAGAGATGTCATGTAGTTACACTAATCATGCACATTAAAAAAACAAAATAGAAACAATAGTTTCATAAAATGTAGATATTTCCAGTTGTTTGCAAACTCCTCAAAGGGAAAAAGAATTATTCTTAATTACTGTGCATCCAAGTTTTATTTTAATCCTAACAAATCTTGCCGAGAATGAGAACTCCCTTCCCACCTTCTCGTTCTCTTTCTTTCTCACTAAATTTACTTTCATCTTTCTCCTTCTCCTCCCCCTCCCCATCAGTTCTCCCTCTCATTTCACCCCTTTATCTCTCCTTGCTTATTTGCTCTCTGTCTTTGTATTTTATTTTGCAAATTTTAAAAAACAAAATCATGATGTCAAAAGTGACCCTTCTTCACTTTGTCTCTGATATAAATGATTGTTTCTAATGAAAAATAATTCTTCCTAAAATTATGTCGCACTTATACTGTATATCATTAAAAGAAAGGAAAAGAAAATAGACTAGAAACTTCAACAATATAGTTCACTATATATTTAATCCCAATATCTTTCTGGCATATCCATACGATAATGTCAGACACAATGAAAGTAAAAAATTGATGTTCCTTTTCTTTCCTCATGGATCATTATATCAAAACAATAGAATCTTCCTAAAAGTAATGAAACCTCAGAGAATCTATTAAGGAAATTCGTTTTTAGAAAACACATTATGATAACCACTTTGATCAGGCTCATTTTTTGTATAGTGACAGGTTAGACAAGTCGGTACTGTGATTACATAAAAAAATGAAGTAGGAGCAGCCTCCATTTCTTCGTATTTTAGGCCTAGCAGTTCTGTTGCCTTTGTGATACACCCTGATCTTGACATGAAAGACTTCTCATGTGGAGGGATTCAAATTTTCCTTAGACGCGTTAACAGAGGAGATCAATGTGCTGTATCAAGGCTTTCCCATTTTATTCAGCTATACTGCTCTTTGCTATAGGCAAATTCCTTAGTTAACATGCCAAGGAGAACATGATCATAAAGTAATGAAATGGAAGTATATTTACCAATGGCCTGACTATGTCGCTCGGATATCTTGTGTCAAAATCACAAGCAGAACATGTTTCTGCGTCACACATCTTGTTGAATTAATGTTGACGGAGATATGTGGCACTTTCAACTAATCAGCTTCCATGAAGACAGTTTTAACTGAGCAAAGTGAATTAATGTTAGAGCCGTGCAGTATATACTTTCTTTCTATAAAACATAAAACAGTTTATGGTAGTTTATGGTACAGGTGTGTATACAAAAACTCAGAGAGACCAAGATTAATTGTATAAGGAACTGCGTCTATACCAGGAGAAATCATGATGGAAAAAATGCTATCACATGTAGGCCTACAATTTGCTGGCATTAAGGATATCAGTTTACTGGGCATTGCTGGAAGTTATTTTTGTAACCAGGCATCCAACCACCTAATTCCATATCGAAGATATATTGATTCTAGGACAATAATCCGCCAGCATCTCCCAGGAGCACAGTCTACTCTTCATTCGTCTTCAACATCTGCCCCACTCCCCCCCCCCCCCCACCCGGCCAACTCCAGTAAACATAAATACTAACAAGTCGAAATCGCAAATAAATAGGGGATAGCTTTCCATATACAGATAGTTTTGATATTTTCCGAATGAGCACGGCGTTAGCATAATGATCGCTATGATTAAACAGAGACAAGGCCGTACGCAGAAGTTTTTTCCCCTGGGAAATGGGGGGGGGGGGGGGGGGAAAAATACATAAAATGTTCGAGGAAACAAGCGATCGATGGAGCAAAGCGAACGAGCTGGTCACGTGGGCGTTTCTGCATTTTTTAGAAATGTAATTTTGAAGGATCTGGTGCACACTTTGCATTCATTTTTTAAACTCAAAATTTCAATGAAAAAGTAAGACTTTCGGGGGGGGGGGAGCAACTGCCCCCTAGCCCCCCCCCCCCCCCCCCCCCCATCTTCGTTATTCAAAAGGTTCGTTAGTCCAAAAATGAAATAAGGTTCGTTAGTTCGTTACTTATTTTCGGACTACAAACCTTATCATTTTAGGACTATCGAACCTTCGGTATAACGAACCCTATTTCATTTTCGGATTAATGAACCTTCGGAATAACGAACTTTATTTTATTGTCGGACTAGCGAACCTTCGGAATAACGCCAGAAATGTTCGGATTAACGAATCCTTTTCTATTTCCGGATTAACGAACATCTAGGTATACGCAATTTGCGTGTTTCGGAATAACGAACCTTCGGAATAACGACATCACCCGTCACGGTTTACTACCTACTGGAAGAAATTCGTTAGTTCTACGAATTCAGCCACTGCACAA
>CM057154.1:12900838-13076766 GCA_029962745.1 Echinometra lucunter
TTATGTGCAGTGTACAAGTAATTCACTGTACATATGTACATGCAGTACATATTTTCTTGATTTAATGTGTGTATGAGAAATTGTTGACTGTAGATTTCATATTATGTCTTGGTGATAGTTTTGAATATATGATGATAGAGCTATTTTGGATATGTTATGAATATACAGTGGTAATGAAGTGTTATTATGGGTATTATATCATTGACAATTATCACTTTGTTTTTCTTGTCAGATTTATCACTACTCTGAGAGGGCATGTTCGTAAAGTATACCAGGTATGTATGTACTTTAGCATTGTAATCGTGACATTGATCCCAGTAATTAGTCAGCAATGCACGCTGAAGTCCACTGTGCACTCCCTGTGATCTGATTATGATCAAATTTTGGAAGAATTCACAATGGATTTCATATGAATGTTCAACCTTGGAGCAACAGATGTGATAGTGTAAAATTGTCTTAATCACCAAAAGGCGTTTTGCTCTGCCTGTGAGGGGTTCCCTGTCAGTATACTATATTCAACATATGAAACTTCAAACATTACTTCTGTAAAAAGATATTGATATTGATATTTCAAATACACTCAATAAGCACGAAAGTGATTGGTGTGTAGACTAGTGGACACATGAAATGTGAGTTTTATGGGGAAAGTGTCAGTTTCATTCCACATGTTCTGGTCCTACATTATCCTTTATTTTCTTCAAACCGTTTAAAAGTAATGTCCTGTGGAATGTTGGGTTAATTTTTGTTTGTTTTGCTTTTTTTGTTTGTTTGTTTGTTTGTTGTTTTTTTTTTTTTTTTTTTTTTTTTTTTTTTGTTTTTTGGGGGGGGGGCTTATTTTATATGGACTAGCTGCACAAACAATTTTCCCAGTGATAGTTATGCTTTAAGGGTTATGTACAGTTTTGTAAGTCCTGCAAAGCTAGTTGTTAGATTTTATTACTTTAAGCTGGTCATTGGCAATACAGCAAAACAACAAAGATCAGCTGCTGTAAGTATTTTCCTCTTCACATTGCTCTTAACAGGTGAAAGGCAAAACATGCTTGTGAACACAGGTCAGCGACATAAACTTATGCATTGCCTGCACACTTGTAAAACCAGTGATATTTCTGTTTGTGCAACAAGTGTAACAAAACCCTGTGATAGTTGTGTGGGGAGCAGTCAACATGTAGGGGTCCTAGTGTAAGGCAGATTTTTGCATTCATTTCAGTTGTTTACACTAAAATTCACCTGAAATCCTGAAAAGAATATCACATGATCTTACACTAGTATCTTTTAATGCAAGATGGACAATGCAAGACTATATTTATCATACCAACTTTCTTTTTGCTACCAAAACTGTACATGAGCTTTCAAAGCAGTGAGATGGAAGGGATTTCATTGAAAGTGTTTGTTTGTATGGACAGGTATCCTGGTCA
The DNA here is from genome assembly GCA_029962745.1 of Echinometra lucunter. Lineage (NCBI taxonomy): Eukaryota > Metazoa > Echinodermata > Echinoidea > Camarodonta > Echinometridae > Echinometra > Echinometra lucunter. The sequence continues at coordinate 12,902,254 of CM057154.1, forward strand.
TCTGATAGCCGTTTACTATGTAGTGGTAGCTCTGATAGTACTCTAAGGTCTGGGATGTTAAAAGTGGTAAGATAAATGGAGATCTACCAGGCCACGCTGATGAGGTCTATGCTGTGGATTGGAGTCCAGATGGGCAGAGGGTAGCCAGTGGAGGAAAGGACAAAGTGCTCAAGATGTAAGTAGAATTGGTTTAAGAAAAACCATTTGCCAGAATTCATGAAACTTTGCCCAGCTTAAACTTTGTTGAAATATTTACTTTGTGTATTTATATTGGGTCAAGTGTCAGTTCATTACATAATAATAACTATGATTCTTCACCCCTATTCCGGGTGGGGGGGGGTCAATTTGACCCCCATACGATATTCGCGATTGCTGTGTGACCGCCACATATTGTGACATGCAGTTACATGACTTTGTCGCTTGAAGTTTCGCTTATCTTTTGACACCAAGTTTGCGAAAATCGGACAAAGGGTCGTGGGGTCACGGCACATTTTGTAAAAGCATGTTGGCTCAAAAAACAGCATTTTGCAGGCGGGGGGAAAAAATCATCCGCAAATTACAAACTCTGCGGTAATAAACAGACTCTCCATCATGTCTTAAATGTGTGTAAAGTTATGCTAGAGCAGGGCAGGTATACATGGCGACATGACAGTGTCCTGAACTTTATGTACCAATACCTAGAGAAATCACTAACAGGAGACTACACTCTCCAAGTTGACCTTCCCGACAGAATACACCAACCCACGATCCCACAAAATATTCTCCCAACCCTACAGCGACCTGATCTAGTCCTCCATTCAACGAAAAACAAAGAAGTTGTAATAGTAGAACTGACGGTCCCTTCGAACTGAACATAGACGCCCGACATGATGACAAATGTAACAGACACGCGTCCCTGACCAATGACATCAGAGACCAAGGATACTCATGTGATCTCCTTTGTGTGGAGATAGGCTCGAGTGGTTATGTATCAAAAGAAAACAAGGGAAGAATCAAATCCCTACTGAAGAAAATGAAACAGGGTAAAAGCAAAAAAACAGTGTTGAAGAACGTAAGCAAACTAAGCGTAATGTCAAGCTACTCACTGTATATCGCAAAGGATGAACCAAAATGGATAAATCCAAAAATGCTCAACGTTCCGGTTGACTAGGTCTTACTGAACATAAGAATGTATCTTGAGCCCTATTTCCTGCTTAATACCGTAAAACACAATATACAATCGTTAGCCCAGGCCCGAGATAGAATATATCATCGTTAAATTATCATCTGAGTGGAGATATTCCAAACCATTCGTTGTGTTTTATTTTGTTATTCATCTATCCTTTAGTTTTGGCCTATTCCTTTCTATGTCTTATAATGGTATATATACATAAAATTGAATATCCATACAATTTGATAAAATGATTAGTTCTTTAGTTTAAAATAAAATAGAAATGAGTTATAGCATTTCTTTCCATGTTTTAAAACAACGATTATATAAAATCAGCATTGTTTCCTTTCTATATAAATATTCCTGAACAAATGATAGGCTATCACTTGCTTTTGGATGTCTGACGCTATGTCAGACCTGCATAAGTTTATATCAGTTGTTATCATTTACGTTGATTGTTTTGTTATTATTTTCTTTTAGTTCTTCTATGTCTATATGTTTTTGTTTTGTTTGTACTTCTAACTATAATATGTGACCCTGCCTCCTGCCAGTTGAGAGGAACTTTTTCCTCACCTTCTGGCAAAGGAACCTGGGTATATCTCACTTTTGTAACATCTTTGTTGTTTGTTTTTTTAATCGAAATAAAGATGAATTATATATTGGATTCAAACGAATGGAAAATACTAATTTTCATAATTTGCTTTAAAACATAGTTAATTTGTCTCCTGGGCAATTGGAATCATATTTTATTTCTTAAGATTTACTGAAATTAAATTCTGCAGCACAAGCAATCATAAAAGCAATAGAATACTTATTGAATGATAATTTTGAGCCTGTCAGATTTCACATACATGATGTTTAAAATGCTTTCCAGAAAATTTCTACCTCATTACACTTTATTTGAGGGAAATGATAATGAAAATAGAAAATGTGCATCTTACTTGTATAATTCATTTTATTACAAAAAAACTTTTTTGGCAAAAAAAACCTATGTACAACACTCGTTACCCCCTGTCTTAACATCTGTGCAAAATTTTGCATCGCTTGGATCGCTAGGACTGAAGATCCGGAAAATAACCCCCCCCCCCCCCCCTCCCCCCAGTTAAAACTTGCTCTTAAAATCCCAGTTGGAATAGGGTTAACAAATATAGACAAAAGCAAAAATGGAAAATGACCTTGCTAAGAAAAGAGAATGAAGTAAGCAGAGTTTGTGTAGTACTAAGACCTGCATTTATTTGATACTACTGATAACAGTTCACATGCTAAATTAACATTGAGATAATATGCAGGTGCGTAAAATACAAATTTTTCTTTACATGCCATAACACTTCTTTACTATATGTCATTAGGTAAATACAATGTTTAGAAAGAAATGTTCCCTTTTCACAATTCAGCTTGCCTCTTTTACTTGGTCCATTTTAGGGATTCAACATTTATTTTGACAAATATTCCTCAGTTTAGATGAGATGTGGTGAACTCTTTGTTCTTGTTTTTTTTTTCTTACAGATGGAGGAGATAACGTGAGAAGGATGAAGCTCTAATAACACGGGAGTCGGTCTGTTTCTGTAGGATTGGCAGTGCTGGGTATTCATCATTGTTGAATCTATTTTGGATCTCAAGATGCAGCCTTAACAGACTGCAGACAGGCATGGGATGGTAAACATGCCCCAAAAGGTCGTAATACTGACACTGCAGCAGATTGCCAGTGTGGGCAGGGCTTCCAGACCATGGACCATTTGTTTTAACAGGACATGCTGCATGACAACTGTCCAGAGGCCTGGCAGCAGCCAACATGTGGCTCATAAGCCCCCACAACACTTCACCATCTGTCTGCGATCCGATTTTGGAATACGGTAAGAATGTATAGTACAGGTATTTGCGATGACATTCAAACATGGAAAATAAACTGACCAAGTTCTAGAAAGTCGTATGAACTTCAGTTGAAAACTCTGGGCTATGGGCGAGCCTCCTTGCAGGCATAAAAGCAAAGTCAATTCTGAATCGTAGTGATGTCGTAGCAATCGTGCTATCGGCTACGATTTGAATCTGATTTTGCCTTTACTCTCGATCTAAAGGCTTGCAGTTAACCAAAATTTGGATTTTTTGTATTCGTATATTTATTCTGAACCTCAAACAGGATAATTTACTTGTTTAAACTTTCATATTTAATGCAAAATGTCATTTGTTCGAAATCTGGTCGCAGTCGGATCATATAGTGTGCAGTGGTCTTTACATGTGTTAGACATTGGGAAACAGTAGGGTGATGACTTGAAATGATGAAGCCCCTTAATGAAGAGAAAGGAGTTACTTCATTGAAACAGAGACTATTCATTTCAATATTAGTCAGTGTTTGTGACTGGAAAGAATATCCCTCTATGTGATGGCATTCATTGATGGAATGCTTTCTCTGCATTAAAAAGAATGCTGGATATTTCTTAGCAATACTAGGACTCTAGTAGCAGTGGAAATGAATTTTTTAAATAATCAAAGCCAGTTTTATACTATTATTTTTAAGCTTGTTCTGGCAGTACTCAAAATTTTTTCTTTAGGTAAAGGTTAGTGGAGAATGTATCTAATACACACTAGACAATGATGGTTTCTCTGTAACATTCCAGTATACTATATGATCTATACATGCATACCTGCAACTTTTTTTTATGCAAGTCACTCTTTTTAATGGATGGAAAAAACCTTCATAATACACCAGCTGGTATCTTTTATATCTTACTTCAAAATGACACTTGCATTCACCTCAGACCTGATCTGTGTTTAGAAAGAGTGGAATGGTTGTATCACTAAAGTCTGTTTTGCATCAAATGTTTCCTTTTGTATGATTTCTTTCATTCATTAAAATTGTTTATATAGATTCATTCAGACAGAATGTCCTACCAAAAGCATGTCTTCAGAATGCATGTGTACATCCTGATAGGAATATTATGGCATTTTGTCTTTTTGTAGGAGGGAATATTACTTCACCTTAGAGAATGTCAAATGAAAGGATTATAAAACATTCAAGCATTGATGTAGTTCCTCTGCTCACATAGCAGTCAGTGTCATATGAACATCTAGTTGAAAGCTGATACACAAGTAATTTATAAAGGAAACATACAGTCTGTGCAAATAATTGCCACTAACTTTTGATCTGTGAAATATTGAAATGAACAAATCAAATATCAATTCCCCTATAACTAGACACATAGATGATGAACAAAGTATAACACAGTATAGAAACATATGATATGATTTCTAAAGTCTACATGTATCAGCCAAAAACTTAGGATATAATTCTATATTCCTATTAATATAGTTCATATCATATGAATGTGAAGAAAAAAAAAATGTAAAATTCAATATAGATGTACTATATTTATTGCCTTGTGCATTGAGAATGACAGAATGGTGAATGCCATGTATTAGTTTTAATCAGTCTGGTTTTAATGGTCACAAGATTACTGTAACGTACATGTAAAACCAAACACTGGATTGAGATTGGAATATTTCTGCCATAAATTACAGATAATTTTTGTTTTGGTTTGAGATGTAAATATTTCTGCCTTAAATTACAGATAATTTTTGGTAGGTTTTAGGTTAGCTGCAGGTTGCATATTCTACTTATATCCTCTACAAAGTAATTAAAACAAAGTGTAGTTGATAGGTAGAAGGCTCATGTTTTACCACACCAAATGCTGACCATTTTCATGAAAGTATGTTATTGAAATAAATTTTAAGAATTGATGCATTTTCCCATTGTTACTATTCCTGTCAGTGCAGTCTATATTTTGAAGTATTTAAATCTTATCATCAAATGGAATATGGAAACAAAATTTGTACAGGTTTTGTTTATACATATTAATACAAAGCAGAAAGCTATACAACAGGTGAAAATATGAACTGGAGAGGACTGACTAGAATGAGGATAAATAAATGCAGTGGAAAGATGCAGGGAAAGAGATAAATGAGAGGGAAAGATTACAAAAGCAGAGAGAGAGAGAGAGAGAGAGAGAGAGGAAAGAAGGAAGAAAGAATCCATTTAAGATATTTGTTGAGAGAGATAATTGTAGAAAGGATAGCAGAGAAAAGGGTAGCTGTACTCTTTATATGTAGTTATTATAAGCTGCAGATACTCCAATATCGTGAAAGGAAAAACTTAATATCTCATTGAATAATTCCAACCATCACCAGTCACTCTTATACACCTCTTACAGTGACTTCATGAAGTCCATGTATAAGTTATGTGTCATAAACTATTTGTTCAAGAATATGAAGTAACCATAGCAACTTCTGTCAAAGGTATGACTTCTGGTGACTGAACCCTGCCCGTGCAGTTACAGTCCTCGGCGATCTTATTCCTCAAAAGCTTCAATCCACATAACATCCACTGAAACACCACTGCACCTATACCCTCTCCAACGATGACCAACCCGACGGTTCTTGGATGGGTGAAGTCTAACAGGCGATAGATATAGTGATGTCCATATGGGTCAGTTCCTCCAACTGCCCAGTAGATCGTGGCAAAAGGCAAGATAGACACACCCACAAGCAATGGGATAGACAACGTGTAGGAAGCGAATGGGTACTGCCGTTACCATGAGATCAATGAACAGGACGACAGCAGGGAGGGCATGTACATTTATGTTTTCTGCTAATTTGTAGGTTGGTAGAGTTACTCCAACAGTCGGCCAGAAAGATACCACGATGAGCAGTGAGATGATGATACATATGCTGAAGAGACACCACTGCAGTCTGTACAGAACAGGTGGCTCTGAATTTAAAAAAAAAAAAAAGACAAAGGCATATAGATAGGCAAAACAGTAGACATTTTGAGATATTTGCTTTACTGGGGAATATTGAAAAACATTAGCAAAACATTCTACTCGAGATTTCAAGTCAAACATATTCTTTATTTTGTGTATTTATTGAGGAGTCTGTGACCTGAGAATTATTACCGAAATTCTGTACGGAAATGTGATGTCTGACCTGTCCTTACATATAGCTGTCAGAGCTGGATATGAATTGAATCTATTGATAGAGAAGAAAAACCAAAATCATGTATCTTTCAAAGGGCGAATGGTAATATTAGTATATGTACCAGCACAACACAAGTAACAAGAGATGCATATAATTTATAGTATATCCTGCATAGAAATAGATGAAGAGCGTTTATAATGCCCCCCCCCCCCCCAAGTCGAGGTGCCTAGCACTCATGCGAGACCAAATTTGCATGTTGATTTTAGTTTTAACCATAGTGTGCTAAAATAGTTGATTGACTGAACAAAAGTAATACTTCATCCTGTTCATTGCATATCCATCTCACTGAATTGGTTAATCTTACCATCGTTGGGGTTGTTGAGGTACATGCCATACCACTGGTAGTATGCATAGTCTGCTAGAGCATTCACAAAGGCCACGATGAGATAGAGGGTGGTAAGAATAAGAATCCAGTCAGACAGGTAGATAAGTATCTTTAACCCAGCCACTCCCGCAATGGATGTAGACAGATGAATCACTAAGAATACGACGAAGTATGCTGCTACAAGCAGACGATAAACCACAAAGGGCAGCTTGGCGTATGAGTCGCACTGTGTAGTGTGAAATTGAATCATTTTCCTTGTACAGATATTATTTTGTAATAGAACTTCATATGAAGACAAGAAGGTAGTTAGGTTACAGTTCCTATTTTCTAAGGTGAAAAGAGAGATTTTACAATTTATTATCCACAGAGATGTCATGTAGTTACACTAATCATGCACATTAAAAAAACAAAATAGAAACAATAGTTTCATAAAATGTAGATATTTCCAGTTGTTTGCAAACTCCTCAAAGGGAAAAAGAATTATTCTTAATTACTGTGCATCCAAGTTTTATTTTAATCCTAACAAATCTTGCCGAGAATGAGAACTCCCTTCCCACCTTCTCGTTCTCTTTCTTTCTCACTAAATTTACTTTCATCTTTCTCCTTCTCCTCCCCCTCCCCATCAGTTCTCCCTCTCATTTCACCCCTTTATCTCTCCTTGCTTATTTGCTCTCTGTCTTTGTATTTTATTTTGCAAATTTTAAAAAACAAAATAATCATGATGTCAAAAAGTGACCCTTCTTCACTTTGTCTCTGATATAAATGATTGTTTCTAATGAAAAATAATTCTTCCTAAAATTATGTCGCACTTATACTGTATATCATTAAAAAGAAAGGAAAAGAAAATAGACTAGAAACTTCAACAATATAGTTCACTATATATTTAATCCCAATATCTTTCTGGCATATCCATACGATAATGTCAGACACAATGAAAGTAAAAAATTGATGTTCCTTTGTCTTTCCTCATGGATCATTATATCAAAACAATAGAATCTTCCTAAAAGTAATGAAACCTCAGAGAATCTATTAAGGAAATTCGTTTTTAGAAAACACATTATGATAACCACTTTGATCAGGCTCATTTTTTGTATAGTGACAGGTTAGACAAGTCGGTACTGTGATTACATAAAAAAATGAAGTAGGAGCAGCCTCCATTTCTTCGTATTTTAGGCCTAGCAGTTCTGTTGCCTTTGTGATACACCCTGATCTTGACATGAAAGACTTCTCATGTGGAGGGATTCAAATTTTCCTTAGACGCGTTAACAGAGGAGATCAATGTGCTGTATCAAGGCTTTCCCATTTTATTCAGCTATACTGCTCTTTGCTATAGGCAAATTCCTTAGTTAACATGCCAAGGAGAACATGATCATAAAGTAATGAAATGGAAGTATATTTACCAATGGCCTGACTATGTCGCTCGGATATCTTGTGTCAAAATCACAAGCAGAACATGTTTCTGCGTCACACATCTTGTTGAATTAATGTTGACGGAGATATGTGGCACTTTCAACTAATCAGCTTCCATGAAGACAGTTTTAACTGAGCAAAGTGAATTAATGTTAGAGCCGTGCAGTATATACTTTCTTTCTATAAAACATAAAACAGTTTATGGTAGTTTATGGTACAGGTGTGTATACAAAAACTCAGAGAGACCAAGATTAATTGTATAAGGAACTGCGTCTATACCAGGAGAAATCATGATGGAAAAAAATGCTATCACATGTAGGCCTACAATTTGCTGGCATTAAGGATATCAGTTTACTGGGCATTGCTGGAAGTTATTTTTGTAACCAGGCATCCAACCACCTAATTCCATATCGAAGATATATTGATTCTAGGACAATAATCCGCCAGCATCTCCCAGGAGCACAGTCTACTCTTCATTCGTCTTCAACATCTGCCCCACTCCCCCCCCCCCCCCACCCGGCCAACTCCAGTAAACATAAATACTAACAAGTCGAAATCGCAAATAAATAGGGGATAGCTTTCCATATACAGATAGTTTTGATATTTTCCGAATGAGCACGGCGTTAGCATAATGATCGCTATGATTAAACAGAGACAAGGCCGTACGCAGAAGTTTTTTCCCCTGGGAAATGGGGGGGGGGGGGGAGGGAGAAAAATACATAAAATGTTCGAGGAAACAAGCGATCGATGGAGCAAAGCGAACGAGCTGGTCACGTGGGCGTTTCTGCATTTTTTAGAAATGTAATTTTGAAGGATCTGGTGCACACTTTGCATTCATTTTTAAACTCAAAATTTCAATGAAAAAGTAAGACTTTCGGGGGGGGGGGGAGCAACTGCCCCCTAGCCCCCCCCCCCCCCCCCCCCCCCCCCCCATCTTCGTTATTCAAAAGGTTCGTTAGTCCAAAAATGAAATAAGGTTCGTTAGTTCGTTACTTATTTTCGGACTAACAAACCTTATTTCATTTTAGGACTATCGAACCTTCGGTATAACGAACCCTATTTCATTTTCGGATTAATGAACCTTCGGAATAACGAACTTTATTTTATTGTCGGACTAGCGAACCTTCGGAATAACGCCAGAAATGTTCGGATTAACGAATCCTTTTCTATTTCCGGATTAACGAACATCTAGGTATACGCAATTTGCGTGTTTCGGAATAACGAACCTTCGGAATAACGAACATCACCCGTCACGGTTTACTACCTACTGGAAGAAATTCGTTAGTTCTACGAATTCAGCCACTGCACAAAAGAGAATTATAGAGTGGGAGAAACAAAATAATACATACTGTGATATTTTATCACCGGGGGGGGGGGGGGGGGGGGATGCTCTCCATTTTCATGGCTTGGATGAAATCCAGTGACCCTATCAATATATAAATTAAATAACTTATAAACCCGCGATGACACAAGGGCATTAGTCAAAGTATCAAGTTGTCCACATGCCGTGATGCTCGTGTACGGACAAGTTGTTAAAACGCAAAGGAATGGATATCATTTTGATTAGCGTACATAATTACAATGCCGTTTGGGGGCCATTCTCTGTCACGTGCGTGACCCAAATCATGAAAAATAGCTGATTCAAAACTAATTTGTCAGTATTTGTCTTGTAGCAGAAGTCTCTCATTTTGGAACTTTAAATAAATGTATTACCCCAAATAGAATGAAGGCAATGATGTTGAAAGGGCGTACATCATTTTTCTTTCAGAAATCAAATTAAGTCGGTCGCGTGTGTAACTTCGCACGAAAATGGGTCTTACTAGTTGGTATTCAAACCTATTTTTTCTCGTATTTCCCTGAGAGTGTAAGTTTCCAATTTTCATACCTGTATGATGGGGATTGCTCGAAACAGTTTTGAAGTAATTTTCTATAAATGAACGAACACTGTTCTTTTAGAGGTGAAAATTGGTTCGTCACGTGTGACCACTAAAAAGGGGGCGTTTTTAAATGACTCTGTAAAAACATCACAGTTGAGAAATCATCTATTCTTATTAAAGGAAGGGAGCATTTTTCATGTAAAAAACTGGTTACAATAAAAAATCAAAACATGTTATCTGATTTTCGAGCAATGAGGCAAAAATAGATATTTGTTTCACTTTATAGAGAATGGCCCTTTTAAAAAAGAGAGTAGGAAAGAAGTATATCATGTAAGACATCAGGGGATTTATTAGAATGAGTCTAGGTTCATGATACTACAATGTAGAAGGTAAAATGTTCATCTGACACAATCCCAAAGACTTTCGAGAAATCAACACGAAGGCAATTTCAATACCATATAATTTACGTCCCATAGAAATCCTGTGCGCCAAGAAGTGATAGATAACGCCATTATTGAATTTGCCCTGGCTTATTTTTTCCTTTTTTTTTCTCTTTTTTTTTCTATTTTATTTTCATTTTACTATTTCCTTCAAGATGTCATCGATGTATCAGATGGACTGCTCCCAGTCAACACCGAACTTGTCCCCACCGCGTTTTTTTTTTATCAGAGAATAATAAAGAAATAAAAAATTACATGATATTAAAGACCGTAACTTTCACTGCTCTTTAAAATTTATACCTCCATGGTCATTGGTTACAAAAGGCGAAGGATGAAACGGTGCGTGAACAGGAAGTAATAACTGTCTCCAAGGACTTCCTTTCATTATTCGCTTTTCATTATTCATGGTAAAATGCAAGATGAAATGAAACTATTCACCCTTAACCGTCATGTTCGTTTGATTGCGTTCCATATTTACTCGTCGGTAAAGTCTGCAGCTCCTCATCGTCGGACCCTCGTACAATTGGACAACACTTGGCAAATAATTTCTCCCTATAGAGAAAGAAGAGGGCAAACGAGCCATGTACCACGAACGTTCCCACGATCTCTCCTGCCACAACAAACACTGCTCGGACGGGATGCTTGCCGAAGTCTAGAAAGATGTAAATATAATGATTGCCGAACGGGTCTGTCCCTCCAGCTCCCCAGTATATGAGGGTAAAGATAAGGTAGAGGAAACCGTAGCCGAGTGGGTAGACGATGTGCTCGAAGCGAAGAGGTAGTGTAACGATTCCGACTTCCAGAATGGCGATGACGACCCACATACCGTGAAGATTGATTATCTCGTAAGCTCGAGTTGTTGGGACGATACCCGTCACGATAACCCATACCCAAAATGTAATCGCTCCAACACACGAAAATGAAAGTGAGATGTTAAAGAATAGCCACTGGAGTTTGAAACGCCACGGAGTATCACCTGTAAAAAAGGAGATTGATGTTAAGATATCAGACATTCCTTTGTTCTGAAAAACCTCTATCATTTCATTCCTCAGCCTTTTATCTACACTGCCTATTATCAACCTGTTCAATCAAACCACTGTTCGCCAAGGGGAGGGGTTATGATACAAAATGTATCTTTGACTTAAAGAAATCATAATGCCATATTGAATAGAATTATAGGAGTCCGTTTAAAGTTTGAATTCATGGGAATCATGTAACCCAGCATCGAAGGATATTTTTTTTCAAGCCGTTTTCTAACGTTTCGGGCTTTTTTCCCCCTGCTGTTTTTGTTGTTGTTGTCATTCATTTTTGACAGACTGAATTTAATTTTGATTACCTGATAAGACACCCAGGGTGATCCCCCTGTATTCTAGATAGATATCAACGGTAACGTTCACAAAAGAGAGAAGAAGATAGATGGTGATGGCCGTGTAGGTCCAGGTCTCCAAGTAGATGAATGTTTTGGCGCCAATACGGCCTGATATTTCTATCACTAGATGATAGATCAGGAAGACCAAAGCGTACCCAGCCACGCCGAATCGAAATAATACAAACAGGATGATAGGACACTTGGCACACTAGCATGATAGAATGAGAAAACAAATATGTAAAATGAACGCTATCATTAAAAAGGTAAGATTAGTAGGCCTTGTACCTGACCTTAGTACAAAATATACATGTAAATATTACGTACATATCCTGTATGTAAGCAATATTTTTAATTACGAAATATATTTTCAGCAGGGAATGAAGTTGAATCTAGAAAAACCTCCCGATATTCAAAGCTTTTCTACTTGCACTGATCAGAATATACCGAAAAAAAAGAACAGAAAGTTCAAATCAAACAATATACAGATATAAACGGAAACTAACGTGACCAAAGCGTCAGTTTGTCTGTTTTTAACTATTCTCCGATTCTGAAATACTATATGTTTTCATTCCAGTGATTTTATTATACATGCATTTCCTGGAAAATGTTTGTGGGCATGTGTGTGTGTGAATATGTGTATAACGTGGGATCTCCTAGCTTAGAATATCTCTCACTTTTGGGATTCCATCAAGGGAACTTACTTGGTGAAAATTTCATATCATATGGCACTTAAGTTCAAAATTTAGTCCCAGTTTGGTCGCAGAGATGTCTGCGCCGGGCGTCCGTCTTAAGACAAATACAACTTTCTTGAACCTTAAAGATTTCCCTCAAGCAAGAACCATATCTGGAGATGCAGTTCAGTTATATTCAACTGTGCTTCAAAGACAAACAAAATGAAGGTGAAAAATGACACCCAGTAAAGAACATATTCATTTACTTGAGGCGAAGTAGGCTACAGTAAGTCGGTGTATACTTACCATGGTCTTACACTAGTACTCACCGTAGGTCTTGTGAAATCTTTATGGCAGTCATGATTAAGCTTGACCTGTCCTAGCTCTAAGGAATGACATCCCTGGACCAAGGCATCTACGAGTCGTTCGTCAGAGGTCGGTGGAAGAGGTTCTACAGGAGGAGGTTCCACTGCCGGTCGTGATGTCTTAGATCCCATTATAGGCCTTTATTGAACTTAATCTCAAGGAATGGAAAAAAGTAGCCTACTAGGCAATTAGAAGCTTCGTGAATCACCTTTTGAAATGTGCTAACATTAGTATGACATCTAATAATCCGAACATGGTTTCCGTTGGCAATATAGTAGGATATTGAAACTAATACCTCGAAATATTGTCTTTGCACTAGCTATAAATCTACTGCTTTATACAGCATGCACTTTTATTCACGATCAATACGTCCAAGGTGATTCTATATTCCTCCGATTTATGGATTATAGCTTGGCTCTCAGAAATAGGTGAATCCTTTTTTGGCATAGCTGGAAATGCTTTCCATATTTCATTTGGCAGCTTGATATTGTCTATCAGATAAATATTGTGATGAAAAAGAAATGAACAGATGAGGAATATTTCCTGGTGAGTGGTGCTATTTATGAAACCATACTTTCCAACTGAATACTAGCAGCAGAAAAGTTTTTTTTTTTTTTCAAATGGCATGGCAGCGCTTTGAACAGTGTGTGAAGAGGTTGTTCTGGTGTAACACGAACTATAAGTGGTCTTATTCTACAGGCATGTCCATAAAGTTCTAACACATCTTTCCCCGGTGAATCGATTGATCATAATTCATGCAGCCCATGCCAAACTCCTAAGGAACTTTGTCATCGAATCTGAAGTGTTTTTTTTTTCTCGCGGGCCTTTAGGCAATTTTGTCTTTACGGAGGAGAGTATGTGGTTGAAGGAATGTGCCCCAACTAATTTATAGCCCCTCTCCGATTCCTCACTTTGTTCGTTTATTTGTTTTTTTCTCTGTTGAAAAGACAACAATGGTATTTAAGTTTTATGTCTTTATGAAATGTAAATTTTGTAAACATCTATGAATGCCAAGTTTCATTATTTTGTTTCCGGTTCCACGCAAGCATAAAAGCGGCGACCCCATTCACGAGTCTCTAAATACAACTGAAATAAAAATACGCACAGTTTGTCTCCCTCCATAATGATCATCCACAGATCGAAGAACCAATTTTATCTAGTTATTAACTATCAACCGTAGGATAGTCATGCAAGTGATAATACGTATTTCAATTTACGTATATATTTACCTCAAAAAATTCATGAAATTTTGTTGTACAATGGCAATTTTTTTTATTGAATAACAAATTATTGATAAATCATTTAATTTATGAATTATTTCAGTGCATTAAAACTACTTTAGGTTATATTGTATTAATTATTTGGCTTACACGCTTTAAATACACCTAATACGCAAAGCTATTTACTCTTGAATAGCACGATAGGGGGCATATACCCCCGGATTATACCCCCACAATGTTGATTATTCAGCTGACCATTTTTTAATGGAAAAAATGCTCGGATTAGTTCTCTTTTCTATATTTTGAAAGAATGCAATAAGTGTGCTGTTCTTGGAGTCAGTAGAAGGTATAGTTTCAGTTCAGAATGAAAGTGCATATAGTTTTAAACCGAACAAATGACAGTAACATTGCTGACAATAGCATTATTCAGCATTATAAAAATGAGAATGAAAAAAATGTTTTAGGGTTATGCATTTCCAGATAAAATCTTCTGTTATGTCGATGTTTATGATCATCGGACTTCCAAGATTTTACCCAATTTCAACACAACTGATTTGATTTGATTTCATATATTTTCCTCTGCATTCATGTAAGTACAACATTTTCCGGTAACATTATTTTACAATGAATCATGAATAAACAAGTATATGTAACAATCATTATTTTTTTCAAAAGGGTTAGTGTCAAATCATTAAAGTTTAACAAACATAAAATCATTTGCGGAAGAAGGACTGCCCTTGTAATCAATTCGCTTGAAAATATGGCAGCCCCAAACTGTGCATTTACCATGCATGTCACTTTCAAAATAAAGGCGTATACAGTGTAGTGATGATTGTACCATCAACTCCTCACTTATTACAAAAGAAAGTCACTTCTTAAAAAGCAAACGTATAGTTTTAAAAATGCAGTTAAGTGTTTTGTCAACATAAATCTATGTTTTAAATTTCGGGGGGCGGGGGCTCTGAGACACACAATAAAATGATAACAACGTTAAGACAAGGTATTGTAGCCTCTGGAGAAAGCGTAAGACTTTATTCATGCATGTTTGATACAGGTGCAAGATTACAATCATAATACTCTTTAACAGTAGAACGTGCACGAATGTAATGAAAATCTTTGTTAAGACATTCTTCTAGGTAAGATAAAATATAGTCAGCATTAAAATGCACCATTTTGATATCTTGTATTAATATCTTACACAAGTCGAATTTCCAAATTGATCGTGGACCCAACATTATACCTAATCCTTAACCTAACACTAAGCCCAATCCCAACCCTAAACCCAACTACATCCAACACTATAATATTAAACGAAATAAAAACGTTCGGAGCAGTAATCGGTTCACCAAAATTATGGATTATGTTCATCTAGGGCCTATATAGACTCTATGTGCCATAAGTAGGCAACATAATGACCACGAGATCTGGCGGGGACCGATGACCCCATTGCTAGTTTATTGGCCTATTTTGTTAACTGCCTTGAAAGCAGCTTTATATGACCCCGGTCACACCGCCAAACCTACTCCTCAAATCGACTAATACTAGCCTTGGCCATGCTGCAGGTTGATGTAGGTTTAATACAGGGCGTATTGTTCTTTTATGGATCTTATGTTAAGCTGAAATGTTACGTTGAACGCATATCAAGTTGAACTTAAAAGCTAAGCGGTTCTCTACTTACACCGCGCGATGAGACCGAAGCCCCGGGCCGAAGCCAGACCAACAATGGACCGAACAAATAATTACATTACCCCCGACAAGGGTATCAGGATTCGGAGATTGGTCGGGGTTATAGTAAGGAAAATTATGTAGGAGTGGAATGATTCTCGATAAAGTGAAATGTCATCACGAAGTCTTTTGCAGCGGAGAACTTGGACCGGAAATCGGTTGGGAAAGTTTGATGTAACCAACCCACCCAATATAATTACACGGCGCTCAAAACACGAATCGACCTACTCTCAAGCCAATAACATAGGTCGTTGAGAAAGTTCCCAAATGATAAAAATCGTTATAACTTCTATCTATCAGGAAGTTCTATATTAGATCCCGTGAGTGCTCGATGTTCTGTGTTTGTTCCATCTAAAGCTGTATAAGATGATGAGTTCACTCTACTCGTTGTGTATTCTCTCAGAAGGTACAGTCCTTTGGCTGCTGCTTGACACACTATGGCTGCTCCTATCAATTCTGCGACAAAGATCCCAGCATTGCCAGGGTCATCACCAAAATCAAGAGAAGGATAAATGAAAGGCAGTCCCCAAGGGTTAGTGCCTCCAGCCTTCCAGTATATCACCGCGAACATGGTATAAAACAAGCCAAGACTAACTGGGTATATCACATGGACGAAACGGATTGGAACCGATGTAGTAAGGAGGTCTACCAGACCGAAGATAGCTGGTAAGAGATGGAGATTGACGTTTCGCACCATGTTTGCAAAGAATATCTGGATTTCAGGTGTGCTGTAGTACAGGATCCAGAAGGTAAATGCCACCACGACAGAGCCATTTAGAGCCAGGTTGAATAAGAACCATAGGAACTTGAGACGAGCTGGTGTAACTGCATCAGAAAAAAAACACACACATAAGAACAATCAAAGAATTGAAATCCAGTAGTGAAATATCCTTGTTATAACAGATGTGAGTCATGTTCAACAAAGGGAGGGGGGGGGGGGGGGGGGGGGGGCTTTGGCCTCGCTATAACCATGATAATTGCATTTGGTCTAAAGTCTACTTTAGACCAAACTTAAATCCGACGTTAAATTATAAATGCCGGCCTTTTAATCTTAAGTGCTCATTCTGGCCAAGACAAAAGAAAGATCTGGATTGAAAGTATCAATACCACACTGAATAACAATTCTTGACACTTGCAAGCTAAATATTGAGGTAAGCAGAAGCTCAGCGTCTATTTTAGAGACAGAAAATGAACGAAATGTTAATTGCAAATTCTAAGTTTTAAGAATACAATTTTTTTTAAATATAGGCCTACTAATAGTTCATATTCATGATCTTGCAACCACTAGTAATCAGAGATTCCTTGCACTTAGTGTGAAAGTTCGTTGCCATTGCCCCCTCTTACTTCTTCGTTGAGACAATAATCACCTTTTTCTCTCTGGCATATATGAAAAGTGGAGAATACTCTCCAGTATGCCCTCATATTGGGCGTTTCAATAAAACGATACTCCGTACTATACGGCTAACTGTGAGAATATCGAAACTCGTGAGATCAGAGAAAGCTGACACCAACGCTTTGCAACGCCCCACCTACCCCCCCTCCCCGGTCACCACACACACACACACACACACGAACGCGCGAGAATATGTGAGAACGGTGAGAAAGAAAGAGGGAAGGAGATTATCCTCTCAAAATTATTCACAGAAATCAATAATTTATAATAATTTATTCTAATTATTTACTAATATGTTTACTCATGAAGGAAAAAGTATTATGTATCTTAATTTCATGATATTGTTTGTATGATTATGTCTATGCAAATGTCATATTTCTTTTTCTGTTGGAAATGAAATAAACATGAATTTGTGAATAAGTGTTATTGGTTGATGATTGCTCCTCAATATTCATTCTTCTTTTATTTGAACAGTTTTTTATTGTTTTCTTTATTGCTTGGTTTGTTTTGTTTGATTGTTTTAGCATAAAATGAGGGAAGATTATTGCCTTGTAAGGCAACTTGAGGAAGAGTTTTCTAGTGATTTAAAATGAGGAGCATAAACTCTATTAGTTCCATAATGATTCCAGATTTCTGAACCATCGAACGATTCAAAACGCTTTTAGTTAAGGAGCAGACAGAAAATCACAGAAAACAAAAAAACTTCAGATAGATGAAATTTAAAAAAAATTGAATGCATTAATGTTT
This sequence comes from Echinometra lucunter, assembly GCA_029962745.1. Taxonomy (NCBI): domain Eukaryota; kingdom Metazoa; phylum Echinodermata; class Echinoidea; order Camarodonta; family Echinometridae; genus Echinometra; species Echinometra lucunter. The sequence goes on from CM057154.1 coordinate 12,919,975, forward strand.
GAAATCTGGAGGACAAACCTTTCGTCTGATGTGGAATTCCTTTACATGCAACAAGTAACGAATACAAACAAAATAACTATATTACAAAATGTTACCAAATTATTTCTCATGAAACAGCTAGTGTCAACTTCCTGTACATAAACTTCCGTATAACTATGCATGTTGATTTTCTTCAAGAGTTTATTTTGTTGTATTTTGGTGCATGTACCAGTATTTGTGTTTGATTGATGTCTGAGAATTGATACATACATGTACGTCCTTGCAGACTGAAATGCAATATGCGAAATTAGAATATCATTTCAAGCAGTCTTCATTCACAGTGAATATTAATCTGTTGGCAAACTGTCTATAGATGTTTGAATATGATGACATTCCAGTCTCTTACAGTTGCGTAGATACATAGGGAGACGTACTGGATGTAGTCAGATAGTCGAACAAAACAAACAGAATAGGGGATGATGAGTGAAAACCAGAAAAGAAAGAGAGGCAGAAAGGGAACGTGCGAGCAAATAGTACCAGCCCTCCTTGAACCAACGGCCTCTTTGATTCGTATGTCATCTGTCAAGTAAAACTCTCCCCCCCCCCCCCCCCATAGATCCCGTGACGGTGCCCCTAAGTTTTTAGGCCCGGGCTACTGGCCTCTATTATACCCCTTTTATTATTTCATAGTTTTCCAGAGCCTGTGTGTTTTCGTTCAGTGCCGGCGTATCCATTCCCGTGATCCGCTCTAAGCGGAACCACTGGACCACAGGCGCCCCGAGGTGTAGGCGGTCAAAGATTCCTGGGGCGAATTTGTCCGTGCGGACGTATTATACAGGCGGATACATTGCGCTCCTACATCGGCATATATTCGATTATATATTTCGAAAAACTTTTGTAGAGTAGAGGTGTTGTGGCCCAGTGGATAAGTCTCCGGACTTTGAACCACAAGGTCCGGGGTTCGAATCCCCGCCGCGGCACTAGTGTCTTTTGCCACGTCTTTCGGATGGTGACGTTAAAGGTCGGTCCCAGACGTAAATAATCATATTTGATTTATACACGTCTATCAAAACCCAATGAGAGAGAGAGAGAGAGAGAGAGAGAGAGAGAGAAAACTGTTGCATTATATTCTGAATTGGCCTGTGGCTGTTCTATTTTTATGCCATTCTTTAAATGGTAATTATGACATGTATGCTCATCTTCTGTTTTGTTTGTTTGTTTTTGTTTTATGTTCCATTTTTTGTAATTATGTTCTGTTGTTTTGTAAATTGAGAATGATCCTGAATATTTGGATTTAAATCAATCAATTTTGAATTGAATTTAATATATTCAATTTTATATCCCGAGGTTGTTTCATAATAAAAGCTGCTCGTATAGGCCTACGCATGACTTTACTACCGACTTGAATGAAGTGCCAAATGGGATGCCCAAAGTTTTTCCTGACGTTTAACAAAGTGTGACTGCATTTCCCATAATCTCAATTAAATTTTGGCAAAAAAATATACGTCGCAATAAGAATGTTTGTAAACAATAGCAGTGTTAATCTACGTCTGCATATTTCACCTTTAGCTGATTCAGGTACTGCCCTAGCAACAAACAATCGACCTTTTTCAGCACGTCTGTACACGACTGTTGTTTAGGCCTATACTATTGAATAGCGCCTTTAAACCCCTCAATCTATATTTTCTTTGATCTTTTGCAAATCGACCTTGCATCACACACTTTGCTGTATGTGCCGTGATATATGGATAATCATGAATAAAACTAGTTCTTATACTGGTATATGCCCTACCACCAATATCTATCTCTCTTTATTTCATGCAATTAACGTTTAATGAATATTGCACGAACAGTTTATTTATAACGACTTCCACTCGAAATTTGCTCAGTGTGATACTGCTCTCTAATCACCCCACCCCCCCCCCTCTCTCCCTCCCTCTCTTTCCCTTTTTAAACTTCATTCAATCACTGTGAGCGTGCACGTATATACATGTACATGTAGATGCATTAGAATGCCACATGAATAAGTTTCTTTAACATCATTTTACTGAATCAACAGTACATAAAACAATGTAAAATAATAAGTATTGCATGCTTAGAGTTCTACCTATAGACCAATTTCACGGCCGGTTTATGTATTTGGCCCTCTATCGGCGACGCCATTGCTGCTGTGGGCAAGCGCGCTGACCGCGATTGGCTCTGTGTACAAAATGAATGTAAGATATGAGATATGCCCCGATTATCGATATTGTTCCATTTACTTTATTCTAGATCAATAAAATAAAGCATGGATACATGGGTAGATGAGGTAAGACAATGGTCATATCTGACGGATGAAGGTATGATGTATTTTTGTAATTTCGATGGTTTTTCAACTTAGTTTTGTCAGTAAAAGTTCGATTGCAGCATAGAAGCCGTAGTAAACGTGAGCCCTAAATCTTACCCTGTTTACAAAGTCAAGTTTTCACTCATTAAATTTTACGCCAAAGTACATAATGATAATGTTTCTTGACTTAAAAGTCCCTTCTGTTGATGTTTTTACCCACTGGCGACGAATTCCTTAACATTGCTTACGGAAACCTTTGTAGGGAGTACGGCTTCTCACACAAACAGGCTTCATGAGTCAAAAGCGAGTGAATTTCGCACTCAGTTAGCTTCCATTTTTTAAACTTTCTCTAATCCTTGTGGCATTTGAGCACCGCACAGCTGCGACCTGAACTTCCCTGATAATTTCTCATTGCAAATATTAAAATAAATCTGCATATACTGGTCAAAATAGACAAAAAATCGAACGAATGTACATAACGCGCTATTGACTTGTGTACTATAAAAGTTGGAGCGCCCACCCCAGTATGTCGAACTGTGTCGAACAGTCTGCTGCCCTCTTGCGTTGTGAAATTGGTCTATAGGACATTTAGGGATGAGGCATTTTACGACCGTTTTGGGAGCAGCAAGTATATTTGGGGGCTGCATATGGGTTATGTTGAACTTCTTGAATCATAAGCATTAATTTTACCTTCTGCCTGCAACCCTCCACTAGTTTTGAAGAACATATACACATCTAATAACGTATTGATGAATGCAGCAAGCACATAGAGGTTGAACAGGAGGTACACCCAAGTAGTTAGATAGATGAAGGTTCGAATCCCATCGAAACCGTTAATCGTTGTCACCAGATCAAATATCATATAAGTTATGAAATAGAGGAAGACGACAGACCGGTAGATGAAGTAGAGCACGAGGTTGATACCGCACTGTTTGGAAAAAATATAAGGTTAGGAACAAGAAAATGAAATTAAGTAGTGGTAATGCCATTGAACTGAGAACAAAATGTTTAAAAAGTTAATGGAAAAAGCTGTGTAGCTCATAAGAATAGTGTGTTTTTGGTTTTGAAATCATGGATATTATAACCTAATAATCATTTTAGAAAAATATATATAGTGACCACCACTTGGCCAAGAAATAATATTGTTTGCATCAAAATTTGATCGACAATTTTAGTTTTCATTGAGATATTAGACATTATCACAGAGTACTCGATTTCCACGTGGCATTGCTTTTTCACATACAATAAGAAGAAAATATTTAGCTCGAAAATCAAATTTCTCTAACGAAATTCAAACTTCTCATTCTTACATCCGAGCATTTCGAATTAAAATTCCTATCTAAAGCATATATGAGAAGAAAAATATACATTTAAATCCAGAAGCAAATAATGTTATCAAAGATAATCACTATAAAAACACTCTTCCTTTTTTTCATTATCAAAATCAGTCAGAAAACTATATGTGCATAATTTCATTTTCACCGTAACGAGATATGCATACATATTTGTGTAGTGAAGCACACAGTCCTGTGGATTGTGGTGTATAACTGGTAGAATGAAAATGAAATGTAAATGAAAACACCTGAATTTTGTAGTATTCGGCGTGAATACGTTCATATTTTTAAGCTACATAATATCTTATTCCATGAGAATCGTTAAACACATTTTTAGTGGAGTTCCAGTTCTCTCTGAAAACGGCTGCAACATTTTCAGCACTCACGTGGAGGTTGAAGAAAAATTAACACTTTTTAAAATAACATCAGAATTCTAGATGACCCTTTAACCCTTGTTTTGACTAATAAAATTAATCTATCTCACATGACAAAATTTCCTAGCTCCTAAAAAAGATTAAAAATAATGAGAAATTTATTCAGTCAATGAAAAAATATGTAAATTCATACTTTAAAACCCTGCAAAGCTCTTTTATTTTCAATATTTAAATCTATACTTTAAAACTTACAAAGCTTGTTAATTTGCTTTTTTACTTTTTGTTTTTTTTTTCACTTTCATACTGCTTGTTTAAGCTACTGTTTCAGTATTTGTGATATTATTCAACATTTGAAGAGCTTTTTTTTCCAAAAGGCGTCAAATCCACTTTGAGAGATTTCGAGAAATCAAGGATTTTTATTCTTCGAAAGATCAAAACTTTTTTTTAACAGTTGGAAGTACCAACATTAGACAACTAAAAAATGAGAATGAAAAAAAAAAATCCTGCATGAGTAATATATCCATATTCTTATATACATGTAGTTTTTTAAAAAAGATTTCGCGCAGTTGATCAATACCACTCTACTTTTTTTCACATTCTGTTTTCCAAATCATTTTGCTTTTCAACTTGACATGTGTCTACGGTAATATGTCATGAAATGACAAAGGTAGCTTGAAGAATCAAGAAAAATTGCCCAGAGGTCTGGGTGATTGAAATGACTTGTAATAGCCATAACAGCTGTATGTGATGCACGATGCCTAAAAAGCCACATATCATCATGAATGATGCAACTCACCCTCTTCATAGGAAGTCTGTTTTGTTTTCAATTTACCAGCTATACAAAATTTGCGTCTTGCAATAGAATATTCGAAGGGGTAAAACGGGTTAATTCACCCTCCCCCCGCTTTCTATCAAGAAATAAAAATATTTACAGCCATATTTTTTAAAATATCTTGCCCCAATTATTTCTAGTTTGTTTTTGTTTTTGTTTTTAAATTTTGTTCTAAAATTGAATAAATATAAATCTGAGTACCGGGACAACTGCTTTATTTTATGTTTGAAAATGAAAATAAATAAAATGAAATGAAATTGGGTGACAAAAGATAGTATCATGCATTTCTATTTTCTACATTATTATTAGCTCCTTCAGTTCTTATATCAATCAAATTCATATAAAGAAAAAGAAGGAAAGGTGTGTTGAGTTGAAACTGACTGAAAAGCATTATTACGTTAAGAAAAATATGAACACTGTTTCCTTCTTTTGAATTCTTGATTAATTTAAAAGCTGTAGATCCTATCCATATTTCTCTCATACAAACTGTTGCCTGCATAATTTAAGGGAAACTCAATATCCAGGTACCTTTTTCATACTAGTCTTAATACAACAATGTATATAATAGATATAATATAGATATAATAGATTTTTCACTTGAAATTGTATTTGTATTTATATTTTGAATTTATCCGATGTAAAAAGAATTTCCTATATGGCCAATAAACATATTCAATTCAATTCAGTTCAGTTCAATACACCATGTAATAGTGGAATCTATTATCTTCGGAGGGACTGGCAATGGTGACTATTTTTTCCTCGGGGTTTCGCCCCTTGGAAAATAGTTATTGCCAGTCTCTCCTCAGATAAATAATTTCCACTATAATATATTCTCTCAGCTTGGTATACTTGCATACAATAATTTCTATCGATTATACGATGAAAGCATGAATGGGTTATTAGTGAATTCAACATCTGGATAGAGTTTCCTACTGCTTTACATCTGGTAAACGTATGAACACTGGCATGGTCGGGATTACTCAATAAGGGGGCCAAACGTGAAGGATCGACTACTCAAAGAAGCATAGACAGGGGCGTCGCTAGTACATTTTGAATGGGGGGAGGGGTAAGACCTAAATTCCGGCAGTTATGCAATTTGTAAGTCTATAATTATCTGCCCCTACAAGAAAATATTTTTAGATCGATATTGCATGGAATATTTAGGGCCAGCGAAGCTTTTTTAAATTTGGAGGAAAAGGCGCTTCTTGCTGGATTAAGAACCTCCCTGTTTTTTTAATTTTGAGAGCAAGCGAAGCGAGCGAGCCAAAATTATTATTTTGGAAGAAGCGTTATTCATCAAAACACACTATAGGCCTGTTATCACCTTGCGAAATATGACTCTATTTTGGCACCTCGCTGATCCAGTTATTTTTTTAAATTTGAAATTGAAGGACCTGATGCACACTTTTAGTGGAATTTTGGAACATTTTCAATAAAAAAAAAATTTCGGGGGAGGGGGGAACTGCCCCCCTGCCCCCCCCCCCCCCCCCGCGATGCGTACGGCCATGCACACAACTGACAGTTATTGTTTTCAGTTATATATTTATATGTTCTATATATTCACTGAAAATTGATGTGAATAAAAATGCCATTTCGTTGTGTTTATCATAATACAACTACATTATGATCGCGAAAACAATGTTGATAATAAATCTAACGAAATAAAACAAAATGGAATGAAATTATCAGGGATAATGAAATAAGCGGGATGAGGGAGGACTACCTAAAAATATGTAATTATTCGTCTGAAGGTCTATGTGTACTTATCAAGAGCATGGCCCGAAACTTAATTTGAGAAATATCACTTGCTTGCCTGACATATTAAGATCCTCTGGTGTAGAGCTTACCTGTGGCACATTGATGCTTAATGGAATATCTGGTTGAAAACCAAAATCGGAGCATTGTAACGACCAGCAAGGCCGTGATGATTCCTCCATTGCGATTCAAGCTTGGACTTAATACTGTCCTCCGTATTCACCCGAGTTAAATAAGGATCAAATCATTTGGAGGTTCGAGATATTATCATGAATTTGTCATGAAAATGAAGAATATCTCTCCGAGAGATAGTATAACGACAGGCAATACATCATGAACACAGAGATCCGGCTCCCATGGCGATCATATTTACAGCGTTGCCGGTACATAAAGCGATACATCACCTACCATGCATTGTTCATTGCCACATGGCAACAGTTTTAGGTTGCATTGAAATAAATTGATTTTTTTTTCAATCACAATATAGGTATATATTTTTTCAATTTCTACCCATTATTCAAGAGTGGAATTAATTATAGTTTTCATGAACCATGCACACAGGGGTTGATGCGGAAGGGTCGGTGCACTGGGAGCGCGGAGGGGGGGGGGCTGCAGTCCCCCACAATTTCGGATATATGTGCGTGAGGGTGTGTGTGGGTGTGTGAGAGTGGGTGTGTATGTGGAGGTGCCATGGTCGAATGGTCTAAGGCGCTTGACTGGAGACGCAAAAGTCGGGGATTCGATCACCGGGACCGCACTTATGCCCGTCAGCAAGGCATATACATTGCTCTTTTATCGTACATAAAATAAATGAAAATGCTCTAGGCATTATTGATACCAACGTGTGCACGTGTTTTTAAAAAAAGAAATGTGTATACAGCAATGGAAATACCCTCCTGAAATTCGTCTGGCCACCTCAAGTCGGCAGACCCTAAGGTCGACAACGGAACTTAGAAACTTTTATGAGCAAATGCAGTATAGGCCGTGAGTATTGGTCGCAGTAATATCACATACTAATATAATATGAGTAGAAGAATAGCTAGACAGAGACACAAGATGTAAACCGATTTTCCTTTCACTGTTTGTAATTATTGATATAACCAGCATTGGTTAATGAATGAGCAAAGCGAGTGAATGCTTTAAGGTTTTTTAGGCTTACTTTTTTCTTTCCTTTTCTTTCCTCTTCTTTTCTGTCTCTTCCCTTCTTTTATTTTATGTTCATTTTCCTTCTCTTTCTTTTTTTTCTTTTTAGGGATGAACGGGGGAGGGGGAGGGGGCATGACCACCCCCCCCCCCTTTTTCTTAATAACGTTGATTCGTCACGAAAATGCACCAGATGATTTATATGCACACCTTCTTGCAGAATTCGAGGATTGTCGGACATCTCGCTGCCCAAATGTAATATACGCAGACAACAGTGATGTAGCTCATTAGGCCCATTATTAGTGGTCACGCTAAGATGAGTGTCAGGGAGATGCTTTTCTGTATACGTGTATCCTAATGATAATAATAATAATAATAATAATAATAATAATAATAATAATAATAATAATAATAATAATAATAATAATAACAGTAATAATAATAATAATAATAATAATAATAATAATAATAGTTTATTTACCCAGGGTAGCCACTTAAACTATCAGGTGATCTTCCAGCGGACCCTGCATAACATAATATGTTAATATTACCCTTCTCCATTCTTATATGCCGAGCGCCTGGCTAGAAGGCAGAAGGTCCCATTTTTGTAAGTCTTTGGTATGACTTGGCTGGGGATCGAACCCACGAACTCCCGTTCATGAGGCGGACGCTCTATCAATTGAGCCAACATGCCCGGTTAAACCAGCGCTTGTCAACCGGTGGGCCGCAAGGTTGGCCGAAGTATGTATATTCAAAATTAAATAAGAGCAAAATAAAAGCTATTTGTCTGATGACACAGTTGGAATTCAGCTAAGCTGTTAGTAACGCGCATGTTATATTTTTCCTACATACGATTTCTCTACGAGAGGCCTGTAGTGTGGCAGCAATTCCAGATAATTAACATACGAATCGTGGCTATTTTATTGTCATTTTCCTTATAATTTTTTTTGTAAGGTGTGCTTCGAAAAAAATCTCAGAGCCAAAGTGGGCCTCGATTTTTTTTTTCAAAGAAAAGGTTGAGAAACACCGTTTTCTAAGCATACAAGGTCAGAAAAAACAACATTCATGAAAGATAAAGGTCCGTATGTCCGGACTTCGGTCTCACCATGGGCCGCACTACGCATACAGGAATAATAGGATCCATGGTCTCACTGAACAGAATTAACCGATCATGGTATGTAACACCACGTTGCCAAGTCTGTTAAGTGCGGGCAGTTAACACTAATCCGTATAGTACGTACAGACTAGAAGTGGAAAGCGAGATTTGGGACAGACAGTGTGCCTGTAACTTCCAAGGGAAATCCTGCTATAACTCACAAATCTAGTCTTTACTCCACACAAAAAAAATTGTAGAGCAGCTCAAGAGCAGCTACAAATTTTGTGAAAATAAGCAACACCAAAACTCTTTTCTGTATCACTACTCTCATTGGTTGCAACAGTGATATTTCTAAACGTCCATGCACCGGTAAGTTTGTCTAATTCTTAATGACATGGCTGCATGCATGTATACTTTTTGTAAGTGCAGCGTTAGTCATATAGTTCTTTAGTTTCTGTTTGATTTTACCTTTTCCTTTTTCTAGAGTAATCACAAATTCAAAACTTTTACTTACATAATATAAAACGTATAACACTGGAATCATGTGCAATCAGTTATGCCATCATCTGCGCAAAGGATTTTGCTATATTTCAGTGTTCTGCTATTATTATGCTCCGATGTAAGATAACGTCATTGTGAATGTATGTGAAGTCATGCTTTTGTATTAAGGTTTTGTTCATGTTACATAATATCTCTATAAGCACAAAGGTAATCGTTACCTATTGCACAATGTAAGTTACCTTCGTGTATATCAGGACTGTATATATACCCGCACAATACTTGGTCTCTGCTCCTAGAGATTATCGCGTCAAGCCAGTCTCTTTATATTCAGGGATACTTCCTGTCTCTTGCCAGCACATGACATGATAAATGACTGTGACTGATGATGTGCTCAAAACGGCTTACTCCGAGGGTGACTAGTCACGTCCTTCGTTTGTGGCTTCGAACCATCAGGGGAGCGTTTCATGAAGACTTGTGTCTTGTCAGTAATGCTTACTGACAACAGTTGTTATAAGCTACTGAAATCCTTGCATCTGATTGGCTGAGAGCAAATTCGTCAGTAAAAATCACTGACAAGACACTTCATGAAACGCTCCCCAGGTCATCGCGGCTTTTCTTCCAGAGGTGGGATGGGGGGGGGGGGGGGGGGTGAGTATTATTCCTATATACACGTGTGACCACGGGTGTTCCAAAATCACCCTAAACGAGTTTTATCGATTGGTCAAAACACCCGCTTTTCGATTTTTTTTTCCCGATCCTATTATTTACCCCCTTAACAAGTTTATACCCCCCCCCCCCCTGAACAAACCCTAAACAAATACGAGACTACACAAAGTCCAGAACCAGCATGGGGAAGAGGACAACACAACGTGTTAACAAACTAAACCAAAAAAAAAACAACCCTTTTTCCTGATTCTTTGTTTTTATTGCTCTCTACAAACGCGTCGGCAAAAACTGCCCTTTTCACACGTTTTTTTTTTTTTTTTTCTGGGTACCGTTGCATAAAACTTGCTTTGCCATCAATGGTAACTTCCACGGAATACTGGATTTTGATTGGCTGTCGAGCAACGTTACCATGGTAGTTACCATTGATGGCAAAGTTACTATCATAGCAAGTTTTATACAACGGCACCCGGATCGTGCGTGCATGCAGAAATATGACCCCACGGCTTTTCTATATGCCCTAAATTCCCGAAGTGTTGGGTCCATGCAGTGTACGCGACAATAATAAAAGCAACAACAAAAACAACCAAACAAGCAAAAAACAAGTGCAGAAAATCTCCGTGAATATTATACTCGTGTCTCAAACCCAACACTTCGTAGATGAGACGGAGAGGTGGATTTTACAGACGTACGCACCCTATACTTTTCGGGAATATGTAGTTCCTATCATTCATGAAAGGTTATGTTATGTGACGTACTAACGTGATCACTTGATGGTTCAAAGTAAGCCGCTGAAAACGTATTTCGGTTTTGCAAAGGATGTTGTTATGAGCTGCTCAAAACAGTATGGACACCATGATAGACAAACCAACAGAAAACTAAAATAATATACATCTCGGACATAAAGTTAAACTTTTATGAATAATAAATAAACCCTTTCCTTAATTTTGGCCTTTTGGGGGTCTCTCTGACAACCTAAATGAGTCACGCGTTTCACGTGTCTCAACTATCCAAACTTTCCTTTCCATGATGTATTTTGGGGTATCGCGTGTGTACAGCTAGAGGCGTTGCCGCCGTGAGAGTGCGATTTTCCTTGCTCGCTCGTAATATCTAATTAGAAATAAATTGGTTTCGGACAGCTAACAAATATTGTACCAGCGAGGGGCCGAAATAGAGACATGTTTGACAGTTGGGTGACCAAAATATCATTTAGACATCTTGTAGGCCTATGGCGTATTTTTATGACAAAATAACACTTCTTTCATAACAAGAAGTGGTTATTTTTGGATCGCTCGCTTCGCTCGCTCGCAAAATTAAATAACAGGGTGGTTCATAATCTAAGAGAAGCGTCATGTTCCCCAAACGCTTCGCGGTCCCTAAACATTCCATGAAAGTAAGAAAAAAAAAAAAAAAAAAAAATGGGAGGGGGGGTGGTATGTCTCATTAAGGCTTGTCCATCATCTGCGTACATCACTTTATGAAAAACACCCTGTAGGATGGAAGTAGGAGTGGTTTTGATACCCTAAACAGGGAAACTCGTGTTTATACCCTTAAAAGAGGGATTTCATGTATAGTATTTACGCCCTCTTCAAAGATTGCGTCATCACCTGTGAATTTGATAATGCCCTTTTCTTTTCTGTTTTAGATACCCTGAACGCGTAACACGCGTCACGTGCCCGATGCTATACTCTATGTGTTCTCAGGTAGGCCTACAAGCCTGAATGATACATACCCCCGCCCCCCCCCCCCCCCCCCTCGGAAAGATGATCTGTGATATTGTTTGATAATAATTTCCTATTTGTCATTTTTGTGTGAGGGGGAGGGGTAGCTTAGGCTTACAATGCATCATATAAATGTCCGAAAATTTAGCGTCATCACCCAAATTTTGACTGCATGCCCCTCTCTCGCGGGTCCCAGGGATGATTATTTCGCAATATAGATATCTAGTTTAAATCGGCAGTCTGCAAAATAATTAAAACTAGATGGAAACACGTGTTCGATTTAACCTCGATAACCGGGGTCGGGTATATGGACTATCTTCCCATGCTCATTATCCGGTGTTAATAAAGTGTTTACCTAAACGTTTCAGCAGTTAGTATATTGTGTATAATTATGGTTAAGATCTGTAAAAAATTGATTTCCTTCATCATTAGCACTTTTCCTTCTTCAAATTGCAGAGGATGGAAACACTGAAGATCAGTTAATTTTGAAGTTGAATATTTTCCAAAGCAGTTGTTTAAATACTCTTTGGAAGTGAATTCCACTTTTTTAACATTGATTTCCATTCTAAAGGAAATGATTCTTATAGACTCCTCATAAATTGATTTCCACATCACCTATCATGTCCATCATGTCAGACCAGCGTCCGTGGATCCTTGCTACTACCTTACCCCACGTTCACGAGCAGAAAGTTATTCTGGATAAAGCTTTCAGGGTTGTCATCTGGAAAGACTTTCTTCAAAATCCGAACGAATATCGAGACAAAATACAAGGAATCTTACATATACCAAGCGTGAAACCACAGATAAATGAAGAACTACTGCGAAGTATACCAAATTTAAAGGTAAGATTTGAAAAACCAAGCCTTAATATTACGTGAGTTTAACTCATTTAAGCTAAAGGCTCGATATCAAATCATAGAAAACCTAGCAACTAGATTACGGAATACACTAAACTAAAAAAACTATGTATGAAATAAATCATATTTAAAAGTGTAAGACAATATACGAAACCTTAGGGTGATCATCATAATATCAAATCTCACGATGGAATATGAAATGTATCACATCTAAAAGGTGAAAATAGCATGCCTATATGGAAGTGAGATGTGAAATATATATACCAAACTGAAAAATAGGACGTTTAATTATATAACATCTAATGGTGAAATGTTAAATATACCATACCTAAGAGTCAGATATGAAAAATACACCTTTAATAGTCCAATATGAAATATACCAAAGCCATATCTAAAGAATCAATTGAACTCCAAAATGTCAGATAATGATGTTTCTTCTCCAACTCTAGAATATGCAAAGTAATCCTAACTTCACATAGAGTAAGATATCAAGCCTAAGCGTGATATGGAATGTAATAGACAAAAAGGTGATGCATGAGATATCCCAAGCCCAAAAGTCAGATCAGGTTTAGGATTGCGTCAGTGAAAAAAAAATCACGTCATGCTTATTACATCAGCCATAACGAGTGTAAAGTGTGTAAGAGTTATACATGGACTGATAGTTTCAACCATTGTCACTGAGGTAAGCTCTGTTTTTATCTTACAGTCAATTTTTAACATCAACGCTGTAAATACGATACAATTTCCCCGCCACATTATAAAGCGAGAGTCTATTTAAAAGGGGGATCTCACCATCATTAACAGATTAACAAGTTTGATTTATGTTAAAATAATATTGTAAAATCAGAGAATCGGTTTGGTGCAAGTTTTAACGAAATTCAACTATACAGTATAAGAAAATTTGAATGTTCCCATGTATAGCATTAATTCTTTCGGTCAAACTTGTACCAGCTTTCAGGCTTCCTTCAAAGCAAATCGCCTTTTCTCAAGATAAGCGCAGTGCATTTTTACCCCCCCCCCCATATTCTCTCCTTTTCTCTATCTCTCTTTCTTTCTCTTTCTTTCTCTCTCTCTCTCTCTCTCTCTCTCTCTCTCCCTCTCTCTCTCATTCAAAGGTGTTAGCAACCCATAGTACAGGTACGAACCATCTCGATCTGCCGTTGCTATGGAGACTAGGTATAAAGGTTGGTCACGCTCGTGGTATCTTAGATGACACCTGTGCTGACTTTGTATTTGGATTGCTAATTGCTGCAGCCCGACGACTGCCAGAGTGTAAGTTTCGTTTCATTTCATTATTTTCATTTCCATTTAAAAAAGAAGAAGAAAAAGAAGAAGAAGAAGAAGAAATATATATCATGCGTCATCTTAATTTGCATATCATTGTTTTAAATTGCGCGACAATTCATTTTTTTTCCTTTCCTTTGTGGCGTCATTTCCCAGCGCTCTAATCAGGCGTCCAGCTTATGTATTTGTTTCTTGGCAACAAGTGCGTCTTCTTGATTTCTTGCATCAGATTGTTTATTTTCAGTCTCACTTTGATAAAGGTCTTTGACCGAAACGTCAGTTAATTTCTGCGTCTCGCGGTGTCTTTATTTCACCTCTTTGTTTTTTATATATATATATATATATATATATGGGTATATATATATATATATATATATATATATATATATATATATATATATTTGTAATCAAATAACTCTAGTGGAAATAAATACAAACGATTTCACATATATATGTATATATGTATGTATATATACAAAAATACAATATATATACTATCATTCAATTATTATATACTGCGGGACAAAGAAATGAAACAGGGAAAACTCTATATAAAGAAAGATCTATTAAGGTTCTGTGCATATAATTGTCCCAATATAAAATTTACATTACACCTAAGGCATCTAATAAAATAAATTTAAAAGTTTTGACAGGGCTAAAGATAGTCAAAGATTTATAGCTCAGTTTGACGATTATATGAAAAATGACGGAACTAAAAGGGCTTTGAAAAAGTCTGGATTTTCATAACTCATGCAGTTCGTGAATATATGAAAAATGACAGAACCAAAAGGGATTTGGTATTAAGTTTCAAGCAACACTCTAAAAAATATGAGTCAGAAATGCTCAACATTTGGGGTAATTGTGTCCGACCAAAGTGGGCATTGTGTCGTGTAACATTTAGCCGATTCGGCATTAACAATTCTATTTAATTCCTCACCATAATTGGACGAAATATTACCAAAGTTGAGCACTGAATAAATTTGGTGCTACATGTAAATTATTGCCATGTTTTGGAGAATTTTCAACAGTGACAACCAAACTATTTTGTATGACTCTGTCTACTCAAATGAATCACAAATTTTCAGCTTAGTTTGTTATACTATTTAACTCGACAAATGTTTAACTCAAATGCCCATTATGTATATGTTATACATATCAGTGACGAAAATGCTAATATTTCCCTCTCCAAAATGAGCCTTCTCCGTGGTTCTCAAATGAATTCTGAGAAAATGAGAAGACACAAAAAAGTGTTTAGTACTGAGGCTTTTGTATTCGGCGAATTAGGCTCATTTTATACACGTGTATATAAAATGATAAGATAAGTCAAAAATGTTACCAGTTAAAACAAAATGCTTAAAATAATGTGACTATACTGCAGTAATTATTCATTGACTGGCAGAGGTAAAAAGAGCTAAATTAAGACAGAGAATTTTCAGGTTTCATAAGCAATGATTAATTTTCAGGATGTGTTTGTACCATAGAGTATTATATTCTGAAAGGTTTAGCACACTGTACCAGTATGTATAAAATGTTTCCTTTACATTTCTAGTTTATTCACATTAAGTGCTGTAGTTTATAGAGCCGTGCAAGTGGGTAATACATAAATTCAACATGGCTCAAGTGAAGCGAGTAAAATCCGTAGGAAATACTGGTAGTGTGTCTCTATCAGAATTTTATCTTGACAGGATTAATCACCCATCTTCATTTTGTATGGTCTTGTGGACAGCATTGTCTGATCCACAGAACATATCTTCTTGATCCCTTTAAGAAATCACCTTGAAAGTTTGTGAGTGGGCCACTGCTGCCTTGTTTAAATTACGACAAATATCTCCCTATAATATCCACAATGAACTAGAATGCCTGAAAAAGGGAAAATAAGGGAAAATAAGAAAGAATTTGAAGATGTGTTGCCAAATCGTCTACATGCATCGTTTAAGACTCGATTTCCTTGAAGTATTCGCATGGATGGGAATTCAATTAATTCATCAGAGTATCTCTAATTATAGGAAGTAAACAGCAAGAAACATTACATCACTAACGGTTGCAAATGATTTCTTTATAGGAGTTAGTCGGATTCACTTTACCTAGCTGGCTAATGCAGTTTTTGAGAATTATCTTTAGGCCTATCCAAGAGATAAAATGGTTAAGGATTTCTTATCTGTATTGTGACCCACTATGCTTAATACTAATAAAACTACATTTGCCTTTGAAAAAAAAAAAAACACGACGAAAATCTGTACAAGGGCAGTATGGAAAAACACAAGGGTGGCAAAGTGGTGTCGAATTCTTTCAAAGTTTCGTCTATACCGTTGTAGCAATATCTCTCATGTCATGATCATTGAATTTCGTACCGTAATGCGAATTAAGTATTGTTACCCTTAGTAAAAGCCAACATTAACCCTTTCCTTTATAAAAATGTTGATGCGTTGATGGTGGTGAATTGTCATTTGGTGAAATGACCTTATTGCCTAATTTCATTCGGTCTAACATCAGTGCGACACTTACACTTCCTATATTCATTTTGTCCCAAAATTATTTTCTCAAATAACTCCAATGAAAATATATGACAAAATAAACTTGACAGTTTTTCTCCAAACTTTCAAGATTCATATCTTATTTGATCTTTTCAAGGCAAGCTGATAAACATTAATTAAAATTACTTTTGAGACCAATTCAAAATTTAGAAATAGTATTTATGTATTCTAATTGTTATTGCCTATGCAGGCATGGCCAAAGCACATGGTTATGAAGGGACAGAACCTGGTTGGGATAAAACCAATGTTCCTACAGGAGTCAAAGTATCTGGTGCTACATTGGGAATTCTTGGTATGGGCAGTATCGGGTACGAGGTAGCCAGGAGAGCGACAGGATTCAAAATGAAAATACTCTACCATAATCGTACACAGAGGTAACTGTAAAACAAGACAAAACACAAAAATTCAGTATTGGTTAGTATATCTCAAATATAAGATAAAACTGTTTTCTTTATGCAACGGCAAATGAAATCATTAAAATGAGATAAGTCTTTCAGTAGTCATTTTGACAGAAACTTAGAATTAGATTTCGGTGGTAAGATGAGTTTTCTTGAAAGCCCAATTTGAAGTAAATAAGATTCTCAATGTCATTAAAACTGTACTCATTTGGACAATTGTAGCTTTTAATTCATAAAATTGTACTCTTGGGATAAAACATATCAATCATATAGGAATCTGATATATAGGGAGCAAGTACTTCGGGAGTTTTTACACTTTAATGTAAATTTCTGAAGATTTTAAGTACATGTATTTCATTGGGGGTAATCATAGTAACAAAATACTACACAGGTTAGTTTCATGTTGATAAATCTCAAAAGACACTTCATTATAGATTGCCCATTTTTTATGACAGGAGGAAGTCAGCTATTCTTTTTCCTTCAGAAATTTTTGTTTGATTACTTGTAGAACTGCTGCTGAAGAGAGAGAAGTGAACGCCACATACTGTCCCTCTCTAGATGAAATGCTTCCGGAGATAGATTATCTTGTAATAACATGTAGTCTGAACAAAGATTCTACACGTATGGTTGGCAAGAAACAATTGGATCTGATGAAACCCTCTGCTATTATTGTCAACGGGGCAAGAGGTTTGTTTAGGTTGTCTTGATCTTTAGTAATCATTGCAAAGAGAGAGAGAGAGAGAGAGAGAGAAAACAGTGTTGGTGATGATAATGTTGATGGTGTTAAGGGAGATGACGGAAATGGTGATTTTAGCGTGGATGGCTTCGAGATAACGATGTTAATAATGAGATGACTGGGGATGTTTCATAAAGCTGTTCGTAAAGTTATGAATGACTTTACGAACGACTTGAATATTGGAAGCCAAATGGGATTCTCGGTCATTACAAATCGAATCAGATAAATGTGAAAAATGCAGACGTAGATTCACTATACATGTACTATTGTTTACAAACATATTAACTGCGAAGTATATTTTTTGCCACAATTTAATTGAGATTATGGGAAATGCAGTCACACTTTGTTAAAACAAAACGTCAGCAAAAACTTTGGGCATCTAATTTGACACTTCATATTGAAGTCGTTCGTAAAGTCATGAGTAACTTTACAAACAGCTCTATGAAACACCCCCGGTTATGATCAAAGTGATGATGGTAATGGTGATGCATGGTAATGGTGGTGGTGATGCTGACGATGTTTACGGTTGTGGTGGGATGGTGGTGGCGGTGAATGATGATGTTTACGGTTGTGGTGGGATGGCGGTGGTGGAGAATGATGATGTTAACGGTTGTGGTGGGATGGTGGTGGTTGTGGTGAATGATGATGTTAACGGTTGTGATGGGATGGCGGTGGTGGTGAGTGATGATGTTAACGGTTGTGGTGGGATGGTGGTGGCGGTGCTGGTGCTGGTGATGAAGATGAAGATGGGGTCGTGATCATGGTGATGGTGGGGTTTTGATGGTGGTGGTAATGGGATGATGGTGGTGTTGATTATAGTGGTGACGAGTTGGTGGTGTTACGAGTTGATGGTGTTGTTATGGCGATGAGGATGATTATACTGCACCTATTTTTGTAAACATTTTCCCTTGTGAAGATTCATATATGAACAAAATAAACCATAATTTATAAGCATTTGTTATTTGTTAAATTTGTGATTCGGTATATTTTTCATGATTTTCATCACATTAATGATTTGGGATCACTCTGACTAGAATATTCAGTCACTTTGTGAAATTTAATGTTAATTTTTGTTGTCTTATTGAAGGTCTGATCATTGACCAGGATGCTATGGTAGATGCATTACGTAATGGTAGACTACGTGGAGCAGCCTTAGATGCTACTCATCCAGAGCCTTTAGCTAAAGATCATCCTCTCCTACATCTACCCAATGTTATCGTTACCGCTCATCTCTCATCATTTGTTGTAGAGACTGTCGTCAGAATGATGCAGAACTGTATTGATAATCTAAGCGCTGGTATGGAAGGACGCCCGCTACCAACGGAAGTTGAATATCACACTTGAATCTCGAGCCAGGAGGCCTTTTTTTCGTACATGCAAGCAAGCCAAGACGATACAGTTATCTGCTGTAAGGAAACCTTCTAGGAATTCTCAGACATTCCATGTGACTTGAATTCTAAGATCTTACAATCAGCCATTGAACGCAAACGTATTTTTAAAGGGACGCCCTTTTTTCAGTCAATAATATTGTAAACGAAAGGAAGCACGTTTAGAGATGCTATAGACCAATCATTTATGAAGGGGATGCACATTTTAAGGGCTTGTGTACTTATGGTATATGCCACATGTGGTTTAAAAGAGGAGGGGCACAAGCCGGTAATATCCCTCCCAATCCAATTATGATTTCGACTTTTAAACATTTTCTAAAACACAGACAATCATGTCAATGTTGTACATTATTAATGTATGCCCAAATACGTTTTTGTGGTTATATCTTGTTCTTCGTTAAAGTGCCCATTCAAAGAAAATAAAAAATATGGCAAATAATCACTCGAAACGGGTAAGCAAACAGATGGCAATCGTATAAGTTTACGTCAACTACGTATCGCAGGGGTGGTCAACCTTTTTTTAGCTCACGGGCCACAGCTGACAATTGGGATAACTTGGCTGACCGCAGGTAGTCTTCTTTCCCCCCCCCCCCCCCCAACAAAGACTTGTAATACACACACCTGCAATTCTGCAATATTGCAAAAACAAATAAACAGCAAAATAACACTGAGAAAGAAACCAGACTTACTTCTGGGGCTGCCTTTGATGGAAAAGTCGAGCTATACGGTATATTGTCGTTAATGTAATGAGAGGGAATTAGAGGGGCTTTGTATCAACTGTCTACTCTCTTAAAAGAGATATTCAAAACATCATTAAGTTGTTTAACATAATGAACCAAGCAGCAGTTGATCTAAAAAAATCCCCACATATTAACATACATGATGACAGACAGATGGGCTCGTGGGCCGCATGGTTAATGATCAATCAAAGAAAACAGTCTTCCGAACTGAAAAGCCCGCCAAATTGTAGCATGACGGTACAGCTGGAAGTATTTATGGCGTCTTAATTAACTGACTCCTTTATTCTTAAGACTGCATTTTTCATCAAAATAATACCATGCACGGGGTAATATATCAAACATTTAGACTGACCCCGCTAGTGAAGTAAGAGAAATAACTGATGAGAAGATGACAAAACAGATGTGTGAGATGTTTTGAGACATCGTCTGCTTGAGCAACCATATTCAACCTGTGACGTCACACATCTCGGCAGCGTTCGGAGAGCTCTTCAGGTGCTATGTCGGGGCTGTATTTTACCGTTTCATAATTGATAATAATCATTACTTCGAATGTTTCCAAGCGTTGGATTTTGATAACCTTGTCCAATCTACTGCATATGCAATAATGAAAATCAAGTCAGTTTTAGAAATTAATGAATA
Organism: Echinometra lucunter; assembly: GCA_029962745.1. Lineage (NCBI taxonomy): Eukaryota > Metazoa > Echinodermata > Echinoidea > Camarodonta > Echinometridae > Echinometra > Echinometra lucunter. The sequence goes on from CM057154.1 coordinate 12,940,275, forward strand.
ACTATACTTTAAACTAATCAGGAATTATGATTTAACTCGTGTCAAATGTGAGAAGGAGAAACTAGAATTTTTATTCATTTTTATTAAATTCGAATGCATATATGCAAATGGTTAAATCAGAATAATATGCATTTACACCCACAAAAGACGAAAGTCAGGCATTTGATCATATAAGAAACTATTGGGAAATGATGTTTTGTCAATAAAATTCAGAAACTTACCTTTAGAAAATGTAAAAAAGATCAGATACTTAAGTTTATGCTTGACTCCGGTATGGCGTGGTGTGAACATGTTTCTGCTATTAGTGTTTGTAAAGTCTCTCGGGCAATACATAGGTTGTATACCGAGGATTAAACATTTGCTGTCATTCAAATAATGAAGAGTCTGTATTTTGCTATTCCTTATATTGATTACTGTAGTGCATCTTGGGGAAGCTGTGCAAAAATCCAAAAGATACAAAAACTCCAAAATAAATATGCTAGAATGATTCTGAATAAAGATTAGCATACATCTCAACATTCCTTGTTACTCAACCTGAAATGGCAATCAGTAGCGTATAAAATGTCAGTATCGTGTTCTTGTTTTTAAAATACAAACTAATCTCATACCGACTTATCTAGAATCATTCATATGTATAACGAATTATAGGCAGTGGCGGCACCAGGATTGTTAAAGTGGGGGGGCAAATGGAGGGCAAAAGAAAATGTTGGGGGGGCAGGGGCAGTCAATTTTTTTTTTTGCGTGTATGGAAAAATCGAGCGTGAAGCCCGAGTTTTAGTCGCTTACGCACATTTTAATATCAATTTTGTGAGCGAGCGAAGCGAGCGAACAAAAAAATAACCCGTTTTTTGGGGTTTTAATCACATTTTCGAATAAATATTCTGAAATAAGACGAGCGAGCGAAGCGAGCGAGCCAAAAATGACTACATTTCTTGTTTTAATCGCATTTTAGAAAAGAAATTTTAAAATATGACGAGCGAGCGAAGCGAGCGAGCCAAAAATAACCATTTTTCGGTTTTCAATCAAAGTTTTGAAGAGCTGAAAATGGTATTTTAGAGCACTTCACAGCTTGAATATGATGCTTATAACAACATCTACTTATTTACAAAATTTTTCTTTTCAGTCCTCAAAATTTCTGGGGGGCAACTGGGGGGGCAAAGCTTCTGAGTGGGGGGGCAAATGCCCCCCCATGCCCCCCCTTGGTGCCGCCACTGATTATAGGACACGTTATTCTTTAAAATGCCACTCCATCTTCCCGCTGGAGAGAATATAAAACAAATTCCTTTGCATTATGTCGGAGCCAGTTTGATTAACTCACCCCCTGCTAAATTGTTCAGACGTGTACGGTTTAAAAAATTATGCAAAGCCTTACATCTTGATTCATTTGAATTATAACAGTGCTATGATCTACATTTTACAATACCATTAATCCACTGTACAATGTTTTGCAGTGTTACCTATATTTTATTGTGTATTTCATGTAGAATGATATTTGTTAAACTGCGGGCGCCTTTGGAAATAAGTTTAACATAATTGAACAGGCCAACCCTGCAGTATGAAATAAAACAAAATGGATAATAATAAGATATAAACCTCTTGAGAAAATTACTTGTTTATATACCTAAAATCGTTTTGTGTTGATATATTGCATTTATCAGAATGATGATGTATCGGGTATTTGTGAATGGATGCACGGGGAGAGCTCATGGATATTATCTAATGGGTGCACAGGGGCGGCGCCAGGGTACTTTGGGTATTTTGATGGGGGGGGGGGTAGGATGACGCATTAAAGGCATCGTAGCACGTCTTGTTGTTTTTTAACTTTTCTATTCTTTATTTACTTTTTAAATGAACAAATAGGGCTTCTATGGTTGCATGGCCCTGCTCCCTTCTGATTTTTCTGATTGATTGATTGACTGACTCATTGATTGATCTTTCTGCATGACCATTGTGGGTCATATTCTTTTCTGAACTTACGTGTCATAAGTTACCAAAAGGTAATTATTTAAAAACAATAGAGTATGATATTCAATTGCTCACTCAAAAATGATATGTTATGATGAGATTATTATTATGTACAACAAAGGATTATCCTTTCATACACTGCCAGAAGCCATCGGAAAATAAATATTTCTGGTCTGTATAGTTTGTACCACTCTCAACCTCTTCGATGTACAATGCCCACCCCCCCCCCCCCCAAAAAAAAGATACAGTTGCATAAAGTCTCCTCGCAACTAAAAGTTTTCGGGAAATTTTCATACCAGTGGATAGCCCAAAGAATCTTCTCTCAAATCCAACCAAAAAATCTTAAAAGATTTACGCTTTGCCGAGCAAAAGTAACTTTGTGAAAGGGTGCAAAAAACCGGACTTGAGAAGAATGGGTATTTATGCTGGTTGCTATCAGCGAAGCTGACATCTGTGGAGGCTTAGGAATTTTGATATATATGTTATTCTAAAAGCTATCTGCTATTTATGAATGAATATCCGTTGTTAACAATAATATCAGCACGCATGGCGCATGGTCATGCAGAATGTTCACGCAATCAATCATTCCATCAATCTGAAAAGCAGCTAACCAATCATACACCCATTCAATCCAAAAGACAAGCGAGTTGACACAATTGAAAAACTCGCAGTCTGCAAGGCAAATGTGTAAGTTTCATAAATGTGACTAAAATTTGAAAATTGAAAATTTTCTTTGAGGGAAGATAATTGATATTTTGTTGGTAATTTTACTTTTTTTGGGGGGGGGGGGAGGGCAGGCGGAAGAACGACATGTCAAAACCATATTTTATTTTATTTCATAAACAGGAATGATCGTGAAACTTACACGTTTGCATAGCAGAAGTTCAGTTGTGTCAACTTCTCTTGTCTTTGGGATTGAATGAGTGCCAGAATGGTTGTTTTTCTGATTGACTGATTGATTGATTGACCTACTGAGTATTGATTGACTGACTGGCTGATTGGTTAATGCTGCTTAGTCTGCATGACTGCACACTGAAATTCTTTCTCTGATATACAAAGTATGGTTGTAATAAGAAACTGCCCAAAAGTAATATTTCCAATCACAAAATCAAGCATTCCTCACTCAAGCTTGACACGTCATTGTCAGAACAACATACACACAACAAAGGATATTAATTTAGAAATTTTTGTAAAGCCATCATGGAAATTTCTAAGCCTCCAGAGTTTACACTATACTCTCAGCCCCCTGATACCATCCAACAACGAATACCAATTCTTGTCAAGCTCAAAGTAAAGTATAATTTGAGATTTTTAGATAGAATTTGATAGACGGCATAGGCGTAGGAACCGGGGATAGTGGGGCGCTAGACCCCCCCCCCCCCCAGTCAAAAATGTTTCTGGCTGAAATGGATGAAAAGGGGGTTCCAAATGAAAGGAAAAGAAAAAAAAAAAAAGGAAGAGGAAGGAGATGGAAGAAGAAAAGAAAAAAGGAAAGAAAAGAAATACGAAAATAGAAATGAAAGAGAAAGAAAAAAAAAGGGGGTAAACCTGGAAGCGCTCGCTCGCATTTTAGCTATCTTTATAAAAACCAATGCTTGTTATTAAAACTGATATGCTTATGAAAATTATTTGGTTTGCAACTTGTGTTTCTAGCTAATGTTATAGGGGGCCTACTCTACTCATAGAATGTTACGTTAATAATAATGTAACTGCAAAGAATCGAGCAGTAAGTTGACCTAAAGTCTAAAGAGAGGGGACAATAGCCTGTGATCAATAGCCTCTTCCTACTATGAGAACGGAAGATGCCGATAAAAAGTACATTGCTCAAATTATGAGAATGGAATAACAATACGCTAGAACCTCTTTTCAGTATACAATTTTTTTCCCCTCTCAATTCGCCCGTTCACAAAATCTAGAAGCAAGATGGATTCGGGCAGCAAGCACCTCTAAGTCTTACTCCAGCAGCGAGAAGCCCAAATATAATGATATTTGGGCAGCAAGGTGTTCGCGACTATCCTCGAATTCTGCAGAAAGGTTTGCATTATATAAATCATGTAGTGTATTTTGGGGTCGAATCTACGTTCTGAAGAAAATATTCTCGCTCGTATAGAAACAGATTGGTTTCGGACGGCAAGCAAGGTGCCCCAATAGAATCGTATTCGAACGGTGATCAAAATATTATGTAGAGATATTATCGACTTATAGTGTAATGATGACGAAATAACAGTTCTATACCACGAAAAAGAGTATATATGTTTTTCTCGCTCGCCGCGCTTGCTCGTATACTATTTAGATACAGGCAAACAAATGCGCACCGGCGTAAATCCACTTTGAGGAGTGGGGGGGGGGGGGGATGATCGACTTTTTTGCCGATTTTTTTTTTCTGTCAAACTCACACTTAAGTATAAACACGTGCCCTCACCCACCTGCACAGACACCCTTACACACATTTTTGTTTTTATTTTGCGAGCGAGCGAGCCAAAAATAATCACTTTTCTGGTTTTGAATCTCATTTTCGAATAGAGTTCTAAAATATGATGAGCGAGCGAAGCGAGCGGGCCAAAAATAACCACTTTTCTGGTTTTCAGTCGCATTTTCAAATAGAAATTCTAAAATATGATGGTTGTTTATGACAGATTATTAAAAGTTTTACTAACTGATTAATTCAAATATCATTTCTTCCTTAAAAAGTGGGGGGATATTTGTACACGCCATCCCCCTCTCGAAAAAGTAGGGGGATATACCCCCCCCCCCTCCCCCGGGATTTAACGCCAATGCCAATGCGGCAAGCGAGATGACCAAATTTGATTCAGATATTATAGGCCCATTGTGTCGTTTGATGACGAATTATCCCTAACATGGAGAAGAGTATAAACTATATCGCTCGCTGCGCTTGCTCCTATAATACTTAGATAGGTAGCCTACAGGATGGTTTGGGAAAGCAAACCAATTCTGCAAGCGAGGTGACCAAAATATAAGCCCATGGTGTATTTTGATGAAGAATTATCACTTCTACCATGGAAAGGATTATACATTTTTGCCTCACTCGCTCCGCTCCTTCGTACTAGATACTGGATAATTTTGGAAAGCAAACCAATTCCGCAAGAGAAGTCACCAAAATGAATGTACATATACTTTAGATATCTTATAGGCCCACGGTGTATTTTGAGCATGTTGAGTACGAATTATCACTTATACATGGAAAGAATACATATTCTTCCTTGCTCGCTTCGCTCGCTCGTGTAATATTAAGATAAATGATTGTTTCGGAAAGCAAACAAATTGGCAAGTGAGGTGACCTAATTATGGCCTATTACGTATTTTGATGACGAAATAACACTTCTTTGGTCAAGAGAATGTGTTTTTCTCACTCGCTCGTAACCAGTGGCGTAACAGCCGGGGGGGGGGGGGGGCAGGGGGGGGGGCAGAGTGCCCCCCCTGAAGGATTTCAGCGGGAAAATCCACCAAACCACCGGGAAAAAATGAAATGGAGGGAAAGGAAGAAAAAGGAAGGGAGAAAGGGAAAAGAAGAAAAAGAAAGGAAAAGAAAGAAGAAGAAAGGAAAAGAAAGCGAAAAAAACGTCGGAGCTTCCTGCACCCGCCCCCTAGGGAGCACTACCATCTCCCTAAAATGAAATCCTAGTTACGTCGCAGAAGATAGACTTAATTACCGACAACTAACAATTCAAAGAAACGTCGGAGCTTCCGCGCTTCGCGCGGGAGGGGGGGGGGGGGGGAAACTCCCCCTCCCTGCACCATCCCCTCTAGGGAGCACTACATTGGCGTAAATTCCGGGGGGTGGGGGATCTATCACCCCCACTTGGGAAAGAGGGGGGATGGTGTGTACAAATTTCCCCCATGCTGACACACTTTTTAAGGCAGAAAATATACTTTAATTAATCAGTTAGTAAAAATTCTGAATATCTATCATAAACAACAAACACATTTTAGAATTTATATTTGAAAATGCTACTGAAAACAAAAAAGTGGTTATTTTCGGCTCGCTCGCTTCGCTCGCTCGTTAAAATCTTAGGATTTCTATCCGAAAATGCAATCAAAATCGAGAAAAGTGGTTATTTTTGGTTCGCTCGCTTCGCTCTTTCATCATATTTTAGATTTCTTATTCGAAAATGCGATTCAAAACTGTAAAAGCGGTAATTTTCTGCTCGCTCGCTTCGCTCGCTCGCAGCGAAAAAACGTCGGAGCTTCCTGCACCCGCCCCCTAGGGAGCACTACCATCTCCCTAAAATGAAATCCTAGTTACGTCGCAGAAGATAGCCTTAATTACCGACAACTAACAATTCAAAGAAACGTCGGAGCTTCCGCGCTTCGCGCGGGAGGGGGAAACTCCCCCCTCCCTGCACCCTCCCCTCTAGGGAGCACTACGTTGGCGTAAATTCCGGGGGGTGGGGGATCTATCACCCCCACTTGGGAAAGAGGGGGGATGGTGTGTACAAATTCCCCCCCATGCTGACACACTTTTTAAGGCAGAAAATATACTTTAATTAATCAGTTAGTAAAAATTCTGAATATCTATCATAAACAACAATCATATTTTAGAATTTATATTTGAAAATGCTACTGAAAACAAAAAAGTGGTTATTTTCGGCTCGCTCGCTTCGCTCGCTCGTTAAAATCTTAGGATTTCCATCCGAAAATGCAATCAAAATCGAGAAAAGTGGTTATTTTTGGTTCACTCGCTTCGCTCTTTCATCATATTTTAGAATTCTTATTCGAAAATGCGATTCAAAACTGGAAAAGTGGTTATTTTCTGCTCGCTCGCTCCGCAAAATAAATATCAAAATGTGTGTGAGAGGGAAAAAATCGTTAAAAATGTTTTTCATCCCCCACACCTCAAATTGGATTTACGCCGGTGGAGCACTACCGTCCTCCTAAAATGCAGTCGTAGCTACGCCACAGATTCTAGACATAGACTAGTTACCGGGAAATTTTGGGCTCTGCCCCCCCCCCCCCCCTGATAACAGGTACCTGTTACGCCCCTGCTCGTAACATCTAAAATAAGGTGTTTTCGGCAGCAGACATTTAGGACCAGTGAAGTGTCAAAATATAGAGTCACATCTGGCAGCAAGGTGACCAAAATTCATCATTTCTTATAGGCCTACTGTATTTTGATTACAAAATAACATTTCTTTCATACACTCTTGCCACTCGCTACCAGTACGTGCTGTGAATTATATTCTGATTTATGCCAGCCCTTTCTTATTTTTTCTTTCTTTCACTGCAATTTTTAGGGGACACCCGAATGATTTTTTTTGTTTGGGCCGGGGGGAGGGGGGTGATAGATGAGATTGCTTATTTGGGTAAGAGTTTTTAGACTTAACTTTTTTTTACATAAAAATTTGTTAGCACACTATCATATCCAGGATTTCATTCATTCATTTATTATTATTATTTTTTTGGGGGGGGGAGGGGGGTTGGTAGGACTCCCTAGAGGGAGGTTGCGGCCGCGGGGGGGGGGGGATCCCCCCTCTTGCATGATACGCGGAAGCTTCCTTGTCTGCTCTTTCTCTATTCCTACATTTTCTCACCTGTTTCTCTTCCCGCTTTGTTTTCCCTTTTTCTTTTGGCATTTTGGAAGAGTGCGACTGCCCCCATCACTTCCTGCTACATGGGTGTGTTCACATGCATATTTACGGTGGTGCATGAAGCACGGATTTTCCGGGGCCGCGGGCTTACTATTTCAAGGGGCTGATAAACGTGGCATAACTTTAACCTTTTCCACTGTGCCATATTTTCTGACAAATTATGACAAGAATGCATCACACATTTGATCGAAATAATGGACGTGCAAAAAAGTACCAGTATGATTTTATCAAAGACAAATTTCCATCTTATCACTGCAGAATAATTCTTCTGTTTCGAATTTTTCGTTTCCTACCCTCGATCAGCATGATCTTGTGGGGATCGAGGTCTGAGAGCACCTTGGGGCGCACGCAGGTTTTGTGAGGGAACGTGCCCCCCCCCCCCCCACCCCCGTATCTACGCCCCTGTTTCTTGTCTTTCCAGTTTTGTTTTTACATTTTTTTTATCTTTTTATATTTTTGGGGGGGATGGGGGGGGGGGGGGGGGGGCCGGTACCGATACCATGACAAAATGTCGATCAAATAAGTTGCACGTATACATTACATGCACGGTGCGTGCAATTAACCCATATCTTAGCTCCACATAATGGGTTAACCGTTTAACCATATCCTGGCGCCTAGCTTGCTGGGCTATGCGCTAGGCTGGCTAGGCTAGGCTAGCTAAGCACCGCACAGTGGGCCAGGATAGCTCCAAAGTGCGCCAAAATTCATATTCACTCAGTTTTACTCTAATATTATGGTTAAATGATGGGTTTAAGGGTAATCAGATACGTAGAATCCAATGAAAATAATTTCAAACACATGTGACGTCATTAAAACACTGATTTCTGATTGGCTGCCGAAATCAGTGAGAGCTTATGTCTCTATGAGCCATTCGAAGTTCTTCTCAATAAACTTTTGCACATTATGTCATTGCTTTTCCCTCTACATATCTCAGTATAATGTACAGAAAGTCTTTTATAGGTATGAATGTAGCAAGTAATTCTTCAGGTATCATGGAGTTAACGAACACATGATATTGACTGATGAAGTCCACGCATTCTTTTAGTCCATTTTTCGTAGGCCTATTGTTCATAACGTAAGAGGAATGCATTATTTCGAAGAGTCTTCGAAATTATTTCCGAAGAATTACCTAGAAGAGGAATATATGCAGATAGATAGATGGATAGATGGATAGATAGATAGACAGATAGAAAGATATGAATGTGTGTAAATCACAGGAGTAAATAGATTGATGAATATGTCTTGAGACAGATGGATGGATAAACAGAAAAATACCTATAGATATGTGGATGAATAGGATATAGATAGATAGAGGAATACTATACGGATATGGATGGATGGATAGATAGAGAAGGATACGTGTAGATAGATAGGTAGATGAAAAGATAAATCGATTGAATCGATCAATCATGAGCTCAACACCTTGAACCATGTGTTTTCTTTTAAATGCTACTGGAATGATAACAGATTAGGAAAAAGAAAATGGAGGTAAATAATTAAGCAACTAAGGAAGGGTTTCAGTTGTATGAAAAAATTGCATGAAATAAATATTATAAAAGAATTAATGAATAAGTTTTAGGAATTCATACCGTGTGCATGGTGTGAATCGTCACCTTTTAGCTATGAAGTGTAGAATCGAAATCATGTACCATACATATATCGCAGGGGAAAGTTTTAGCTTTAAGTAGTTAGTACACCTTAACCTTTGGAAGAGGGGGTTTTTCAGGAACTAAATCAAGTCCTATAATAATATTTATAAATCTTGTTTACTTCTTATTGAGTTTATGGGACCTTGCCGTGTAAACAGTACCACTATAGAGAGCGTCTGGCCAACTCGGTTTCATTAGGTTACACTATGGCGCAATTTCTTTTGCATATTGTGCTTGTCCAACGTACAAACAAAACGCGCCATGTTGTTACCTATACGACACCGCGTGTAAAGAGTCATGCGCGCCTCCATGCGCCGCTGTATAATGACGGAGAATCCTTCAGCAGCCGCGCGGCCCAAAATAACTTGATTTTCCGGGTAATGTGCCAGGGAAAATCGGCTCTAACATAAAAAGTGGCAGAAGGTGGCAGCCAAATTTGGTATCAGCTTAAAGCTGAGACATCAGGGAAAACGCTGGTGATAAAATTGATTTGGAAATCCGTGGAAATCTAAACGTTTCTTCTTGATTTATGAAAAACATGGAAAATCAGTCAATTTTGTACGATAATTACCTGATTATATTCACGAAGATTGTGTTTCTATCCATTTTAACCCATTCATACAGTCAAATGAACTATCAGGAATATGTGGGAGCAATTTTAGTTCGATACGTTTAAAACTACATGTTTAAATAACTTATTTATCAAATTGGTCACTATTTGCACTGAAACGCACAATATGTCGAGTTTTGCGGTTTGAAGTAGGAAATTCACACCCTTAATGTACATACCGGAGTCAGATATTTTACTGAAGTATTCTTCAAAGTATTGTCTTTCAATAGGGCATGACAAAAATTGAAAAAATTAAATTGCCCAAAATGACTTTTGGCGCACTTTGGTCTCGCCCTGGCCGGTTAGCTAAGCTGCTATAATGATATGCTAGCTGCTGATGATGCTAGCTAGCTAGCTAGCAGCAGGTGCACAATACCGGTATTGGTGTGAAATAGCCGAGCAGTCAAATTCATCAGTGAATGCACTAAGTAAGCTTGTTTCTTTCTGCAGTAGCAGGTAATGATTAATGTAGTACGGTGTAGGCAGTGTCCATACTTAAGTTTAACCTTTGTTTTGTTAAGAGTAAGAGTTTATAGGGATTAAGAATTTAGGAGTGGTGCTATGCCTCCTCGACGCGAATGCGCTTGCTTTCGGGCCTGTGCCTGCGCCTGAGCTGAGCTGCTCCGCGCCGGGCCGGGGCCTGCGCCCGACGGAATGAAGTCCTACCGCGTACAGGGCCGGGCTTGCTAAGCTAGCCTATAGTATAAGTATTGAAGCATTCTGACACATTGGCAGAGCTTGATAAGAGACCATATTTGGTGTATCGTTTGTCTTTGTTAAGGTCGCAAAAAATGTGCAGTAAACTACTTGGGCTTTCAGTTTCATCAGAACGGCATTATCGTGAAATAGGATTAGGAAACCACCGTTCACTTTGTACAGCAGCGCTTTCACAGTCACACGGATTAGTTTCCTATTTCCACCTCCATTCTCTTTGTACACAAGTGCTTGCGTCAAATGAACGAGTGGTTTCCTAAACCACAATATGGCCATCAGAACTCTGTCTCTGTCCAGACGTTAGTCAAATTCTTCTGAATTGTTGGAGGGAAGCGGGCTGGGCAAACCTGGAGAATAGGGGACTGGAACGTGCATGCATGCCATTGGTACAGTGCAGAGATCGGCAGAGACAGCCGAGAGTCGGGGTATGTGGCAAGCCCATAATCGAGTTCAAAATGACTTTAAAATATAATCAGGTAATTATGTTCTCATATAGATCTAGACTCTATTCATTGTCCTCTCGGCTTTCAGATTTTTGGTTATGTGATGAAAATCATTTTGATTTTGTATTTTTGGCCAGAAATGCTCTCGTACTCAAAAATGTTTCATCACTGAATCTTGTGCAGGTTGTCCCCGTCGCCGCTGCCACTGGGCTGCATTTGCTTGCACACAAATGATTATTACCTGAATGAGGCACTTTGGAGACAAGATATAAGCGCATATTTTTTCGGTCTAATTGATTCACTCAACACAAAATACGTCACAATAGTTCACCCAGGGCTCAGCTGCATGACTAGGGTAATAATATTCATACACCCCTCCTCAGCGAAATTTGTCATTTTCCTATTGCGCCTGTGTACTAAATTATCGGTCCATAATATCCATATTCCACCTTTCTTGTATAAGTGCGCATTTAGCAAAGTGCAAACGCGAAGTATTGTGTAGGCGATAGAGGTTAAAAACAATGGACACGAGGTAACCATTTACGTCACAATCGCTTAGCCAGTATTACACACCTGCCTGAATAAGCTGAAATCAGAGGGACGGACAGGCAATTTAGCAGAAATGTTTGTCATTGCTACAAAATGATAGGCTTGAATTATGCATCATCCTACATGTACATGTATAGCTGTAGGTAATAATAAGTATATTGACTGGCTCTAGTTTCGGGGAATATAAAAAATGTTGCCCTTAAAAGATGCATATTGCCCTTGTCTTCGACTCGGAACAATATGATTCATTTTTCGGGCAACATTTTCGATATTCCCCTCAAGGCCAGTCAATATAATATAAATATGCGCGCGCGTTCCGGTCTCCTATTCTCCAGGTTTGCCGTGGGCTGACCCACTCATCCTGTGGGTAGGCACTTATGAGGTGACTTTGACAGATACGGAAGTGATTCGTAAGAAAGGTCACCAAAAATACGATATGAATATTCATCAGCTTTCAAGTGGAGAGAGTATACAGGGAAGTGAGGCGAATGTACAAGGAGGTTTGGGGAAGAAGCTATATGATAGAGAAATACATGTTATTTTACATAAGATTGAAAGAGGCGAATGTACAAGGAGGCTTGGGGAAGAAGCTATATGATAGAGATATACATGTTATTTCACATAGAATTGAAAGAGGCGAATGTACTAGGAGGTGAGGCGGATGTACAAGGAGGTAGTGAGGTGAATGTACAAGGAGGTAGTGAGGTGAATGTACAAGGAGGTAGTGAGGTGAATGTACAAGGAGGTTTGGGGAAGAAGCTATATGATAGAGAAATACATGTTATTTTACATGGGACTGAAAGAGGCGAATGTACATGGAGGGGTTTGGGGAAGAAGCTGTATGATAGAGAAATACATGTTATTTTACATACGATGGAAAGAGGCGAATGTACAAGGAGGTGAGGTGAATGTACAAGGAGGTATTGAGGTGAATGTACAAGGAGGTAGTGAGGTGAATGTACAAGGAGGTAGTGACGTGAATGTACAAGGAGGTTTGGGGGAGAAGCTATGTGATAGAGAAATACATGTTATTTTACATGGGACTGAAAGAGGCGAAGTACATGGAGGTTTGGGGAAGAAGCTGTATGATAGAGAAATACATGTTATTTTACATACGATTGAAAGAGGCGAATGTACAAGGAGGTGAGGTGAATGTACAAGGAGGTAGTGAGGCGAATGTACAAGGAGATGAGGCGAATGTACAAGGAGGTTTGGGGAAGAAGGTAGTAAGTATGTGATAGAGAAATACATGTTATTTTACATATGATTGAAAGAGGCGAATGTACAAGGAGGTGAGGCAAATGTACAAGGAGGTTTGGGGAAGAAGCTATATGATAGAGATAATTATTTTACAAAGAAATAAAATAATATTCTGTAGCTTCTTCTTCCCCAAACCGCCATATACATTCACCTCTTTCAATTTTATGTAAAATAACATGTATTTCTCTATCATATAGCTTCTTCCCCAAACCTTGCACATTCGCCTCACCTCCTTGTACATTCGCCTCACTTTCCTTTATACTCTCGCCGCTTGAAAGCTGATGAATATTCACAGCGTATTTTTGGTGACCTCTCTTACGAATCAATTCCGTATCTGTCAAAGTCACCTCAAAAGCCTACCCATCCTGTGTACTCGGTCTCGGTCAATGAATTGACCTCGTCCCGCAAACGTGACAAGTCTGTACCGAAACTACATACATGTAGCATGCTTTTCTATTGGTTACTCGAGGGCCTGCTGTCAACCTACGAGTCTGATTAGCGTCAGTTTTCTTCTTAAAATTCACCATTTTTTAAAGTTCATTCATCAGATGAAGCAGAAAGGGGAAAATTGAGAGCCTCAGGAACATTGCTGGTAGGGCCTAGGCCTAAGTAAAATCAAAACTTTTCTTCTCTTTTATAGAAGATCTAAGTTGATGTATTTCGTGTTTGTGTCGCGTCGGCAATTAGTTTTGCTATTCAAAACGTCGTTTTGACCCACGGGTGGGCTGACACTGACAGGCAGTTGTCCACTTCTGAATGTCTCATTTCGTCATGTACAGTCTTTTCAATGACTTCAAGCCAAGCTTGTTTTGAAGCCTTTGACAATTTTAGGGCCTTCAGTGCCTTGAGTCTGAGATACTTTGAATCTCTGATGAATTTGATATCACCTCTTTTTTTCATTTGTACTTTAACTAAGGCTTGGGTAGGCCTAGTTGGTATACCGTAGATCTATATAGGCACCTAGGGTGAGTCCAATTCTTTCATGGAAATCAGTACAGATCACCCTTAACCTCCTTGCAGCATTGCTCCACCCCATTTTTACGCTCAAATTTCCATTCCAAAGCATAGCATTTTTATCTTTGGGCACGGCCTGCTTGCACTTTGGTGTTGTCTATTAAACCTATGGTGGATCTGTGACAGTGGCTTCCAGATGATGGCATATTATTTTTTCGATAAGAGAATTCAGTGATCCTGTCAGCCTTCTATTTCCATGCATTTTTTTTTTCATTTTCTGAATCACCCTGCATAGTGAGAGTAATGTGACATTTGTTTGTCTTTGACCAAAGTCTGACCAAAGTCATGAAGCCATCTACTCTTCATTCCATTGCATTTCTTTGATTTTATCCATATCTGATGCTGTTGATTTGTTTGATGCTGAGTTCACATATGTTGTGCTCACAGCTCCACTTTTTTCAAAGACTGGTACAACCTCCAACCATCACTGTACACGTACACATGTACAGTGTATGTGATGGAGCCCTTATTCATCTCTTGTCGAGGGGCTTTCTCCTGATGGGCTCCAGTATTAAGCCAATTTGAGTATATGACTAATCAAAAAACACACTTGTAAATAACCAATAAATGTAATTTATTGGTGATCTCGATCTTGAAACTCCTAGGTGAATTATTTGCTTTATATTCTTGGACTTTAGACTCTTTTCTAATTGTGCTTGTGTAGAATGAGAAGTGACCTGGCTTATTTGCTCTTGGACACTAGTGCTTCATTTCAGCTCTCACAAAGTTTCTCTGTCCAATGTGTAATAGAAATATACATTGACCCTACATGTAGAATTATTGGAGATTGCTGTAGGTGAGAATTTTTTTGCATTCATTTCTGTCAGGAGAGGCTGAAATAAGTTTCTTTTTCATCTATTTTTGTCCTTTTTAATTAAAAAAAAAGGCAAAATGGAGTACATATTGCACTTATTGAATTTGTGCAACAACCTCAAATCTTGTTGAACTTAAAACAACAATGAGGTGTGTACCTTTGGGTGTAAAATGTTAACTTTGTACAAAAAAGCTCTTCCTTTATTTGGAATGTGTGTCGATTTCCATATATTGTATTACTTTGTATTTCTTTATCAGAGCCCTTTTATCAGTGCCCTTTTAGACTTTTCCGGAACTGAATTGAATAGCCTTGACAAGTTGACAGGCCAGTGGCTTTTGCTACTCCCTCACATCCACAAAATCACTGTTTTTCTTTTCTTTTATGATTATTCATGTTTTGTGTATTTCATTGTTTGTTATTCTTGATTGTATTTCCTATGTTTTTTTTTGTGAAATAAAATTAAATGAAATGATATTGTTCATTACTCCTGTATACCTGTGCAGAGCATAAATACATGTACATGTACTTTTATTGATCTGAAGCGTACCAAATCATGCAAATGCAAGTTGCTCAGCAATGCAGTCAAGTGTTATAGAAATGGTACATTGTACATGGCAATTTACACTTATAAGCGTGTAGAGAACATTGACTGGATTCAGTGAAATATGTTGTGATCCTTGCTTTTACCATGTTTAAATTCCTTTTAACTCAGAATCATGCAGAGTTTATTAAGGAGTGGTGTTGGGCGTAGATGGTGCCATGCCCTACAACGCAAGACTTTGATTGGTCAAAGACACAGAGAGCTGAGCCAATCAACAGTCAGACATAAGACAAGAGCTGTCATATTTGACTTGGGTGGAGTCTTGGTACCAAAGCCATACCCGATATTTGCAGGTAATTCTGAGAAGCATAAAAGATTTGCCCTTTTCTTAAGATTTTGAGATGAACTTTGACTTTATATTTCAAGGAAACAACATAGAAACAGTATATGATTATTAAGGGGATTCATTCCATAATGACAAACAAATGATGCCATTGTCAGGCTCTTCTCTCCTGACCTTTCTGTTTATCTGCATATGACAGATGATTCATTTATTTCTGAATACAGTTGTGCACAAACTTCTACAATGAGTTAAAGGCATACATGTTTATGAAGTAAACCCTGACTAATTCATATACATCTACAAATATAATGACAATTACACAGTTTTACTGCAAGTAGACAAGAACCCTGTCTTATGTAAATGTATTTAAGTAATTTCTCTTCATCAGATGAAACACTATATGACAAGCAATTGTACATAATCAAGGGTTAAAGCAAAATATAGAAAATGCATGAAGTGCTGAAATTGTTAATCCATTGTCTACCAGAAAAGTGTGACTCCTGTATTTTGTTTATGGGACTTTGAAAATTTAGTAGTCAACAGGTTATCAATCCCCTATTTGATTGTATATGCAGATTATGAGAGAATGAAGGGTGTACCTGTAGGTACGGTGAAGGACCTCATTGTAGCAGCAGGAAACACAGGTTCCTTCAGGCAACTAGAAAGAGGACATCTCACAGCCGAAGGATTTGGTCCAGCATTTACAAGAGAAGGCAAGGAATTTGTGAGTATGAAGTAATCACATGTGTGTAGCCCTCTGAATAGTTAGATAGTATTCTGCATGCAAAAGAAGGAACAACCTACGTCTCTTTTTCCCCCTCTAGCCTGTCTTTCCTATATGAGATGTGGAGCTACAATATTCTGTTTAGTTTTTCATCATGCTGTAAACATAAAAAGCAGTTGTTTTTCTTTACATGCAAATGGAGGGTGTGGTGTCCCTTGTTTTTAAGAGGACAAATACCAACAGATTTCTAGTCCTTGTCAAGGAACAGGGTACAAAGCTATGCTTAAAGTAAATGGCAGTGGAATTTAGCATTTCAAGAGGAACTGGTATGAAGTATTATTTGTTATAAATCCGGTTCAAGGATGTAGCCAATAGCGAGTGCGTATGCATGTCACGTGTTCATGCTTTAATTCTACGCAACCTTCCAGCCGTGCATTTTTGGGTGCAGCACTGTGCATTTTGGATGCATCGCTTTACCTCTAGTGCGTAAAAACTGAGACGCCATGAAATCCGAGTTCTTTCAAAGAGAAGTCTGTCACAAGGATTTTTATGCGCTTACTCAGGGGCGCATCACACCGGCTATGCTTGTGATGTCATAATAGAAAGCAGATGTTGCCTCTTGTGCGATCCGAGGAAATTTGGAGGGTTTTAACAAATTTTCCACTACAAAGTCATACTGCATGCCGACCCGTTTTATAAAACAAATAATGCACAGATTTAAATTTGTGATGTTAGTGGCAGTGCAGGCATCTCGGGTATTCACAATATTGTGCTTGTCGCACATTGTAAATACCCTCGAGTGCGCTGCATCGCCACTGACACACTCACATCTGTGCATTAACTATACTGAATGAAATTTTTGTTATTTCATAGAATCAGCAGAGTCTTTTTTTGTTGTTATTATGATCCTTTTAGTGTTAGTGAGGTTTTTTTTGTGTGTGTATTAATGTTTTGGTGTAAGTTCTGGACACAAGGTTTTGCTGTTTGCTTTTCTCATTTTTCACTCTCGTACAAATATTGTTTTATTACTTATTACCTTGCCATTTGAACTCTATGATGAAAGATTCACTCTTCTAAGTTTTGAAAAGTATTGGATATCAGACATTTAATACATGATACTGCAAGTCACAACGCTGACAAAAGACAAAAAATTTCACCCTAAGATGATTCCTGCTTGGGTTGGAGTCTGTTTGATGGTCGCAGATGTATGAGACTGCCTACTGCAATGAAAGTGGTTGAGAACATGCTTCATTTTCATCTTACAGCTTGGAATAGAGTGTGACTTCAGTGATCTTCTTCAGTTCTTTGAGACACATATCTCTGAGCCATTTCCTGAGATGCTTGATGCAGTTCAATGTATCCGTAGTGAAGGTCTCAAGACTGCCATCCTATCAAACTTCTGGCGTTATGACGGCCAACAACTAGCCCCTCTACCAATAGACCGCAGCTTGTTTGATGTGGTAAGGAGCCCTACTCTTCTTAAGCAAGTCCAGGGTATATGAATATGTTGTGTCCCATATGTCCCATATTACCAAGTATAGTCTGGAAATTTGAACATTACTAAATCAAGTGTCTGTATTCTTGATATTTCATTTGACCCAAGGTGTCAGGTGAAGTTGATACAAATGTGAGATAAACTCAAATTTTGTTGTAGGTGGAAACATATGTGACAAAAGACATTGAACTTTCCTACATCTCACTTTTACTTTCAATTCCTAAACCAGGTAGGTAATTTTTTTAAATTTTTGACCTTGTACTTAAATATCCCCATATGTGTACTTAGGAGCATGCATGGGTCCCCTATGTTCAGGCTGTTCCAAAATACTTGAAAAAAATGGTGAGGTTTGAGTGTGTGCATTAAATGTTTCATTAATAATCAGCTGAAAGAAGTCTATGTGTCACAAATCATAGATCAGAAAGTAAATTTTACCATATGGGCTCCTTCAAGACTTGCCTCATGTTATTTTCAGATAATAGAGTCTTGCTGTGTAGGGTACGCTAAGCCTGATCCTGAGATCTATAGCTTGTGCCTGGAAAATCTAAGATTGAAGCCAAATGAAGTCTTATTCCTTGATGATCTCAAAGACAATATCAAAGGAGCTCAAGATGTGGGAATTCCTGCAGTTGAGGTAAATATGATTCGCTGCATTATAATATACCGGTATGTATATTGTTAGATCTTAAAATCTCTTAAGCAATCTATCAATTTGTTATTGATGTTAATATTTTCTTTATGATACCTGTGTCATCACCGATACAATTGCATTAACAGTGCACTGAAATTCAGCTTTGAAAGGAAAAAAAAATTGTGTGTTTTTTATCTACAGTTTTAAAGCCAGACAGATGGCCTTCTTGTAACCAAAGTTATGACTTTTATTGACTTTGAGTTGCACGAGGTGCTCTTGAATTTCAGCTGTGATACACACTAATGTTCTGAAATGCTGATGCACTAAAGATTTTTTGCCTCACTTTGTCAAAAAAAGGTGAAAGTTTGTTTTGAAACTTAACTTGAAATAAAGTTGACATTCTTGAACTTCACCATGTGCAAACTTAGTAGTTTCACCTGTTCAAGTTATTAACAAGTAAAGGTGTCCTTCAACCATTATATGTATGTCTGTCATTAGAATGCACATGATACATAAAGTATGAAAATTAAAATCAAATGAGCCAGTAAACTACTTTTAGTGTTAGACTTATTTAAACAAGTCAAAACATTTTTTTCTTTCTTCTAAAGTATACATGTGTAACTTATTCTAGAGGCCAATGTGAAAAAGAAATAACAATTTTCCAATATTTTCTGCCTCTTTATTCTATTTTAATGTTAATATTCTGATTTATCTGCACAGGTTCATAACACCAAGCAAGCCCTAGATGATCTGTATGAACATCTGCAGTTCCCTGTCCAAGGTTACCAGCCTGGTACTACATCAGTTCGGAAGGGAATGGAACTCAACCAGGACAAACTTAAAACCTATCTGGGATCATTAGGAGTTGGTTCATCACAAGACAGCATTACCATCCGAGAGTTCAAACATGGACAGTCCAATCCAACATACTTTGTAAGTTTTGGTGGAAGAGATCTGGTGCTACGGAAGAAACCACCAGGAAAGCTGCTACCAATGGCTCATATGGTAGAGAGAGAATATGAAGTGATGAAAGCATTAGGACAGGCAGGAGTTCCTGTACCTCCTTTACTTGGCCTCTGTGAGGATGATAGGTAGGCATATCAACATTAGTCAGATACATGACATTTAGTACTAAAAAAATGACCAAGATGCCAGATCTTTAGGGCTGTTGTCAATATTAGTCTTTTGCTGACATTTATTTGTACAGAAGGAGCTACATGTACATTGACATAATTTTCCTTGATTGGCAGTGGACTTTTTACAACAGGTCTTCAAAGAGTTTAAAAAAAAAAACCTTGCATGTTGGAGAGTAAAAAAATAATGCTTTACATGGCTGTGTAGCAACAGATTACAAAGTGTATTGATTTGCATTCTCTTTGTTTAAGAAATCCATGTTACTTTGGATAAAGCTGTTTTATCACGTGTTTTGCTGTGTCCAATTAGCATTCATGCCAAGTAAAAGTCATGAATTTATCTTTTAACAGTGTGATTGGAACCCCATTCTATGTGATGGAATATGTAGCAGGAAGAGTGTTTGAAGACCCAACGCTACCTGGCATGGAGGCAACAGAAAGACGAGATATCTACAAGGCCATGATGGATGTATTGTGTAAGATACACAACGTAGATGTAGCAGAGGTGGGACTACAGAACTATGGCAAACATGGTAAGTTAATTGTTGCACAGGTTCCAGTTACGACAGTGAAACCTGTATATAAAGACCACCCAAGGGAGACAAGAAATGTCTTTATGAACAGGTCCATTTAATACACATTTCAGTAGGAAAAAATATTCAAGGGAAACAAAAATTGTGGTCTTCATAGACAAGTGATCTTTCTGTACAGGTGGTCGCTGTAGCAGGTTTGACTGAATCTTCTTTAGCAACTACCCATACAGAACGACCTCCTGCCAATAGAGACCATATTTTCAATTTCCCTTTATAGCGTTCTTACTGCATGATGTGTGAGGTAAAATTACACATGAAGATCACCTACCCATTAAGACCATCTGTCTTGTTTCCCCTGATCTGAGTGCTTGCTCTCTATCCAAGTTTCACTGAAGCATACCAACACAAATTACTATGAGTGTGAAGATGCTTAAGGTTTTGTTCTGAAAAGAGGTTGTGCAAAAGTCATTGCTTTTGCACGATTACTTTCATCGTGCCTTGGTTATGTTTGACCTATGTATGACATATGTGGTGAAAAAGTTGTGTATAAGCTTTTATGGCATTTTGATGGTCTGGTTGCAAGATAGTCATTTTTGTTTACCTTGCCTTTTACAATACTTAATTACTTCCTGTGTGCCAGGCCCAGGAAGAACTCTACTTCTAAAATCCCCATAGCCAGAATCAACGTATGATCAAAAGGTGGATGAGGTTAACAATAGAGCCAGCTCATTATTTACTTTAAAGGCATTGACTAACTTTGTGAGCAGCTGATTTAAAAAATTCTCAAACTAAGATGAAACATGTGTATGAGTACTTGTATTTGTACTAAGAAACCCTGAAGCCAACCATAATTTGAAATGAAAAACTGTTAATAAGATGCAAATGCCGATTCTATTAATTTTGGTCTCATGAGACAAATAGCTAGAGGAGCATTTTCAACCAATTAAAAAAAAACCCTTTGGCTTCACCTCTCTCCCTGTACTATACATGATATGCATACACACACATACACACACCACTGTACTATACATAATATGCATACACATACACTGTTCACGTGAACTCTGTGCACATGCACGCTCCTTATGTCCAGTCTGTGTAAACGACCACTACATTTTCTTTAAACATTGGTTTACATTTTTAATATTTAAAACTACTTTCCATCAACATTATACTTTGAAACTTTCAGACTGGTATTTTTAAACTATAACTCTTGTGTTTATACCATTGTCAAGTAGCAAAATGGGATTTTTAAAAATTCTCACAATGTTAGCCTTTTACTTTAACAACAAAATGATCATTGTTTTACACATTATCTATGTAGAGGTTTAAGACTGCACTTTTTTTTACACTGAATCTTCACAGCTAAGTCACATGCAGCTGTTTCTGAATCAGAGTAGCACATTTTAGTGTAGGTAATCCTCGAACATATAGGTAGGTTCAGGAGGTCAATGAATGGAGATGAGTGGAAGTAATGTATAGTATAAGGGTCAAATTTATTGACAATGAATTGAATAGGCAGAGACATATAATAGACACAGCGACATCATTTTTCCATGATTTGAGCAAATGATTTCATTAATTTAATGTTGGTTCTCAATTCAGAAGTAAATATTATGATATGTTGCAGAATTCTCTACACAATATGGACTCAAAGTTTCATTATACAACCATTGTCATAAGCTACATAGACACGTGTGGCATATATTTTCTTTGCATTGAAAGGGAATTGATAGCAGAGAATATCTTTATGACAGGTCAGTATGTAGCAAGGCAAGTGAAGACATGGTCTAAGCAGTACATCGCTAGTAAGACTCATGAGATTGAATCAATGAATAAACTCATGGAATGGCTGCCTCAGCATGCTCCAAAGACAGATGAAACTACCGTTGTTCATGGAGATTTCAGGTAAGAGTCTATGTCATCTTTGTTTTAATTTTAACTGCAGAATGCCCCGTGTATTTATAAATGTGTTATGGTCAGGGATAATGATAGGGTCATTTGTATTGAATGGTTGAGGCTATTGTTCCTTATTTTCTTTTCTTCTTCTAGTCTCAGTGTTTATGAGAAGCAAAAGTATGATACTATAAATTTAGGATGGTTGATAAGAAGTTTATGAAGCAGTCTTTTGTAGTTTTAGTAGTGTCACACACCTGATCTTACTAATTATCAAAACCCATGTTGGTTAGTTGAATGTATTATTTCTTTTATTTCTTTGTGTGGGAGGGATAGTTATGACAGTTTTGGGGATAAAATAGGTTTATCACAACATTTTTAATGTATTTCAGCAACTTTCATGATATATTCCTGAAGGTTTAAAGGAGAAGCTGCAGTGACGTCAGTTCTCATATTTCGGCTAGAAATATTTGTCATTGCTTGAAGCATACATGTAGGGGTGGAGGGGGGCAGGGAACCAAATTTCTGAAGGTTGAGCCTTGCTATCATTTATCATACCAATAGGTGCACTTGAAACAGGATATTTCCACTGACTTAAGTCATGAAGTTTATCAGTAATTTGGTTATATTTAAAATTTACATTCATTTCTTGTATCATCAGGCTAGATAATTTGATATTTCATCCAGAGAAGCCAGAAGTTTTAGCCATCTTGGATTGGGAGCTTTCAACGCTTGGTGATCCTTTCTCAGACCTGGCTTATAGCTGTCTGCCATACTTCATGTCCGATACACCTATGCTTAAAGGTAGCAGTAATAGCAGTCTGTCTTTGATACGTGTCTACTTGCCATACATGTATGTTATGGCTTATACACCCATGCATAAAGATAAATAGTATAAATATATTGATTGCTTTGAGGCACACTGTAAAAAATACTGCCTGAGGTGATCCTGAAACGTACTAGGGTGGATTTGAGTGGCATAGTGCAGTCTCATAAGATTAACTGGAAGCTATGGTTTTAACCATGACTCTTTAGGATTAAGCATTCAAAAGATCTTTCCGTGTGACTTCTTTGAAGATGATTTTAAAAAGAACATGCCTGTCACAATGTGGATTGGTAAGGATATGTAATGCTCATGAACTTGGAGTATTTGGCACATGTTTGTCACAATGTGCATATTCAGTCTAATCTTTGTGTGCATTTATTGTGTCATTTTAATAACTGCACAAATAGAGCTTTTGGTGACATGAAGCTTTTACAAATTGGAGCCAATGGCCTTTTCTAAGCACAAAACTTGGGCATCCATGTTAAAGTAATAAGCAAAAACCTCTTCAGATGTAAGATCAGAAAAAACTCCTGTGGTGTACAGTGTAGCGGAGAGGTTTCGTACACCTTCAGAGCTCCCTGAGTGTACATTGTACTGGTATTCAATACTTTGCTTTAAAACTTTTTGTATCGTTCAACTTCACAATTCTGCACTCCTTGCGAAATTCACGAAAGTATAATGCATGCAAAAATTTTTGGTTTTACAATATTACCCAGCAGACGATAGTGGATTTTGAATTTACAGTATTGACTATTCGAAGGACCAGAATTTGAATATATTACATTGTTTAAATTTCTGCGAAGTGTCACATCTTTTTTTCTCATCATTGTAGGATGGACTTATCAAATTTTATTTTAATTCTAGTTACTGTAACCAGCTTGGTTTGATTGTCTCTTCTTTCTCTGTAATCAGGTTTCAAAGACTTGGACATTGATGCCTTGGGTATACCTTCTCTAGAAGACATCACATCATCCTACTATGAGAAGAGAGGTCTAAAACCAATAGACAATCTCCAGTTCTACATGGCTTTCAGTTACTTCAGGATTGCAGCTATTCTCCAGGGAGTCTACAAACGCTCCTTACAAGGTTAGTGCCTCAACATCATATCAAATCAAATTCAATCCATCATTTACCTTTTTGAAAATATGAACAGAGAAGTCACAAAATAAAAGATAAGCAATATTTGCAAGGCTGATCCAAAATGAATTGTATTTCATTCATAAGTATCGCTTTCTTCGCTACAAGAGGCAGCTACACATAAAGTAAGTTTTTTTTTTACAGGTCTTTTTAAATGAGTGTATAATCCAAATTAGTTCATGTTTGAATAATTATGCTGTTACACTGTACTTACAGTAATGTTCTGACATGAGGACCAGTGTCATCTTTTACTGAGTTTAAACTGAAAATCTCACATTTGTCTGTGTGGTTTTGTCATGTGCTGTCACATATATAGGGAATGTAATGAAAATGCCAAGGGTTCTCTTCTCTGTAGGTCAGTCCAGTTCTAGCAAAGCTAAATCTGTAGGAGCTCTAGCTGAACAGATTGCCAACTTGGGCTGGTCACTTGCTAGTTCAGCTCAGGGTAGGAAAGGTACCGGAACCATGTCAACTAGGAGCTACTCCACCCAAGCAGTTCATCATGGTGTACCTGTTAGACACTACTCACAAACATCAGGACAATCAGGTATAAGCAGCTATTTTCTTCTTCCTCTTCTTCATCCGTCAATCCCATTTTTATTCTTCCGTCTTCATACTTTTTCCTTTTGTTCTCCAGCTCTCCCCCTCCTCCTTCTTGTCCTTCCAGTGAAAAAAAATACTCGCCTTGAACCTTTGAAAACGTCCCCATGAGCCACAATACAAGGGTGAAAATAATGAAATTACTGTACAAAAATGGCCCCCCTGACTGGGTCCAAAAGTTGAGTAATTATTCTACTGGACTACCATTCCCAGAACGGAGGAATTGACCCTAGTGAAAAGTTAGGGTGATTTTTATGCTTCAAACCTTAAAAAGCCCTCATTAAAAACATATTTTTCCCCTGCCTCCTTCTCTACTCCTCTCTATTCTTCCTCTCCTCTACCTCTTCCTCTTCATTGTAATTTTTCTCCTAATCTCCTTGTACTCATCCACTTGTTTTTCTTCTAACAATGCTCTCAGTTCCCATTCTCTCCTCTTTCTCCATTTCCTCCTTGTCCTCCTTCCCATAATCTTCATTCATTTCCTCTTTAGTCTTCTTTCTCCCCATTCTTCATCTTCAGTCACCATCCTCTATAACCCCATTATCTTTTTCTCTTTCCTGAGGCTTTCCCCTCTCACTTTTCTTATTCTAAGCCCTTATCCATGTGATCAACTTCAGCATGTCAAACTTGTTGAACTAATGCATGTATTGGCTGTTTTAAAATTATGTCAAAAGACCATGTGAAGATTTTACTGTCTTGATTTAAACCTCCCACTCCCCCCCCCCCAAAAAAAAAACAACAACCAAAAACAGATGTTTTAAAATATACCTGTAGAATGGTCTATGACATGAAGTTTGAGTATGAGTCTTACATATCATGAAATAAAGAACACTAATAGGAAGAGGAACAGGAATTTAAAGCCTCGCTATCTTTAAGAATACAGATTTGTTAATTAGGCACTAAGTGAGCATTTAGTGTACCTTCCCTGTTTCCTACTTCAGGTAAACGAGCATTAAAGCTCTTCTTTGTCCTAGAATATCATATACTGTGTTGAAATGTTGCTGGTGTATACTGAATGGCCTGAATTCACATGTGAGAATTACTTTAAAACATGGTCTAAACTATCATTTATGTAAATGAAATATGTGTAAATAAGAGTGAATAGTGGCAGATAAGTGTAAGTGAGTGGGAATGGGAGGTTTGAATCATAGTTTGAATTTAAAACATGGTTTTAAATATTAACCTCTTTTGTGAATTGGGGCCTTTATGGCTAAGGATGTAGCTGAATTCTTGTCTCCTTTGCAGGTTTGCTTGCCTACACACCTTCAGCATTGTCAGAAAAAGTACAGGAACTACATAGTAAGCTGCTGGACTTCATGGACAAACATATCTATCCTGCTGAGAAGGAAATGGAAGAATACTATCTCCATTCGAATCTCTGGGAATCACATCCACTCATGGAAGAGCTCAAGGTGAATACACCGTGCATGTAAGGCACATATATAAAGGTTTGAAATTCATTTTAAGATGGGGACGCACATCTTATTGATGGATCAAAAGAACAGTGGTAGCCATACACAGTAAAGGCAGGGCTGAAGATATATATTTTATATATAAAACTTATACTATTGATGTTGTTTTAGGAATCTTCTTATCAGTGGGAGGTTCTCTGAAATAGAAGAGTATACAAACTTGTTAACCCATAGCAGTACAGAGCTTTCTTGAGTCTAAATTAATTAATCATCTTCAGTCCTCAAATTGGCAATACAAATTATTTTTTTCCACATTTACAGAGCTTGAAAAAAATAAAAATGGATATAAACCAAAATGAAACATAATTGTAAAACTGAATCAGGAATTGCCAATTTGAACACAGAAATAGTGATCATATATCATTCACTGCGTTGCCAATTTAAAGAGTTTAATGATTAGTTACAGTTAAACTGCTCTAATACAAGAACGCCACACCATACAGCGATGGGAAAGGGTTCAAATTTGTCGGTGCATTTTTCTCTTTCTGCTCATGTATAATATGCACTGCCCAACATTCTGGACCAGCAGATACTGCAAAAGTGTCTTCTAAAGGTGACACTGTACCTCTTCGGGTTAAAATATGATGTGACAATCCCCCGTGGTTATTTGTGTAGTAAGGGAATGGGATATGAAGTGGCAAAACAAACTGCCAAGGCATGAGGCATATTTCTGCCTCCCGGTGGCAAAAAGCTGTGGCCCAATCAAATTCTTAAAAAGTTATCACCAAATATGTTATCATAAGTTTTGTCTGCGCAACTTTTGATAAAAATCTTTTATTTGAGAGTTGACAACAACAGAGGGGGTTTGTCGCGTCATACTGAACAAGCCTTAATAAAGGTGCATGCTGTTTAATAATGTAAGGCTTATTGTAATGATGGTGTCGTGGAATTCATACAGTCAGTTGGAGGCATACCTGTTAATAGAAGAGGAATAGGTCATATACATGTATGTCAGTCTTTTTAAAGGTACAATCATTCATTGTAGATATAGATATGTATTGCTGTCATTTTTGTGATTTAAAGTAATTTCATACAATCAGTGGGAATGAGCTAACAAGGTATGGATTTAGTAGATGTTGCTAAAAATAACTAGGCATGTTTAATCTATACGTGATGTAGCTTCTTCCTTGAAGTGCTTTTCTCCAAGATGAGGATATTTTATGACTGTATAGTTATGTTTATCTCTATTTCTTTCTGTCTGTCTCCAGAGTAAAGCTAAATCAGAAGGATTGTGGAACCTGTTTCTTCCCATTGAATCTGACCCGGAAGTGAAGTATGGAGCAGGTCTAACCAATCTCGAGTATGCTCATCTATGTGAGATCATGGGACGCAGTCTTTATGCACCAGAGGTAAAAATATATTGGTGAATTGGGAGCAAATTTATAAGGATGGTTAAAATCAATTAGTTCTATAGTATAACCAAGAGGTATTAGCCTGCTAAGGGTTTGATGTCTGATACCAAATGCCAGGTTAAAACTAGCTACTAGTTTTACCAGAACATGTTGCCATAAATATCAGATATCGCAGTGGAATGCAAACCTACCTCTGTTCAAATTGTTTGATGTTTTTAAAAATTCAGATTACAAATGTGCATTTAGAAGATGTGAATAGCAGTAACACCTTGGGTCTAATATGATTTTTATGCCTCTGCCTGCCAAAGGTGTTGCCAGAGGAATGTTTTTGGGTTGTCCGCCCATTTGCCCTGCTTTTTCGTGATTGCGATATCTCAACCATTTGCAGTACAAACTTCATGCTTGGTGCTAATATGTATCTCCATGGGTAGACAATCTGCTGAAGCCCACCGTACACTATATGATCCGACTGCGACCCGATTTTCGAAAAAAATTGCATTTTGCATTAAATATGAAAGTTTAAACAAGTAAAATTATCTTATTTGTGATTCAGAATAAATATAAGAATGCTAAAATCAAAATTTTGGTTAACTGCAAGCCTTGTGGTTGGAGTAAAGGCCAAATCGGCTTCAAATCGTAGCCGATTGTAAGATTGCTATGACATCACTGCGATTGGAAATTGAGTTCACTTTTATTCCTACAGGGAGGCTCGCATTAGCCCTGAATTTCGATTTCAGTATTCTTATGACTACTAGTATTTGGAACTTTGATCGTTAAGATTTTACATGTTTGAATGTTCATATCAAATGCTATAACAAAATTGTCCAAAATCGGATCGCGGACAGATCACATA
This sequence comes from Echinometra lucunter, assembly GCA_029962745.1. NCBI lineage: Eukaryota > Metazoa > Echinodermata > Echinoidea > Camarodonta > Echinometridae > Echinometra > Echinometra lucunter. The sequence goes on from CM057154.1 coordinate 12,968,435, forward strand.
ATGTATGGTGGCTTTAGATTTCGGGGTACATGTATGTAGGTCAAAGGTCACAGAAGTCAATTCTGAAATTTCAGGTTTTAGCCTGGTTAACGCGGTAAAGCCTCATCCACGTTGTTGATGTAGTTGTAATAATTTGTAAATTATGTGTACCATGCTAAAACAAAGAAGGTATTTGCCATCATGTCTTACACAGAGAAACTCAAGACAGTGTACTGGTAATGTTTGAAACTTTTGTAAGTCTAGTGCACCTGACACTGATACTAGTATCATATAATGTAGGTGCTTGCTAGGTGGATGTATAGTGTGATGTATAAGCTCAAAGACTTTATTACACATGGTCTTTTTGTAGATGTTCAACTGCAGTGCTCCTGATACAGGTAACATGGAAGTACTCATTAGGTATGGTACTGAGGAACAGAAGGAGCAGTGGTTGAAACCTCTCCTAGCTGGAGAGATAAGATCTTGCTTTGGAATGACAGAACCACATGTAAGTTTGTATCTAGAGCTGTGATAAGATGCTTTAATTACATTGCTAGGTTAGTGACAAAGACTTAGAAGCTAAGTAAAAACTAAGAATTCTTGAAAATAAAGAATTTTTTCACAGCCTCTTTTGCGTTTAGATTTAAGACTTGTATTGTTTTATGTGATATGCTAATGGAAGAAACCAGGCACCTACATAGTTTTAAAGTCCCTGTAGATGAATAAGACATTTCTTATATTTTGGCATGGATAGACTTCAAGAGTGAGACTGAGTACAGTGAGGAACTGATGGGATCATTATTGATAAAGTGATTTAAAAACAATAATTCGGTCATTGGTCTGAGTCAAATGGTTGTATTTCCCATTTCCTTCTACACTATCTGTCATCCATTCATTCTCAGACTTAAGAAAATGCATGTCTTGATATGTCTTGTAAGACCATTTAGACCATTTGTTTAAATTGATATTTCTGTTCTAACTACTTTGATCAACCTATTCTGATTTGATTTTCAACCATCTCTCATTTAGGTTGCCTCATCAGATGCTACCAATATATCAGCTCAAATCGAGCAGGATGGGGATGAACTGGTTCTTAACGGACGTAAATGGTGGACCTCTGGAGCAATGAACCCTCGTTGTAAGGTCTGCATTTTCATGGGCAAGTCTGACACGTCAGCCAGCCGTCACAAGCAACAATCCATGGTACTGGTTCCTATGGATGCAGCAGGATTAACAATAGTACGACCTTTGTCAGTGTTTGGGTTCTATGATCGTCCAGAGGGTCATGGGGAGGTAGTCTTTGACAATGTCAGGGTTCCTGCAGGCAACATGATCCTAGGAGCAGGAAGAGGTTTTGAAATTGCACAGGTAAGCAGCACTGTGGGTTTGTTGTGATATTCTGTATTCAAATACACGAAGCCTACTCAAAGCACATTTTAAATGATCTGTTATGATCTCTGTCATTTTGGTTCATGATGATGAAATGAGTTGGCTCAGTTGATAATGGTTTGGCTTGTCAGAGCAAGATGTAACATATGTAGATGACGGTGTGGGCATTAACAAATGTCATATTCCACAGATGCAAACCACACGGTTGTTCAATATCCTTACAGTAGCGTCACTTATGCCTCCGCCCACCGTAGGCGGTTGCAGGAGGCATTATGCTTTCGGGTCGTCCGTCCGTCCGTCGGTCCGTCCCGTTTTCGTTCTCGCGATAACTTAAGAACCGTTTGACGGATCAACTTCAAACTTGGCTTGTGTATGCATATGGGAGGGACAATGATCTGATTAGATTTTGGAGTGTCAAGGTCAAAGGTCAAGGTCAAAGAGGTAATAATACACATAAAAATGGCTCATTCTCGCGATAACTTAAGAACCATTTGACAGATTGGCTTCAAACTTGGCTCATGTATGCACATGGAAGGGACAGTGATCTGATTAGATTTTGGAGTCCAAAGGTCAAAGGTCATAGAGGTCATTATGTACATAGAAATGGTTCGTTTTCACCATAACTCAACAACCATGTGATGGATCAACTTCAAACTTGATTCATGTATGCATATGGGAGGGACAATGATCTAACTAGATTTTGGGGTCTCAAGGTCAAAGGTCAAAGGTCATAGAGGTCATTATGTACATAGAAATGATCCGTTCTCGTGATTACTCAACAACCATTTGATGGAGCAGCTTCATACTTGGCACATGTATGCATATGGGAGGGACAATAATGTGATTAGATTTTTGGGTCTCAAGGTTGAAGGTCAAAGGTCATAGAGGTCATTATACACATGAAAATTGCTTGTTCTTGCGATAACTTAACAACTCTGTGACGGTTCATCTCCAAACTTGGCTCATGTATGCATATGGAAATCTCATAAGTGTCTCATTAGATTTGGGGGTCACAAGGTCAAAGATGTCATTTTATACATGAAAATAAAAAAAATCAACATAAATGTGCCATATATTTCCGATCTGGCAATTGCAGAGGCATAAATTTCATCCGCGCGCGGTCGAGGATTCATCTAGTTTTTCTCTCTTTTCAAATTCTTTCCATTCTTAACTTGTTGAATGCTAAGCCTGAGAAGGGTCTATGGCAATTGCGTGATATACTGATATCATATCTATCTCTATGGGTTAAAAGAGGTAATATACAGTATATGAATTTATCTAAATTTATCTAATCATTATGCAGAATTATTTTGCAGTTTATTTCAGTCTTTATTCTGTTATTTATTTTCCCTTTGATGATTTTTTGTTATATGCATAGTTACTTTGATATTTACTTTGTTGTATGTATTCATGTTTGTCACAATTGGCAAGCACAAAGAGAAGCTTTTATGTGCTCAGTAAATATTGTCTATTGTTGTTGTTGTTATTATCATTTACTATTTTATACACTGTGATGAGAAATATTTTCATTTCAATAGGTGTACTATACAATATCTCAGATGAGAAGTCCAAATGAAGAACTTCTTCATATTTCGTGGAGAAGTATTATTAAGGAAGTTAATTCATTCCTCTAGATATACCTAGATATTCATAGTCCTTCCTATTTTGCATGTTTGAAGGGTCGTCTAGGACCAGGTCGTATTCACCATTGTATGAGACTGATTGGAATGGCAGAAAGATCTTTGGAACTCATGACACATAGAGTAAGTGGTCTTAGTCTTTTCAGGACAGGTCTTTCATATTCTCATTTTTAAGTGTTTATGATATATGTGATTTTCAGATTCAGATTCAGATTCAGATTCTTTTATTGATCCATATTTAAAAACATAGAAATTTGACTTCCACAGGCTTTCTGTTATGATGTGTGTTTGCATTCTAATACTACCGTCTTTAGTAATATCGGGTTATCAACGGTAGTTGTAGAATGAGCAGCCTTTGATAGGACTCTACATTTTAGTCAGTTACGTGTTTTGGGTATTTAACAAATAGTTTGAAATTTTACCTGGCGTACGTGTATTTATAAATGATAGGTGCATCATGGAAGATTTTCAGACTTATTTTCATCCATGAGCAGAGCATGTGCATGACCCAGAGCTGCCAAGTAGTAGGATTTTATCTTATTTAGTAAGATTTTTTGGAGAGATTATGACAGTAGGATTTTTTCCCATGAAAATAGGATTTTTGAAAGTTCTGTCACTGATTCTGTATTACCTTTATTTTATCTTATTTTCATGTTATTTTATCAACATTTAAGTTTATCCCAATGCTCGGTATACTCTACCTGTGTATTTTGTACTGTAGATCATTTTCAATAAAAGAAGTACAATGTAGAAGAGTTAAAGTCATACATAGTATTAATATTGTATTTTCTTTAGGATATCAGAGAGTGAAAGGGGAATCACACTTTTGTATTTTTATGCCTCCGCCCACCGTAGGTGGTTGCCGGAGGCATTATGTTTTCGGGTCGTGCGTCCGTCCGTCCCGTTTTCGTTCTCACGATAACTTAAGAACCGTTTGACGGATCAACTTCAAACTTGGCTCGTGATGCATATGGGAGGGACAATGATCTGATTAGATTTTGGAGTCTCAAGGTCAAAGGTCAAGGTCATAGAGGTAATAATACACATAAAAATGGCTCGTTCTCGCGATAACTTAAGAACCACTAGACAGATTGGCTTCAGATTTGGCTCATGTGTGCACATGGAAGGGAAAATGATCTGATTAGATTTTGGGGTCACAAGGTCAAAGGTCAAAGGTCATAGAGGTCATTATGTACATAGAAATGGTTCGTTTTCATCATAACTCAACAACCATTTCACCGATCAACCTCAAACTTAGCACATGCACGCATATGGGAGGGACAATGATCTGATTAGATTTTGGGGTCTCAAGGTCAAAGTTCAAAGGTCATAGAGGTCATTATGTGCATAGAAATGGTTCGTTTTCACCATAACTCAACGACCATTTGACCGATCAACCTCAAACTTGGCACATGTATGCATATGGGAGGGAAAATGATCTGATTAGATTTTGGGGTCTCAAGGTCAAAGGTCAAAGGTCATAGAGGTCATTATATGCATAGAAATGGTTCGTTTTCACCATAACTCAACAACCATTTGACCGATCAACCTCAAACTTAGCACATGCACGCATATGGGAGGGACAATGATCTGATTAGATTTTGGGGTCTCAAGGTCAAAGTTCAAAGGTCATAGAGGTCATTATATACATGACAATTGCTTGTTCTTGTGATAACTTAACAACTCTGTGACGGTTCGTCTCCAAACTTGGCTCATGTATGCATATGGAAGTCTCATGATTGTCTCATTAGATTTGGGGGTCACAAGGTCAAAGATGTCATTTTATACATGAAAATAAAAAAATCAACATAAATGTGCCATATATTTCCGATCTGGCAGTTGCGGAGGCATAAATTTCGACCGTGAAAATTCTTTTCTTTGTTGAACTTTTACTGTGAGCTGCTGTATGTTTTGTTTTATGAACAGCCTGTATTGTTAATTTTGAATATTGATGCTACTTTCTTTATTTATTAACCCTTGTAGGTATTGAACAGAGTGGCCTTTGGTAAGACTCTAGCTGAACAGGGTGTCATCCAAGAAGACATAGCAAAATCTAGGATAGAGATTGAACAAGCTAGACTACTAACTCTCAAAGCAGCTCATATGATGGACACTGTGGGAAATAAGGTATATACCCACTCATTCAGGTCAAATTGAACTGATAGTTACATACCAACCAACAAAAGCATGAAAAGTAACAATAACAATAGTACTCATTCTGTTGAAAAAATGTATTGGAAAATCATTGCATAGCACTTATTAGCATGACTGTTTGTGGTAATTGTATTTATTTTTCTACATAGATCACTCTTATCCTTATCATTATTATTGTTGAGGTTGATAGGTGACCAGCCCTGCTCAACTATGATTAGATGATGGGTGATTTCATGCTTGGTTTGGGTGTTTGGTGTAGGTGTTTAGAAACACTGTCTACCTTGTGACATTCAACCAAAATTAAAACACCAAAGACTGAAACTATGTCACAAAATCAAAGGTCAACACCTATTAACACTGACTGATTTCTATTTCATTTCATGGTCTGTGATAGATCATGGTTTTGTGGCATAATAGACATTAACACTGAACACCAACACCAAACTTGAAATCACCCAGAGACTTTCTTAGAAACCTGTGGTGATCTTTGCATGTTAATCAAGAATATAACTCTTTGTTTTGAAAATGCTGCATTTTAAAACACATTTTAAAGCTCCTTGTTTTAATGTTTTCTTGACAGAAAGCTGCTGCAGAGATAGCCATGATCAAGGTAATAGCCCCTAACATGGCTCTCAATGTGGTTGATCGTGCCATGCAAGCTTTTGGTGGGGCAAGCGTTTGTTCAGACTTCCCCTTGTCACATTTCTATGCTGGAGCTCGTTCCTTGAGGTTAGCCGACGGCCCAGATGAGGTCCATCGTCAGGCTATAGCTAGGATGGAACTGAAGAAGGCTAGGCCTACTTAGTCCAATATTTGAACAGGTACATTGAACAACTGAAATATATTAAACCAAATCATGCAATAAGAATTAGAGAATTTGATAGAGTTGTAATGAATATGACTATGAACCTCATTCAGAATGATCAGAATGATGTAAAATGCTTAATGTTTTATTAAGTATTCCTGGGATTTTTAGATATGTAGTTTTGATCAAATCATGCAATGTTTTGGGGGACTTCAGTTGATTTGATGATGGAGTCCATTGCCTATTTTTGTATCAGATACTGTATTTGTTCATGGATGAGGTGAAATTGACTTCAGTGGTGCCTTTGAAACTTCATAAAGCATAATTATTATTGCAGCTAAAGACTGTTTTTTAATGAGGATATGACTTGGATAAAACCATGCCATTTATGTCTCATAGTGGTATATCTTGCTAAGATTCATTTATCATTTACTTTTATGTTTTTTTTTTTTTTTTTTTTTTTGGGGGGGGGGTTTGTTTTGTTGTTAGATTGCTGTTAATATTTTTGTCATTGTTATTATTATTATGTTGATTATTAAACCGTGAAATGATAGTATTGTTTCTTCTAGATTTGTGCAAGACTTGAATTGCATTGCTAGAATTATTGTTAATAGTCTATATTAAAGATCTTTCTAATGGTTTTAGGTCCCAATTCATAACAGAGAGTTCATATCAAATTTCTTCTTGCTTGATGTCTAGCATACTTCAGTATGAATTGTACATGGTACACTGCCCTACTTTGACAAAAGGAAGCAAGTGACAAAGTGACATTTCCTGTAAAAGAGCAAAATGTATCTTCTGTTTACACTGATGTCAATGAAAGGCTGTGATGTCTTTTCTAACATATCTCTTAGCATGATGAGAGTTCATGCATAAAATTTGGCCCAGAGGAAGAGAACACTACGTACAATATGAAAATTTAAAAAACTCAAATTTGTTCGATATGTCACTTGCTTCATTTTGTCAAAGTAGGGCAGTACAGTTGTCTATTCATTGCAACATATGGCCAGATAATTGGTATGTAATGCCATATCGGAATTGATATTCATTGCTCATGTTATATTGTGTAATGTTCTGTTTTGCTGCATTATCAAATTCTTAACTGTAATTCTGATCCCATAATTATGTTGTTTTGTTGTGGTTGGACATTCCATAATGAGTGCAGAAATAAAGAAATAGAAATCCCTGGTATGATATTGGTGACAAATTTACTGGGGCCTCCTCAGCTGCACAGCATGTTTTTTTGAAATTTTGGTTAAGAAACAGGTCTGTTGGTTAAAATGTCTGAACATTTATTTATATAGTCATTCTTGAGATATTTATAAATACAAGATACTTATCAGTGGCTCCATTTTATATTTTTACAATATACATTCTCAACTATGCAGGGGTTCCTGACATGTCAAGTCTCACGCATTAGGCACGAGACTTCCACATTTAGGGCTCTTGCTCACCCCCCAAATCTCTTTCTCATGCCTACATCACAGCCTTTCTCCATGTATATTAAACACAACCTGCCTAAAATCTCACGCATGGCTGGTCTTTGACCTTGGCATCTGTAGGGTTCATGCCGAAACTGGGGCTCTATTCCACCGTTATGGATGTTGTACTTTACAGACAATAACTGTTTTCAAATCTGCTCATATTGTTCAGTGATTATTTTAAGGTTTTTCAATAGATATATGGTAGAAGTACAGGTAAACAGCATTGATTATTGATATATCTGGGCTGAGGTAGAATTGTTTATACATGTACATGTTGCTTACATGGAATGTGTTGTTACATGTACATCATCATACTTTGCTGATGTATGCTTGTTAAAGGTAACGTTGAGTTTTAGTCATTCAATTCCATTGTGAAGAAAATTGTCTCCAAGCAATTTGGAAAGGTAGATTATTTGTACATTAAAATAGGTTTCAAGTGAAAGATTATGTAATCATCAAATTGATAAGACATTCACTCATTTTCTCCAAAAGGCGCAAGCACTGGACACAGAAATTAATTTATTGGACCACAAACATATGTGGCGAGAATGTTTTGCCAAAACACTTCACCTATTATTTATTCTGAATGAGCTTTAAGTTAAGAGCAGTCATTTCCATGGAACTTTTCTCTATGATATTCTTAATAACTCGTGTAAAAAGAAATGAGAAAGCTGACTTATTATTATGAACCTTTAGCATGTAGGATGTGACCTTTAGCATGTAGGATGTGACCTGCCCTCAGGCAGACATGTAAGAATAGGATTCAAATGGCATTTCATACTCTTAGTATCGGTACATGTAAAGTAATACATGTAGTGACACAGTTGCATAGATAACTTTTTGTAACTGCTGGAAATGCCTTAGTCTTACATTCATACAGCCACAGGGGTTTACCACACTTCATAAAATAAATGATGTAAACCATTTGTGCAGATAGTATTGATATTGTCAATATTATCTGCACATACATTATGTTATGGATCGAATAAATTCTAGTTGGCAATTTGTGCATTATTATTGTGTTCTACATTTTAGTCATTTCTGCCAATATGTGGACTGTTATCATCGCTACATTATGTTATTGATATGTTATTGATATTGAAATACATGTATTCTCATTAATACCCGCAGGCTCAGTGACATTTGTCATCTCATTAACAAATATACCATGCACTGAGAGGCTTTAGTTGAAATTATGAATTCCGAGATGGCAGCCAGGAATAGCACTATTTTCCAAGGGGTGAAGCCCTGAAGAAAATGAACTTTTTCTCTCTTGGAGGAATCCATAATTTCACTGGTAACTCAAAACAGTGCATGATGTATATGTTTTGTAGCCCTACAATGTATCTTGAAAAAAATAATAATATCAAAAATGTTTTAACTTACTGAAGGGTTATCAGGTCAGAAAGCTTGGACTGATTCCACGCTTCTGAATGATTTATAGCTTGCCTTTTCAAGACCATGCAAACCCTTTGAATTTACATTGAGAATGAGATCTTGTCAGACAGGCTAATCACCAGACCAATAGAGGAAACAGGATGTAAAGAGGAGTGACCATTCAGGAGTGCCATATTGGTGTCCTATTGTCTTTATTACCATTAAATGAGAACTCCCTAATATTGACTATGAAGGGATTATCAGATTCGGCTGATGATTTTGAAAGGCACAGAGGAAATAACTTTTCAGTTATGTACACATTTTAATGTGATGATTTTACCCAGCATGCTGGCATACTTTTAGTTTGAAATTCCCCACAAGTGATAATGACAAGTTTAGCCCAGAATGGAATATTATCTGTATTATGTATTGATATATCTTATTTTGGTATGGTAAATGAAGATATTTTCTTGCTGTATACTTGTAGATAGTGACCAAGCACTCTGCAAAATATACAGAATTAGTGAATGTTTATGAAACCCATTTATGTGTCATAAGATTTTATATAAATGCCATTTGTATATTGAGATGAACATTATTTCACATCAAAGACTTGAAAATATATTACAAGTGATCATATGAAAATTAAGAAATAAATGATGAAAATGAAAGTGTCTCTTAAGATCTCGTTTATGGATCACAGAAAAGGATAAAAAGCTTACTTCATATAGTTTTAGAGATCTATTTTGTAGAATAAGATTGCACCTGTCAATAGATGGATGATCCCATGTATTGGAATCAATAGAATATCAACAAAAGAAAGAGTGTGAGAGAGAGAGAGAGAGAGAGAGAGAGAGAGAGAGAGAGAGAGAAGAAAGAGAGAGAGAGGTAACAAGGAGAGGAATAAAGGTAGAGAATAAGAAATGAGGGAAGAGAGAGGTGGTTGGAGAGGGGCCGATGGAGCAAAAGATAGGGAAAGGGAGACGGAGAGAGGAAGGATGAGGGGAGAGAAAGAAAAGGGAGTGAAGCGAGGAATAGTGAAACTAATAAGGGTGCTAAAACAAGATGGAAGGAAAATTGAGAGATATGGAGAGTCAAGTTGATATGAGAAGGAAGGAGAGAGAGAGAGAGAGAGAGAGAAGAGTTCAGGGGGAAATAAGAGAAGTAGATGGAGAAATAAAGAATGAGGGAAGAGATATGTGGTAGGCTAAAACATCTCTTCACTTAATTTTTACCTTTTTTGAAGCACATCAGGGGTTCTTACAGCGCAGAAGAATATATGTACATAGGTTCTGCACTCTGAATTGATTGATTGATTGATTGATTGATAGGATGGACAGATGGAGCAAGAGATGGGGGAAGGGTGAGGGAGAGAGGAAGGATGGGGTGAGAGAAAGAAAAAGAGAGGGAAGCAAGGAATAGAGAAACTAATAAGGGTACTGAAACAAGATGGAAGAAAAAAAATGAGATATAGAGAGGAGGGTCAAGTAGAAGGAAGGAGAGAGAGAGTGCCGGGGGAGGGAGCTGGGGTTTAGGTCAAGGGAGACAGGCATGAAGGAATTTCATGAACTGGATATTTTTGGTTCAGTTGCCTTTAATTTGGGTTTTCAGAAAATGCCGACTGCCAACACATTGTACACTCACTAACCTCCTACTTCTCAAGTATCTCCCATATCCACCAGTAGGCTACATGTATAATGCATATCAAAGAATCATGTCATCATATTTATAATGCAGACCTTTTGTTAAGAAAATATAACTGACTTCAGAAATTTCCACTGGTATCTATTGGTCAGAAATATGCAATTTGTTTATCTCTTTTCTTCAATTCATTTTAGCGCAAGTGTCCCTAATAAAGAATGCAACTCTACATACATAAATGTACATATATTTCACAAAGAGGAGGTTCACACACAAAGGATCAAGTTAGTGAAAAATGTGAGCTAAAAGAGACGAAAAAAAAAGCTTTAAAAAAAGGGGGAGGGGCTTTAGCTCAGCCCTATGGCCACAAATCTCAATAAAAATTGTATCATCTTTGGAGATGGTTAATTTGGTGCTTACATTAAATTTTGTGATTTGATAAGTTTGTTTTGCAAAGTATTTTGTGATAAAATATATTGGGTTTTATTAATTCAGAGAAACTTCGGTGATTACATGTGTCACCTACCAATACCATACAGCTTTTTTTTTGCCAGTCGTCTCCAGTTAAACATGCTCAGGTAGTGAATTGTTTGACTAGCAACCAAGCTAAAAAATAAGGAAATGGATATGTTAGGCCCTTTTTGAAAGCGCAATTTGCGGTTTGTTTGCCTTTGAACTTTCCTAGAATGGAGAAAATGGCTGCTTTGCCAAATTTGATATCAAAACACAAATCTCTATTTTTTTTTACTGAAGAATAGACATTTCTGGACACGAATGAAATAAAAGCACATCTGTTAAATGGGAGCAGTGTTTAAGACACCCAAGACTAAGAGTTGGTCTAGCGGTAATGTCTGTGGTCCGCTCTTCGTCTACAAACTGATTCTGATCAAACCCAGGTTCAAACCTGTGTCACATCTTTCGGATGATGATGTTTAAAGGTTAGCGACTTCAATATCATATCTGCTTGATACACTTTAAAAAAAAAAAAACCCATACACATCTGTAAAAACCCAATTACATGCACGCGCACACACAGCTCTACATCACTCTACTCCTGAGGACAACTATATTGTCTCCTGTCCTCGCAAGGCTGACGAAATAAGGCTCAAATCTTTTGTTTGACGTGCGAGGACTATTGTTTGACATCAGAGGACCACTGTCCTCAGGAATTTTCTTTGTTCACTGTCCTTGCTCGCAAAGCTATACAAACCCACACATCCACACACACATCACCACCACCACAGACACACACAACACACAAACACACTTCAATCAAATAACAATTTTCAAGGAGGTATACATGCAAATCTGAGGAAATAAGTCTGCCCCTATGTCATTAATATGTACAGATATATGTAAAATACAGAAATGCATAAAACTTTCACCAAATGTTTTGGGAGCCCTGCAACATACACTCAACTGTGGTTTGGGTCAGGCTTATATGTACTATTTACTCCAGTATTGAAGAATTAATAAGAGTAGGCTATGTCGCAGGACCATTCATCATCGAACCCTTCTTTGTTTTGGACCTGATAAAGCATTTTCAAGCACTGTCCACTCACAGAAACACGAAATTACCAAATGGTAGAACTTAATTTGTAAATGACACAGAATAGGTGCATGATTGATTGCTACATAGGATATGATAAGTATATTTATTCAACATGGAAATTGGAATCTTTAATGTACATGTGCATGAATTTATACATATATGATTAATTGTAGACATAAAAGATGAAAAGTCCTTCAAGAAAAAAAGTGTACACAGTAATGGGCTCTTCTGTATTGTTACAAGTGTTTCACTTTGCAAGTGTTCATGTCATCCCCCAAATAAAACCATTTGTTTTCAAATGCCTTAAGTTTGTAATAATCTTTAGAACCCATCTCAGACAGGTTATGTACTGAAAGACATTTCAGGAGTAAAGTAAAATGTGATGTAACATCATCTAGCCCATTACCATGGACAAATTCATACACAAAGTCATACACAGAATTCATATACATACTCATCCTTTTAATAATACATGATCAATAAGACTGATATTTCCGACATTTACATTATACAAATTATTTACTGCAAACAAAAACAGCTGGAGGTTCCATCATGGGTCGCATTCTGTAAAGTTTGATTTCAACTTTGCTCTATCTACTTGCACCAGAGACTTTGATGAAGTCAGTAATTCTGAAAGCTCACTTAATGTCACTTAATATGTTTACAAACTAAACTCCTGTACAGCAAAATAAGTGTTGAACTGTTGCCTGACCAATCCACAGTAGTGTGAAATCATAAGGCATTGCTATGATTTGACAGTCTTTATTCAAGAAATTTATCATTCCAAATTTCCAACATCCTAAAAGTAAAACTTAAAGTCTGTGTGGTACGACATTTAGAGGGCGCTATTCAGAATTACAAGCACAGATGTATGGGGGTGTTATCCATTGAGGTTTACAGTAGCTGGTCTAGAGGTGCGCGTACACATTTGCCACATTTCCAAAAGCTAGGAAATTGCCAATGAAGACCGCAGATATGGTTTGTTCGGCAAATACGTTTCTGAAGTCCGTTCCCGCATGCCCTGCAATGCAGTGTAAGATCTTTCTGTGGTCACTAAGCCTTCATTTTCATCACATATTCGGCATCTTCATGATTTTAAGGCTACAATCACCCCATCTGTAAGTTTGAATAGTGCCCTTTAAATGTTATGCCACTCAAACTTTATGGCTGTTCCATGTCACAAAATAAAAACATGTTATTCTTGTAGTTGCAAGAACATGAAGCAAACTACCAGAATATCAATATCCTTTTATCTACTTACTATTAGCCTGTGCACAGGCATAGATCATACCTCTCCTGTAACCAAGAGCATTGTGAGCCTGATGTGAGCTTTCAGAATTCTGCCCCCTGGTACAAGAATTGCCAATTCAATAACTAAACTAGCAGTATCAATTATTACTCCCACTAATAAACTACATTATTGCCATATATTCAATTAAAAAAGAAATAACACAACAAAACACAAATCATATTCATACACACGAAATAAGAGAGGGAGAGAAAGGGGGAAAACACAAACAAAAACCAACTGACTCCCTGCATTATCACAATTCCTACATGTAAATAGAATAAGGTGCACAATTCATCTTCCTGGTAAGAAGTCTTACCGGGAATGTACATCTATATCATTCAACAGGATCATCTCATATATAGATCAATGCTGTACTGCTACATATAGAAATTCATGAGGTTATTACAGCTGTCAAAAAAAAAAAAAAAAAAAAAATGGTCATATACATATATATTCCTTCCTTGTCATTTTTTAAATACTTGTTCATCTTCTAAAAACACCAATTAGCAACAATTTTTTCTTCCGATATTTGTTTCTTCATCAGAAAAGACAATATTATGCAACACTTTACAGCAATTTCCTACAGAGTGGTTCATGGTATATACTATAGTACTACATCAAATGAACAGTTCATGATGTACCATACTATATTATTACCCATATCAGACATCTGAGCTGGTCATTTACAAAATTGTATATTTGCCCTAATAATTTTTTGTCAAAGCAGAAAGACTAAGAGGGATATATTGTTTGTATTTTCCTTGGTCTCCCTTAGCCTACTGAATTTTCAAGCAGAGATGAGAGAAATTTACCTTTTTATTTTTCGCCATCTCGCAACGGGGAACTTGAGGACAAAGACAAAATAAAGCAATAAAGAACTCATCAAGCCACAAAATGGGCCCGCAGTGAAAGTTTGAACAGGTTTTTTTTTTATTTCTGTGATTCGTGGAACCTTGGTCCTTTGGATGTTGCCTGTTTGGATGATTTGACAGTTCGGGAACTTGACTGTCTGGAATAGCAGAGATGTCTACTTACATGTATATAAACCTGTGGAACTTTAAAAAGAAAAGGTCTGAAGTTCAGAGGAACAAAGGTAAGTTAGACCGATTAGTTTTTATTCCTTAACATTTCAGTTGGCTATTCCTTGGTGTGTTCATCACTGATGGATAAATAAGAAAATTTCGAACTTGCTCTAGATGTCTGATTTGGATAATAATAAAAATATTGACTGTTACTTTCTGGCTATATGACATAATATTGCCTCAGATGTGGTATAGCCCTCAAGGCCAGTCAATATTATTCAAGTACCCTTCCCATGAATATATTTTACATACCGCATACCAAGACTTTAGGCTTCGAACTGGTCAAAAGTGTGGGCATAAAATTCACTACCGACTGCTGGGCAGTATAGCAAACCTTGAGCTTGAATCAGAACATAAAAAAATATTTTTGAGACAAATGAACTTTGTCCACAACTCTATATTACATTTCTTAGGTTTGAGACATACCTTAAGCCTTGCCAAGTAATATTTCATCAAACCTTAGCAATGAAAACAGCACAGGGATGAAAGTGTGTGCATGGAGTGAGCAAAGAGAGAGAGGAGGGGGGGGGGGGGGGAAGGGGTGTAATAGAAGGGGAATGAGAGAGATAGAGTGAGTGAAGAGCATGGACAGTGAAACTGTGGAGTATTGACTGAAAGAAAGAAAGAAGAGTGTAGAGAAAGGTTGAATGAATGAGATACAGAATGAGAGGGATAAGAGAAAGATCAATAAATCCCCACAGAAGAGAGAATTATGAAGTGATGAGCTGTAAATCATGAAATTTACTTAGAATTCCTTTCATCTTTCCTTCAGAAGATGAGAATCATATCCAAGTTTTTTCATCATAGTACAGTCATATATCACATTCAAAGTCAGAAGCTTCACTACCATACATTACAGTTTTGATTTTAAACAATTTAAATAGGGACAAATCTCATTTCAACATAAATCAGACCTTCATATATCTGATGCAGCATGCATACAGTTAAGTTGTGCAAAAAGTGCAAGACTGTATGTGTTCTGGCAATTCAAGTTGAAATGCTTGTTGTTTTCCTGCTCATACTGTGTGTTTTAATGCTCAATTGCATTTAATAGACAGGGGAGCTAATAAATCATTTCCATCCATTTAAATAAATACAATTTTCACTTTCTAAATACATCTCACAAAAAAGCAACTTTACATATTAACATCTGTAAACTTGCTTTATGCCTTACACTTTAATACCCATTAATATCCGTTTATATTGAAAAGAATGGACTAAACAAAACAATTGCTGTTTGAATTAAAGATATGAAAATTCAACACATATCATAAAACAATGTATAAATCAGCAGTACTCTACACGTACATATCCCACAGCCTTACGCATATTCTGCTTCTATAAATTCTATTCTGTTATGGCTTTTACAACTTTAACAAAAAAAAAAAAAAAGAAGCTAACTGCACAATATAGATCCAAGCATGATCTCATTTCTGGAAGAATTTGCGGTAGCATTTCAAAATTTCATGGGCCTCCTGCATGATTAAGACTTTGAACAGTCACATCCTGATTAAAAAATGAAATATTAGGCTACTGTAAAGCTCCATGCAGGAAGCAAAGCCAAGCTCCAAGCTGCTGTGATGTTAGACCATTCGTGCAATTGTCTACAATTTGGCCTTTACCCTGACAAGAAGATCTGGAGCACTGTGACCTTTTGATTTTTAGTATTCCTATCATATTCAGGAACTCAATCAGTGAGATTACATTCTTTTTAAAAAAAATTCTATTGCAAAGTCTTTTTTATGTTGGATTTTAGTTGGATGTTATAAGTTGCATTCTTGCCTGTGACTACATCCTTACCATACTTTTTTCTGTTGCAATTGCCCCATTCATTTCATTAACCTGTTGGATACCATTCGATTTTAACAAAACCTGCATCTTCCTCAAAAAATTCAGCATAGTATTCAACAGGTTAATACACTTTATACATTAACATCCATATTTGTATATATACATTACATGCTTGTGGATGCTGGCGTAAATCTGTTTCAAGGAGTGGGGGATGATCGAAATCTTTTGCTGAAATTTCTAGTGCGAACTCACACACGAGTACACACACATCCTCATCCACACACATACTCTCTCATCCAACCTCTAGTTGTTAATAGCATTTCAAAATAGCTATTTTACTACTACTACTACTACTGCCATTGGTGATAGATTCACAAAAAATTTCAAGAACTAATTAATAAAATGTCATTTCTTTTTTAAAAAGTGGGGGTTGTATTTTTACACACCACCCCTACCGCTAAGAATTTATGCCAGTGCTGATGGAATGCAAAATTCACTATTGTTTGGCAAGAACACAGAGGGCCGGTGATGTGATGAGTTGGTAAGGCCTCCAACAGTCTATAGAAATGCATGGTAACTGAGCATGTATCTCAATTTTGGGTAAGTCAGGACTTCTTACACTTAAATATACTAAAAATAGTACAGTGCAACATATTACAATATACATACATGTAAACAGGATAGAGAGTTCAAATTTAATATTATCAATACTAAAATGAGCAGTGTAACAATTTACCCGAGTTACTCTATCAGGTTGGGGCAACAAAATCAGATGATGTCCATATAACAGAGGTATTAACTATTTCATTTCACAATGAAGATCAATGCAGATGTGGTTAAGTTTTGATGTGTCAATGTAAGGTAAGTCTCCTACCATTTGGAAATCTTTTATGGATGTGTTGCGACACAAATTAATTTTGTTACCTTTACGTTACAAAGACATCAAATTCATAGACGATTGGTAATCTCAGGTCTGAAATTAAAATACACCAAGATGCCTGTGAAGTAAACCTTGGTTCATGTAGGACATGTGTTTGTTTGTTTGATTTTTTCTGAAGTCATTCTTGGTATATATTTGCCAGAGTGTAAATGAGACATGGTTAAAAAGTTGCCCCAACCCCACAGAATTACCCATCTGTCAACCATACCTCTATCAATTGCATCACCTCTAGTTAAATCTTATCTATGGCCAGCAAGGAATCATCTCATATGGGGGAATTCCCTTTGAATCTTGTTCTATTTCTGACTCCTGTCATATAAGAATTGCTACTGAAGCTACAACAAAGATGAGTGGAAGGCAGGACTATCTTTGACATGATTGGATGATTGACGCACACACATAGATCTTTACTTCTCCTTCTCAGCTGAAAACCCTTTCACCTCTCCTGTTTCTCTTTCCTGTTAGGAGATATAATAATGGATCAATCACACAGAGCATATATAAAATTTTATACATTAGGGATGCCAGTTAAAACTGATCAGAGGGCCTGAAAATCACCTAGAATGAAATATTTTGTAACCCCCCCCCCCCCAAAAAAAAGAGCATAAAATGTGGCCTGAAAATTAAATTAGCATCCCTGATACATCATTTCCAGTATAGAGTTACAATTATGTATCATAATCACACAGAGAAGTTACAATAATGCAAAGGGGAGGTGGGGTGTGGCTTATTTGTCTTTGATAGCTTGTCATCTTTCTTTGTGAAGCTGAACTCTTTCTCCTTTCCTATAAAAGCAACCACGGAACTCCATGTTTGTGGATGACATGTTTCACATGTGCCAAAATCTACAATTTATCTAAGCTGGAAGGGTTCAAGTCTGCCAATGTTATGATTTTATCTTGACTCTTTACTGTATTAGTAACAGCCTTTGCAGTGTTTATTATTCCACTGTTACCTAAAATGCGGAGGTAGAATTACATGTTCACATCATGTACATGAGATAAAACAATGTGCAACTTGATAAGCCATACAAATTTTGTATCTTCAACGTAGAAACAAGCTTTCCCTCCAATTCAGATGTTGTAATCATAAGACTGGCACTTAGTAAGTTAAAACATTTGGTGACTAATTCTCCTTCAAATCTACAAATTTTCTTCTAATTTTGGTTACATACATTATTAAAAATGGCCTAATAAAAAAATTATCAACTGAGCAAATCGCAGATATCAATTTAGGAAACTCTTGAAAACATAGCTCTTCCAAATAATCCTTTTTTTTCTTTTCCTTAATTCTTTCAAACTCTGTACATGGTCTATTCTGATGAAATTTAATTAAATGTTATGCATCATTATTTGAGTAAATGTTGTGATGTAGTTTGCTATGCAGACTGTACTGAATAACACTTGTATGTATGTATACCATAACAGCATAAATACCATGTCAATGCCTAAAACTGCATGCCATTTAGGCTTTTTATTTTTATGTCGTTGTGCAAAAGAACATGCCCGAGATGCAAATTATAAAAAATGCAAAAATTAAAATGTCTATTTTGAAAGATTGGAACAGAATTTCAGCAAGGATCATATCACAAGAAGATTGTATATCAATTTACAAGGTCTACATGCTACCCATGAAATTATAAGTCATTGTTTGAAAATTAGATTTTCAGTAATTTTCCATTTTGTGTTCCAGACGCGTTCTTTCACATAACGACATAAAGATAAGACGCCTTACAGCAAAAATCATTAGAATCCTGCTTACAAAATCCATGAAAACAGTGACGTAATGAAAATAATTGTAGAAGAGAACATCTGTACTCACTTTTTGTAGATCCTCTTTGGTTTTGTCTTCCAATGCACGTATGTCTGCCATTGTCATACCATGGTACTTGTCTAACCAACAGAATACTTGGCGATGGAACAGGGTAAATAATCGTTTCTCTTGCTGTAGGGTTGAAATATGGCATAAATTAGTTTAGCAATAAATCAAGAATATCTACATTGTCCATTGTCAAGGTTTGTTCAGATATGGCGTGACAACCCCCTGCGATAAATCCCTGCAACATTTTTAGCGGCCAAGTCTATGGGATATGAGCCGGCAAAAAAATTTGCCGAGGCAGGAGACATTTTTTTTGGTTGCCTGGCTGCAAACAGCTGTACATCCTGCCTGCACACCAATGCACCAAAGACATTAAGCTACATGTAGATTACTACTAGCGAAAGTATTATATGTACATTGGGTGATACAAAATTCATAATTGGGGGGGGGGGGGATTTGTACTTTCGTATTCTCTCATATTTCTCGTAACAAATACAAAAATTTCGTACAGGTTGGCAGTTCTGCATGTATCAAAAGAAACATGAAAAAAGGAGCAATGAATTAACCTGCTGACTTTTGAATTTTCTTATTTCCATATACCTAGCACAGGGCTGACCTGGTTCGAGTAGGTAACAGGTTAGGTGAATCAAATGGTATAAAATTGACAAAAATTGAAGAAAATGCTATCATAGAACAAGAAACTTTCGCAACATAGTACAGGCAGTCACTTCTAAGGCAAGAAATCATAAATCACAAAACTGTTCTGTTGGTATGCACTATTTAGGAACATTACCGGTAAAGCTTTCATGGGATTACATGCAGCAAAATTGAAAAAATTGTGACTATGGATCAAATAAAAAAAATGGTCTGAATCCCTGGCACGACTCTTACATCACTGGGCAGGGTATCAATCTACCTTCGCCATCCACAGTCTCAACCCAAGTAAAGTAAATATCATCTTTGTGCATATCTACATACCAGCGTCATTCTACAATACTTAAATTATCATTACAATCTTTCGGTACCTTCTAAACTTATCAAAAGAACAATAAAAAATATTGGAATTCTTTTCCTTTTGTTTGAAAGTGAACAGATAACTGCTCAAACATTAAAGGCTTTACTGGTAACTTGTATGTCTGTATTACTTTTAGCAAAAAACAAGAAGATTCTACAGAAAGAACTCACGTTCATGACAAACTTTTCAATCCTGGTTTGGAGACCAAACCACTTGAATTTGAAGTACACTAGTTTGTAGCAGCACATGATTGGTTTCTGCGTTTCCTGTAGGAATTTAAAAAAGAAAGGGAAAGAACTTGGCTAAGTCAATTTCACAATCATGATATACTCCTGTTGCATTTTTTTTGCACCTCTGCACACCAGGGCCTGCGTTTCCTTTGCACCAGTGCACAACCACGCAAATCCCTATTGACACACTAATAGCACACGATTTCGCATCCCCTATTATGCGTTCTTTCTCTCTGTTTTAAAGGCTTTTCTTCTGGATGGATTTTGTTGCTTCTGGTTACGCTGTAAAGCTTATTCAATTATCTGTGCATATTAAACACACTGACAAAGGAACAAACAGAGTACTAAAGTTTTGGTGGAAGGTCAGAGGGATAAATTACGAAACACAAGTATCATACAGACAAAGCACACTCGTATATGCTATATAGAAAATGCACTATATAAATGCATTATTATCATCATTATTATTATAATACCGAATGAGTTATATATAAGAAAGCGCATAAAAACTCTGTAACTTTGCAATGCAACATTTACCTTTAAAATTTTCAGCTTAAAAGTTACAGCCTTCTGAATAACAGAAACTCTGTTATCCTACATTAGTGTTTGCTGCTAAATAATTCAATGCATCGGGGATTTACAGGTGAACGCAGAGCGTTAAAGCAGTCAGATATGATAATACATATCACTGTCATCATTACTGAATGCCTCATGGGGTGTTGCAAGAAGGTTACAATCAATTGCAAATAATTGCTAATTTTGAAACAGCCATCCTGATTGGCTCAGGGTCTGCCCTATTAAGAAGACATGCATGCAACAATGATTTTAATTAGCCAGTGACAATCAGTTGCAACTTGCAATTGATTGCAAATTTCTTGCAACACCCCATTAGAGTACTTGTTAAGTAGAAGTATCTACACTTGATAATGCCATTCTTGGAGCTACATCATCTACTCCCTTTCTCATCCCCAAATCCTCAAAACAGACTGGCTTCAAATCCTATCAATTCATTGCCAAATGCATCGAGAACAAACTTCCCTGCATTGAAGAAAGATTACTTCACCTGAGAACTTCAACAACATCTCAAAATATACCTCTAAAAATTCTCTGAAATCCTCTGAGGCCCTTCAGAAATCCAATCATGAATACTGATCAAAATCATTATAACGATCACTTCCAAATACATGTACCACATTTCAATAATTTCATGCATCTTAATGATTAACAGAATTGATTAACTTGTTCATTGTTAACAGAAACACCATCTCCTTAGAAAGAAATTACCTTCCAATCTGGCTTAAGAGGGCCTCGTCCAGTCTTCTCTGATCGAACCTTAGAAGGATCCTCACTCTCTTTGTAATCCTAGAGAAGCAAACGGTAAGGATATAGGAGCAAATAAAATACAGTTATTAAACCTTGCACAAGTCAAATCTGTTGGGATCACAGAAATTATTTGACTTACCCGAATTCTGACTTGTGCAAAAGTCAATTTTCCATTGATTTATTAAGCGTAAGTCCATTTTTCTTTGTTTCTCTTTGTTTTCATTGTTTGAATTAGATGATGAAATTAACACAGGTTTTTTCCTAACTGGGTCTGAATATTCTGTTCGACTTACCTGAAATTCAACTTGAAAATTTTTACTCAGCCACATATTTTTCAATAGGAATTACAAAGGTAAAAATTGTTACTTTTTTTTTGATTCGACTAACACAAATTTCAACCCTTGCGACATACATACTCCATCCATGTTTCATTAAAATCTGGTCAATAGTTCTGCAGTTATCGCAGTAATGATATATTATCTTGTGTATTTAATTACATTTCTGACCCTGTGACCTTTGACCTTTGGCCTCTTGTACCCAAAATCCAATCAGTTCATCCTTGCATGCTCATGTATTCCATCAATGCTTGGTGAAAATCTGTTCAATGGTTCTGGAGTCATTGCAGTAATGATGTATTTTCCTGCACATTTAAACACTTTTATCACTCTGTGACCTCTGAATTTTGGCCTCTTGTATCTAAAATCTCATCAGTTCAAATTCTTACATACTCATGTACTCCCAAGTTTGGTTGAAATCCTATAGGGTGGGGGGGGGGGGGGGGGGTGAGGGGTATGTCTTACTGAGGGCTGTGTATCATCTGCGAACATGATGGTAAAAAGCCAAGACATGCAGAAAGGGTAGGAAAATTTTATTCAAAGTACCATGCAAGAACTCCATGTTACAGAGAAGCCAACCTCTTGACACAAAAAATCAGATTGAATATCCCAAAAAATCAGGTTTTTGAGTGAAAAATCAGATTTTCACGGAAACTAAGATAATGTGCGCGAAGCGCACATCACGAGCGCGAAGCGCGAAGTCCTATCGGCCGGGGTCCAGGGCCCGCTTAAGGGCCCTGGAAGCTCTGGGGTTCTAGATGCTCTCTGGTGCAATCTGAGCATATTTGAGTGACCTTTTTCTCTCAAATTTAATCCAAGTTTTGTGGTAATTTTTATGTTATAGAGCCTCTACTCCAGATATATAGATAAATTTATCTGTGATCCTGTTAATGAAAGAGAATTAAGATGTACAAAACAACATTCAATTGCCAAAAAAACTAAGTCAGATCAGTGTTCTGGCATCATGGCGCAAAAAAAAAGGGGGTGAAGGACAGTTAATGAAAAACAATGTCAGAAGCATTAGAAAATAATATGAAAGGAATTAGTGACATATGCTTTACTGGCCAACAATTTAGGTTGAGCACTGATCAGCTGGAAGAAGTATTTTGTATGCTGGGGAAAAAAATGAAATTATCATGTAGGAAACTTCAGAAACACTATATGTACAATGAATAACCTACCATAAACCTACCAATACCATAACATAACTTTGACTAAATCACTCAGATGGTCAGCGGCAGAAAATGCAATGTTATGTTCAATAAAGAAGTTCGTCATTAGTGTTTCCGCTCTTATGACAGAGAAATCCTTTCGCTGTTGGACAAACGAAGCTATACTTTGAGTTCCCTTGCGTGCTGCGGCGGCATTCTTATGCTTAATCCTGCCAATGTGCAAGGTGATATCCGTTGCTCCTCCGTGGGCGATGCCGAAATCGCAATCGCACAGTTCACATCTAACCATGCTATTTCCTTTTTTGGACGGTAAAATACACGGCCATTTTTCCGTGTACTCTCTCTTGTAACATTGCTTCCTACTCTGCTTCGATGCCATGATGAGTGGTTGCAGATAATTTGTTAAAAAAAGACGTTCACGGCAAGATAAAATCGTCACCAGATTCGAAGATTCGTAGTTTCTCCGCCAGCGCCAGCGAGCAGCTGCAGCTGAGACGAGGCAGCAGCTCGCAGCGATGGATGTTCGTTGCGTGCGTGCTATAGAAGCTCGAGCACTGCATGCCGTTATATTATCGCACTAGCTCGCACGCTTCGTATTACTAGTATGTATAGTAGTGTGTACGATTTATGTATGCACTGTCATGCGTTATATTATGTATTGCGCACTCGTAGCGAGTGCGGCAATATAACGTTATCATATATGGCATATTCCGCCTTCCCGCGCTGATTCACTGTGTATAATACGTATAGGACAAAAATATCGGAAAATCGTATTTTTGATGGGTAAAATCGTATGATCGTATTTGATTGATAAAATCGGACTAAATACGATAAAATCGGTTGGCATCACTGATGTTAATGGTTCAAAAATCAAAAAAGTTTGACGAGTTTATTATTGCCATTACAAAGCAGCAGGTGGTGCCCCTAGTCCGAGGGGTATCCAATTTGAACATAGTGACTACTCACACTAGATTTGATAGGGTCGTTCACAATGTCAATGTACACCACTTCCCTGTTTCTTAGTTCCTCTTCATTTAGGTTATGAACCTGAAAGAAAAAAATAATGTAGAATATTAGATCTCTGATTTACATGCAAAACACACAACTGAAATTCTTGTGACATAAGGAGAGTTAAGCTCTTAATCATAAAATGACATTTTCTAACTGAACTTTATTCAAAGGGGGTGGGAGTGAAATCCTTAGCATCAGCATCAGCATTTGCCTTACTTCAGGGTACCATAGTTTCCAACCAGATCCTCTATATATTTGTATACTATCAGGTATTTTTGTAGCTGGTTATTACTTCTTTCTACTACACTGACAGATCCTACAGTTCATAATTAAGGCAAATTCTCGAAAGAAAACTACAACTTGCCATTTAAAAAAAAACAAAAAACATTCATTATTATGTCCTGTTACATGAATAAATGCATCTTCATGGATTAGTCAAACACAATATCAAATTACATGTACATCAAACATAATACTGTAGATAAGCACCCCATTATCATTTAGCACCTGCTACATCATATTATGACTATAATTTTTTTCTTCTTCTTCTTTTCTTCAATTTTCACTGTTAAACATTGACAGAATCAGCTTTTGTGAATTGTGGAAGGCCAGTGCTTGCAGAAATTAGTTGCTTTGGCATCTGAATTGCATTTCCAGGCTATCTCATGTTATATCCGTCATGATAAGAATTTCTGAAATTGATTGGTCCAATACACATCATCTGATAAAATACAATTCCCACCAGCTTCATGCAAATAAGCAAATTTGCCATGGGAGGGTAACATCTGACATCATAAGCCATGAATAGTACGAATATTCACAGACACTATATACAGCGTATGAGATCACACTAAAAAAATGCCCACTAGATTGTGACGACATTAATTTGCGCATGCCTATAGTCTTAAGCGCCAAAGCGTGACGATGGTGTCATCATTTTGTTAAATGGAGATTCTACATTTAGATTGTACATTTTATAGCGCGGTCATCACAAATACTCTGACATCTGGAACTTGAATCCTTGAAATGCCCCAAAAAAAAATTGGCAAAGGAAAAATCATCAAATTGGGCATGTTCATGCTTACATTTTCTAGCCTTCCATCATCTTGTTTGTGCCATGTCTTGATGCTCAATATGAAATCATCCTTCATGTAACCTGGATTCTGAATTGAAATAAATTAATTATTTATTAAAAGAAATGACATTATAATACATGTATATCACTTTGACTGGTTGATCACTGTGTCTAACATTGTGATTGGTTGATCACAAGGCTATGCGTTCTGGGATTGGTTGATCACAAGCCTACTATGAGTTCATTCTAGCATTGTGACTGGTTGATCACAAGTCCAATGTGGTATTCTAGCTTGGTGATAGGCTGATATATTTATTCTACCTCTGTGACTGGTTGATCACAAGTCTGTATGTTCATTCTAGCTTCTTGATTAGTTAAGCATGAAAAACCTTGGCAAAATGAAGTTACAGGGAAACTCACATAGAGATCTTGGCATGGCGATAAATGCATCAATATTGGTATGATAGACTTCGGAGTCGCAACATTTCTATGTACTTACCGAGATAATAGTACAGCAGTATGGATATGCATTATGTGCCTTTTCGTCCACTTCTAGTGACCCAGTTGGGGCTATAGCCCTTATGAATGCTGGCACTTTTCTGTAAAGATACAAAATACTTGACATCACATACTGAATTATGTTTTTTTTTTTGCCTCCTCAGGCTCACAAGATTTTGCGACAATCTGCTGGATGGTATTTCAAGATATGGGAAATTCCATCATTAGTAATGCTAAAGTTCTCTGGAAAAATTTGCTACAACCTGCAATTTCGGAAATGACCTACATGTATGTGACCTTTGACATACAATCCTTAAAATCTAATCAGATCGTCTTCATATGGTGATACATACTACATGTAGCACCAAGTCTGAAGTTCATACCTCAAATGGTTCTTGAGATATCAGTGACTTGATATTTACTCCTGCAACAACTGCTCCTGTCTTAATTTCCCCCAAAGACATACATGTAAGGTTGGGGTTGGGGATGTCATAGGAGTTTTGGTTCAGAATAATGAGAGGGTAACGATTAAGGTTAGTGTTAGGTTTGGGGTTAGGTTTTATGTCTGCCTCAACATGCACATTTTCCATGGGAGCAAATGTCACCAGTGAGAGCAAATGCCATGGAACCTGAGATATCATGTTAAGGAGGCTTACACCTAAAATTTCATAAATTGACCTCTGTGACCTTTGACCTACATACCCCAACATCTAATCAGATTGTCTTTCTATGATGATAGTGACATACTAGAACCAATTTTAAAGTTCATACCTAAAACAGTTCCCGAAGTATTGTGTATGAAAAAGATGGACGGACAACCTGAAAATATGATGTCCTGAATTCACAAAAGCAGTTTATACAGTCAACCTCATGCAAGTCGACGTCGTACAAGTTGAATTTCGTGTAAATCGAATCAACAAACAAGTCCGATTTTCCATGTGTAATTCCTATTGAAAAATATGTTGCTAAACTGAAATTCCCAATTTCAGCTTAATTGAACAGAATATTCAGATCCCATAGGAAAAACCTGTGTTAATTTCACCATCTACATGTATCATCTACATGTAAGTCCAAGTCGAACTTACACCACAGATTTACACTCGGGGTGAAGCAAAGACATATTTTCAATACACTAACAATGCCAAACAATCTCTACATGCCCGTACTCATATCCACATTCGGCATGTCACAGAGTAGGTACTGCCTAGACCAGCTGTCCCACACAAAAACAGGTAGGTAATGGGTTAACTCTGAACTCATCCTCCAGCATACTTACTGCAAAACCAGAAACTTTTGCAATTTATATAAGTTTCTTTTTTTTCTGGAACAAGTTTACAGCACACTGAAATTTTTAAAAGTACTTTTGTTAAAATTTGATTCAATCAAAATTTTAAGTGAATTTACTTATAATTCTGGTCTACTTATCCTTTGCAACACATACACCTAATTTATCTGCAAGAATCTTAGAGTAAAGAAGGAAGAGTAAACAGAATAAGAAGAAAACATCTGGGCTCCGTTGCATAAAACCATTAATGGTAATTCTGCCATCAATGGTAACAACCATGGTAACAACCATGGTAACAATGCTCAACCACAAATCAAATTCTATGTTTCCATGGAAGGTACCAATGATGGCAAAGTTACCATCAATAGTACATTTAAATGCAACATGGCCATTTTACAGTACAATCAATCATCAAACAGTGACTCACTTTGCAAGATGGTACTTCTTGTATGTGTACTGTCCCGTCTCCATCTTTTTCTGGCCATCAACTTCAACTTCTCTTTCATATGGTTCATTATTGATCACCTCCACTCCATCTCCTCCACCAGTGACATCTTTACTAGCCTCAGCTACTGAGTACAGCTGACCTATTTGGTACTATGAACACAAAACAAACAACATGTACCGTTATACAACTTCTCAATCATACTGGCAATCACATACAATAAGTGCATATTGCAAATGAAACAGCACCTACATGTAGATCAGCCTTTTTAACAGAGGTCTATCCCCCTTTCTTTAAAGGAGAATGCAACCCAGACATCAGTGTGCTTCCAGTGAATGAAGAAGAACAAGAAGAGTAAACACTGGAAGTTTGAGGAAAATCGGACAATCTGTTCAAGAGTTATAAACTTTGAAACTATAAGTAAATCCTTATTATGGGGGTCCTTAAATTGGCAACTTTGCCAGCATCTATGATGTCATCGTGGACAACGCTTCATTCATTTTGTACACAAAATTTAACATTTTCTTTATTTTCAAGAAAAATTAAAATTCTTTTGATCTATTGTTTGAGTATGACATGGCCATATCAATTCTACAAGCATTTTGGGAAGAATTATGTTGATTCCTGACTTTAAATCAATTTTTTTGAAAAATTATGTACAAAATGAATTGAGAGTTGTCCATGATGACATCACAGAGGCTGGTTAAGTTGCCAACTCAAGGATCCCCATAATAGGGATTTACTGAAACTTTAAAAATTCATATCTCTTGAACCGATTGTCTGATTTTGCTCATACTTTCACTGTTTACTCTTCTTGGTCATCTTTATTCACTAAGAGCACACTGATGCCTGGGTTGCAGGGTTCAGATGAAGTTTTATAAAATCTACATGTACATGCAAACAATGTATAAGGTCCATGTCCAAAGCTCAAAATTGTGGGGTCCTAGGTTAAAAATTGGAGGGCTCCCATATTGAAAGTTGCATAACCTGTACTACATGCACACTGTAGGTGATAATTTTTTTAAATAGAATTCAACACTTTTTAAATAAAAATATGTTTCCTGAGAGCTCTTTTCATGATCATGAAGTTGCTGAGGGTGAGCATAACAATTCACTGCCCAAGGGAAATTGAAGAGAACTTGAGTACCCAAAATAAACTAAGTTATTTGGTCCAAAACTGCACAATTTAGTGTCAAAAGTTCACTCAAAACTTTATTTCTTTTATAGAATTCATGAACAGTGAACCATTGTTACAAAATCAAATGCGACAGACGATTTTGCAACAAAAACCTCCCACCAATATGAATAAACAGACAGGATTTATAATTATGATCTCTCATTAAGCCTGCTACATCCACTTCGCCCGGCATTGACTTTGTTTTGTCACAAACACTTTGTACATAGCAGAGGGCGGAAGGATCAGTTTACCAGAATATGCTTGGGGGGCATAGCTATGAGGGTTTTGGTTTTACTGTACACCGACTGTAGTTTTGGACCAAATAACCCAGTTCACACTTGGCGCACCATACCCAGCAAGCCGCGACCCGAGTGTTTTCCAGCGCGACGCGACCCGAGAGTTTTCCAGCGTGACGCGACCCGAGTGTTTAGTAAAAGCCCTCTATACATGTACATTCTTGAATTCAGAAATTGGATTTATACTGATTATCAGCAATGCTATCATGCACAGACATCTGAATGACCCATAATTAATTACTAATCTGTACCTTTAAAATCAAATAGATTACTCAATGTGTGCACCAAGGTGGACTTAACAAAAAGAGATCAATCAATAGTTTGTCTCATATATGGGTGTTGTCTGGACTAGTGTAAACTGGAACCATATGATATTTAACAGGTACATGTATACATGTACATACATGTACAAAAACTCAATACACAACATGCATATTTACAGATACAATGCACATTTACACTGTACGCATATACATGTATGTAGGTGGCTAGTATTGTGGTATGGGTGAATTTGGCACGAGGCTGAATATTCTGGCTCTGAATGGGATATGAGAGGATATTCCACGAATTAGGGCCAATATTTTACAAGTGCAATATTTTCTGGTATTCCATGAAATATAGCCATCCAATATAATCATAATTATCTATACCCAACAGGAAAGTGATTCAAAATTTAATAGAAGTCATCTGCACATTGTATCCTTCATGCGTGTGTTTGTTATATTGCTCACGCGAAGAGACCAGGCAAAATATGGTATTTTATATTACACAGCAAGTTTAGTATAATAGCCTATGGGGAATCCAGTGTTCCACTGGATATGCTCTCATATTGAATGCGCAAATCAACCAGACTAAAATATGCATTTTTTAATATGTTCTAATATCTTCAAATTGGCTTCGAAAGCTCTGCTTATGGTGCTTTTGCAGAACGTACATATTTTTGTGTTGGCGGGCAATCGCGAGCCAGTAAACAAATCAAGTGCGCGTTAAATACATCCAAGTGTATCGCTTGTGAAAATACAGTACGGACATGCTGCATCACCCGACCGCACCACGACATATGAGTGATGTGCGTGAAGAAAGATCACTAGTAAAGACAGAACATCGGAAGTCTTGGAGTTGATTTATGATGACAATTAAGTCAGAAAAACTTGAAATATTACAAGTAGCTACACAAACAATGTGTAATCCCTGGCTGACAGTAAATCTCCGTTTATCCGAATCCGTCAAATTGAAAACGGTTAGTGGCATGGGTGGTCGTTTACCGGATGGAAAAACGTTTGACTACAGCACTAATAATAATTATCAATATCTTACAATGAATGAAGAAAAAAAAAAATCCTTGAAAATTTGAAGACAAATGTTATGAATGCTTTGTATGGAAGTTCCCTACATATAGGTGGGGTAACAAATAACTTTACATGATGTTATCATATAGAAAGATTTCGAAAGGACTTGCCAACACCCACATACATGTACATGTAATGTTATATTGTGGAGTGATTTTTTCTAAGAGCAAAAATTCTACATTTAACTTGTATCAGGGCTTTGAAATACCCGCTGGCCATTGGCCAATTGCCACAATGCCCTTCTCAATATCAAACTGTCTACAGCCACAAAAATATTTAAGAGGCCAGTGGTGCACAGAGCCCTTCCATTTAAAGAAATACACCCAAAATATGATTTAAAATTTACCCAAAATATGTCTGAACTGATTATTTTTTCTGGGAATTTTTATTTTTTAAATCCAAGTTTGTCTAATGATCACAGCTTGACAAGCAAGCTGAGAGGATTTTGCACCCACAGAAAAAGGGCCGTTACCTACATGTAAATTTGGCGAAATTTGCGGTCCGATGTAACATAACAACTGCACATTAATCCTCAACATGATCTTTACACATCATGTTTACCATGCTTACTTGCCAAGCCAATCCAGTTCCTATACAGTGCATGCATGATGTACCGATACTACATGTCGTTCAGAAACTAATAAACATCCTACATTGTATGTTACATAGTATGGAATTGTCCTTTAGCAATTAAATAATGTACACTCCACAGCCCACCATCATTTTCTGTTACATGTATTTTGAGGATTAGTACGGTATGCTTCATGTCTTAATGCAATATAGACTGACCATGAATAAATGGGTTTGACTGAGAAAATTAGCTAGTATCAACCATGGCAATCATATTCAAATACATACAATATGTATAAAACAAATTTGAATTGAAGGCAAAATAAACAACAGTTTGTCAATTAAAATACTATTTGTCAGGTCACTGGTACCATCCTTTACATATATGTGTGTACATGGTACATGTATTTCCTGATTATTGTAGTTCTCAATCCTCACCATACCTCCATAGACTGTAACCTATCCCTTTGAGAAGGAAATGTCAAGTTAATTTCTGGTATTCATGAAAAGCTAAATTGAAATAAAAGTAGAGGACTGCAAAATTTATAACCAGAACGTAAACAAGTTTTATATTCCTTCTTCTCTCCCCCCCCCCCCCCCCCCCATTTTCAGCATGCAAATACTCTTTGGAATCTTGCATAATTAACTGTTTGAAGATGTTCTCAGAATCAAATCATGTAATAATCATTCCATCACATAAGAAAAAAACTCCATGTAAAGTACATGTATACAAGTATGTTTAACAAATGTGCCTCATACACATACACATTTGCACGCATGGTGCTGAGAACCACCCAAAATCACAAATGAATTTTAAACTGATAAGCGGAGGGCCAAAAGCAGAAAAGGGGGGTTTCGTTCCACCATCTGTACAAACTAAGTAGACCATGCTCATTTTCAAGCTTAAAGCATAACACACAATATTCAAGAGGTCTACCTCAAAAAATTAGTAGCGAAAGCTTCCAAATCCAAGATGGCGTCCAAAATGGCCACCATTTTGACGGAATTTGAATTTTTCAAGATAAAATTTGATAGAAACATCCAATTGCAACAAAATTGGTCTCATCTGAAAGAGAGTTAAATTCCCTACAGTTTGATGCCATTTGTGAGTAATGTCAAAGTAATTCGGTCCAGATATTTAGTCAAAAAGTGTGTTTTTTGATATTTTTTCCCAAAAACTGAAAATTTGCAAAATGCATGATTTAGCATAAATCAAGAAAAAATGTAAGAATTGTCTTGAAACTTTCCAGAAAACTTTCTTGATATTCAATAATCATCTGTGGAAAATTAGAAAGCAATGCTATTCTCCGTTCTAAAGTTATAATGTCTCAAACTTGAAAACTCATATTTCATAAATTTCTCTTCTGGCATATGCATGTGTTATATTCCCATAGTCTATAATGCATTAACATGCATGTGCCCTGTGCAAAAGTGCAGACGTGGATTTTCGCTCTACAAACCAAGAAGGCCATGCTTATATTTGTGCTTATTGACATGTTTGTAACTAAACTTGGATGATAGATGCCTTACACAAACTCCAGTGTTATTGAGGAGTCAAAGGTCACATATGTAGGTCAAAGGTCAAATGAGGTCAAATGTTAACATTTTTCCGTGCATATTTCTACTGGGGTTGGTAACTTTAGAACCATAAGTCCATTTGTAACCAAACTTGGATAGTAGATACCTTTCAGGGACATAACTGGTATTTGAGGGTCAAAGGTCATGTATGTAGGTCAAAGGTCAAATCGTAAAAAATTCATGCATATTTCTACTGGGGTTGGTAAGTTTAGAACCATAAGTCCATTTATAACAAAACTTGAATGGTAATTACCCTTTAAGGACCTCATTGTTATTTGGGGGTCAAAGTTCATGGGTGCAGGTCAAAGGTCAAAGGAGGTCAAATTTTAAAACTTTCCTGCAATTTTCTATTGGGGTTGATAGCTTTAGAACGATGACTCCAAACTTGGATGGTAGATGCCCTATACAGGGTGGCCCAGAAAGAACGGAAAAACCTGTGATCCTTAATTTCAGCGAGATTAATAATATAATGTGATAATTTTTCATTTGGTTTGAAAGAGAATTTTCTTTGAAAACAACAGTGATATTACATTTAATATTCCCAGGACTTATTTTAGACAACCACTAGGAAAACGGCATTTTCGAGAGTTTTCTCCCGTTTCTCCCTGATCGTACCATTTACTGGTTCAGTTCATCTGCATGGCGTCCCATCACCGTGTTTGAGTCCCTTGTTTTTAATACTTATTAGAATAAAAACTAGAAACATTGGGATTGTGTCAAAGAATGCATTAGCCTCAATCGCACTTTGAGTTATGGATAATTGTGTCCTGAACTTTATTGATCAAATGATAAAGCAAAAATGGTAGGTATAAATACAGTAGGAACTTATTTGGGATTCCCCACGTGTCTGCATATAATGAATCGCTGTAAAACAAATATCTACATGCTGAGATGTCTGGAAATAGTATAAGGTACCTCTGAACCATACAAATACATCGTATTATTGATATATTCATCCTTTCCTTGAGGATTAAGCTTTTGTCTTCATTGGCAACTTGAGTACTTAACAAATAAAGAAGCTTAATGGGAGAAATTCATGATTTGTAAACAAATTTGTTTACAAATTAAGTATTCACCTAGTGAAATTTTCAGCTCCCTGAAAAAAAATTCGAATAAGATTACAAAACATATGAGAAAGTCCTTAAAATGAGCTAACTGGAAGTATGAGATGTAGAATGCTGCGTCTACACTTTTTAATTGCCTGTTGCCATTAATATTATGTACAATTTATTAAAAGCACCAAAATTTCAAAAACAGAAAGGTTACAAAACAGTCCTTTTTGCCGTTTCCGATTGCTACACGAATAAGAGACAGTGCAAAGGTACAATGTTGTATGTATTTGTATTTTATTTCTATTTTGTATTAACTGGTCCAATTTCTTCTGTTGATATTTGTATGCATGCACACTGTTAGTTTTATGGATTTTTATGGATTTTATGGATTGACTTTTTTATGCCGCTGTTAAAATCAACTTAAAGTTAGCTGTCTAATTAAAATTTAGATGTATATATTTTTGCTGAATAATAAACTGTAATATACAAATAATGAGTTTTTAACGAATGAGAAATTAGACATTTTTTTTTTACTAATCATGCTTATGATAGCTTATTATCTTGTGAAGTCATTTTGTACTAATTTATATTCAATTTATATAATACAATAACCACAATTGCACCAGATAAATCAAAGAACGACTTCCAATGAGTTGAAAAAATAACTTAATGACACTAGAATATTTAAAGTGTTCTTTGAAAGAGTGCTCTCGCTGCCATTTTACCATATTTCTATAGTTATTATTTTCTTTCCATTAAATGTGACATGTGTAATTTGTAATTTCAAAGAATATAACACATTCAAAATTGTATAGCCATTATATATTGGCTGCGAAGCAAGATGATAAGGACCATTTCATCTATCTATCATATATCTATTTACATAATGATATTGAAACCTTTCCATCCCGGCGCTTCCTGACCCTACTCTCACTTTCACTAATTTCATGGGGGGGGGGGGGTATGTAGAAATTTCCCACTAAATAAAGAATAAATTGCATGGTAACTCAACACCCCTCATGAAGGGCATTCAGTTGTAAAAAAAAAAAATTCTTTTCATCTGAGACCTATTTAATTCCAATTTGAAGTTTCTAACAATTTTTATGATCTAAATATATTTTCTGCTTATGGCTCCCTGCTCACACGTGGAAGAGTCACAATGATTATGTCAACAACAAAATGAAAAGTTGTGAAGAACATATGTACATGTATCTCATGCAAAGTTTGCATCCATATATTCAATATCAAATGATATAAACCTACAACCCAAGCCCCATAACAGAATTGAGGTCCCTATACAGGGCATCTACCATCCAAGTTTGGAGTCATCGTTCTAAAGCTATCAACCCCAATAGAGAATTGCAGGAAAGTTTTAACATTTGACCTCCTTTGACCTTTGACCTGCACCCATGACCTTTGACCCCCAAATAACAGTGAGGTCCTTAAAGGGTAATTACCATTCAAGTTTTGTTATAAATGGACTTATGGTTCTAAACTTACCAACCCCAGTAGAAATATGCATGAATTTTTTACGATTTGACCTTTGACCTACATACATGACCTTTGACCCTCAAATACCAGTTATGTCCCTGAAAGGTATCTACTATCCAAGTTTGGTTACAAATGGACTTATGGTTCTAAAGTTACCAACCCCAGTAGAAATATGCACGGAAAAATGTTAACATTTGACCTCATTTGACCTTTGACCTACATATGTGACCTTTGACTCCTCAATAACACTGGAGTTTGTGTAAGGCATCTATCATCCAAGTTTAGTTACAAACATGTCAATAAGCACAAATATAAGCATGGCCTTCTTGGTTTGTAGAGCGAAAATCCACGTCTGCACTTTTGTACAGGGCACATGCATGTTAATGCATTATAGACTATGGGAATATAACACATGCATATGCAAGAAGAGAAATTTATGAAATATGAGTTTTCAAGTTTGAGACATTATAACTTTAGAACGGAGAATGGTATTGCTTTTTAATTTTCCACAGATGATTATTGAATATCAAGAAAGTTTTCTGGAAGGTTTCAAGACAATTTTTACATTTTTTCTTGATTTATGCTAAATCATGCATTTTGCAAATTTTCAGTTTTGGGAAAAAATGTCAAAAAACACACTTTTTGACTTAATATCTGGACCGAATTACTTTGACATTACTCACAAATGGCATCAAACTGTAGGGAATTTAATTCTCTTTCAGATGAGACCAATTTTGTTGCAATTGGATGTTTCTATTAAATTTTATCTTGAAAAATTCAAATTCCGTCAAAATGGCGGCCATTTTGGACGCCATCTTGGATTTGGAAGCTTTCGCTACTAATTTTTTGAGGTAGACCTCTTGAATATTGTGTGTTATGCTTTAAGCTTGAAAATGAGCATGGTCTACTTAGTTTGTACAGATGGTGGAACGAACTCAAAAACTAAGCTAGATATTTGACTTTGGCCCTTCGCTTATGAGGTTTAGTGGTATCCATAGCTGGCAATAACAGATTACATTTACTACAGTGTACATTACAGTAACTCCAAACTGTCTTTTAGCAAGGTGAGTTTTACTTTCAAACAGGAAATTCTTTCATGTGGAAAACAATTTTTTAAAGAGACTCTCATCACCCACTTCCTCACTAAATCTAAATGTTTTCTGTATTAAAATTGATCAAGTCTTGCTTTGAAAGTCTTGCTTTGAAAGATGACATCTAGCACTAGTCTTGCTTTTAAAGATGACATCTAGCACCAGTCTTGCTTTCAAAGATGACATCTAGCATCAGTCTTCATTTTTGAAGATTGACACTGTCTATCAGAAATCATTTCTAAAAGAAAGCTTCATTCTTTTCCTTGTTCTATATATGAATACCCAATATCAGGTACAGTATATTTATCATACATTTTTCTAATCTTACGCAGTATTTTCTGTATTCAAATTACATGTTTACCTCACCACATAGTAAGCACAGTCTTAGTATGGACTGCAAACATACTATGTGGTATATTTCTGTGTCGGCCTCACTAGAGTGTCGTGGTGAGTTACCACCTCAAAGACAAGGAGTGAACTATAAAATGCTAAGGATCTGTAAATCACTTTGATCTTTATAGAGGGTTTCTTTTGTTCTCCCAATGCAGAGTACAAAGGTACATTATCAGAAATGAGAGAAGCCTGTATCACTCTGCAGTGTGTGATGAGAAGAGGATTCATAACCTTTACCCTAACACAAAGATACTGACTATTCTTTCAAACAACTTCATTATCTGTTTCAGATAAAAACCAAGTCACACCTTTCCAATGACAATATAACTCAACTACTACTAATGTAGAGATAAAAGGATCAATTACATTTAAGGGTACCAATTTCCCCCCCCCCCAAAAAAAAGAAAAGAATAATGAATAAATAAATGAACGAATATACATGTTAAATGTATAAACAAACAAATGAATAAAAAAAAAATAGCGAAACAAACAAATAAAATAAACTTTGCCTAGCATTCTGTGGTTTAACAGTGAAGGAAACAAAGGAGAAACCCCATTCACAAAAGTCAGGAACAATTTCAGTTCCATGCAGCCCTAAATGCAAGCATGTTAGGGGTGCAATGCTGCATTCTGTCAGCAGGCTCCTACCAAAAAAGGAAAGATTCCTTATCTAGCACTTGTGAACACAGAATGCTATTTGTTGAGTAGCAGTCGCGATCAGGTTTATTTGACTGTGCAGTAACTAATTGCATAAAAAAAAAATCATGGAATATGGATTTTAAAGGTAGTAACCCATATTTGCACATGGCACCCTATCTGCACAAAAGTTTTACTTTAGATTGCTTTAAGCCACAGAAAAACACCAGTAAAGCTTGAGATCCTGGTACAATTCTGTTTAGGACTGAGAAGGAAATATTCAACAAAAATTTTCTTTTATTTTCTTTGTTTTGTAAAGGCATCTTCCTGATGCTTTAAGAGTAAAACCACTCATTTTTCACTTATTCTTTGGAATATTATTGTAAATTTGATAACATGATAGTTTCACTTTAAATACATGTATCTGTCACTTAAATTGAAACTGGCTTACTTCTCTTCAAATTTTGAAACGTTGTGCAAATGTGGTCTACTAGCTTTTAAAAAATCAGAAGAACATGCGTCAACTTACCTCTTCTACTGTCATAGGAAGAAGAATCCGACTGCATGATAAGAGAGAGAAGAAACAGAAAACATTCATAATACATGTAAATTCTGAATGTACAATCAAAACATTAAAAAAAATCTGAACTTCTTTTGTCAAAACTGTGAACAGAAATGGTTTGCTGTTACAGAACGATAATGATGATCAAAACCACCCGATCAAGCCATCAATTCTGGTCTGTAGCAACTAGTAATTACAAGCAAACCTTTTCTAAACTGTGTGAGTTCTAGGAGACAGTGAAAGATAATTTGTGAGCTTTCTCAGTCGTTTTATGTCTGGTTAGAAGAATATCCTTGTAGGAATATCCCCTCAAAAGGACAACTCTACAAATGTCCTCGTATTCAAAATGTGTCAAGAAACATCTTGAAAGTTCAGCATGAACATTGTGTAGTATCATACAAGTACATGTACACCCATTTCTTTGTGTAGTGCAAGTGCTTTTCATTTTCATCATTGTGATGATTTAAAAAACTCAGGTTCACACCAATTCTTATTAAATACCTAATGAACCTTTCCCAATTGTTTTGAAGCAGTTTCTTTCGTAGTATCATGACCTGAATTCAAATAAGCTTCAAGACAACAATGGAAGATCAACTAGATTTAACCATAAGAAATTCAGGCAAATAAGCCATTCAGGCCAAAAACGATCCAGGATTCCTTCTTTGTTGCAACCATCATAGACTGGAACAATTTGTCTGCAGAAACACTCTACATCCCTGGACTCATTCAAAAACATATTAAAATTTCACTAATAAAAAAACGACGTGCCACTCCACACATAGTGTGCTCTAAGTTGAATGGGGGGTCAACCATTCAAGGGAACGTTCAAGGGAATGGGTATAAGGATCTCCCTTAAAGGAACTATTCAAGGGGTTCCCCCTCCCCCCCCCCCCCCCAAAAAAAAAAAAAAGGTGGAAAAAACCTAGAAATGTGTATTAAGGATGATTAAACTTGTTTTTACTGATCAATATCAAGCTTATGATGATCCATTCATATACATCTATGTATATATTACTTAAATGATACCATGAAACTGATGATCCATATGATTATAACGATGATGATGTACATGTGAATAAATCAATAAAATCAAATATTAACCCCAATTAAGTCAAAACAGGAAGAAAATAAATGGATGCTTAG
This sequence comes from Echinometra lucunter, assembly GCA_029962745.1. Lineage (NCBI taxonomy): Eukaryota > Metazoa > Echinodermata > Echinoidea > Camarodonta > Echinometridae > Echinometra > Echinometra lucunter. Next base: position 13,007,105 of record CM057154.1, read on the forward strand.
ATTAGGCTGTGAAAGAAGTAGAAGGTGCTTTCACATGAATGAAACTAATATCTCAGAGCATCACTAAAATACAAAGTTTCCATTATGAAAATGCAATATTCTCCTATTCGGAGGGCAGGGGGTTTGAAAAGCTTTAGCTTTCAACTTCCTCAAATGTCCCTCCCCCCCCCCTCCTGAAAACAAAATCGCTGCTCCTAATCCCTTTCCAGATGCTTGCCTCTGCACTGTACAGACAAAAAAAAAAATCTACAGCATTTTCATTCTTCAATGTTGGCATCCTATGCTTGAGCAAAATACTAACAACTCTTTGGCGAGCTTTTTAAGTCTCTGCGTTCTCTGCGTTCAGCGATACGTGCGAGAGTGCAACGCTGTACCGCGCTTTGCCTGTGACCAAGACAAGCGGGTGTAGGTGAACTCGCGATGTTGAAGGTCGCGCTCTTGAAGTGCAAATTAATCACACGGCGAAATCGCCAAGAAGGTAGGTTGTCATTTCAAGTTTCAAATTTCAAGTCGATATTTTGAGTTTGAAAAATAATGTTCAGGTTCTAATATCACAGTTAACTTGTTAGATCTAACGCTAGATCTACTGATCCACTGGCGAACTTCGAAGGTAGTTTGCAGGGCTAACCGGCACGAGAAAGTGTGAATTTGAGATACAATGAAGTTGATGCCATCAATCTCGATTTCTGTAAGGCTTTTGACTCTGTGCCCCATGAGCGACTGATGAACAAGCTCAGATCCTATGGTATAACAGGTAGTCTGGAGAAATCAGAACTACAAATGTTTGTGAAAACGGGGGTCTTTGGAACGGTTCGCCGTTGAGTTGAGCAAAAATATATCAACTGATCAAGATTTCATTAACTTGGCATGTGTGTGTAATGGGCTGATATGAATTTTAGATCGCAACCTGTTTTTGTCTTTATTACGAAACGTTGAGTGCATATGTATCCCTATGGAACGGGCATGCGTGCATGCAGCTACTAGCCCGGTGGCACCGGCGCCGGGTGCGCTCGCGCAGAGGCGATGGTCCGATGGTCAGACAGCGCTGGCTGGCCTATGTGCGAAACAATGCAGGCCACTTTTCACCAAAAATGAAGCTCATTAAACGGAGCAATGCAGCCGGAACGGCGAAACAAAAAACATGCTATGCTTTGGAACGGATTTCTTTCCTCTTTTTTCTCAATAAGAAGAAAATACTATGCTTTGAAACAGAAATCGAGGTCTGAAAAAGGGGGTTGTCAAAGCGGCAAGTCCCCGTACCACCAATAAATATGTGAGTGCCCCCCCCTTCCCCCGGCACAAGCGATGTGTATTCATGCGACGGTATCGCAACTTGTATCTTTGATCATCACAAAGGTTTATCTCTCAGTTTCACATATTGTACAAAAAATATTTTCACTTCATTCTCACCTGATCGACAAGCAGATGACAATAATGAAGTAAAAATATTGTTTGTATGTCAGTGAATTTCAAGAGATAAAACCTTCATGATAATCAAGACCAACATGATCAAGATGCAAGTTGCAATACTGTCGCATGAATACATATCGCTTGTGGAGCGCAGTGCATGTGACGTGCACACATACACTAGCAATAGCTGTCACGGCACAGAGTACAAGTGAAAATAATTCAGACGAGTGTGGCTGTATCCTAAATGTCGATGCTGTGGATACAACCACACGCATGTGGCTGTAAGGTAAAGACACACGCGTGTGGCTGTATACACTGCCTTTATGAAAAAGGAGTAGACCACTCATCCTGTGTACTCGGTTAATGAATTGACCTCGTCCCCCAAATGTGGCAAGTCTGTACCAAAACTACAAAGGACGCTTTTCTATTGGTCACTCAACGTAATGCTGTCGACCTACAAGTCTGATAAGCGTCAGTTTTCTTCTTAAAATTCACCATTTTCAGTTCATTCATCAGATATGAAGCAGAAAGGGGAAAATCGAGAGCCTCAGGAACATTGCTGGTAAGTAAAATCAAAACTTTTCTTCTCTTTTATAGAAGATCTAAGTCAATGTATTTCGCGTTCGCATTGGCAATTTGTTTCGCCATTCAAAACGCCGTTTTGACCTACGGGTGGAAGAGACTGAGTGTGAGACAGAACACCTTCACTGCTTCAGTGTCAGGGTGGTAAATGACTGGAATTCTCTGCCTGCAGACGTAGTTACACATTACAGCATCAACAGTCAACCGCTTCAAGACAAAACTAGACAAGTTTTGATCAGTGTGGCATTACGTTCACCCATGGGAACAGTGATTTAGTTTCAGAGCATTAGTAATAATAGTACAGCACATAGGCACAGAACAGAATAAGGACTTATCCTAGCTAGGATAGTAGGAAGACTAACACAGTTAGATCTATATTACAACTTACAAGATAGACCTGGATTCTGGAAACTTGACTGCAGAAGCAACTGCATTTTTCCAGTAGATCCGGTAATAAAGGTAATATAGGTAATAAAGGTAATAATATTTGTTTGTTGACATCAGCCCCCATAGGGGCAAATAGCACAGGACTTCAGCTCTGCGTGAAATAATAGAATAAAACACGCAGAGCTTCCTTAAGTTAAGCTAGGCTAGGCTTAGACCGAAGAATTCCGTCGCTAACATTCGTCGTTAGCCTCTTATTCTGGTAGGGTCGGCATTCCTCCTTTATAGAGACAGAAGCGCCCCGTAAACTTTTGTATGTAATCTCGCTAACCTGTTTCAGGTCAATGAGAAGCCGCTAAGCAGGCCACAAAAATTCATATTTTCTAATTGTTTTTAACATGTTTGATAATAACAAAAAACCTATCTGTATATGCCATAGAGGGTATAGCTTACCGATTTTATGGTTATATTCCTTTTAACTCCATTTTCAGATAAATCCAGGGTTCTAATGTGAGGTCCTCGCATTTGAAAATCTTTTACTTGCAGAAAACCTTTCTCTCACACAGTTTGTTCGCCTCCGCTTTTCGGATGGAGATCAGCGAATTCGCGACTCTCGCATTCGATCGACCAGTAATTATGCCTACAAAATGTACGTGCATGTTGGGCATTAACGGTATGTACATGTACGAACGATGTTGTTGTTGTTGTTTTCTATTGGTCGATCATTGGTTTGAATACGTTCGGCCGGAGTCGCGAATTCGCTGATCTCCCTCCGAAAAGCGGAGGTGAACGAACTGTGTGGGAGAGAGGTTTTCTGCAAGTGCAAGATTTTCAGCTGTGAGGACCTCATGTTAGAACCCTGGATTCACCTGAAAATAGAGAGTTAAAAGGAATATAACCATAAAATCAGTAAGCTATAGGGTCTACCCTCTATCAGTTTATGGCATACAAAAGTCTACAGCACAGGGCGCTCCTGTGTCTATAAAAGAGGAGTGCCGATCCTACATGCCCTACATGCCCTACCAGAATTAAGAGGCTAACAACGAATGTTAGACTCAAGAGACAGAATTTTTCGGTCTAGGCTAGGCTGCACGGCCATCCAGTCATCCTGTGTACACGGTCAATGAATTGACCTCGTCCCACAAAAGTGACAAGTCTGTACCGAAACTACATAGCATGCTTTTCTATTGGTTACTCGACGTAATGCTGCCGACCTACGAGTCTGATAAGCGTAAGTTTTCTTCTTAAAATTCACCATTTTCAGTTTATTGATCAGGTATGAAGCAGAAAGGGGAAAATTGAGAGCCTCAGGGACATTGCTGGTAAGTAAAATCCAAACTTTTCTTCTCTATTATAGAAGATCTAAGTCAATATATTTCGCGTTTGCGTCGGCAATTAGTTTCGCTATTCAAAACGCCGTTTTGACCTACGGCCTACGCCTACGGCCCGGTACTGCCATCCATTCATTGCCATGCGCAATTGGCAATGCCAATGCAATGACAATGCCATGGCATTGGCAGGAACTTCAACAAAATATAAACACACTTTCACCCAAACCTACAAGAGAGATCAAATTTATTTCCGTAAAATCTCATAAATAATTTTACCGTTGTACACTAATACACAACTTACAATTCTCTTAAGAGCCCTATAAATGCTGGCATTTTGCCGGTTGTCTCTGCTTCGGTAGTGCAGCGAAGTAATGTTTATCACATGTAAGACCGGTGTTACGCCCCTAGCCCTGTAAACGAGTTCTTCACTAGTCTTTTCCAAGCAAATGTATAAAAACGCGTCCCACCCGGGCCCCGATTCTTATCCCATTCGACTCCTCCCCTCCCCCCCCCCCCCCTCCCCTCTCTCTCTCTCTCTCTCTCTCCCTCTTTCTTTCTCTCTTTCTCTTTCCCCTAATAATGATTTTGTTCTCCCTCCCCAGTACCCCAGCAAAATTTGAACAGTTCATTAAATAAGGTACGATGGTTATTATGGTTGAACCGAAAGTGCTTCTTCATAATCGAGCAAGCCCTCACACTGCTTGGCAGTATTTTGATTGGGTTCTTCTTCTTTTTCGTTTTTTCCCCCTTTTTTTTTTTTGGGGGGGGGGGGTCGTTCTCGGGTTCGACATCCAGACCCTGTTTTTTTTTTTTTTTTTTAAATCTTTGTCGAGCATTAGAACTTGCACCTTTCACTAGATTCTGGATCTGCTACACGGGGCCCAGTGGATGGGGGTGGGGGCTAGGATGGGGGCTAGGAGAGACAGGGAAGGCTATTTTCTCTTTAAATTTAAATGATATCGAAAATTAATAGGGATGATAAATGCCCGCACACAAAAGCTAAAGACAGAAACCAAAGTAAAATTCTATTTAGTTATATACTTTGCCTATCGGCCTATCGGACGCATCGAGTTGCATGAAACTTATAGAAATCACATTCACAGCATAGTGTGATGGTGTAATCATTCCTTCGTTCAGCAAATCCCTATTACTTTGAACTTTCTCATCCTCTATCAGTCATCCAAGTGATGCAGCCCACTGTTGGGTCGGGTTCGACTGTCCCCCCCCCCCCCCCCCCCCCCCCACCATGCACCGGTGCACACTCCATTTTATTGTACGATTCATGTTCATGCAGGCTTTTACATCATCCCGAGATAGCTTCATGAGGCTGCTGAAAGGGATCAACATTTCAGGTTCAAGGTCCTTTTTTAAAATGCATTAAAAGGCAATGTCGACCCATCTGGATTTTCTTCTTTCTTTATTTTTCTTTTTCCTTTTCTTTCTTTTCTGGCTTGCTTCCTTGCTTCCTTCCTTTCTTTTTCCCTGTCTTTCTTTCAGTTTCTCTTTCTTTCTTTTTCCATGTCTTTCTTTCTTTCTTTCTTTCTTTCTTTCTTTCTTTCTTTCTTTCTTTCTTTCTATCTTTCTTTCTTTCTTTCTTTCTTTTTCTTTTTTTTCTTTCTTTACCTTTGGGTGGTTGTTATGGGCTGAAGGTCAACAGTTGATGCGAACTATGATAGAACAATCAATTAAATTAAGGGTCTGGGGCAAAGAACAAGAATCAATGCTTAAAGGTTTGTACGCGAACCCCACCTTGACTAGAGTAATGTGTGGGAAGTTCCCTATGCTGCTACTCACCAGTAACGTTGGTTGATGCAATAAGCGTACGGTAAACTACGTAGTGAATCATGAGCAGCGAAAGAACTTCCACAATGACGTCATGGTGACAAATTTCAAGGAATCCCTCTGCAAGGTCAAAAGGTTGGGTTTTCTTTTAACGGAATAGAACTCGAACTTGACATGTCATTGTGAGGGGTAAAAAGAGCGGGAGAAAGAGAGAGAGAGGGAGAGGGAGGGAGGGAGAGAGAGAGAGAGAGAGAGAAAGGGAGAGGGGCAGAGAGATTCAAGCAAGGCCCTCTTGCATAAAAAGTTGCGATCTAAAGCAACTCAAAAAATTAAACACAAGTCCCAAATACTCAAGTTCGATTGGTTGAAATCAAGTTGCGTTTAATTTTTATTTTAGTTGGTAAATCACAACTTTTTATGAGGGCCAGGGGGCTGTTGCATAAAACTTGCTATTATAGTAACTTTGCCATCAATGGTAACTTTCTTGGAATACTGGATTTTGAATGGCTGTTGAGCAACGTTACCATGGTAGTTACCATTGATGGCAAAGTTACTATAATAGCAAGTTTTTATGCAACGGCACCCTGGAGTGATATCAGCTAATTTTGTCTGACTCTTTGTAAGGGTCGATCTCTGGGGATGATATATCAAAATTTCGATTGTTCTATTGGAAAACTCATCCAGGGCTCCCTTTTCTTCTCAGCCACCCCCGGCCCTCTCTTTCTCTCTCTCTCTCTCTCTCTCTGCCTCTAACATCTTTTCTGTCTCTATCAACCCTCCCTTGGGCCTCTTCTAAGAAATTCTATCTCCCTCTCTTTCTCTTTCTAATCCTGAACAGATTAATCCTACACAATGGTATGATAATAATAATAATGATGAAGCGCTAAAAACAAAAAGTACCATAGCGCGTACAATACCTTAAGTACAAGGAACAATCATTTCTTAAAGAGAGTAGAGAGAGAGAGAGAGAGGGGGGGGGGATACAATAAGTAGATTACTGAGGAAACAGGTATGTTTTAAGGGAATTTTTGAAGGCAAGAGTACTGGAAGCCACTCTTATAGAAAGAAGGATAGCGTTCCAAGTCTTGGAAGCTGCTAACAGTAAAAGGTTTTTCGGCTGACGAGAGTTTCGATATGGGAATATCAAGTCTACATGTAATTGAACGAAGACTGCGAGATGGTGTATATATTTTGATGGTATCATTAAGATAGTCAGGTGCCAGATGATTTAGAATTTTGAAGTCATATAAACAAACTTTAAACTGAATGCGATTGGATAGAGGTAGCCAGTGGAGTTCCTTAAGTAGAGGTAGAGTATGAGTTCGGGATCCAAGGCCATAAACTAAACGAGCAGCACGATTCTGAATAATTTCAAGTTTTCTTCTATCTCTAGCTGACAAAACAGTAAATAAACTATTGCAGTAATCTAGTCGAGAAAGAATAAGTGCTCGTACAGCATGGTGACATGTCTTAGGATCAATGAATCTACGAATCCTCCATGAGTTGCTGAGATGATAATTACAACTACGAACAATCCGATTTACATGAGCAGAAATGATGAGAAATTCATTCATAAACATTACTCATTATCACTGACAATAATTATACTGAGACCTCTCTTATCTAGCTCCCATCTCTTCCACTTTCTAATTTATGATGACTGCCGGCTTCTCATCTTTCTCTTTTAATCGAACCATGTTTACAAAAACACAGACGAAATAAAGCAAATAAGAATTTTCGACATTATATTCTTTCACTTTTAATCTGAAACAAGCCACCTTTTGTCTTTTAGAATTTTATTCACTTTCTAGATTTTGACATTTCGGCCAATAGAAGAAAATACAACTTTCTGATAAAGAATAGTCCTTCCCTTGGCTAGATAGATTTGATATTCTTGAATATATAAAGAAATCAAAGCAATGCAAGAAAGTTACTGAATAGTCATACTCTTATTTTCTTTGAGGAATGCTTTCCATAAAAATCTATTTCCTTTTGGAAGGAAGCTTTCTCATTACCTGAGGATATAAATTGGGAGAAAACTCATTTGTCCAGTTTCAGATGTACCTTTGATTCTCGCCCACGCGCATTTTATTTCAAAATATTCCATAGGACAATTGCCTTCACAGACTTCTGATTCAAAATTAAAAGAAAAAGGACTCCCCTCTTTGTTCATTTTGTTTTAAAGATCCTGAAATACCTATTCATATTTTTTGTGAATTTCCCAGAGTGTCACCTATTTGGAATGAAGTAATTCAAATTATCAAAGCAAAAGGTAAAGAGCCTATCCAGCCTTCCTTCCAGGGGGGGGGGGGGGGGATATAGATTAGTGTAAAAAATCAAATCATGCCCTTTCTATTTTCCCCCGGGCTTTTCCCATCCATGTCAACAAGGGAAAGGAAGTTTCCTGCTTCGTCCCCCAATGTCGATGCTTAAATCACTTAAAACTGATCTCACATAGAAGTGAAGTTGCCTTCACAAATTTGTAAATCATCCAGTTTAACAAAATATAGGCATGGCAACTGCATAAAAATAAAGCAATGCCTTCATATCGCATGGCAGCAATAAAAAAGATAGAGCATAAAAATCTACTTAACAATAATAAAATGTGAAAATTGTGAAAATGTTGTGAACATTACAGTGAAATGTTTACAGTGATGTAGAGGGTGTATACAGGCGTCTTTATACCATGTGCATGTAAGTCCATAGTTATATTTTCATCTACTGCCATTCGTTTCTAGAACAGCATGACTGAGTGGAAAGGTATTCTTTTTTCCTTACTTCTTTTTTTTTTTGGGGGGGGGTGTGGAGGTTTCGTAATAAAGACAAAAACAGGTTGCGATCTAAAATTCATATCAGCCCATTACACACACATGCCAAGTTAATGAAATCTTGATCAGTTGATATATTTTTGCTTTGGTCGTCTCTTGTCGCCGTGTTGTAATTTGAGTTGAAGGTTGAGAGCCTTTATGTTCTGAGGTCCGGGTAATCGATACCACCATGGTGATCGTTTCTTAATTATTGATACATCTTCTAAACGAGATTCGTCTCTGATTCCTGGAAAGACACAGATAAACAATTAAAAAACAAAAACAGTCATTGTCAAATTGTTATGCTTTCAGATATATACTTATTAATTGTAATGCCAGAACTGGGAGAGTACGGGCACATTATAAAGTCAGCGGGAGATGATCAGGAAAGATAATAATTCAAGAACAGCAATAATTATTGACACCTTTCCATGCTTGACACAAATACATCGATCCATGACGAACGATTTTCTCGAGTTTCGTTAAGCGAACAGCTGTAGCAGGGGCGGCACTCACGAGGGAGAGGGACTAGGGGCTCGTTGCCCCCATTTTTTCAAGTATCCTCAAAAGTGCCCCTTTTCATCTATGGAAAGTACGTCTTAGTGCCCTTTTCCTTTTGAATTCTAATACTCCCCTTTTCATTTACAAGTGCCCTTTTTTCACCCTCATGATAAGGGCCTCTTCCAAAAGCCGATATACTTCTTTTACTTTTAATAGGTAACCGTTTCCTTTTCAGCACTGTGATTCCCCATCTGAAAAGTGCCCATTTTCCTTTTCGATAGTACCATTTTCCCTCCTAATACTACTTTGTGTGCCAAAAAGAAGTTTAGTTGGAAAAATTCTTGCCATTTGAGCATTTTAAAATATTTTCAGGAATTTTCATACCGGTGGATAGCCCAAGGACTCTTCTACCAAATCCCACCAACAATCTATAAAATGAAAAAAATGAAAAATAATAATAAAAAAAAAACCGCTGGAGCAAATAAAAGAAACTTTGTGAAAGGTGCAAAATTCAGACTTGAAAAGAATGGGTATTTGTGCTGGTTGTGATCAGTGGAGCTGACAGTAGTGTTACTTTCGGAATAGTTAGGACTTTTGAATATTCTGAGGGCTTTCTGGCGATTTATGAATGGATATCCATTGTTGTGTTTATGTTATGCCACATCTCATTAACATGTCATGCTTGAGTTAGCAAATGCACTACTTTATTGTTTTGTAAATGTTAATTTTTGGTAAGTTTTTACATTTCAGCTGGCATGATTTGGATGTCATAAAGAATAATACCAGCATAGTCATGCAGAAAGATAGTCACCCTCGCCCGCACTTTAATCTCTTAACATTTCGTATAGAGATTATCAAGTATGGTAACCTTAAAGACCTTAGCGATTCTTCTGTGATGAGATTGTGCACCAAACTATTCGGTTTGCTTACTTTCTCAAATAAAATACGAAAAAAGGGTCGATGTATGAAAAATAACAAGTGATATGGAAAAGGCTTATGATTTTGCGGATAGCATTATGACTATGTGACGGTAAATGGTGTAAAGACCATGTTGTTCAACATTAGAAAGAAAGATATATTTTTTTCTTTTCTGCTCTCTCACTTCGCTCGATCGAAAGTGAATAATCAGATTATTACACGCAAATTCAAATTAGTTGCTGTCTATAACAATGTCCAGATAGAAACGAAATTATCCTGAATAGTACATTAATCAAAATGTAGAGGTATAATGCATCAGTGTAGTATTTTCCTACTTGTGTTCACCCAGCCCCTCTTTTTTTCAAAACAGTGCCCTTATTTGCTGGTGCTCCCACCTCTTTCAAAGATGCTCCGCCGCCCCTGAGCTGTAGGATGTTAGAATTTGAAAAATGGGAAGTTTTCGTGTCCATGCCAATTAAAAGTACACGTATGTACAATATAAAGAAAAGGAAAATTCATGGGAGAAACAGAAGGGAATGTATGGCCTTTTGTACGTGCACGTGCCATGTTAGAGTACATACCAGTACTAGTTGATGTTAGGCTACCTGCCGCACCAGTCCTCCATGGTTCAAGGCTAAGTTTTGGTATGATATTATCATCACTACATGGTACACGTACATTAGCAAAACCAGGCAATGCACCATCCATATCAGGAAACTGATGGCGACTGTTGTACCGAAAGAAAGATCTTTCAGCGCTGAAATATCATGAATATAAAAGATAATACCGAAAATTATGAAATCATAAAGAGCGCCCTTGATGATCCAAAAGGACGTTAACGAATAAAATGTGACATTAAAGTCAATGCCCTTCTGCATGACTCCAACACATGGGCGTTAATCGGGGGGGGGGGGGGGACACGTCCCCTACAGAAAACTGTTTAGGGGTGGGGGACATAATAGGACATGTCCCCTCAGCAAATTTTTGGTGTATGCCCCCTAAATAATAATAATGAATAAAAAGAAATTAATCTGAGGACTTTTTTATGCTTGACAGCAAATTTTGGGTGACGCCCCCCAAAATCTATATACATTTATAAAACGGATTGACGCCCATGCTCCAATACATAATTTTCTCTTAGAAGAATGGGGACGCATCCCGCTCAATAACTTGTGAAACCATTGCTCAATATCTTTATCACAGTGCAAACAGTGATTATTCATTGTAATGATCAAACTGAGTGAACATGCTTGAATTTTATACAGAGAACAACAAATCACCGACATTTTAAATGTACTAATAGATTACGAGCCTACACCAAGTTACATCACATAATTATTATGGTTAATGAGATGAAGTATAGAATCGGGAATGAAAGCGAGTTTGGTACACTAGATAGCCCTAAACTTAAGTTAGGATTGTAGTTTGCTAACTTTAGGTAAACTTAAAGTTATGGGTGCGTCCGTGAACGACTCGTGGTGAGCTAACTTAAGCTAGCTTCAAGTTACGAAACCACAAGGAAACCTTATGTTTAGCGTCCGTAACCCACGCGGGGGGGGGGGGGGGGGGTCCCAATTAAGGTTTTCCGACGTATGAACGGACAAAGCTCGGGTTTCGCCAGCTTGTGGTCAAAGACAGGTAAGAAACTTTGTTTCCTGAATACACAAGCGCCTTTCCTGTGCTGCACCCTTGAGTGTAATTATTGTGACACGATGGGTAATTTTTGGATGCTCAAATATTAGGGCCCTTGTGAATAATATTCTGGCGGGGTCCCATCACCCTTAGATTGCTGGAGAACAGAGCAACAGCTAGGAGGGTATTTCAGACTTTCTTGTGGTGTACTCGTTTTCATGAATGGGTGCTTACCAAAAAGCTTACTACCAGCATGCAGCCCCCCCCCCCCCCCCCCGGAACAAGCACATTTCTCCCCCTTTTATAAATATTTCTTTATATTTCAAAAGTCCAAGGTTTAGAATTTTTCATGAAGAAAAATGGAAAAAAAAAGAAATTTTGCTTCGATCAAGGTTATCATAAAATATTTCCCATCATCTCTCATCATCAGCACTGAAACAGGATTATTTTTTTTCACCGCTGCATGGGAGGGTTATGAATGGCGTAAAGGCACAGTATTTCACGATGAGGCCGACGGCATTTGCCCGAAAAGGAGCTCTTCAGTTCCACAACTTGGTCCGCACGAGCGAAGCGAGCGCAAATTTTTACAATTTTGGTGGTGAAAATGTACAGAAATTTCATATTTCGGCACTGCCAAATACACTGTATGACAAATACGGGCGCCCTGGATACTCGGGCGGGGAGGGGGGGGGGGGGGGGCACTGGAGAACTTATCCTTTATGATAATGAAAATTTTTATATGCAATAACCTTGCGAGGGGCAGGAACAAAACAAACATTCCATTATCCCTTTACAGAGGAAAACTCGTGTATTTTAGAGCAAAGGAAAGTTCTTTATACATTATTTTACATCAAAATTAATTCCTGTTGTCTTGCGAGGGAGCCCCACTGAGGGGGCAAATAGATTTTTGCAAATAAAGAAAATTTAGATTATTTCGGGCTGAAAACTTGGATTTCTCAACACAGAAAGCTAATCGCTAATCGTATAGAAAATTTAGATTATTTCGGGCTGAAAACCTGAATTTCTTAACACAGAAAGCTAATCACTAATCGTATACTCTTAATTATGGTGTTATGGGTTAAGGGGTGCAAAGATAATTTGCCCCCCCCCCCGCCTTGATAGAGAGAAAATCTACCCCTTTCTTTTGCCGCCACTGGTAGATGCATGAATAATCATGCAAATGAACGTAGAGACGGTGTAAGAAAATTTATGTGTTAGAATTAACCTGCTTTTTTCATAGATGATAGAATTTTTTAGATACTGAGAAACACTGCATCTAATTAATATACGAGAGAGTGTAGCGACCGAGTAAGAAAATTTCGATTTTTGAATGCTGAAATTTTACATTTTAAAGCATTTATATGCTAATTTTACATGGTAGTAGTGCAGTCGTATGATCCGAAATTTTCTTTTTTTTTCTTGCGAGGGGGGGGGGGGGGGCCCATTGAGGGGGCAATTTTGCCCCCTTCTTGAATGGCGGGGGGGGGGGGGGGGGAACTGCCCTCCCTGCCCCCCCCCCCCCCCCCCCCCCCCCCCGCGCCAATGATGTCAGTTAAATTTCAGGTGTAAAGGGTGGGGTCGTTACTGCGTACACCGTACTTAACCTGTAAAGCTTCTCTGCGCAGGCCTGAAGGACATATTCGTACTTCATACAAAGTCCTGCAGCGACAGGAAAGGGGCAGAATCGGCAGGGGAAAGATGTCACTGGAAGCCGCATTCCAAGTGGCCAGACTAGTTGTTCACATCGCTACACTCTACGAGGTTCGATTTCCGGACAACGGCAGCCACAATCAAACATGGCACGGTCGAAGCACTGGCATTTTTTAGATTACATCATAGTACGCCAACGAGATCGGAAAGATGTTCATCACACTAGAGTGATGCCTAGTGCAGAGTGCTACACAGATCACCGCTTATAGTCCGCTGCAAGCTCTTTCACTTCAAAGCCAAGCCAAAGAGAGGTACCCTTCCACGTAAGAAGCTAAATGTCTCTCATCTCCAGAGATCAGACTTCAAGAGATCCTCCAGACCAGACTTGATCTAAGCTATTCAGAATGAGATGACACATCCCCTGTAGAGCTGTGGAATCAAATCAAATCATCCCTTTTACAATCGTCTGAGGAGGTCCTTAGGCTTCTCCAAGAGATCAAATCGTGACTGGTTTGATGAAAAAAACTTGAAATTCAAAGGCTGCTGGCAAGAAGCGATCTATCCTGCAAAACCCCTTTTCCCTGTCAAAAATCAAGCCTTTCGCAAAGCATGCAGTGCACTCCAACTCAAATTGCCTGCTATGCAAAATCATTGATGGTCCAACCTTGCCTCAGAAACCCAACTGTACGCTGACACTGGAGATTATGGAGACTTCTACAAACTCCCGAGAACTGTGTTTGGACGTCATCTTATCAGCTCCTGAGTCCTCTTAGGAGCACAAATAGTAAAGATATGTACACAGACTAAGAATCAGCTCTTAATCAATGGCGTGAACACTATTGCACCCTCTTCAACAAAAACCACCTAGTCAGGAGAGTGCACTGATTGGCATCCAGCAGAGATGAACCAAACTGGAATTAGCCGAGCCACCAACACTTCCAGAAGTTACTAAAGCTATCGAGCAGCTGAAAATGGCAAAGCCGCAGGCATCGATGGGAATCCCTCCTGAAACACGGAAAATGGAGGCCATGCACTACATGTCAAGCTCCGTGAGCTCCTTGTTAGCTGTTGGAATCGGGGTGAACTGCCGCAGGATTTCAGAGATGCTGTCATTATCACTCTCTACAAGAAGAAAGGGGATAATTCAGACTGCTCTGTCATGGAATCACCCTGTTGTAAATCGCTGGTAAGATCACAGCGAGTATCTTTCTGAGCAGATTTTGTAAACAGTCATTGCTGAGGATCATTCTCCTGAAAGTCACTGTGGCTTTAGAGCGAATCGAGGAACTATCGGACATGGTCTTTGTCCTGCTTCAAATTCAGGAGAAATGCGGTGAACAGAACAGAGGACTCTTCGTCACGTTTGTAGACCTTACTCTTTGGTCTTGTGGTCAACCTGAAGAAGACAGAATTTCTCCAACAGCTTGCCCCCAGGGAGAACTGCCAACTTCCCTCTATCTCGATTGGACAGACTATGTTGAGAAACGTCCAACAGTTCGCTTATTTAGGCTGCTTCATCTCTTCTGATGCAACCACCCTCCTATATAGAGTGGAGTGTTGGGTTATACATACCGCCGGCACGTACGTCTTCCTGAACATTTTCATCAGAGTTGTCTTCGCGCCATCGTAAACATCCACTGGACCGAATTAATCACTAACAATGAAGTCCTTGAAATATCTAAGACTATCAGCATTGAGACAATGCTGCACAAGACACGGCCGCGTTGGGCAGGCCATGTATCCAGGGTGGAGGATCACCGTCTGCCAAAGGTCGTCATATTTGGTGAACCGACTACTGGTCTCCGTGTCAGAGGAGCACCACGCAAGAAGTACAAGGACCTCCTGAAAAGAACCCTCGCCTCCTGTGTTATAGACCACCTTCAGTGGTCAGCTATAGCCTCTGACAGGAAAGTCTAGCGCCAAACAGTCCACCAAGGTACCTCACTAATTATTTATTGGTGCATGTATAGTTACAATGCGTGTGAATTTGCGTCGTTGTTATCGGCTTGTGGTTTCGAAATCTAAAGGTTTCCTAGCTTAAAGTTAGGTAACTAACAGTGAATATAAACATAGATTATTTACCGTAACTATTTTCAAAGTACGCCTAAGGACTCAAGGTCGTCTTTGAGTTTAAACATGCTACATTGTTCTAATCGTCTCTATTTAAACGGCGGGTCCGAAGTATATATTTTGTTCAATACGTTACAGGCAAAATCTAAAATTTTAGTTTTACAGGAAAATTATTGAATGAAGTTGAGAGCCTTATACTAAAACTTTGTTCAGGTGAAATATGAAGTTGATTATTTGAACAAAACGATTTGATGGCAGAACTCCTATATGTGGCTTCTTGGTAACGGACATCAAAATAATACCCTTGGACTTTCCCTTAAATAATGTGATAAGGTATTGCCACTTCAGATTCAAGAATTGGATTCTAACTCTGCTAGGAAGCAATGGTATTCACTATACACTCACCCTGGTACACCTGGAGACCGAGCAGGTTCCCTGAAAACTAGAGACTGTATAGTCTTCATCCCATTGGCATGGTCACAGATCACACGAGCCATAGTCACTTTACGGATCTCCTGCAACTGACCTGGAAAAGAAAACAGACAATCATAGATCACACGAGCCATAGTCACCTTACGGTTCTCCTGCCGCTGGCCCGAATAGAAAGCAGATATTTACTTATCACACAAGCCATATAGTCATCACTTTATAGATCTCCTGCAGCTGACCTGGGGCCCGTTGCATAAAACTTACTATAATAGTAACTTTGCTATCAATGGTAACTACCATGGTAATGTTGCTCAACAGCCAATCAAAATCCAGTATTCCATGAAAATTTACTATAATAGCAAAGTTACTATAATAGCAAGTTTTATGCAACGACACCCTGGAATAGAAAACAGATAATGATAGATTACATGAGCCACAGTCGTCACGTTATGGCTCTCCTGCAAAACAGATAAATCGCAGATCAGTCAAACCAAAGTCAATTTTTACGGAACTCCTGCGGCTGATCTGGGAATAGAAAGCAGAAAATCGTCTATCAGCGGAGCCGTGTCACATTACGGATCTTCTGCGGCTGATCTGAAAATGGAAAAAAGGCAGTCACAATCAGTCAGAAATGGTGACTTTACAAATCTTTTGTAACCGATTCGAGAAAAGTCACGGATCTTTGGAGCAACAACAAAAAAATCGTAAATCTGTCAGATCAAATTCCTTAGGGTCTCGAAAGCCTTTGAACAACTTTTGAAGTCCCACTAGACTGTCGGACAGACAGCCCATGAAACCAAAGTTTTTCTAAGAATCTATGTGCATTTTTTTTTCGGTCTCTTGGACCCTTTGGAGATTTGAAACTTTCTATATTTTATGTAATTCCTCGTTTTGTTGGTAAATTGGGATGTCTACTTACATAAAACAGACAATATCAATCAGAAAAACATTAAGAAATCTCAGCATTTACGTACGTCTTTTTGTTAGTTCATCTCTCATTACAGTTTCCACTACTGCAAAATCTTCAAAGCAACCTTTAAAAATGATAGGATTCCGTTGTATTCAAGATGATACTTTTTGTTTTCTTCATGTTGACACCATAGAAACAGAATTCTTACTGGTCGTAAATGCTTGCTCTCCTTGCGCGTTCTCATACCAAAAGCGATCTCCGAATTTCAGCCTCTGAAACTGTCGACCTATGATGCATGCTAAGGTGGGTCCAACTAGTGCCCCTCGCATAGGACGCTCAGAGATACTGGCTACAAAGAGATCAATGTCATCTACATGTCTAACAAGAAATAGACAAAAAGAACAGCATTAACAAGATTAAGGCTTGTATATTCCGTAACATTAACATATAGGTTAAGAAGGGACAGCTTCATAAACTGGCCTATCGACAAACCAAGTGCAGTATAGATTATCGATTAATACTAAACATTATCCCAAACACTATCAAAATATAAAAAAAGGAAAAATCCCAAAGCAACTTTGATAGTTCCTGAGCGAACATGATCAAGACATAATACGTTTGCTAATCTGTTCGACTTCTAATAAAACAGCTCTTGGCTTTTGACAGGGAATATGAGTTTACTTTATTTGCTATTCAAAACGGGCGAAGTGCCATGTACTGATTCGTAGTAATCATGGTGATAAATTACAAATATGAATTGCCAGGAGCCTGTCCCGAAATAGTCACCCCATTTTGCATATGATAATTGACCCCTTTAAGTTACTTAGACCATCCATTTCATCGCATGTCAGCCTGTCGCCGGGTGTAGCCCCAAGGGCCTCCCCAAAGGGCCCCGAATTTGGGTCGATTTCACCCCCATCTAACATATTTACCAAACTTTGTCAGGAGGAAGTTGTATGACTACATTACCAAAACACAAAAACTGACAATATTTTCCGGCGGGATGGGTTGTCAGCTGGCCGCTAAAAATTGAAGGAAAATTTTACCCATACAGCGCGTACACAAATTTTGTCAGAAGAAAAAAAGAGGTATGGCTGTACACCCCCCTCCAAACACCCCACTGACAAATATTTCCTTTTGAAAGGGGGTCTGACACTCCCCTGAAAAAAAACCCTCTAAAGTGCCTTTCAATTAAGCTTTGCGACCCCAAATGCTCTGGATCTACAGAATATCAATTTTCGTATACCGCTTTCACACCAAGGTACGGTCGCTGGGTACGGTCGCAGAGACCGTACCCAGCGACCGATGAAACCATGGTGTGAAAGCATTTCATCGTACTCAGCGACCGATCGTTTCCGGCCAAAACGATCGGTCGCTCAGTCCGACCTAATAGGTACTTCAGCGACCGATCGCGACCGATGCAAACTTGATGTGAAAGCACATCGTTTTCTGCGACCGATCGAAATGCAATGACCCCCCATACATGCCCACGCGCTATCTCTACTTCCGCTTCCGGTTAGGTCAGCTATACTGCGACCGATCGCTCAGGGCCTGACCAAATTTTGACGGCGGTGTGAAAGCACGTCCGATCAGTCGCTGGGTACGGTCTCTGCGACCGTACCCAGCGACAGTACCTTGGTGTGAAAGCGGTATTAGTTTCCTACCTTAATAACTCAAAAAGTGTCTTACGTTATTCATTTCATGTCAAATTGTTTCAAAACGATCTTGAGTATACTGGGTGCAATTTCGTATCCAATGACAACTATGTGGCTGCCATGCCGAAATCTAACATTCATTTGTTAATTACACAAATATCTTGCAAGCTGCTCTGCTATGTCTTGTCAAATAGTTGAAGATGGACAGTAGGTGTGTTTACATGACCCCAACAATATTAATCTCATGCTTTCAAGAAAGCAATAGTCAATTTTCACAATTTACTAACTTATTATTGAAATTAACATTAAAAAAAAATTATCACAAAAAATACATCACTCAAAACTGTTCTGTATCAATTTGACCTGAATTAGATTAGACACATTATTATTGTTGGAAAGCGAAAAAATAAATTGTTCTCAAGATCCAGAGTATTTTGGGGCAGCGAAGCTAAGGTGATGGACACTTTTGTGTTTTTTTAAGGGGAGTGTTAGGTCCCCTTTCCAAAGGAAATATTTGTCAGTTTTTGTATTTTTGGAATGTTAAACCTCTTCCTTCTGACAAAATTTTGTACACGAGCCTTTTGCGGAAAATTTTCCACAGTGTTTTAGGAGCTGGCTCACTACCCATCCCGACAGAAAATTTTGTCATTTTTTTTTTGTGTTTGGGTAATGTATAGTCATACAACGTCCCCTTGACAGAGTTTGGTGATGGTTAGATGGGATGAAATCAACCCGACATTTGGGCCCTTTTGGGATGCCCTGAGGGCTACCCCGGCGCCTACGTTCAGGCTGCGCTGACAAGCTTTGTGTGAATGAGATGGATGGTCTAAGTTAATTCAAAGGGTCATATCTCATAATGTAAAATGGGATGACTATTTCGGGACAGGCTTCCAGACTATAAGATAAGTGATAATAAGGGAGCTTCAGCTATCCTCCTGGTATCCCATAATAGGTTACACCAGATCAATGCGACAAACCTATTTCGAATAAACATGACCTTCTTGAAGTGGAATTGATTTTCCTATCATCATCGCGTCAGGAAAATCCGTCGCGACGGTGACTCAAAGAAGAATTGGACTTCAGCAGTTCAAAATTAAAATTAAACAAGATAACGGTTACCGGTATGTCCTTTGAAACTTGACAATGGCTCCAGACTCAAACTCATTGGCGAGATCGTTGAAGTTTCTAGCTCTCCTAAGACCACACCATTGTCTCCACGTATTGTAGCTGGGGATACCATGGTCTCGACCTCGCTGGACATTCAAAGCTCCAAGATCTAGACCTTCCCTGAGAATGATAATAAACATCATTTTGCTTCATAGTACTCCTTAACTACAAACATTACTATTATCATAACCATTATCAGCATTATTATCGTTGTCATCATCATCACCGTTAATATCATTATTCTCATCATTGCTACTATGATTTTTATCATCATTATCATTATTATTATTATCATTATCATTATCATTATTATTATTATTATTATTATCATCATCATTATTATTATTATTATTATTATTATTGTTATTGTTATTATTATTATCATTATTATTATTGCTATTATTATTATTATTTTGTATAATCAGATTTGCATTATCATTATCATCATCATCATCATCATGTGCTATTCATCGTCATCAGTAGTATTCATCGTCATCATTACTATTCAAATTTTAATTTATTACATATTTTTAACTGCTTTCCCTTGAATATGTATCTACTTCTATAATAAAATGTGAGCAAATTGTATTTTGGTACCGCGAATAGATAATATTTATGACATCATTTGGTTGTTTTGGAGGAAATGAAGAAACAGAGTTATGAAAGTTGTAAATGTCATATGAATGGTTTGTCTGTTCCAAACTTTCATTAATCTGTATTTTTTCCTTCAGCCTCTTTTACCCATATCAATCTGATAAGATATTTTATTTACCTTCAGATATTTACAAATGACTAATTCCTAATTATCAAATGTGATTTATGTCAGGTTGTTTCTTACCCTCCGGGTACATCTGCAAAGAGATGCGCAGTTAGTCCTCGGCTGATGTAACCATCCACTTTGGCTACCTGTTGTACTAACATACCCCGTATAAGAGAATCCAATCCACCATTAGCTACATCAAATACATGCGAAGCATTGAAGAAGGATTCAATCGTGAGCAGTGGTGGGAAAACCTGTGTTTAAATCCAAATTAATTCAAATAGTTCAACAGTTCTGTAACGATCAAACTAACTTCTGCAATTTATGAGTATCTGTGTTTAACACCGATATATTCGATGAAAACCACCAAAAAGTCGCACTGTGTGATTTTTAGTTAGAGCCCAATAGAGGTGTTTTTGCTTTGCATGGTTAAATCATAGTTTTGGGTATTTCCTGTGAGGGCATACCTTTTTCCAGCGTTGTTTAAAAATCTGGGCCCCTGTGTAAATCCAAATAAATTCAAATAGTTCAACAGTTCTGTAACGATCAAACTAACTTCTGCTATTTATGAGTATCTGTGTTTAACACCGATATATTCGATGAAAACCACCAAAAAGTCGCACTGTGTGATTTTTAGTTAGAGCCCAATAGAGGTGTTTTTGATTTGCATGGTTAAATCATAGTTTTGGGTATTTCCTGTGAGGGCATACCTTTTTCCAGCGTTGTTTAAAAATCTGGGCCCCGTAACACAAAGCTTAGCAATTGATCGCAGGACTGATTTTTACGATTGATTGCATTGATCACTATGTGCAATCAATCGTACGATCAATCGCTAAGCTTTGTGTTACGGGCCCTGGAGGCACTAAACAATCTAAAAGTATAGTATTTTTGACAGTTTTTGATAGACCTATGTTTGGATTTTGTTCTGTTGGTTTTCTTTTTTACGACCCTGAATACTTGTCTCATTTTGATCTCCCATAACTTTATAACAGTTTATTTTCTTGTACTGATACTTGTCCAATATGATAAGCAGGATGTGCTTAATTAGTTTGCCAAGATTAAGTACAATTTGATAATCCCTTCATAGAAATTTCTATCTAGTTCCAATCCTCCTTTTGTCACGTTTGCACGATTTCTAGCAAATTAGAGCCCTTCAATAGACTGCAAAATTTAAAACCTTTTTCTTTTCAAAAGTGACATTCGTGGGACTGGGCATTCTACTCTTTGTACAATGGGTTAAGAACATCCAATGCTAATGAGTTATATTTCATTTTAAAGCTAAGAATCTACACTTTCGGAATTAGACTAAAACTTCATGTCAGGCGACTTTTGGTGGTTTTGTGGTGCCTGGTCACCTATGTTAATCAGGCAAGGGAGAGGGGTTGTGCAAGTACATTGTAAACATACATTGTAAATTTTGTTGATATTGAAATGAAAATAAATTCATATATCAATCAATCAAGTAGACAAATTGCGTAGCAGCATTCCTGATCGGTAATGCAGTGTATTCCCACTAAAAGCTTATAGTTGGACAAAATCTCCTCAACTAAATATCTCAAAATATTTTCAGGAAGATAGCTTAGGGTTTCTTTTACCAAATCCCACCAAAAATCTCAAAATATTTACGTTTGAGCGAGCAAAAGTAACTTTCGTGAAAGGAATTCGGGCTTGACATGAATGGGTTTTTGTGTTGGTTGGTATCAGGGAAGCTGAAATTAGGTTTAGGAATTTTAAAAAATGAGGGCTTTCTCATCCATCGCAGTATTTATGTTATGACATACCTCGGTAAAATGTCATGCTTGGTTGAGTAAATGTTTGATTATTTTGGAATGTTATATTTTTGAAAATAAATTTCTACATATAAGCTGTCATAAAATAATACTAGCACGAATGGTCATGCAGAAAGTTTAGGCAATCATCAGTCAATCAATCATTCATACTTAGGTCAATCAATTTTATTCCATCAGTCAGAAAAACAGCTAAACAATCATGCACTCTTTCAGTCCAAAAGACAAGAAAAGACAAGTGCGTTGGCAAAAAAACTGCAATATGCAAAACGTGCAAGTTTCATGATTGTGACTAAAATTGGACATTTCTTGGAGTATAGATCTAGACTTGATATTTCATCAATAATTTTTGCCTTCTTGTTTTGTTTGGCAAGTAGAAGAAAGACATGACAAAAACATGTCCCATTGTATTTTATCACTGAACTAAACGGGAATGATCTTGAAACTTATAGTAGTAGCAGTAGTTACACTGAAATAGCAGATTTCACCTGTGTGTGGTATTGATTGGATGTGTGCATGATTGGTTGGTTGTTTATCTGATTGCTTGATTGATTGAGTCATTGATTGATTGACTGATTAATTGATTAATTGATCAACCTACTGAGTGATTAATTGATTGACCGACTGACTGGTTGATATTGTTTGATCTGCATGACTACGTGTCATCAAAATACACTTTAGACCTATAAGATTTTTAAATGGTATATTTGATCACCTCACTACTAAATAATGATATACCTTGCTGGTCCAATCGCTTGCTGTCCAAAACCACCCTGTTTCTAAATTTTTAATCGTTTCTTTCTGTCAATTTGGGCCATTCCTCACAAGCATTCAGCTTTTATTTGGTCCTTTCCATATCATATATTGTCTACTGTTTTGTATATTCTGTTTTTATACAGTATATGATTATAGTTAAATAAATAAATCTTGAATCTTGAATCTTGAATCTAAGCGAAGAAAAGACACACTCTTCCGATGATAAAGTATAATTTCGTCATCAAAATACACCACAGGCCTATATATCTAAAACATATTCGGTCACCTCCCTTGCATGCCCAATTAGTTTGCCTTCCAAAAATAATTCTTTATCTAGATATTGAGTATGCAATTGCAAAAATACACAAGATACACTAGATGATTTTGTAAAGCACACCTCCCTGCAGAATTCGAGGATAGTCGCTGCAAAATATGATATTCGGGCATCTGTTGCCGCATGGAATAAGAGTGACTGCTGATTGAAAACATCTTGTTTCCAGCTTTGGGAGCATTTGTTGAATGAGAAACGTGACAGGTTCAAGTGTATTGTTACTCCTTTCTCGCATGTCTTTTGATTATTTTACAATTTATCGGCATCTTCCGTTCTCACATGGGGTATGATAGAAATAGGCTAATGGTCATAGGCCGTTGTCTCCTGAACATTCATCTATAATTTTAGGTCAACTTGCCGGTCGAGTCCTAACAGTTAGGCCTAAAATTTTGTGAATAGAAGAGTAGCACAAAAATTGGATAGAGAGACAAGAAGCAAACCTATTTTCTTTCCTAGAAATAGTAATTTAACAGGCACTGGTTAAGATATTAAAAATGCAAGAGAGCAAAGCGAGCAAGCGCTTTCAGGTTTTCCTATATTTTCATTAATCTTTGTCATTTCGTTTTCCCCCTCTTTTACAACATCATTTCTTCTTTGAAAAGTGAGTGTATATTTGTACACGCCATCCCCCCTCACGAAAAGTGTGTGTGTGTGTGGGGGGGGGGGGGATATGTTAGGGCACATTTTGGTATATTGCACATTTTTGGTAACAAAACCAAAATGTGCAGTACCACGTTACTGCATATTTTGGTAACTGCACATTTTGGTAACGGAGCTTTGTCTAAATACTGAGAAACGTTGCTTCTAATTACTATACGAGAGAGCGAAGCGACCGAGTAAGAAGATTTTGATTTTTGAATGCTGAAAGTTTGCATTTTAGAGCACTAATCATGTCAATATGTTCATTTTACATGGTTGTACATGATCCAAAAACATTTTTTTTCTTCCAGGGGGGCCCTTTGGGGGGCAAATCGATTTTGCCCCCCCCCCCCCGCTTCCGGCGTCTATGGCAGTAACTTCATAAGTGCTTGCCTGCACATTTTGGTCTTCTGCATTATGTTGGCAACGGAGCTTCGAGATCAAGGGGAAACTGTCCTAGGAATAATTGTTTTTAGAGTGCTTTGTGTAAAATAAAGCCTCGAATGGTTTGTTAAAGGGGGAATCTGTTGTTTTTTCGAGAGGGATTTTAACATGGGGGGGGGGACACTGTGCCCTGCCACCCTGGGAGCGCCGCCTTTGCCAGTTAGGGTGTGTGTGTGTGTGTGTGTGTGAGGGTGGGTGCGGGAGGGTGCGGGAGGGTGCATGTGGTGGGTGTGTGGTCTTATCTACGAAAATATGCTATGGAAACAAAATGAAGACTTGTATTATATTATTTTGCTTATATTGATTTATATGGATGTATTGATGTTTATTTTGAATGAAATCTCTAATAAAAACATTATGGAAAAAAGTGTGGTGTGTGAGGGTGTGTGTGGGGGTTGGGAGTGCTTTTGGATGTGAGGGAGGTGCCGTTTTCTAGTGGTTTAAGGCGCTTGTCTGGAGACGAATATCCGGAGACGCGAAGATTGGGGGTGCAGTTACCAAAATATGCAGTAACATAGTACTGCACATTTTGGTAACTGCACATTTTGATTTTGTTACCAAAATGTGCC
The DNA here is from genome assembly GCA_029962745.1 of Echinometra lucunter. Lineage (NCBI taxonomy): Eukaryota > Metazoa > Echinodermata > Echinoidea > Camarodonta > Echinometridae > Echinometra > Echinometra lucunter. Next base: position 13,031,619 of record CM057154.1, read on the forward strand.
GTAACAGGGTATATAATTATACCCCAATCCGTCCGGGATTTACGCCAATGATATGAACATTTCTAAGCCTCCAGAGTTTACACTACTCTCAGTTGCGATGATACCAACCAGAACAAATGAAAATTTTTGTCAAGCTCAAAATTCTGCATTCCTGTTTCTTTTGCTCACTTAATCGTAAAGTATTTTGCGATTTTGGGTGGGATTTGATAGAAGAGACCTTATTGGGCTATCAACAGGTATAAAAAATTCCTGCAAATAGTTTGAAATGCTCAGATGGCCAAAATTCTTTCCAACTTAAGTTTTTAGGAGGCACTGTGTACCCACCGGCTGATAGTCTTCGTTCAATCTCGAGAAATTATTGGGCACCTGGCTGTGACCAAAGCGAAACGCGCTGGCGGAGAAGACGTTGGAGATCGTAGGGTCAACGTCGATATCATAGCCAAAGAATTGTGCGGTGGGATGACCACGGAGTCCATCAGCTATCACAGATGTCCGACCAAGCAATGTAGGAAGGTATTCATTGTAGATAATGTGCTGCCATGAGGCAATCACAATAACACGTGCCTCTTGAAAGAGTCTGACCGGACAAATAAATAAATAAAAGAGAAAGAGGTGAGCTCCTGCGATCGACATTTATGTGGGTAAACATTATATTCTTCAAAGATTTACTAAAAAGAATGAGGTTTTTAGGGTATCCACACACATTTCATGTACATGATGTAGCGAAATGATAGAAGTTATAGATACCAATAACTGGAAAGTGTCACCTGATATTCGGGTGTGTAGTGTAATTCAAAATGATAAAAATGCTAATAGTTGCTTGCAGGAATACATCTTATAACGACAGGATATTCTAGCAAGAGGCATCAGCGTTCCCCCTCCCACTCTGGTCAAAATATGCCCGTATATATGCTCAGAATGATGTAATGGTTTAAGACTTTATTTTATCCGAGAGCTCATTTAAGAAAACACGTGTAGTTGTGAGTAGCAACCAATGGACCTACGGCTTTAAGTCCCATTTGAGGGAAGGTTATGACAATGCCTCACAATTGGCCACATTGCATTGATTTAATTGCAAACACAGGACCCCCCGGTATACGACACTACTGCTCATGGCCGTACGTACATAGAGGGCAGGGGGCAGTTGCCCCCTCACCTAGAAATTCTCAAAACCTCACCTTTTTCTAATTTTTCTTCATCTTTTCATTGAGAATTTCCCCAAATTCCACCCAAAATGTGCACTAGATCGTTCAGTTTCAATTCTCAAAATGCAAAAGCTCCCACTCGGTCGCTTTGCCCCCTTGCTTCAAATATATATATGCCCCCCCGAAAAAAATCCTGCATACGGCTTTGCTACTGCTCTGTTACTTAGTCATAAATATATGACCACAAACCGTTATAATTTGAGATTTACCTTTCATCATCCCAAGACGGATTTAAAACTGCCAGCCTCGAGGCGATCGAGTTATGCATACGAAGAAACATTGTATGAAAAGCTGTGAGACCAGGTTGTTCTGCGGCGCGGTGATCCCCGGCTAAACCACATTTTCTATCTACACGTTCGAAGACACAGTCTTTGTGTTCTTCATCCAGTGGTAACAGAGGACGACTGGCCGGTGATATCGGATCACGCATAGAACGCATTTGACCACGCCCTACGGAAGATAAACCCACATAACCACCATCACAATCCTCGTATTCGCAATTCAAACATGGTACTTTACAGTAGGTCGATGTCTGTATAATCTGAATTAGATATTAACATACATACTTTCTTTAGCTAGACAATAACTGACTTATTGTATCGTATGTCACTGTTTGCAGTGATAGAGAACATCTGTGCATTTAAAATTCAAGTGTTATTTACTATGCAACTTTCATTGAGCATGGCATTCCCTTTACTTTTTGATCTAGGAAAAGGTGACAATCTACGTAGTTTTTCTGATATTTCACGCTAAATGTAGTTCCAGTGAATGTTTTCATTGAAAACATTGATAAAATTTCGAGTATTGAGGACAGTTAAAAAAAAAAATCTGCAATGATGGAGGAAATCGTCAGTAATTTTTTTTTTTTTTTTTTTTTTGCTGGTTTGTTTCATTCTATGATATTACCTCTTGTTTTATCCCTCAAGAGGTCTGATTCAGCCTGAGATGAACCATAGATGTTAGATCCGTCTAGGAATGAAGTGACTTGGTTGAGTTGTTGTCGAGGCCCTGGCTGACAATCGACTGCTGGACTTGGGAGGGACCGAACGAACGGCATGCAAGGCTTCTCAAAGAATGGGTCTGGTTGGTCTATTATGATCGGCATACAAAATGGAGTCGCGTTGCAATCGGTTTCACTGCACTCCCCTGACATAGAATTTAAAAGATACATTAATTTTATCCACTTAGAATATTCAGCTAGTCTAGCCTTGATGCTTACTACTAATCCTTCTGAAACTATTATCGATGTCCTTACCGTCACTGCTTGTACTAACTTATTGTAATTGTTACTGGTGACAATGTTTGCTATATTAAAAATATGTAATGAAATTTCTGAAAGAGATCGATTGTGTACAGAGTGCTGGAGTAATAAACTTACTTGAATCCGCTGGTGAACTTGTTAAGTCATGGTCCAGGAACTGTCCAAAATGGGCGATGATAGCCGTATATCCTGGCTCAAAGACGTGTTCGAAATGGAGGATATTGGCCGAGACTGTCCTAGCGGAAGGCAATGGACCTCCATTCACGCTCTGTCGAACTGACTGAATACCTGTATTCACAGAATATCATGGTAGCAAGATTTACCGCTCGAGACATCTGAATAAATTGATATCTAACATAACATATCGCCGCTTAGTTTTTAAGTACCGAATCAGCTATTCTTACTACGAGCACAGTATATAATTCTCCTTGTCCTTGCTCTGGATTTGTTCAAGTTTATTAAAGTGTATTATTACTGAGTGAGCCTTGGAGATTATTCAAGAATTGGATTTGAGATGACTGGAATGGAAATAACCACATAACACCAAGTTATCAACTACCTCGCACAATGTGAGTCCAAGGTATTTGGTACTTTGGTCATGTTGGTGTCAGATACGTTACCAAGTATTGAGGAGTTCTAAAAATATTTTGAACGTCACTGAAATGTGTTGTTTTACTTCATATTTCATTTGAACAAAGCACCATTAAGCCTTTAAAATAAATACAGTAATCAGATAGGGTTGAAGTCAAAAGTTTACATACACCTGGCAATTCTACAGAAAATGTTCACTTGCCAAAATCATAAAAGTTTTTGCTCACTTTTCCTCAGCAAAAGTATATCAGATTTGATAATTTTGCTGTAAATTTAGATGAATGGAACAAATACGACTGATAAGAGGGTGGCTTTAATGCTTTTATTGAGGAATAATGAGCAAAAAATGTTCTTTTATCCAAGATTCACATCAAAATTTCCCCAAATATTAGTTATTGTTTTTATTTTAAAAAAAAAAACCACACCTCACTGTACTTCAGTCTTTATGGCATGCCAGTCAATAAGAGCGCGATGAGCTCTTTTGTGTGATACCTCATTTTGTCATGGTAGCACAAACATTTCTGGAGGTATGAGTAGATTTTATGACTTTTGTCAAGTAAACATTTTTTGTGGAATTGCCAGGTGTATGTAAACTTTCGGCCCCAAATGCAGAACCAACATTTAAGGCTTTTTAAAGTTGTCTTTGAAAAATGACGCACACATTTGTTCGTAGCTGTTCCATTCATCTAAATTTAAAGCCCCAAATCAAATTTGAAATGCTTTTGGTGAGGAAAAGTGAGCTAAAACATAAAATGTTTGGGTTAAGATTGTCATAAAATCTTGCCCAAATGTTATGTTTTGAGAAGAAAATCACACTGCTATGCACTTCAGCTGTAATGACATACCAGCCAGATGAAAGAGCATGATATGATCTTTGTTTGATACCAAATTTTTATGGTTAGCACATTCCTGAAGTTAAAGTAGATTTTATGATTTTTGGCAAATGAACATTTTCTGTGGAAATTCTTAGGTGTATGTAAACTTTTGGCTCCAACGGTATACTCAAATCTGAGGTGCGGTTGGAAACTAATGGCACAAAATAGCTTGGACTTGGCCAGATACAAATGCCAGTGCACTTTCAGCTTTTCATAAACAATAAGTATACTGGGACGACTTCGGTGTCGAATTTTATGCAGCCAACTCAGGCAAAATTTCAATCTGGACCAGCTTATAAAAAAATCACCCATCAAGTGATCACACCCTGTTGAGTGTCCAAAATATGACATCTACAAAAAAAAAAACACACACACACACACACACACACACACACACACACAAACAAAAAACAGCCAACAAAGAAAGACGCCACTCCTATAGGGACATCAATACAAATAGCTTTCTCGTAGATAGGAAGACAATTACATTTACAAGACATACCCTCAAGAAACTTCTCCGGAATTCTTACAGGACATCTTTCCTAATATCTACCACAAATAAGAAGACAGACTTCTCCTGTGGTACCAAAAGTACCAGAATAGAAGCTATCCAAGTAGTAGAAGTACCCATTTAGTAAAATCACCATCACCCTACTCGATCATACACGATTATTGTCCTAGGAAACATTCGCTTATGTGTAATACCCCTGCATTTTGTGTGTGTGTGTGTGCGTCAGATTGTTTTATGGATGTTATTCGTCCGAAAATGCTAGGAGGGGGAGGGGGATACTTCCCTAAAGGAGAGATAGGGCAAACTTACCATCAGCAAATACAGGAGGGATGAACCTTAGATAGGGTGCAAAAGCTTTACCAACGTTGACATTCACGAGGTTGTTACAAGCACCATCAACTCGACGAATCTTTGTTGATTCAGGACAGTCTTTGAATGTGAAGTTGAAACCAGCCATACGACAAAGTTCAGGGAGAGAGTTCGGCGATAATGAATTAATTTGCCTGTATAACAGAGAAAGACCAATCTAAATGTATTAAACTGATTTTCATTTCCCTCCTCTAAAATGTAACGCGTTATATTTGAACTGATAGTTCCGCAAATAGGGTTTTTGCCATCAAACGCAATAAACGTGTACAACGCATTTGCCTGACTTACGTCATGAGGGCAACATTTTCGTTCTTGTCATCACCATAACGATTCCCTCGAGGGCGATTTTCTCAATAGTCTGATATGATTTGATAAAATATTCTGGAAACGATGGACTGAAAAAAGTTACAGGTCCACTTGGATATGTTAGAAGTGTGAAATTAGCCCTTTGACAGATCTATCTCTCTCTTCTCTATCTCTCTCTTCTCTCTCTCTCCCTCTCATTCTCGTCCACTTTTATCAATTGCTTGAATGTTGGAGATGTTCTCCTATCCCTTCCCATTCCCCACTCACCTCGCTCTCTCTCTCTCTCTCTCTCTATCTCTCTCTCTCTCTTTCCTCTTAACTCTCTTGACAGTCTTACCTCTCACCGAAGATCCTCGTTACATTTTCTGCAATTCTAGCCACCATTGCAAATCGTTTACTTCGTTTGTTGAGTTTGTTGAACTGCTGATGTAGATATTCTGGAGATCTGCGCCTCATCTTCTTTAGTTCATTACCAATGCCTGTAGTAAATTGGGTACAAAACACCTCTGAATTAACATCTTTCCCCAATCTATGACACCATAATCACCCATGATGATAACCATTGTGGGATAAACACTCCTGATGACCAACGATCTGACGATTAACTACCCCTGGACAATAACCTGAAATTAGAGAAGACACACATGATGAATTTTCCGAGAGGTCGCTCCCTTGAAAAACTATTTTTTAAAGTACACAATAGGTTAGGAAAATAGCGAGGAGTATAAAGACTAGAAGCAGAGTCGGGTTGAGAATTCTTATTCTGCCCATTAAACCTACATGTACGAGAAACAAAAAAAAAAAAAAAAAAAAAAAAAACTGGCCTTCAGACCATTAAAAATGATGCTATTTCAGAAAATATTTCTAAATGACTCACTTTAATGTTCGGTTTAAACAATCATATAAGTTTAAGGTTACTTTTATATTATTTCCATTTTCCAAATTTTGATTTGTTTCTGTTTTTCTAATGTTCTGTTGTTTAAATTGTAAAAAACGTTTTTCAACTTCCCCTTATTCTGACAGATTATTCTGCACATATGTAAACAGATTAATTTTGTGTTATTGCTTATTTGCAATGGATTATTTTTCTGTATTTTTTATTCGATTATTTACTTATTGTATATTATGCGCACAGGGCCATTGTAGAAAGCAGTTCTGTAACTGACAAAGCTACCCTGTGTAAAACTGCAAATAAATCAAATAAATAAATAAATAATCGACCGACCCTCATATCAAAATATCAATGGTCCATGATGACGCCCCCCCCCCCCCTAATTCCTTGTGGCCAGTCCGCCCCTGGCTGCATGGCACGATTTAGGTTCTGGTATACTTTGAAATTATTGTTCAAGAAATGAAAGATATTCTCGCCCTGTAGCTACTCCCACTCCCTCTTTCTACCCTTTCCTCTTTAGCCCTCCCACTTATTCTCTCACCTCAGAGATGGACCTGTTCTCTATTAAGTTCCATTTGTCGTACTATAGCTATAAGTTTTATTCACCCGACTCCTCTCTCTCTCTCTCTCTCTTTCCCATCCCTGCAATTATTCTTTCACTTCTGAGATAAACCTGTTCTCTCCTCCCATATTCTATGACCTAGGTTTATGTTCTCACCCCCTTCTCTCTCTCTCTCTCTCTCTTTCTCTCTCTTGCTCCCTCCCCCCTCTTACTCTTTCACATCTAATACCCCATTAACTACTTCATGGGCGCTCCAAGAGCGCTACAAACCTGGGGTGCCCCGAAAAAGCTTTTCATACTGGGCATTGGGGCGCCGCAGGACCGCTCCCGGGGCGCCCCAACGCCCAGTATAAATGGGGTGAGATACACGTTTTTCTCTCGTATCTCCCGTCTTCTACTATTTAGCAATATCCCCCCTTCTCTCTCTTTCTCTCTCTCTGTCTTTCTGTCTCTTTGTCTCTCTGTCTCTCTCTTATTGTCTCACCTCTGAGATAGATCTTTTCTCTTAGTTCCTCCCATCTTGTCGTATGTTCAATGGTTCTCGAAATTTCCTCTAGAGAAGGGGACGCCATGGTTCGGTGATGTACATAAGATGAACTCGGCTCCGCAAGGAATAGTGCAGAAAACCTATCATCGATAATGAAATTTGCTTTTGAGTATAAGCATGCTAAAGAATAATTTTTTTCTCTTTTGTTTAGGAATTAAAAATCACATTATGAACCTTAGTTTTACCTTATTACTTCCGTCTCATAATACTTTCAAGATGACTTTCATTCAGTTTGATTTGATTTGATTTATTTTTCTTCTGCATGCATATTAGTAGAACATTTTGGTAACATATACAAAAAAGTACTTTTTTGACAATAAATCATAAATAAACAAGTATTTGTAACAATCAAACAAGAAGGACTGCCATTATAAGCAATTTGCTTGAAAATATGGCAACCCCAAATAAATATTATGAAATAGATAAACATGTTTAATCAGCAGAATGGCGAAAATAACCGAAATCCTAAATCAAAACGACAGTGACAATAATAATGATGATGATGATGATGATGATGATGATATTGGTAACGATTAAAATGGCAGAAAGAAAAGGATGACATTGTGAAAAGATTGAAGAGTTGACACAGAAATTTTACCTTGAATATTCTGATAGTAACCATGGTAACCAGTGACGTAGACAGGTTCTTACACCTGGGGGGGGGGGGATGATTTGCCGTTCACGAGAAATCGAAGATCAATTTCGTATACAGATACACACACACGCATCCGCACACACCTGCACAGACCCCCTTACACACATTTTAATTTTTATCTTGCGAGCGAGGGAGCCAAAAATGGGCATTTTTCTGGTTTTCAATTGCATTTTCAAATAGAAATTCTATAATATGATGAGCGAGCGAAGCGAGCGAGCCAAAAATAACCACTCTTCTGGTTTTCTATCGCATTTTCAAATAGAAATTCTAAAATATGATGAGCGAGCGAAGCGAGCGAGCTAAAAATAAGCGCTTTTCTGGTTTTAAATCACATTTTCAAATAGAAATTCTAATGATGGTTGTTTATGACAAATTATTAAAAATTTTATTAACAATTAATTCAAATATCATTTCTTCCTTAAAAAGTGAAGGGGGGGGGGGGGTATTTGTACACGCTATCCCCCCCTCTCAAAAAAGTGGGGGATATATCCCCCCATCCCCCCGGGATTTACGCCAATGATGCACAGACATAAATAGAGGATATACGCACCGCGACAAACGAATATAGAATATGGACTGACACACCTTATTGCACATTTGCATCACGCTATTCATCTTTTTTTTTTTTGAATTTTGTTGTTTCACCACTTCAGAAAAACTGTGACAGCGCCGAAATTACCCAAAAGTAACATAAATAACTACATAAATCAGAATAATTATCGATATAGTTATGATAGTAATCGTATTTCAGTCACATTAACGATGATGATGATGATAACTATTATTATTATCATAGGCATAATAATAATAATAACAATAATGATAATAATAATAATAATACATTACTAATTATTATTATTATTACTATTGTTGTTTTTATAATAATAATAATTATCATTATCATTATTGCTGTTCCTATCATTTCTAAACATGCTAATTCAGTTTAATTGTAAGCAAACATCCTTCCCTAAAACCTGTGGGGATGATTGTACATGTCACCCCCCCCCCCCCACCTTGTGAGGTGGGGGATGCATACCCCTCATCCCCCCGCTGTCTACGCCCCTGATGGTAACCCTAGTGACCATTGACCTTTTGTATTCATGGCTGTCTCAAAGATAGTCTACTTGATTGGATTCTCTTCAAAAAATTGAAAGATTAATGCACTTTTTCTGGATAGATGGTTCAAAAAGGTCCATTAAAAAAATAAATGAGGAAAAACAAATATAGTATAGCTGTGTGCAAAAGATTGGAAACTCTGTAATATCAACAATAAAAGGCATAAATCTATATGGCTTAGGCCTTTAGATACATTTAGCCGAGTCATAACTGCTCCACTGCTTTGAACACATGGTTCTTAAGAGGAACATAATAAGACATAACTCACATTAATAGACAGCAGGACAAAATAAGCCTTGTCCATTGAAGTTTTAATCGGTAAGATCTGTCCATATCGAAGCTCATCCTCTTTGAATATCAGTCGTAGATGGTAGATGACCTGCAATCTTTCAAGTTATGGGTCTTGGTAGCATACAAGAGTCAAAATGGAATTCCAGATGCACACGATTATGATATGGTCTGCACAAGTACTGTCTAGTATCCTCTGCCACTCCCTTTTTATGAACTTAATCAGACGCTCTGATAATTCGGATTTTGGAATGTATCCTCTCAGCACCACCTTGTTTAGACTAATTCAGTTTTAAAACACTGTACTAAGTTATGTCGGTCATAACTGAGGGCTAAATAAAAAAAAAGACGATTCAGTGGCTTATGTAATGAGTCAGGTGCATTGCTATGCCAGTGAATAAATCAACTATTGTTAGGCATACTTGAAGCCTCCAGTTATGGTTAAATATACATTAACATTTAAAAAAAAACAGCACCAAAATCGAACAGGTCTATAACCAACTTACCGCATGTGTAAATGTGGAATTATTCTTTCATTGGGGAGTAGCCTTAATTGTTGAATTTAAGCGATTTGTCCGGGCTATGAAGTATTCAGCAGGACAGCGGGATAATTAGGCAGCATGTAGTGCGGTGCATGCACAGGCGGGTTTAATATATATTCCAATTTCTAACGCTTCTTGTGACAATGAATTATTCAATCGACAGTGATGATACAACTCAAGTACCTTGTTTCTGCATGATGCGAGCCCCGGAAAATAAATCCTTGATATTCATTTAAATGAAAAAGAATGACAAAATAAAGCTTCATGTACATGGCATGGTTCGCTGACTTGGGTCATAAGCTTCCTCAAATAAATTTTTGCCTTTCCATACCCCTTCTTGAAAATTCCGGATCCACAGCTAATAGGCTTAACTTTACTGATGCATTTCGGGGGGGAGGGGGTCAAGTAAAATATATTAATTGCTGTAAAAGCGTGCCCCCCCCCCCAAAAAAAAAAAAAAAAAATAGTGAAAAGGATAGTTTTGTTTTGCCGGTCAAGGTTCGTAAGTAGCGTGATGCGTTGAGGGTGTCGAAATGTCCAAATATCAGGGGAAAAGGTTATGTTTTTTTTAGTTTTTTTAACACGCGTTTAGGGTACCTTTTTTCCCCATCCTAAGTATGGACTTTGTGTAGGCTTGTATTGCACGAATCTCATCAGAAAAAAGATATGCTTAGGATATGTTCGACTGAGGACTTAAAAAGCACTTATACATCATGTTTTCACCTCCAAATAATGTGTATCTCATAAGAAAGCCTTGTTCTTGCTTGTATTCATAATCACTGGCCTTTCTTTTTTATTTGTAACATTATTAATGCTTACTGTCAGAACGTAGATTAAAATGTTTAAGAGTGTATTATGATTGTATTATTAATTCTACTTTTTCAATTCTGAAAAATGTAACTAGTAATTCTTTTGTGTTGAGTATATTTCAGCTGGTCGATTTTTTTTTTTTGGGGGGGGGGGGGGGGGGGGGTTATTTTGTTTGTAAAGCGCCTAGAGATAGATTTTTCTATTTAAGCGCTATATTAAGCTTAAAATATTATTTTTATTGTTATTATTATCATTATTATCATTGTTATCATCATGGAAAATTGCTCCATAAAACCATTGCTGAAAGTGCTTCCATTCTGATTAGTATGGGTTACTTCACAAATGTGCCACATTTGGTGCTTTAAAACAAAACTGCACAATTTTTCGTCTATGCCTGTTTAGGCTGCTATTAAAGCCTTCCAAAGCCCGAACCCATGCATTCTTAATGATCCCTACTCTTCTGGAACTGTACCGACTAGTCCCCGACAGATCCACGCAAAATGGTCAGAGAAGGATCTTTCGAGCATTTTCGAATGATCTCAACCGGACAATTTCTTTAGTTCGACACCAAACCAAATGAAGACCGACAACCTCGATATCAGACCGGCATAAAACTGACAGCAGAACAAACTCTGCGGATATCACCCCGAATGGCACAAAAGCTGTCGGGGCAGGGCATAGAGAAGCATACTAAAAGAACGCCTTCTTCATACATCTCTATGGTGTAGGGTCGGTTTGGTAAGGTGGCCCTGAAGTACGCTCGACAACAGGTCAAGTGCGACGTGAATTTCGCGGCCAACTCTGCGTCCCAGTAGCGAAATTCGCGACCCGTGGCGACCCGTGACGACCCGTGGCGACCCGACCTCGCGAATTTCGCGTCCCGGGTCATAAATTTCGCATTCCGGGTCATGAATTTCGCGTCACTGGTCATGAATTTCGTGTCACGGGTTGCGAATTTCGCGACTGGGACGCAAAGTTGGCCGCGAAATTCACGTCGGTCTGGCGGTGTGACTGGTATGAACGGAAATGGAGCTACCTTTGACCAAGGGGAGGACCCTTTCCATGCAAATTTCTACAACATTTCATGTCATTTCATTTCATTTATTCAGTTCTGTAAAGAATAGGAAAATAATCGCAAAATATATACATTTCAATGAACACGTCACAAATATCCGGAAAAACTTGATCCCAAGATAAGATGTAGCCTTTATTATGACAAAACAAAGTCAGTAAACTATTACGAGTGACATAACTCCATGCTACGCGAAATAGATGCTTTTTAGGCTTTTCTAGTTTAGTTTAGCTAGCTTATTCATATTCCACAAATCATTCAAGTACATATCAAAAATATTTACATTCATTTAAGAAGAAAAATTATGATCTACATCAACAAGTTATATGGAAAAAAGTCGAGGGGTTTATTGAGAAGCTTAGCTTGTTAGATGTAGACCCCCTGACAATTAAAGATGAAAATAAAATGTTACAAATATAATATGATTAAACCAAATTAACATAATTTCATATAAATAAAGAAGCAAACACCATAAAATTTACGTGTATGTACACTATATACACAAACATAAAGTTACTGCCCTATCCACAGATGAAGAACAACTAAAGGGAGACATTTGATTAAACTAGTTAGAATTAATTAAGATATTTTTAACAAGTGATCTAAATCTGCTCAATGTATAACGACCTCTTTAAGTATTTTGTATAACAGTATAAAGAATTCCAATGTTTTGGTCCTGTGAAAAATACAGTTTTGCTAGAAAACACTGTACTGCTTTTTGGTAAGTGATAGTTTGTTTGCTTTTATTTCTGCGTTCAAATGATACAGTGTACAATACAAATATACATGTTTACACGGGTAATACATAAAAGATCAATAACAGTACGTCGTAATATTAAGAATAAAACAAAAGTAAAACATACTTTTCATTAAACAGAATAGGTAATTCAAAGAACGCAGGAGACCGCCATCGTGAGCGGATAGGCTTGGTATGGATGGCGGCCAATTGTCTTTCAATTGTCTAAGTATTGTACCCATGTAAGGTATTATTCTTTATAAATTTCTTTTTAGTTCCTTAGGTATGTTATTTCTATCTAGTTGATACACAGATTGATGTAACTGTAATCGATCTTTTTTTTAAATCTTAAGAATACCCTTTGGCGAAATAATGCATCAGTATGTGCTCGAAAGGAAGCGTAGCACATTATCCTAATTACTATTTTTCTGAAGCAGTAACACTATATCAAGTCTTTCCTGGGTAGAATTTCCCCATGCCAGAATTCCATAATTAAGGTAAAATGATTTTAGTATACAGCATAATAAGTGCAGGCATTTGAAGAAATTTCTTTAGTTGGTTGATGAAACTGTATTTCTTGACGCAGTTTTGCAAACATTATCAATATGAGAAGTCCATGTTCGTCTCATAAACTCGATTTCATGTTTATTTATTTGATAATCCAGAAAGCCAAAACATTGCCTAGACGACACTGACAGAGGGATTACTATTTACAAAAAATATTATATGGAATCAGATTTACAGTTACGTTTGGGCTTCCGGATAGGGTTATGGTGGAAAATACATGTAGCTACTATGTACAGGGGCGTCAATCGGGGGAGGGACAAGGGGACACGTCTCCCCCCGAAAAAAATTGAGTTTGGGGGACACAATTGGGGGGAAAAAGAAACCTGAAAAAGGCTAATAGGGTATGCCCCCCTTAAAAAAAAAGGAAAAAAAAAAGAAAAAGAGAAAAAGAGACACCTGAAAAAAGATGGTCAGCAAATATCTGGGTATGTCCCACTCAAAAAAAAAAAAACCCAAACCAACAACAAAAACAAAAACAAAACAACAAGAATAGCAATAAAGTAAGCTGAGGACTTTTTGGGGAGTGATTACTTTCTCTCTCTCCATCTCGAATTTTGGATTTAAATTTCTTTGTCTGCATTTGTCTTATTATAGACTGTTGTCTATTTGAGCATCATTCATCATTCAGAAAATCTTTTCTCGTAGTTTTTTTTTTCTGTCTATGTATTTTTATATCCTTTGCACTTCCCTGACAAGTTTTTCTCTGACTGTCCGTCTGCGTCTATCTGCCATTTTATCTTTTACTTTCACCCTAACCCCCGTTCTCTCCATCTTTCTTTCTCCGTTGATGTCTTTTTTCTCTCTCCTGATATAACTGCATTGTAACGTGGAATCAAGTTTCCTCGTTAGCACTGCCCGTCAATGCTGGTCGACGCTCACGATTAAAGGAGAGCGAAGATATGGCAGCTGCTGCAGACCTCATCATCGATCTGCGTCGTTTCTTCTCCCTGTATCGAAAAAAAAACAACCCCAAAAACAACAGACGATATAAATGTGTATGCATTAAACATAGCTTAATTCATAATCTATCCTTTTCTTTGTCTGGATTAAGTCTTATTATGACAGGGTGGCAAAATAAGTATAGATATAATATCTTTTCATGGGGGCCCTGTATATACACTCATATAGCAAATACTAGTACACGAAACATAATCATTACACAATCAACAAACATTTATGCATGTACCTTTGACTACCACAATTTGAGGGGGAAAGGGGAATCATAGTAGAGTGCAGTCAGTCGGTTACCCAAACTAGTTCGTAAAATAGTGGCAGTAAGTAATTAATGACATAATACCAGTAATATGGATCGTCCTAAAACACTTATTTTGAAACACTTTTTCATGAAGCCTTAAATTTTCAATAATTCTTGGTTGCTAACTGATATATCTGAATTTGTTTCTTGAACCTAGCTCATGCCTGTTTGCAAATTTTCATATTGTAATTATAATGTATGTATTATGTAAACCATGTACAATTCAACCTTTGGTTGCGATGTATGAGAATCTTTTAATAAAGACCATTTTATCTATTTATCTATCTATCTATATTCAGAATATCTATCCCATAAAAATGTGCGATTTTTCTGGATTGATCGCAAGTTATCCAGTCGATTGAAAACTCGTTTCTCTCATGCAGAGTTGCGATTGATATCAAGTGGAGATCGATTTGAATCATGTTTATGAGACTGATACGTAAACATTAAATGACCGTTTGTCGCAAGTAGATCCAACAAAAAGCCTCGAGATTCTTATAGCTATTATTATTGTAACATTGTAACATTGTAGCGTATGAAACTGGCTTAATGAAATAAAGAAGGAAATTAATGTGTTGGACCCTTTAGAAGTAGATCCCGTGTCGCTACTATGTGCGTATTTCCATTACTGCACAGAGACTGAAGGTATACCCATTCCATCCACACTTGGGCAACACCGAGTGATTAATAATAATTGGATTGTCATGATTATCTTACCGTTCTTTTCGTCTTTCTGAAAATTTTCTCCTCATGTAGTACTCAATGATGATAGCGCCTGCTCCAGTAGCCACGGCAATGAGAATTACATGAACTAACAGAGAAAGTGTGGGGGTTGTGTAAGGGAGAGAGGGGAGGGGGAGAGTGGGGAGAGGGAGAGAGAGAGAAAGAGAGAGAGAGAGAGAGAGCGCGGGAAAATGATAATGTAATCGTTATTATCAAAATTTTAAATATATCTGATTTAGAAAAATATACACTCTGATTAATATTATGTTGCCCATAAAACATGCTTGGATTAGTAGCTATTAAAAAAGAAAGAAAAATTACATTACATCCGTAAAGCCCCCTTACTCCATAATGAGAGTCATCTATGTCATGCCTGTTTGCAAATATTCTCTCAACTTTGAAAAATATTAAATGACAGCATTGTCATTTATACCAAGACACAAACATCACCGTTACTCGCATCGTGATACATTGTGTATGCGTTACTAATCAACTTCACGCTTTATCATAAACTTCGAGACGTTAGGAAAACAGAACGTCTTAATTAGAGTGTAAACGGGCCTACTATGGAGAATCTTACTTGGATTAACACATTCTGAGTAGTCACACTCTGGTTGATCGATGGCCCCTCTCGATAGTGAATCAGGAAGTATGGGTACCACCCTTTCCACACAAAAATGCTCCACACCTCTTGTGTTACAAGTCAATGTATTTGCCGCCATTCCTACTGGAAAGGAATAAGAGTTGTAGTCTGCGAAGCCATAGGCATAAGCCACGAATGGGGCGTAGTGATGATGTGATGAGATGGTATGGATTCCATTATCCACTGGCAGGCGAGCAACACAATAGCGACTACTACCTATCTGGCCATATTCCACCTTGCCTCTTAGGTCGGTAATCTGCCAAAGGTACACAAGGAAGTTGTCCATTTCCATGTTTATATTGCATTGCACTATGATTGCAGTGATGATAAATTATTGAGGTTAAAAATGAAAAAAGATCATCCTCCCCTCACGTATCCTCCTCCTCCTCTTTACCATCATCATCATCATCATCATCATCATCATCGTCATCATCGTCATCATCACCATCCATTCATTATCATCATCACGTATCATCACTTCAGTCATCATTATCTTCATCTCCATTATCATCATATATTCTTAACATTGTTATCATGTCATCGTCATTATGTTAGTGATCAGTATCATCATGATTGCAGTATCCTAACCTCTGCCATAATGGAAGTTCAAACATCATGTAAAGAAAGCGGATGATCTTGAAGTGCATGTGGGTTAAATGTGATTATCCCTCTGCAACCCACGTGTATCAAAATGTCTACCATATACAATTCTAGCGTCAAAATAATCACAGGTTCCTTCGAAAGGGCAGTATGGGGTGAATGACAAAACATAATTATTACCACTAACCTTTTGGTTCCCCATGGTACTATTCTCTAATGTGAAACATTCTCCGAGGAGTGTGATGTAGCTCTTGACTGCATCCCTGTCTCTAGTCAGGTTGTATGTGACAAATCTCAAAGAATGGACACCCTGTTCCAATGGAGGTACAACAGTCATGGAAGGGTCACCTTTAGAATCTGCCTCAAAACCTTTAGCATAAGCCATCAACAGGCATGGCATGGATGCATGTATAAATACTATTTCCAACTCATCCGTTTCAAACTCGATAAATTCACCTGCAGAGAGTGTAACATTACGTCCGTCTGAAAAGTCTACCCGAGTGTTAGGCCTAGCAGCAATGAGCCGATAGATAGTGGATGCTGAACGTCCCATGAAAGCAGAAGCGATGAATGACCTTCCCCATTGATGGAATGGAGGTATCTGTTCTACGAGATGGTCACACGACGTTACATCTCGCGGAACGAATGCACAACGGCAGCCTGTCAATACAGATATTGGTTTGTTCGATTCTATCCGCGATCCAGTGGGATCATTCTTTCCATCCAGGTGAACCGTCTGAAACCTTTTCAAATTGAATCGGAGTTTTTCGCCTCGTTTCAAAGCAATGTTAGTATGCTTCCATTCCGTTGATAGAGTGATCGTGACCGCAGTGTTATCTTCGACGGCCGCGATGCTGATTTGTGATTCTGTCCAAGGAGTAAAAGACGCGACTATGTACTCATTGCCCATGGTCGATACGGGTAAGGCTGTGAAGCCGTCCATGGATCTTGGATGAGCATCGTTGATACCAAACACGCAGATATCTGCAGATGAATTCACAATCACAGCATAGCCACCAATCCCATCATATGACTCTGTTGGAACTACTGCAGACGGTAAACTAATATCGTAAGTTGAGTGTCTTTCTACCAAGGCGAGTCGAGTCATGTCAAGACTTGGTACCTTGATAAAAACTCGCGCCCTTTCAGGTGACTGGTTGACCAGCAGGAGGCGGGCATCATTCGCATTCTCATAGTTCCTGGAAAATGTGAAGACGAACAATCTCCCAGATATTGAACTTGCACCTGCAATTAAACATAATAAAAGAATTAAACTGCAATGGCGTATCATATGATGACAAAATAATGAACAGGAACGAGTTAAGTCCCAAGTAAAGTCTTATGCGATATCTTACTCAGCGTCTTACGTAAAGTCGTATGAAGAATTTATGCTTACATTCTAGGTCCACGGCCGTACACAAGCGGGGGGAGGGGGGGGGGGGGGGGGGGGGGGGGGGGTCAGTTGCCCCCCCCCCCCGATATTTTCAAGACTTATATATTGTTAATGAAAATTTTCCGAAATTCCACCAAAAGTGTGCACCAGATCCTTCAATTTCAATTCCAAAAATGCAAAAGCACCCTCTTGACCAGCTCGGTCGCTTCGCTCCCTCATTTGCGTGTTTCTTCTAACATTTTATGTATTCTTGCCCCCCCCCCCGAAAAAAAATTCTGCATTCGGCTCTGTCTAGGTCAAATGACATAACCCGTCATGGTAGATGGTGTTATAATTTGCCAGCCTGTATAACGATTTGTTTGATGGTCAGGTCAGCAATTAAAATTAGCAGAAAAGGGGTGGCGGAATAGAACTTTTAACATTAAAAGAAATTACAGAATTTAAAACCTTCTTAACAATTAAGAAATTAAGAAATGTAAGTAATAGCATGAAGGTCGGGTCAAAAGGTGTCAACATTTCAAAAAATGATTGAAGGAGCGTTGAATACTACACACAAGTAACACACACAAAGATATATAGAGAAGATGAGAGTCAAATTGGTTGGGGGAAGTAATAAGAACTGGTTGATCAATATGGTCAACGATACGTCATGAAAATGCTATACACTAAGTGAATGCATTAGGCTGTCGATCGTCATCTTTTCCCCATTTTCCTTCAATTCATGTTGTATTCTCTACTTTTCTTTTCTGTTGTTTGTTTTCTTTCACATTTCATGTCATACCGATTTGAGACATATATTAATGTATGTACTTCATGTATAAAGATTATTTTGATGCCGACACAGATACAAAATTTGAAGAGGAGCAATACCTAGTTTTATAAAGCCACTCTAAAATCACGAGCATGCATGCCTAATTTTATGAATTTTCATGACGGAGGCCTACTGGTATGAAGTTCGCCTGAATTCGAATGCTACTTTTATATGAATAATGCAAATGTGGGATAGTTTGCCCTAAGATATGAATTAGCTCTCATTTAACCTTCTGAAAAGTTGAAGGTGATTAGCATTTAGATTTAAACAAAATCGAAAGACTTGCAGCGGTATTATTTGGCTGATAACTCGATGACCTTGTCTGGGGAAATCTCGATTTCAGTGGATTACAACATGGCGCAATTTCTTTTGTATTGTACTTGCCTATCAAAGCAATACGCGCCATGTTGTAACCTACTGAAACGAGTTGACCATCTATGTCATAAAGGGCTCTGTACACGAGTATGTAATAGCGCCGTCTACGATCTGTTTAGTTCATGCACAAGATTTCAGTATATATTATACGACACCTAGATAGATCCCTGTCATTTGATTGGTTGTTTGATATTCATCATTTGTCCCATTGCACTATGACGTCATCAATCGTGCAAAAGTGGCTCCATTTACCGTGCAATTTTGGATCCATACGATTTGCTCCATTGCACGCTGGCCGAGAGCCCGGTACACTACGTACGTGAAACGCTTGCGTTTGCAGTGAACAGCGCGCTAGCGTATTTATTGCGATTTGATCTATTTTTAGGTGTCATATAAAACAAATAATGAATGTTTTTTTCATTCGTGCAATGGACAGAATATTTCATTCGGTGAAAGATGAAATTATTGATCCATTCAACTCGGCTGCGCCTCGTTGAATGGATCATTTCATCTTTCACCTCATGAAATATTCTGTCCATTGCACTCATAAACATTCATTATTTGTATAATACTGCACACCGCGAGGCCGAGGCATAATTATGCACATAATTATAATACAGAGGTCAGCAGGGAAAAGCAAAATAGAATGAATGAATGAGAATTGAATTATCTAAGATACTTTATGCATGTTCAAAGGGGTATTCTCATAAATTCCTCACTTATCCTTCACTTTTTGTGTGTGCTTCAGCGTCAACTCCCAGTTTAAATTTACAAAAGGGTTGCAGTTATTGGGGTTAGGGAAAGGTAGAGTGCTGGATTCAGAACTGAAGATGAGGATTTGGTCAATAAAGAAAGAAACAAACAAACAAACAAAAAAGACATCGGAGCAAGTATAATCGGAGCGCGTTTCGTTCACGTACCAGGTATATGATATGAGATATACAACAACAACAACAAAAAACAACAACAACAACAACATGCATATTCGGTACCACATCATGAGGATATTTGGACATCACACTGAGGTGGTACTTGCCCGAAAGTTGGATCTTACAAACCAATAGCGAAGGCGGCTGCAGTTCTCCCCCGCACCTTGTATGCATATAATATGCAAGGACACGGAATATTCCTTTAAAAAAGCTACAAAACAAAAAAATAAAACAAATCATGAAGTGCATGTTTATGGCAGACTGATTTGTCCTCTGTAAAAGTTAGTCAAATATGCGGCAATTATGTAAAATGCAAGAAAAGAATAAAGTACATGTTTGCTGTTCTTGATCAAATTAAAAGTAAGTCTCTTTCATGTCTATTCACTTACGACGAATCTCCTTTTATGTACCGAAATGCCATGCTGAATATGCCAGTGAATTCATCCCCGTAAGCAGACTTCCCCTCCAACACGACTTTGCGAAGATGCCCTATGAAAACAAATCTTTATGGCACTAGAACCACATAATACCGTTATGACAACTCATTATATATGGAAGGTTAAATTCACTGTTAAACGTTGCCTCTGGGGAGGTGTAATTCTCCTCGGCTTTCGCGACAACGCTCCCAGCCTGTTTACCGATCACTTTACGCACAAGACATGTGGTTGAAAAATAAATCAATATAATATAATCAAAGACAGAAATCAGTCATGACACTAGTAGGCCTAATATAATGAATAGTAGAAGATTGTCTTGATTATTGGCATAAGTTAAAGATGCATGACATGCCACTGGGCATCTTCCCTGCCGTTTGAAAGAGATTACCTTGGAATTTGCCTAACTCTACATCTGTTCGGAAGTGTTTTCGTAGAAAAGCATTGGTGGTTCTTACAGAGGATCGATACATCCTCAATAGCAGTAGATGCACTGGCACTATTTCAACATCTGACACATCCGCCAAAAGATTAAATGGCAGCGATTATTGCCACTGCATATATGTTAGTAGAAACACTGCGTATTAATACCAATATAGCAGAGGCCAATGAGGGGGAGGCGAGGGGGCTGAGAACGCCTCCCTCTTAATGTTTTTATTAAGAAGTATAACGTATTTACATTAAAAATGATCTCTATCCATTTGGATTGCCGGAAAGCCGGTAGGGACATCATAGCTTTTGGAAGAAAATACTGATATTGAAAAACCTGGACAGCGGTTGAAAAGCCTTTCTTAAAATCAACCTAAAGCAGTGTCAATCACCTATCGGAAAGTGCGAAAATTACTAGGGCGTATTCCCCAATCCTAACATGAATTGTGTAAAACACAACAGGTATTAAAATAACCGTTAATTTGATTTCTATAAAATCTTTGCAATCGTGTTTTTGAAACTTTTTCATTCTGTCCTATTTAGCAGAAGATGTCATGAACAGAAAAATATGAACATCCTATATTTGCAGCTTGTCTTTAAGCGACAGAGAGAGAGAGCGAGCTTTAATAAGGAAGAGAGGGGAGAAAAGATAAGAATGTTTAAAGACAGAGTTATTCTATCATCAATTCATCATTGTTATAATGCTTTAACTACAATTTGTAGAAAGTTTGAATTAATCATTATAACGGAGGTCGAATTTATTACGTTGAATTCAAGACAAAAAAGGATAAATTTAAACTAAATTCTTCGACCTCCACAGCCATGACTGCATCAAAAATATAGAAAAGATGTCGCTATTACAAAAATAAGGCTTTTAACACGAGTGTACATTTTAATTGCTCTGGTATTTGAAAAAAAATTCAGAACATCACTTTATTGATTCAAGCTTGCAAAACAAAGGAGACGTAGCAGCCCAGGACATAATTTGATTACTGATGAATGCAGGGCATAGAAAAATAGACATCTTTTATATAATAGGCGAAAATAGAGTGTGACATTCTTATTGATAAAAGAAAGCTGTATGAAGGCATTTCGTGATAGATTACGAAATGGAATAACAGTATCATTTGGTCGCCTTACTTTGCATAAGTGAGGACAGACTGCTATTCACTCTCCCTTCTCCCCGTATCTCTACCCCTCAGAATAGTCTCTAACAGAAAGAAAGACAAAAAGCCTTTTGAATGGCCCCTTTAAGCAGAGCATGATGTGCTGCGGTGTCTTGCCCACAGTTAGCTGTCGCCATCTATACATCACGATCACATAAGCCTGTTTTACCTGAATAATCCTTATTAAAAATGTAATTATTTCTAGGTGTTTCTGACTACGGACATAACCAAGGCGCTCAATATTGATCATTCATTAGCTAAACATAACGACCAGATTAGTAAAGAAGCATACATAAAATTCTGCAAGTAACAGCGAAATACTCTGCTCAACAGATATTCAACAAAGCAATGGGTTTTATTCACCTTCCCTAATCAATGGCAGGCAATGAAACGAGGCTAACAAAAGAAAAAAAAATACTTGGCTGGTTAAAGGACTACATTTGGTTAACCCTAGCGTGCTGGAAACATGAAGGCATATTTTGGTTTCTAAATTCCAACACCATTTCTTTGACTAGCAGATGACGAACGAGGATAAACAGAAAGTGTTGAAAGATTATGCTTGAGTTGTCTAAGAGTGACAGGTTTTCCAATATCATTTAACAGCCATTTTTGAGCCTCGTGACACTAATTGGCGAAATGTGACCTCTCAAGTAACCGTCTTCCAAAGTAATGAAAACAGCTAATTATTCCGTTGTCCTGCATGTTTGTAACTATGAAGAAGACTAAAACAATATCAATGAAAAATTTAGCTACCTGTGTATACGAGCTTGTTTTCTTATTCTTTTCCTTCTTACAAACGTATATATCTAGCTTTAATATATGAATTATTCATGAGAGCAGGCTATCTCGCCACTTTTTATCACATACTTGTTGCGAGATCACGTCCCAGGAGGGGCAAGCCCATGTTTGCCTCTACTTACGGTGAAAGTACTATTGGACGTAACCTATATTGCTCTGTAGTCTACTCAACGACACACTTTTTTGTCCTTGATTCTTCTCGTCATAATTTGGTTTGTTTTGCTTTTTCTGGTTTATACTAGGCGTTAAAAAAAAAAACATTTGACACTTTTGATCTATAATAACTCAAAAGTTAAAATTCGTAAAAGCTGAGGTTTTCACAGTGTAAAGTTGAAGGATGTCAAATTTCCTTGGGACTAGGTTTTGCGGTTTTTTCATTAATATTCATAAAATAATGGTATGAATATTTAATTAGATCTTCCTTTTTGAAAAATTGAGGCCACAAAAAGAAAAAAAAAAAAATGTGCGTGTCAGTAATGAATTCAGAGCCCCACAATTGCCATTGTGCATTGCAGCTGAAATTCCACTGTACCTCTTTCAACCCAGAGTCACGAATCAGTGACACATACAGATTTTGACGCCTCATTCTTCAAAAAATAAAAACCTAATTAAATATTCAGAGCATAATTCTAAGAATATTAATAAACTAAATACCGCAAAACCTAGTCCCAATAAATTTGACACCCTTCAACTTTAAACTGTGAAAATCTCAGTCTTTTAAGATCTTTAACTTTTGAGTTATTAAAGATCAAATGTATTAAATGTTGTTTAAAACACCTTTGTAGCGTATGTTCACCGTGTTCATTGTCAAAATCCATTGGCGTTGGAAGGATTGGGAGCAAGCTGGGGCAGTTTTTCCTCTAGTATATTATTTTCATCCTTTATATCAAAAGAGAGCATCATAGGCATAACATCATCATAGCATCATATTTTATTTTTTACCACAGCAGTGGTCCAGCATTAGATATGATAATAATGATAATAACTTTCCATTTATTTAGTGCATAATAATTAACACTTAATTTCTATGCGCTGCGCTTCACATCTTTCTTCTTCTTGGGTGTGTATGACAATGGGGCAGGTCTACACACCAGAGTCAAATAGTTAGTTCCTTCTCCACACCTCCCTATCTTCCGCCTTCCTTTTAATTATGCCATAAGTACAGTCACCTTTCAGTTCAGACACCATCCCAGTTCTTGGTCTACCTATCCCCCTTTTGCCATTCATTTTCATCTTAGAGGGGGGGGGGGGGGGAGAGACACTACTAAATACACACTGACATATCTAAACAAGAAAAAAAAATGCTGGTTGCCCGTTGCCTGTTGTTGGTGAATCCACATCTACTGACAGATTTGCTCGGTGAATTGCACTTGGAAATACCACTCCTGAAAGTTGACAGACAGAGTCTCCTTAAGAACGAGACGATATCCCAAACACCTATTTCCCTCACATCCAGCAGGGATGGCGCCATTTTCTATTGTTTCTCGAGGGTTTTAGTCTAGATTTTGTTGTCATTTTGGTTGTCGTGTAAATAAACATAGTCGAACAGATTTATCATGTTCCTACTGGCTCGAAAGAAAAAGAATTTAGGTTTAAAACTATAGGAAGGGGGATTGTGTACTTGATTTTATAGTCTGCAGTGGTTTTTGATGAGCACAAGACTGTTGTGCCCCGTGTGATATAGCTTTCTGCATAGGCAATGTAATTCCGTTGGCTACCATGTCCGAGTGGATTGGATTCTTATTCAATTCTTGCTTGTATTTAAACACATCGTGAGTGATGAAATCAGTTTGAAAGGCATTTCAAGGTAATCCCAAATAGGGGCTGAGGAAGGGGCTGATGGGGCTGCACACACAATGATTTCGGCTAAAAATAGAAATATATATATTTTTTGAAATGTCAGCCCCCTCCCCCTAAAAATAAAGTTCCGCGGGCCCTGCTAAAGTATGGATATCGAGATTCACAGTCATTTTGATACGATATCAATGATTAATATAATTTATTCTCGTCACATTTCAAATGATCCCCCCTTCCACATTATATCCCTCTGCGCCTCCGAAAAGGTTACTAGATAGATGGCGTACCTAAAATGCTATATTTCATTATTATTATAATCCACTGATTTCGATGATACTTAACAGCGTTATTTCTCCTTTGAATTCTTTGTGGGTTTTTATTTTTCTATTATCCTTACCTAGTCCAGTATTCATAGGGTGGTCATCGGAATGAATATTTGAAAGAGTCTAGGCTGAGAGACTGGCGACGGCTCAGCTGCGTTAATAGTAATTTAGGGTGAACATCACGTTCTCTCACACATGCGTGTGGTGCATGGAGAAGTAAGCCTTCTCAGGGGACTTTATCGAATGGCTACCATCCCACTCTGGTCACTATCAAATTTGAGATGGTCCTGATCATAATACAGACAATAATTAAAATGAAAATAATGACAATGATCAAAACTAGTGACAATTGATAGGAATGATGATAATGAATATGATAACAATAATGACGATAAATTGGATGGTCAGAATAAAAACAGTAATAAAGGGGGGGGGGTGTGGGGGGCCCCCCCCCCCCCCCTCTCTCTCTCTCTCTCTCTCTCTCTCGGTCTTGTGGAACAAATCAATTAAAGGGCAGAGTTTGTAATCTATTGGACTTGGCGTTTTTATGGCTAACAGATTACTGTATGCAACAACTGAATTGTAAGAGAAAAGATGGGGAAGTTACAAAGAAACCGTCTCACAGAACGATTGATATAATGTGACGGTATCCGTTGCTTTAAATTCTCTGAAGGGGCTTTAACCCCTGTCCAACCCCATCATCGTACCCTCCTGCGAATTATGGTTATAACATCTTTGTGCGGTTATCTGGGGAAGCATGGCTGTGGGTGGAAAGATGGTTGTCCACCGTAAAGCCTGATTTCGATGAAAATACTCGGGGGGGGGGGGGGGGGTATCTTAATCCCGATTCCATAAATTGCCCGATAAAAAGAAGAGAGAAGGGATGGAAATGAGTGAGAAGGAGAAGTGATGCAGACTCACAGATGGAAAGGTGTTATCTTTTGACATTTCGCAGCACGCCTGTCAGTTTTACGTGATACAACATTTCACAGTGTGCACATGTAATGCAATATTTTGATCAAATTAGCGATATGTAGCTCAATTCTGGCGAAGGTAACAAGAAATGTCACAGAGAAAAGAGGAGGGGGGGGGGGGTCAGCAAGAGACAGAGAGACAGAGTGTACGCACGTATGTTTGTGTGTAAAATAGAGAGACTGGCGGAGACAGACAGAGTTGGTGAGAGGGTTGGGTAGAGGAATAGAATTCATGAGTGGGATTTGTGTGTGTGTGTGTGGGAGGGGGGGTGTTAGGGTATGTGTGGGGGGTGGGCGGGGGTGTGGGCGTTGTGTGTGTGTGTGTGTGTGTGTGTGCGTGTGTGTGTCTGAGGTGTTGTAGTCGAATGGCCAGGCGATTGACTAGAGACGCGAGAATCGGGGGGTTCGATCCCCGACACGACACTAATAAATGCCCATGAGTATAAAGGCATTTCATCTCCAATGCTCTTTTATTGTAAATTTACATTAATTACCGTGCTATAGGCATATGAATACCAACGTGCGCATATGTGTGTTTCATTTTTTTTTTAAGTGTGTGTTGTGCGTTGGGTGTGTGTGAGAGGGATATTTAGAGACTGGGATGGATGGAAGAGCCATGATAAAGAAAGAGGGAAGAAAGAGAGACGGTGGGATGAAGATAAATCTCCTATTGAGCTTACTACAGTGGAAACTCAGTTTAACGAGGTCCTTGGGACCATCAAAATTACCTTGTTATAGCAGGAATCTCGTTATATCAGGTTTAAAAATACAATAGAATACATGTATAAAGAGCTGGGACCGGACTGTTACCTTGTTATATCAGGAATGAGTGTCCACTGCATTGGCGTAAATCCCGGGGGGGGGGGGTGGGGGTGGGGGGATGTATCCCGCACACTTTTTCGAAAGGGGGGATGGCGTGTACAAATACCCCCACACACACTTTTTAAGGAAGAAATGATATTTTGATTAATCAGTTAGTAAAATTCTTGATATTCTGTCATAAACGGCCATCATATTTTAGAATTTCCATTTGAAAATGTGATTAAAAACCAGAAAAGTGGTTATTTTGGGGCCACTCACTTCGCTCGCTCGCAAAATTAAAATTAAAAGGTGTAAGTGGTTTTATGCTGGTTGGTGGGTGAGGGTGTGTGTTTATACTTAAAGTGTGAGTTCAACAGAAAAAAAAATCGGCAAAAAAGTCGATCACCCCCCCCCCCCCCCTCCCCACTCCTCAAAGTGGATTTACGCCGGTGGTCCACTGTACCTATACATGAATAGTCGTACTAGTATATAGCAAGGTATGATCCGCGTGCTTTCTTGTGCTTCATCAACATAGAGGTTCAATGGACTAGCAGCTGTACTTTGTATAGAGACAATATTTTCTGCATTACTCGGTGCTTCAATTCCTTCCATGTGTGTATAATTTACTCTTTATTCTTTCCTATCTCCATCAATCACTTTAAGCATGAAATAGATCCCATCGAATTTCTGTCTTACGAGATAATTATCGGTTCACCTTATGGTTATATCTTGTGGCTTACAGTATGTCTGAATGTACTCAGCGGCTTACTTCGGGTCCAGTAATCGAGGGAGAACGGGTGTGTGTGTGTGTGTGTGCGTGTGTGTGTGTGTGTGTGCGTGTGTGTGTGTGTGTGTGTGTTGGGGGCGGTTTTATTGAGTGAATGAAATAGCGAAAAACCATTGAATCAAGGATATGGATGAGGGAGGAAGCCGTACCATTTTCTGTGCATTTTGCCTTCCTCTATCCCTTCCCATTTGTCTCCCTTACTACCCCTCCACCATGTCCACCCTCAAATGGAAGAGGCGAGGGTGGGACATGTAATTAACCTACAACATTTATATTCCCCAACGGAATTTATTGTATCAAAGCACTGATACACAAAACATAATAAGGATATAATGAAGTCTAATGATTCTCGTTTAGTTAGATGTAAAGAATAATCATTTCACTGTTAAACTGGATGAAGAGGCCTTGCATTTAACATCTCGTTTTGTACAATTTAACATCTGTTCTTGTATTATTAGGCAGGCTTGTTTTCCCCTTCTTTATAGACCGGCTCCTCATTTAGGTCCATTGATATTCACACCAAATTTGATAAAGATTCATGAAAAGGCATGAGATTTACCACAGTCACGGTCTTCTTCTTGCGAAATGGAAGTAGTTTGAGATTTTCATCATCTATAGGCTGGCAGGTTGGTAGTCACGTCGATGAAGTACAAAATCCGGATCTATATTCATTAGTTTTTCAGTGAGATAATCAGCGATAATTGGATTTTTTTTCTTAATCAAATTTGTAATTTCAAAAACCTAACAGTATATGATATTGTTTATTTTCGGGCAATAATATTTATTCTGTGAGTATAAGTTGATTTTAAAAAACTCCTGACAAGCGAAGATATGTTTCACTGAAAAACAAATCTATGCTCATGAGAACAATTTTCTGTCGGTGCAATGACTTCAGTGTTAATTCATCAAAAAGTGAAATGGTAAAAAAGAGCTTGCAGATGATGTGTCAATACTGATGATTTATTTGCCGACACTCTTTTAGCCATCATGTGTAGCATTTTGTGCTGTGCTTGTGATTTAGCTTGTTGTTTTCCAATACATTTGTATTTCGGCGGCAATATAACCAGTGCCTCGAGCCAATTTGTCTTTCAAAGGAATCATACCAGACAGGCGACTATTTACAATTCAATGGTGTAGCTTATTGCATGACAGAATATGTATGAGTGCCTCAAGTACTATTTTCAAATTCCTCCTTTTAAGAAGGAAATTACTTTGAATGGTTTGACTTTTTACAAAGGAACGGAGAAAGTGGGATATTTCTACATGTAATAGGCCCATACAGATTAGACTTTATCAGAATTATTCAAATCATCGATTTCAATTTTTTTTAATGATTTGCATATAAGTGTTCTTTCTGTTTTTCCCTGCCAATTGCGAACTTTCTCAGGCTATCCATATTACGAGCATTCAGTTCAAATCATGTTTGCCCATCCCGTGCTACTCTTCATTTTGACCCATGATTTGTTATTTCAAATGCATTTGTATGGTCAGTCAGATTCACTGTTTCTAATCCCAATTTCAACATTTTCACACTTTTTTGCGTAAAGCCTTCATGCATTTCAACATCGCCTGGTCACGAGATCACCCAACACACACGTTACTACATTCAGATGAACTTTAGAGCATCCAATTTAGCGGGCTGTCCGTTAAATCTAACATTTTGTTCCAAATTTGAACTTTTGATATCTTTGTATATGTGTGAAATAACATCTGCCTTTCAGAACAGAGCCTGAATGTATTTGTTTGTTTGTTTGTTCTGTTTTCTTCAACAATGGCTTACTTAAAAATCTCATCGTTTGGTGACTATAAAAGCCTGTTCATTTTTTTTTGCGCAGACGTCTAAGACATGAATCAGAATTAATACAGACAAAGACCTTCACTGGCTTACTTTTTTCAGTCATCATTTGTATCTCTTCAACATTGTCACTGCATCGAATTTTCTTGAATATCTAGCAGATTGGGCCTTCTTTTATATATGCTGTTATTCTTTATTTTCCTTGAGGACCCCTGTCAATTTATTTAATTTTTATTTTTTTGCTTGTCAGCAGCGGGACCCCTCCTATTTTTCATCGCGCAGCCCCCCCCCCCCCCCCGAAAAAATGGCTCATTACACCACTTAAGACCTTGTTATTTAATTCTCTCATTTCTAAGGACGGACACACTACTTGTTTTAAAAGACATTCAGAAAAAAAACCCTGAAAATTCTTTAACCGATATATAATGCACGGGATACAAAAAATGTAATGGTGCTTCGAAGTATATATATACTTTTTTGTAATCCCCTAATGTTAGATGATGAAAAAAAATAAGGAAATGGGGTTATCTTTAGTTATGGCCTTCACCCCTTCCCGGGAGAGACTGCACTACTACAACAAACTAGTTAATACTGACTAGACGAAAGGGTTAGCTGGATGCAACTATTATTCTAGTTCTTTTTTATTTTACTATTTTCTAGTCGTATTTTGACTAGAACACAGTCATTTCTGACTATGTACAATATACTACGATATGTGACTAGACATATTAGTTGCACCCAGCTGACTCTTAATCTAGTCATTTTAACTAGTTCGTTTTAGAGTGTGTCACATTAACTCGCATTGTTCAAAATATGCCCATATTCTCAAATTAATCTTTCAGATATACACAACAATAATTACTGTAGCGTGACTGGGGGAAATTTGTAGAATGCAGTCCATCCTTTAAAATAAAAAAGGTCTATCATATTATAAACTCAACGAGGAAATAAAATTCTAAATTGCATGAAGATGAATTTGAATGATATAAAAACGCGAAATTCCTTCTTGAAACGCCGAACTGATTGACCTGGATACACTTGAGAGCTACTGTTTGATAGAATCAGGCAGGGGGTGGAAATGGGGGTCGGCGGATTTTGGGGTATAAATTACAAAATGTGATTAAATTCTCTAATCACAATTCTATTCATAGTTATCCCAACCCTCTAAAAATAGTGCGTTTTGGTAGCGCTTTGATTTTTAGTACGATCTTCATTATGAATAAAAGTGTATTTTTGCATTATGCAATTTATATGAAATTTGCAGGGTTTCTCCTTTAACCCTTTCTCTTTAGATTTGTATAGATAATGTTTTTAAGAAAGTATTTGGATCATTCTATTTCCCATTTTTAGAAATTGGAAAATGGCCTATTCTGGGCTATTTTTGACTGGTATATCTCAAATGACCCGACTTTTTATGACTGATTTCGCTGTAGGAGGTGGGGCCAACAAGAGTCAAGCCATTCCAGGTTTTAAATCTGTGGAGTGTCTTTTACTCTTTTGTCAACGGTCGCTTAAAGTGTGTCATTTCCGCGAAATGATGAAAAGGTGTAGTTTCAGCCAAGATGTATATCTCTTCTAATATAGGATCTCGCAAGTTTGTGATTCGAATTCATTTTCTTTGCATTCAAATTCGCCCAAATTGATTTTTCCATGTAAATCATCATTCAATTCCCCTGTTTTATTTTTGGATTTAACATTTTTATCGAAGGATTTCGTAGATTTGTCATTCAATTTAAAAACTGCTTAATTGGCATTCAAATTCGCCGACACCTGTCGAGGCATCATTTCCAGCATTCAAACTCAACACCGAGCATTCATATTTGCAATATGTTCATCAAGTTAAAGGAAAGTAATACATCACATGTGTTCTAGTTTGTTTGTTAGTTTTGTCTGTTTGTGTGTTTGTTGCTCATATAAATCATAAATAATGACAATATAAACATGCTTGGTCAGTATGGTCTGTTCTGCTGTTTCTTTTAATGAAACAATGGTATTTTCAGGACAGTACATTTGGGGCGCTGTCAGAAATTCAGTAAAGAGGGACCAGAACCGGAGCTAGGCGCTGGCAATTTGTGGGCACGTACCTGGGACAAGGGGGGAAGGGATCCCTAATCGCCCCTTTGACTGATTACAAGTTATTTAAGGAATTATTCTCAGAATTTTAGACATGAGTTCCAACATCAATCACAATTCCATCCTTCGTTTTCAATAACTTTTCCTTTGTTACGAGGAAATAAGAGACAAGTTTAGAATTCACCGACCTCTTCAGACTATCAATCATATCAATAGATGATTTTCTTCTTTTTTTTTTTCTTTTTTTTAATATTTATTATTAGACTTGAATGTCTATGGTTATGAAATGAAAGAGAGCAGGACACTAATGACCCGAATACGAATCTCATAAATCATTAGCATGATTAGTATGGAAAGTACGTAAATTGATGACATAACTCCCATTCTGATTGTTAACTAAATGAAAACATCTATATTTGTCATAAAATACAAGAGAAAACCTTTATGAAATTCAAAAGAAACATTTGAATGAGCGATAAAAATCTGTAAACAATCACTTTATATCAATCCTCGAATTTAACTGCTGAAAGTGCTAAATTGATTGCTAAAAACGAATTAGAATGCTGGAAAGATAACGTCGCGAGGGCAGCAGTTCGTGTTGTACTAAATTGAAAAATAAGATGGTGAAAAAAGCAGCTTTTTCATGAATTTGAATGTAAAATATATAGATTCGAAAGAGAATTTTACAAATTTGATAACTAGTAATACGGATTTGAATCCCAGATACACCTGACAGCAGAAAAATCGTCAAATTTGAAAGCAAAATAAATGAATTTGAATGACAAACTTGCGAATTTGTCCGGGAAATCCTATATTATCGATATTCTACTGAAAAGCATTGAAAATTTTTGCAGAAAAGTCATTTTATCACCTTAATATTATCCTGTTATTCCTTCTTAATTATGTTTCCATTTTGTAGATTCCATCATAATAGTTACCCGCACTACTGAAATAGACGACTCCAAGGGAAAGATGTCCCCATGCACTTAGTACATGTACATAACAATCAAGGTCATTTGGTAGATATTGTGATGATGAAAATTAATATTTATCAGTCCCTTTCAAGAAGTGAGACATTGACTATCTAACAGACTTTAGATTCATAGATTATAAATACACATTTCTTCCTCATGTTCCTCATTTTCTCTCTTACAAAAGCTCTTAAAAATTGAGTGTTACTTAAAAAATCTAATGTCTCTGGAAACGAAATAATGTTATCATTTTATATAGAAACAGTTGCTTCAGTTTTCAGTTGTTTATATATCTGGTGTGATTTTATAATCGATATCTTACAAAACACATTGAATAAAGGTGACTATCAATGACGTCCTTTTTAGTTCAAATTGTCTCTATATTGTTAAAAAATTTTAGGTGCACATTTTTCTGGTTTTTCAAATGGTTAGTTTATTCCTAGTTCGATCAATGATCGAACGGTGATAATTGGTCTAAGGAACCAATATTTTGCCTGTATTCCGGCCTTCGTGCGGAGGCAGGAGGCGGTCGTGAGATTTTCGTACAGAATCACGCGCTCCGTATGAAAAGTGTGGAGAAACCAGTGCTTGTCAAGCAGAAAAAACCCCTATAATGTGCATATTTTACATTTTGGGGTATATTTCTAAAAGTAATTTATCTCACGCCAATATTCTGACCTATTCTGTATCAAAACTTATTCACAGAATCATTCCATTGTGTTTCTTTCTATATCAAATTCCAAAGTGTGGAGTAATTTTTACCCTCTACATTAAAAAATACAATATGTCAAACATTGAAATCTTTTTGGGGAAAGGTGAAAATAAGGTTTTAACCTCAGATAATGCATCGAAACCCAGTATCACAGGAGATAACAGGGGCCGCGGAAGCCGGAGGGGGGGGGGGGGCACCCCCTCATACGCACACACACACAAACAATTTTGGATAAAAATTGAAAAAAAGGAAAAAGGAAAAGAAAAAAGTTATTATTGTGAAACTTAAAACTTAAATTGCTCATAGGCTCACAAAGCCATAAAAGCCTAAGGGCGCAGGGGCTCCGTCCCCTGGACCCCGCTTGTTTTGGTGTCAGCCCCCCCCCCCCCCCAACTTCAAGAAACGTTCCGCAGCCCCTGGCTAACTCATTTGAGGTAATCTGCCTGTCATAGTTTGATGTTTGCATAAATATGGTTTTCAATATCTGATGTGAAGTATAGACCTATAGTATTACCTCTACTCGCCTGAAGGTGCGCTTTTAATGACATGAAAAATTTCACACATCTTTGGAAACAAAATTATGCTGTTGTACCTATGAATATAATTCATTATCCCATGTAATTTACATATAATTTGTTAAAGAATACTTTCATACAAGTACATGTACCTTCCCTTTTATTTCTTGATTTGGAATTTGCTGTACATCGGACAGCCTGTGCACAAGAGTGTCCCATTTTTGTAATTATTCGAAAGTTTGGAAGTTTAATTCATGCATTTTTGTAATTTTAACCATTTAAAAGATGAAGAAAAAACAAAACACACCTTTAATGATACTGTGAAATAGTGATACAATTCTGATGCGTAACAATAATGATTGTTTTACTGTTGTTTTTTTAATCTTCATAATATCAACAATGCCTTGATCCAAAATTTCATTAACGCAAAACATTCCGAAAGTTTGCAATTTCGAGGGCTGGTTACTCGGGAGGATCATGAAACAGAGCCCTACATCATTTTTTCAGAATTTCAATTTCTCATTTTGATTTTCTGAGTGACGAATCTCTAGAATAATATCAATTTTATTTTCGGAATCATAAACCTTCGGAGAAACGATTCTTAGAGTACTGAACCTTCGGAGCAGCACAACAATGTTCAGAATAAGGAATCCTTTTACATTTTCAATCATGATTCCCCTACCCCGTTATGGGATGTTTGTATATTATTCCAAATCCGACGAGAACGACACTTCTCAAAAATTTTCACTTGACCGACATTGTCTGTCTCTTGGGTTGTCAGTTTTGTAAGATGCAGATCTACTGGCATGACTTGGATGTCTCGTTTGGGATTTTGAAAAAGTTGGGGATTACCAACTTTCGGACAGACAAACCTTTGAAAAAACAAGTGCAAGTGATGAAAATGCTAACTTTGCAAAACTCCATTTGATCTGTAATTTATCTCTACGCACACTGGCGTACTGATGAGGGGTGGGGGCTGCTGCCCCTAAAATTTTTCACGACCAAGGCTTTTTTTCTTCTTAAATTATTGTTTTTATCTCTTTAACTTTGGCATCTAAAATATCTAGCCGATTAGAGCCATTTTCCTTGATGAACTTTTATTTTTGTTTGTAGGTAGCTGTGCCCCTAATGATTTGTTCTTTGTTCTTTTTATATGACAGCAGCCCCCGATAAATATTTGGCTCATTACTCCACTGTCTGCGCATAATTTGATTCTTGATTTTGACATGCTCTCCTGCTATATTGCGTATCTCTGATTTTGTTAAGTCATCCGTGACAATCAAAAGAAAAAATATAATTCTCATAATTTCGTACTAACGGGCTAGAAATCATTTATCAGACTAGCAGTTAGTCAGATATACCTCAATCAGGCTAATGGGGGGGGGGGGGGGGGTATGTTTCTGCTTCATAATTACCAAAGAAATATTGCACTGCAAATTCACATCATGCCCGATCCGGGATAATGAAATTGAACTACCGATTTAATTTAATTTTTCAAACTTACCCTATTTAATAAACCCAATTGAACATGTATTGTAAATCATTTAAGCAACAGCCATGCCTTATGCCTAGTTTACATTTGCCCCGGGAGCCGTACACTGGTCTGCGAGTTTCCATGCTATTTGTTGGGCATCGTGAGTGGCTAATGGCACTGGCATAGCCAAGAATTTTCAACAGGGAGGCCAAGGCGAGGTTGTGGGAGGGGGATATCCCCCTCGCACGGTAGGGAGATTTTTGGAAATCCGTGCATGTAAAAGGCATTTTCTGTACACTAAAATTTAGTATTAGGGGTAACTTATAATGAGAAGTGGCATATAGGGGGCCAAGGCGAGAGAGCGAAGCGACGAGCGGGGGGGGGGGGGGGGGGAGGGAGTGGGAGGAGGGTATCCCCGCACTGGCGTTGCCAGGAATTTTCAACAGGGGGGGGGGGGGCTTAAGAAAAGGTGTTGGAGGGGAATATTCCCCTCCCACGGTAGGGAGACTTTTGAAAATTCGTGCATGAAAATTGTATTTCCTGCACACTAACATTTAGTATTAGGGGTAACTTTATGAGAAGTGGCATATTTACTTTTTACTTTCATTTCGTAGGGTAAGTTATGTGAAGTGCAATTAATTTTTTTTTTGCACGCCGATCAACAGGGGGGGGGGAGCATGGCCCCCTTTGTGGTCACGTTATCTACGAGCATCGTGCCATCTCTTGTATTAGCCTTCTGGGCAGGAGGGGGCAAATCCATACGGGGGCTGCTCAGAGATTGTACGGAAATTGTGCGAACTCGGTGGAGTTGCCATGTAGTCTCTGCAGCTTCGGCAAGGAAATCATAAGGAGCCCATGTGGATTCCGTACATTGGTTGCGCGGTGATCGTGCAAACCGCCGTACGATTATGTTTTGCCCCCATATCCACGGAAAAAATCGTGCGTTTGCTGCACGATAAGTGCAAGGCCTCCGCACGATGCTGTCTGAGGATATGCATTGCCACAAACGACATACCTACTGGCTACGGGCTTACGGTTTTTCCTTTTTTTCTTCAAACTTGTATTACTTTCAGCGAAACACAATCGGAGAGGCCGCAGAGCCCTTGAATCTGTACTTGAATCTGTACTTAAATCTCAAGGCTGTCTTCTGCCTCCGCACGAAGGCGCACGGAAAATGGAATACCACCAAATACGGGTTCCGTAGACCAATGATCACCATTTGCAGGTCAAATGTAAACTAGGCATAAACTATGAGCATTGGAAAAACCAGAAAAATGTGCAGCTAAAATTCTGAGCAATACAGAAAAAATTTAACCTAAAAAGGACGACAATGATAGTCACCTTATCAGTGTGTTTTGTAGGATAGCTTATCATAAAATCATACTATTTATATAAACAAATAATAATAATAATAATAATAATAATAATAATAATAATAATAATAATAATAATAATAATAATAATAATAATAATAATGATAATAATAACAATATGGTCCATTTATATAGCGCAGCTACTATAATGCATATACTCTACTGCGCTCTACAAAGTTAATATTATTACCCCGGCTGAAGGAGCTGCCATGCAAGGCGCTAACAGGAATTTGTTCCTACTGGGTACCCACTTATACACCTGGGTGGAGAGTGGCAAATGTGGATTAATGTCTTGCCAAAGGACGTTAGTGCCAGGCCGGGATTCGAACCCTCAACCCTTTGATTAAGAGTCAAGTGACAGAACCACTACACCATGACACCTCCACAAATGAAAATATTAAGTAACTAAAGTGAATCCCCTTATGTATCTACATAAAATGATAACAATATTTTGTTTTCCAGAGACATTATCAGTCACACTAAATTTTTTTTCAGACCTTTTTGGAAGAAATGTGTTTTTCTATCTATGAGAAAACGCCTTCTTTTGGTGAACTTTAACAATACTGTGACCTCCCAATTTATCAAATTTAGTCAAAGCATCTTATCTTGAAAGGGATTGATAAATATTAATTTTCATCGTCACAATTTCTACCAAATGACCTTGTTTGTTATGTACATGTACTAGGTGCATGGGGCATCTTTCTTTTGGAGTCGTCTATGTCATTATTTTGGGTAACTAAGATGGAATTTACAAAATGGGAAGCATTATGTGAAGGAATTATTTTAGGTGATAAAATGACCTTTTCTGCAACAATTTTCAAATGGTTTTCAGTAGAATATCCATAATACTAGAAGACTTTAAACCACAAGGTATGGGGTTCGAATCCCTGCAGCGGCACTAATGTCCTTTGGCAAGATACGAATCTACATTTGCCACTCTCCACCAAAGTGTTAAGTGGGTACCCGGTAGGATGCGAAAGTCATTGTGATTTTGTTTAGCATTGTGAGCGCCTGTAAAATGGCGCCTGGCTGGAATGCTCCTTCGGGAGTGGAGAAGGTGCATACACTGTGTGCGGGCAAGCCTGAATCCGATGACCGGGGTAATGATATTTCTGTAAAGCGCTTAGACACATCTCAGAGAGATGTATTAGGCGCTTTATGAATGCAGAATATTATCATTATTAATATTATGGTATATATCTTGGCTGAAAACTACACTCAGCATTTGGTGGAAATGACCTGCTTTAAGATGCTGGTGACAAAAGAGTAAAAGACACTCTACGGTTTTGAACCCTGGAATGGCTTGACCTAGGTTGACCCTATTTTCTACTGTAAAATCAACACATAAAAAGTTGGACCATCTGAGAGATACCACGTCAAAATAGCCCAGAATAGGCCAATTTCCAATTTCTAAAAAGATGAAGAAATGGTATCACTCATCTAGAGATAAAGGAATGATCCAATTACTTATTTAAAATATCTATACAAATCTAAAAAGAAAGGTTTGAAGCAGAACCCCTGCAAATTTCATATGAATCGCATTATTCTTAATACACTTTTATTCATGATAGTTCACTAAAAACACGATAAAAACTAATTTCGAAAATCAGCTTAAGGCAACTTCCAAAGCCCTGTCGTATCACCTTTAGAAGTATGCGGACTTTACAGTAGCTTATTACGTAATCCGAACATGATTTGTATGGTAGTACAATAGGCTTTTGAAATTGCACTTTAGTTGATTTTTCGAAAATAATTTTTATCTTGTTTAAAATTCAAAATTCGTAGTTTTTTGAGCGGTACCATAAATAGATATTTTTAGAGGGTTTGAATAACTGAATAGAATTATAATCAGAAAATTCTACACCCTTTTTGTTAGTTGTAACCTATACGAAAGCTTCAAAATAAAAAAGAAATCCGCCGACCTCCATATTGCGACTTTTTTCAAATCTTCCTGATTCTCTCAGACAGTAGCTGTTAAGAGGCAGAAGACCAGTAAACGAGGTTTTTTGCTAAAATAGAAGAAGCGATTTATCAATTGGACTGACAAAAATGCGATATTCTTGGCTGGGAAAAATACATTTAAAATGATGTTCTAATACCCTCCGCTTAGTATCGGTGTTACAATATATTATACACGATACTAAGCGAGGTATTAGAACATCATTTCAAACCATCATTTCAACAAATAGGTTCCATTGCCCCCATGGAATACCAATTGGCAATTCGGAATACATGGAAAGTGAAACAATGGGTCCCCATCAACCCATTGAAATCGACCAGAGTAAATAATAAGTAAAAAGTATAAAATATATATCATAATTAAATAATATTCAGTTTCTTCAGTTTTATATTACAAGCAGTTTTCAGAATCAAGCTAGGAAATAGAATGTAAGGATTAATAAATGTGTCAAGACTTACAGTAAAGTAGCCCTGGAAGACAAATAATTCACAGAACATCTAAAAAATTATTGGAGCATATATGACAGTTTGTCAGTACACTGGAGTATAAAGCGTTGGCTGTTGTAAACACATTTATTCAGC
Organism: Echinometra lucunter; assembly: GCA_029962745.1. Taxonomy (NCBI): domain Eukaryota; kingdom Metazoa; phylum Echinodermata; class Echinoidea; order Camarodonta; family Echinometridae; genus Echinometra; species Echinometra lucunter. The sequence continues at coordinate 13,070,216 of CM057154.1, forward strand.
AAATTTGTAAAAAATGTCAATATTATGATCCCAGTTCATCTCTTATTGCTGAATATTCTTCGGTAATCTGTTCTTTCAAGTGCATATAGACATATACAATACAATATAATCGCTATAACAAAATGTTTATCAATTAATTAATCCAAAGTGTGCACCATATCCTTCATTTCAATTTTAAAAAAAAAAAAGCGCCCTCATGACCAGCTCGGTCCCTCGTTTTCTTCCAACATTTTCGTCCCCCCCCCCCGAAAAAATTCCTGCCTACGGTCTTGATGGATTCTGATCTCCATATTCATTGCTTCATATCATTGATAGCGGTCAGATGATAAGCATTGTTAAAATATCTGAAACTTTCACACTCCTTAAGACTTGTGTTCTCCGCCGTCATTGCGTATCACATATTGTAAAATAATCTACCTTGATATGTAATAATTCAAGGCATTATCAAGTTTCTCGGAAATGGCTGATGCATGAAAAAGCAACGCTTTGCTGAGGCCACCATAATCGCTTACATTAGCTTCATCAACGAATGTGGTCACATTCCAGAGAATACAGACCATGACAACAGTCTGGATAATTTATTTTTTAGAGAATGAAACAGAAAAGATTCTCCCGTCTTAACCAAAGTCTTATATAATATGCCGTATCACACATTCACACATTGTAAAATGTGTGAGATATATATGGGTATATATATATATATATATATATATATATAATATATATATATATATAAATGTTATATATGACATATATACATATAAATGTTATATATATATATATATATATATATATATATATCTATCCTCTACATTTATATGTCTATATATCTATCCCTATATATATATATATATATATATATATCATATATATATACAACGTTTTTATGAATAACCTGCCATTTGTGGTGGCATTTAAAAAGTCGGTTCATGGAACATTTCAAAAGTCTCTAAAATTTTTGTCAATCTCTACATCCTTTTTTTTCCTTTTGTCATTAGGCAGGCAGCATTCTGAATAGACATGGTATTAGAAACAAAATTAGGATTTTTAGCGATAAAAATATTAATCAGTAAGCATTCACGACATTAGAAACTAAATGTGGGTCAGTATTCATAACGTAGCACTAGCCGGATGAAGGTGCAATGTTCATAAAGTCGAGCAGATCCTAAGCCTGATACATCATTTTTATATGAGAGTAGACATCGATAGGTAAACATTCCAGTAGAAGACGGTATGGATAGCGTTGCTATCCATCGCCTCAGACATATTGCATTAGGCTTTTAGCATATCACTGAGATTAGGAGGCTAGGGGGAAGATTGGTGTTGGAGAGGGAGGGATGGGGAAAAAGTGTTGGTGTGAATGGAGGGTGAATGGATGATAGGAGATGAGTGAAAGAGAGTTTGAGGGGAGAAGCAGACAGGATCTCAAGGAAGTAATTGGTAGGGAGTAGAGGGGAAGGATTCATGAGACATTATGGTCAAGGTATTGCTGGAGTAGACTGGAGCTGCAAGTGGAGAAATAGGCTTGGGACAAAGGTAGAGGGGAGTGGGAGGAGGTAGGGGGGGTTAAGGAGTTGGGCATTGAGTGGAGAAACTGAATGTGAAATTATAACGACCAGGGATACGACTAATATTCTTAAATATTATGAGCATTGGCGTAATATATATTTTCATAAACATTTTTTCTTTTTACTATAGGTTTTCCCGTCCAATTTCGCACTTAGTGCATGCAAGAGTATAAATAGTTCATTCACTTTCGCTATAGGGGAACCAAAAATTAAAACTAGTCATTCAAAATCGCCACTGGGCATCCAAAAATTCAAATTGGGCATTCAGATTCACCATAGAGCAATCAAAAGTGTAAACACATCATTCAGATTCACCATAGTGCATTCAAGTTAGCACGGAAGGACACGTGACTCGAAAGCATTCAATATTGCCATAGGTATTCATTTCATAATTAGTGCATTCAATTTAGCACTGTTTTTACATGACTTGTATACAGTACATACAATATGAAAGAAAAACCACAGAAAAAGATGTCTTCTATTTCTGTGAGAAAAACTCATATTGTATACATGCTATGATTTTGTCTCTAATCAATGCATATAACTGAAGAGATGGAGCAATGACCACAAAACATTATGAAAGAAAATCATGATATTCTATACATGCTATGATTTATGTACCTAGTCAATGCCTATTACTGAAGAGATGGTTGCAAATGATCACACACTAAGAAAAAAAAAGGTTCAATTTTGCACCCTAAATGTAACACTGGCAGCACCATTTGGGGTGCAATCTTGCACCCTACATGACTTAAGGTGCAAAAGATGCACCGTTTGTATTTGTTTGCACCCAAAATGCCCGTCTGCAGTCTTAAAGGTGCAACTTTGGCACATTTAACGGTGCAGAAATTTTCCTTCCAAATGGTGCAAATTGCACCTTCCTTAAAATGTGCAACTCTGCACCCTTAAGGGTGCAAAATGTAGCTCACCGTACTGTTAAAGGTGCAAAATGCTGAATTGAACCCTTTTTTCTTAGTGTGCAAAGAAAATATACGTTATGAAAGAAAATCACGATATTGTATACATGCTATGATTTTTTCTCTGTCAATGCATATAAATGAAGAGATGGTGCAAATGACCACAAGAAATACACGTTATGAAGGAAAATTTACAAGGATTTTAAAACAAGTCATATGAATTAACAGAGGGAAATGTAAGGAATTTTTTCCTCTGTTAAATCATAGGTCTATGCCATGCCAGGAATTTTCAACAGGGGGGGGGGAAGGCGAGGGTGTGGGAGGGGCTATGCTCCTCCCACGGTAGGGAGATTTTTTGAAAATTCTTGCATGAAAATGTCATTTCTGCACACTAAAATTCAGTATCAGGGGTAAAGTATATGAAAAGTGACATATGGGGGGGGGGGGGGCGCAAGGCGAAGAAGCGAAACGACCGACCGGGGGATGGTGGTGGGGAGACATTTGAAAAATTGTGCATGAAAATAGCGTTTTCAGCACACTAAAATTCAGTATTAGGGGTAACTTATATGAGATGTGGCATATTTACCTTTAACTTTAATTCATTTCGCAAGGTAAGGGTAGGGTATGTGAAGTAGACTAGATGGAAGTTATTTTTTTTATGTTTCTTTGATTTAAAAAATTATCTCTTTTTTTCTAGCTACGCCAGTGTTTGGGCCATCTTACAAATATGATGATTGATTCGGCGACTTAATATAGATAAAGTAGGCTCATAAAGTGGAAGAAGATATAAACACGAGAAAGCTGCAAAAAAAAAAAATACGTGTGCTAAATTGGATGCCCTATGGCGAAACTGAATGCTCTAACTTAGCTCGAGGGGTTTTTACGTACGGGCGAACTTGGTTGCACTATGTACGAATTCGTATGCCGATTGGTGAATTTGATTGCCCTAAAGCGATTATGAATACCAGTTGGCCATTTTGGCTGCACTATAGCGAATTTGAATGCCAATTGGTGATATGCATGGTGAAATTGAATGACCTATTCATACTTTCTCGTGCACTTAATGTGAAATTGTACGGAAAAACCTATACTTTTGAGAGTCACAGATAATAATGATAAAGAACCGTTCTTGTATAGCGCATATCACAAAAACTAAATTTAAGTCCCCATGTACTAAGGAAAAGAAGAGGAATATTGAATGACAGAGGAACAAAACGAAACGGAGAATAGTAATTTGGTTTGTGAAGGCATGGGGGTTTATTCCATCTCTCCATCTTGGCATTCATATAATGAAAATACTTTGTTCACATGGAGACAGGTTTACTCTTTTAAAAAAGGTTGTTCCAGAATATACGTCTTTTAAAAGCTCATGACAAGGATTCATGTAACAATCTCTTTTCTTTTTTAATCACTCATTTTTTATTTACAATTGCTAACGTCCCTAAAACATTGAAAACTGCTTATCTTTTTACATTCATGATTCATTTGTTTTGGAAAAAGCATAACGTGCCTTTCTTTGCAGCGGCAAACACAACAACGAAAACAACATCAAGGATGACACCATTGCCATCACAAACCACAGCACAAATAAAACTTTAAAAATGATTTCCTTTGGCGAACCTGCAAAAGGAGTTTCGTCCAAAGTGATTTGAGTCTCTCCCTTTTGTTCACACTTAGATGGGGAGGGACTTATAATGTTCGTTACAAAAATCCCTATTTCTTGTGACTGTCGGACCGAATTGAACGTGGTCTTCACTCGTAGAAAACTAGTTATGTTTCTGCAGTCGAGGACATCCTTTTCATTTTCAAAACTTATTTTTTCCCTTCCCCATGGAAGACCACTAATTATTGGTAGGAAATAGGGCTAACCCTGAAAAAAATTAGTAGAAATAAAAGAAATAAATAAAGAAAGATAAGGATAACCTAAAGAGGTGCATATTGTCTTCTCTTTTTTTGTGTGTGGGGGGTGGGGCGACATACTGTATTACGGGGAGTATCTATTTACTCATGAACTTGAAATAAACTGAATTATAGGTGTTAATTACAAATAAATACAACATTTTAGGTCATGTTTGTGTATATATTCAAGTATTTATCTAATAAGGATGAATTATCTATATTCATTTTCGATAATCAAGTAATGTATTTGTACCACACCTTGTATTTAACGTTATTCTAGTTCCACCTGTTTTTTTTCTGCGAACTGCATGCGATATTCGAGTGAGATTTCGATCCCCCCCCCCCCCCCCCGACTGTGACACAGAAAAGTCAAGGAATTCTAGTGAACCCAACCTGGATCTAAGCATCAAAGCTCACTCAAGTAGACTCTTAGTAAAATGGAGACGTTTATCGATCGTATCAAGTCCATTTAGAGGACGATCTCCGTGATGTACGATGGCAGACTTGGGCCAGGAAGAAGGTAACCTTTGGAAGTAGTAGAAGGGTTGAGTCTACACTGCCTTGGTACTCAAGGCTAAACAGGATTTGTTGCCGATGCAAGTTGTTTAGATCGAGCTCAATGATATGGTAACATCTGAACTGCCATTTTCACTCTAACAATGTCGCATTCCTCGATGCAACATTTTAGTGATATCAGTTCAGAAATCGAGATTCAGTCCTTTACCTTAAAGGGTGAGCAGAACGTGTGCGTTATCACAGTTTGCATAGTGTGTGCGTGGGTGTGCGTTGTGTGGCGTGTGTTATGTTGCGCGAGCGCCCGCACGTGACTTCCCGAGGACGTATTTTTGCTGTCAGATGAGAAAGAGGGTGATTTGTCTTATAGTATCTTCCATATCTTGCATCTTCTGCCCTTCTCAACCATTTTTGTTCAACTCGAGCCCACCTGGCTTTCAGACATTTTTCGAACACCACCTTACAAAATGTTAATGAGAAAAAAAAACACAATAAAATATCATACCAGAAAAACAGAACGAATAGTGCGGTCATGGTTAGTTAAATGGTAAAATGGTTGGTTAATTTACCTGACTGCTAAGAAAGCATTGTATGCTTGTTAGTAAGCAACTAATTGGACTACTACACAATATGCCCCCCCCCCTCATTTCTTAAAGAAATCTTCGAGCCAATTTTGAATACGTAAGTGACATGACAGTAAGTCTGAATTCCAGCTGTGTCAGGTAACATCAAACATAGTTTCATTGTATTCTATTTTCTCAAATAATATTTTGGCCGATCACTCCGCCCATCAGTAGAAAACGCGCCGAACAGGAGAGTAACACTGGATTTTGTCATAAGCTACTGATGATTCCATTCTCGTATCTCTTCTAATCTTAAATCATTACATGTGAGTATCTAAAGATCCTCAGCCGACTCGCTAATAATACCGTTTAATAATCTGCTTTTACACGGGTTTGCCTTCAACTTGAATTTAACCCTTTGCCTGCTGGAAGCTGGGTGTCCCTGTATTAAACGCAGAGGAATCAGAGAATTCAGTAGTCAACGGATGAAATTAATTTCCCTCTTTCTCCATTACTCCTAAAAAGGAATAAATCTGGAATATCACACATCCCAGTCTGCCCCCTTCTATATTGGGTGTATTAGCTGCACTTTCATTTTATGCATAGTACAGTCTTACAGATTGATTACCATGAAGACTTTGCAGCAAAGGGAGATCGTTATCGAAAATTCAGTGCCTCAAATAACTTCGTTATGGTGCAGTCAGGAAGAGAGGAGTTTCAATACATGTATTTAGGTATTAGCCTAATCACTTGCAAAACCTATGGCTGAATGCACAGAGATGTTATTAGATTTACTTGATTGCATATTTAACTGAAGGTTGGCTGCTAGCATGTGTTTGATGGGATGGTCCTCATCCCAGCACGTCAGCCATCACTCAAAATTAATAACTAATGACCTAAATCAATTAGGTTCTTATTGAAATTCCCCAATTCAAACATTCCAAAAGACGTTCTAATTGATGACCACATGAAATAATGGATGATCTATAGATATCAGATTTGGTATCAATGAAAGTAGCGAAACTAAGGCAATACAACGTAAGAGTTGGAAAAAAACTCTTATGATACACTGTTAGAACAGTAGTTTAAAA
>CM057154.1:13077266-13114766 GCA_029962745.1 Echinometra lucunter
TTTCAATATCTGATGTGAAGTATAGACCTATAGTATTACCTCTACTTGCCTGAAGGTGTGCTTTTATAACATGAAAAATTTCACACACATTTGGAAACAAAATTATGCTGCTGTACCTATGAATAAATTCATTATCCCATATAATTTACATATAATTTGTTTAAGAATACTTTCATACAAGTACATGTACCTTCCCTTTTATTTCTTGATTTGGAATTTGCTGTACATCGGACAGCCTATGCACAAGAGTGTCCATTTTTGTAATTATTCGAAAATTTGGAAGTTAATTCATGCATTTTTGTAATTTTATTTAATCATTTAAAAGATGAAGAAAAACAAAACACACCCTTAATGATACTGTGAAATAGTGATACAATTCTGATGCGTAACAATAATGATTGTTTTACTGTTGTTTTTTTTTCTTCATAATATCAACAATGCCTTGATCCAAAATTTCATTAACGCAAAACATTCCGAAAGTTTGCCATTTCGAGGGCTGGTTACTCGGGAGGATCATGAAACAGAGCCCTACATCATTTTTCAGAATTTCAATTTCTCATTTTGATTTTCTGAGTGACGAATCTCTAGAATAATATCAATTTTATTTTCGGAATCATAAACCTTCGGAGAAACGATTCTTAGAGTACTGAACCTTCGGAGCAGCACAACAATGTTCAGAATAAGGAATCCTTTTACATTTTCAATTATGATTCCCCTACCCCGTTATGGGATGTTTGTATATTATTCCAAATCCGACGAGAACGACACTTCTCAAAAATTTTCACTTGACCGACATTGTCTGTCTCTTGGGTTGTCAGTTTTTAAGATGCAGATCTACTGGCATGACTTGGATGTCTCGTTGGGATTTTGAAAAAGTTGGGGATTACCAACTTTCGGACAGACAAACCTTTGAAAAAACAAGTGCAAGTGATGAAAATGCTAACTTTGCAAAACTCCATTTGATCTGTAATTTATCTCTACGCACACTGGCGTACTGATGAGGGGTGTGGGGCTGCTGCCCCTAAAATTTTTCACGACAAGGCTTTTTTTTTTCTTAAATTATTGTTTTTATCTCTTTAACTTTGGCATCTAAAATATCTAGCCGATTAGAGCCATTTTCCTTGATGAACTTTTTATTTTTGTTTGTAGGTAGCTGTGCCCCTAATGATTTGTTCTTTGTTCTTTTTTATATGACAGCAGCCCCCGATAAATATTTGGCTCATTACTCCACTGTCTGTGCATAATTTGATTCTTGATTTTGACATGCTCTCCTGCTATATTGCGTATCTCTGATTTTGTTAAGTCATCCGTGACAATCAAAAGAAAAAATATAATTATCATAAATTCGTACTAACGGGCTAGAAATCATTTATCAGACTAGCAGTTAGTCAAGATATACCTCAATCAGGCTAATGGGGGGGGGGGGGGGGTTATTTTCTGCTTCATAATTACCAAAGAAATATTGCACTGCAAATTCACATCATGCCCGATCCGGGATAATGAAATTGAACTACCGATTTAATTTAATTTTTCAAACTTAACCTATTTAATAAACCCAATTGAACATGTATTGTAAATCATTTAAGCAACAGCCATGCCTTATGCCTAGTTTACATTTGCCCCGGGAGCCGTACACTGGTCTGCGAGTTTCCATGCTATTTGTTGGGCATCGTGAGTGGCTAATGGCACTGGCATAGCCAAGAATTTTCAACAGGGAGGCCAAGGCGAGGGTGTGGGAGGGGATATCCCCCTCGCACGGTAGGGAGGATAGATTTTGAAAATTCGTGCATGTAAAAGGCATTTTCTGCACACTAAAAGTTAGTATTAGGGGTAACTTATAATGAGAAGTGGCATATAGGGGGCCAAGGCGAGAGAGCGAAGCGACGAGCGGGGGGGGGGGGGGGGGGGGGGGGGGAGTGGGAGGAGGGTATCCCCGCACTGGCGTTGCCAGGATTTTCAACAGGGGGGGGGGGGGTGCTTAAGAAAAGGTGTTGGAGGGGAATACTCCCCTCCCACGGTAGGGGACTTTTGAAAATTCGTGCATGAAAATTGTATTCCTGCACACTAACATTTAGTATTAGGGGTAACTTTATGAGAAGTGGCATATTTACTTTTACTTTCATTTCGCAGGGTAGGGTAGGGTAAGTTATGTGAAGTGCAATTATTTTTTTTTTTGCACGCCGATCAACAGGGAGCATGACCCCCTTTGTGGTCACGTTATCTACGAGCATCGTGCCATCTCTTGTATTAGCCTTCTGGGCAGGAGGGGGCAAATCCATACGGGGGCTGCTCAGAGATTGTACGGAAATTGTGCGAACTCGGTGGAGTTGCCATGTAGTCTCTGCAGCTTCGGCAAAGGAAATCATAAGGAGCCCATGTGGATTCCGTACATTGGTTGCGCGGTGATCGTGCAACCGCCGTACGATTATGTTTTGCCCCCATATCCACGGAAAAAATCGTGCGTTTGCTGCACGATAAGTGCAAGGCCTCCGCACGATGCTGTCTGAGGATATGCATTGCCACAAACGACATACCTACTGGCTACGGGCTTACGGTTTTCCTTTTTTTTCTTCAAACTTGTATTACTTTCAGCGAAACACAATCGGAGAAGGCCGCAGAGCCCTTCGAATCTGTACTTGAATCTGTACTTAAATCTCAAGGCATGTCTTCTCCCTCGCACGAAGGCGCACGGAAAAATGGAAATACGACCAAATACGGGTTCCGTAGACCAATGATCACCATTTGCAGGTCAATATGTAAACTAGGCATAAACTATGAGCATTGGAAAAACCAGAAAAATGTGCAGCTAAATTCTGAACAATACAGAAAAAATTTAACCTAAAAAGCGACAATGATAGTCACCTTCTCAGTGTGTTTTGTAGGATAGCTTATCATAACATCATACTTTTATATAACAAATAATAATAATAATAATAATAATAATAATAATAAGAATAATAACTAATAATAATAATATAATAATAATATAATAATAATAATTAATGAATGATGATGATAATAACCATATGGTCCATTTATATTAGCGCAGCTACTATATGCATATACTCTACTGCCGCTCTACAAAGTTAATATTATTACCCCGGCCTGAAGGAGCTGCCATGCAAGGCGCTAACAGGAATTTGTTCCTACTGGGTACCCACTTATACACCTGGGTGGAGGAGTGGCAAATGTGGATTAATGTCTTGCCAAAGGACGTTAGTGCCAGGCCGGGATTCGAACCCTCAACCCTTGATTAAGAGTCAAGTGACAGAACCACTACACACATGACTCACTCCACAATATGAAAATATTAAGTAACTAAAGGGAATCCCTTATGTATCTACATAAATGATAACAATATTTTGTTTTCCAGAGACATTATCAGTCACACTAAATTTTTTTCAGACCTTTTTGGAAGAAATGTGTTTTCTATCTATGAGAAAACGCCTTCTTTTGGTGAACTTTAACAATACTGTGACCTCCCAATTTATCAAATTAGTCAAAGCATCTTATCTTGAAAGGGATTGATAAATATTAATTTTCATCGTCACAATTTCTACCACAATGACCTTGTTTGTTATGTACATGTACTAGGTGCATGGGGCATTCTTTCTTTTGGAGTCGTCTATTTCATTATTTTGGGTAATAAGATGGAATTTACAAAATGGGAAGCATTATGTGAAGGAATTATTTTAGGTGGATAAATTGACCTTTTCTGCAAACAATTTTCAAATGGTTTTCAGTAGAATATCCATAATACTAGAAGACTTTAAACACAAGGTATGGGGTTCGAATCCCTGCAGCGGCACTAATGTCCTTTGGCAAGATACGATCTACATTTGCCACTCTCCCCAAAGTGTTTAAGTGGGTACCCGGTAGGATGCGAAAGTCATTGTGATTTTGTTAGCATTGTGAGCGCCTGTAAAATGGCGCCTGGCTTGGAATGCTCCTTCGGGAGTGGAGAAGTGCATACACTGTGTGCGGGCAAGCCTGAATCCGATGACCGGGGTAATGATATTTCTGTAAAGCGCTTAGACACATCTCAGAGAGATGTATTAGGCCGCTTTATGAATGCAGAATATATCATTATTAATATTATGGTATATATCTTGGCTGAAAACTAAACTCAGCATTGGTGGAAATGCCTGCTTTAAGATGCTGGTGACAAAAGAGTAAAAGACCATCTACGTTTTGAACCCTGTGAATGGCTTGACCTAGGTTGACCCTATTTTCTACTGTACAATCAACACATAAAAAGTTGGGCCATCTGAGAAGATACCACGTCAAAATAGCCCAGAATAGGCCAATTTCAATTCTAAAAGATGAAGAAATGGATCACTCATGTAGAGATAAGGAATGATCCAATTACTTATTAAAATATCTATACAAATCTAAGAGAAAGTTTGAAGGAGAACCCCTGCAAATTTCATATGAATCGCATTATTCTTAAGACACTTTATTCATGATGTCAATACGATGACATGATAATTCACTAAAACACGATAAAAACTACTTCGAAATCGCTAAAGGCAACTTCCAAAGCCCTGTCGTATCACCTTAGAAGTATGCGGACTTTACAGTAGCTTATTACCGTAATCCGAACATGATTTGTATGGTAGTACAATAGGCTTTTGAAATTGCACTTTAGTTGATTTTTCGAAAATAATTTTTATCTTGTTTAAAATTCAAAATTCGTAGTTTTTTGAGCGGTACCATAAATAGATATTTTTAGAGGGTTTGATACTGAATAGAATTATAATCAGAAATTCTAACACCCCTTTTTGTTAGTTGTAACCTATACAAAAGCTTCAAATATAAAAAGAAATCCGCCGACCTCCATATTGCGACTTTTTTCAAATCTTCTGATTCTCTCCAGACAGTAGCTGTTAAAGAGCAGAAGACCAGTAAACGAGGTTTTTTGCTAAATAGAAGAAGCGATTTATCAATTGGACTGACAAAAATGCGATATTCTTGGCTGGGAAAAATACATTTAAAATGATGTTCTAATACCTTCCGCTTAGTATCGTGTTACAATATATTATAACACGATACTAAGCGAAGGTATTAGAACATCATTTCAACCATCATTTCAAACAAATAGGTCACATTGCCCCCATGGAATACCAATTGGCAATTCGGAGTACATGGAAAGTGAAACAATGGGTCCCCATCAACCCATTGAAATCGACCAGAGTAAATAATAAGTAAAAAGTAATAAAATATATATCATAATTAAATAATATTCAGTTTTCTTCAGTTTTAATATTACAAGCAGTTTTCAGAATCAAGCTAGGAAATAGAATGTAAGGATTAATAAAATGTGTCAAGACTTACAGTAAAGTAGCCCTGGAAGACAAATAATTCACAGAACATCTAAAAAATTATTGGAGCATATATGACAGTTTTGTCAGTACACTGGAGTATAAAGCGTTGGCTGTTGTAAACACATTTATTCAGCAATTTGTAAAAATGTCAATATTATGATCCCAGTTCATCTCTTATTGCTGAATAATTCTTCGGTAATCTGTTCTTTCAAGTGCATATAGACATATACAATACAATATAATCGCTATACAAAAATGTTTATCAATTAATTAATCCAAAGTGTGCACCATATCCTTCATTTTCAATTTTAAAAAAAAAGCGCCCTCATGACCAGCTCGGTCCCTCGTTTCTTCCAACATTTTTCGTCCCCCCCCCCCCGAAAAAATTCCTGCCTACGGTCTTGATGGATTCTGATCTCCATATTCATTGCTTCATATCATTTGATAGCGGTCAGATGATAAGCATTGTTTAAAATGATCTGAAACTTTCACACTCCTTAAGACTTGTGTTCTCCGCCGTCATTGCGGTATCACATATTGTAAAATAATCTACCTTGATATGTAAATAATTCAAGCATATCAAGTTTCTCGGAAATGGCTGATGCATGAAAAAGCAACGCTTTGCTGAGGCCACCATAATCGCTACATTAGCTTCATCAACGAATGTGGTCACATTCCAGAGAATACAGACCATGACAACAGTCTGGATAATTTCTTTTTGAGAGAAATGAAACAGAAAGATTCTCCCGTCTTAACCAAGTCTTATATATATGCCGTATCACACATTCACACATTGTAAAATGTGTGAGATATATATGGGTATATATATATATATATATATATATATACATATAAATATATATATATAATATATATATATATATATATATGACATTATATATAAATGTATATATATATATATATATGTATATATATATATAACATTATATGTATATATGTCATATATATATATATATATATATACCCATATATATCTCACACATTTTACAATATATATACTATATATATATATATATATGATATATATATATGTTATATATATATATATATATACAACGTTTTTATGAATAACCTGCCATTTTTGGGTGGCATTTAAAAAGTCGGTTCATGGAACATTTCAAAAGTCTCTAAAATTTTTGTCAATCTCTTCATCCTTTTTTTTTCCTTTTGTCATTAGGCAGGCAGCATTCTGAATAGACATGGTATTAGAAACAAAAATTAGGATTTTTAGCGATAAAAATATTAATCAGTAAGCATTCACGACATTAGAAACTAAATGTGGGTCAGTATTCATAACGTAAGCACGTAGCCGGATGAAGGTGCAATGTTCATAAAGTCAGAGCAGATCCAAGCCTGTACATCATTTTTATATGAGAGTATGACATTCGATAGGTAAACATTCCAGTAGACGGTAATGGATAGCGTGTTGCTATCCATCGCCTCAAGACATAATTGCATTAGGCTTTTAGCATATCACTGAGATTAGGAGGCTAGGAAGATTGGTGTTGGAGAGGGAGGGATGGGGGAAAAAAGTGTTGGTGTGAATGGAGGGTGAATGGATGATAGGAGATGAGTGAAAGAGAGTTTGAGGGGAGAAGCAGACAGGAGCTCAAGGAAGTAATTGGGAGGAGTAGAGGGGAAGGATTCATGAGACATTATGGCAAGGTATTGCTGGAGTAGACTGGAGCTGCAAGTGGAGAAATAGGCTTGGGACAAAGGTAGAGGGGAGTGGGAGGAGGAAGGGGGTTAAGGAGTTGGTGCATTGAGTGGAGAAAACTGAATGGTGAAATTATACGACCAGGGATACGACTAATATATCTTAAGATATTATGAGCATTGGCGTAATATGATATTTCATAAACATTTTTTCTTTTTACTATAGGTTTTTCCCGTCCAATTTCGCACTTAGTGCATGCAAGAGTATAAATAGTTTCATTCACTTTCGCTATAGGGCAACCAAAAATTAAAACTAGTCATTCAAAATCGCCACTGGGCATCAAAAATCAAATTGGGCATTCACATTCACCATAGAGCAATCAAAAGTGTAAACACATCATTCAGATTCACCATAGTGCATTCAAGTTAGCACGGAAGGACACGTGACCGAAGAGCATTCAATATTGCCATAGGGTATTCATGTTCATAATTAGTGCATTCAATTTAGCACTGTTTTTACAAGACTTGTATACAGTACATACAATATGAAAGAAAAACCACAGAAAAAGATGTCTTCTATTTCTGTGAGAAAAACTCATATTGTATACATGCTATGATTTATGTCTCTAATCATGCATATAACCTGAAGAGATGGAGCAAATGACCACAAAACATTATGAAAGAAAATCATGATATTCTATACATGCTATGATTTATGTACCTAGTCAATGCCTATTACTAAGAGATGGTGCAAATGATCACACACTAAGAAAAAAAAGGTTCAATTTTGCACCCTAAATGTAACACTGGCAGCACCATTTGGGGGTGCAATCTTGCAACCCTACATGACTTAAGGTGCAAAGATGCACCCTTTTGTATTTGTTTGCACCCAAAATGCCCGTCTGCAGTCTTAAAAGGTGCAACTTTGCACATTTAACGGTGCAGAAATTTTCCTTCCAAATGGTGCAAATTGCACCTTCCTTAAAATGTGCAACTCTGCACCCTTAAGGGTGCAAAATGTAGCTCACCGTACTGTTAAAGGTGCAAAATGCTGAATTGAACCATTTTTTCTTAGTGTGCAAAAGAAAATATACGTTATGAAAGAAAATCACGATATTGTATACATGCTATGATTTTTTCTCTGTCAATGCATATAACTGAAGAGATGGTGCAAATGACCACAAGAAAATACACGTTATGAAGGAAAATTTACAAGGATTTTAAAACAAGTCATATGAATTAACAGAGGGAAATGTAAGGAATTTTGTCCTCTGTTAAATCATAGGTCTATGCCATGCCAGGAATTTTCAACAGGGGGGGGGGGGGAAGGCGAGGGTGTGGGAGGGGCTATGCTCCTCCCACGGTAGGGAGATTTTTTGAAAATTCTTGCATGAAAATGTCATTTCTGCACACTAAAATTCAGTATCAGGGGTAAAGTATATGAAAAGTGACATATGGGGGGGGGGGGGGGGGGCCGCAAGGCGAAGAAGCGAAACGACCGACCGGGGGATGGTGGTGGGGAGACATTTGAAAAATTGTGCATGAAAATAGCGTTTTCAGCACACTAAAATTCAGTATTAGGGGTAACTTATATGAGATGTGGCATATTTACCTTTTAATTTTAATTCATTTCGCAAGATAAGGGTAGGGTATGTGAAGTAGACTAGATGGAAGTTATTTTTTTTATGTTTCTTTGATTTAAAAAATTATCTCTTTTTTTCTAGCTACGCCAGTGTTTGGGCCATCTTACAAATATGATTTTGATTCGGCGACTTAATATAGATAAAGTAGGCTCATAAAGTGGAAGAAGATATAAACACGAGAAAGCTGCAAAAAAAAAAAAATACATGTGCTAAATTGGATGCCCTATGGCGAAACTGAATGCTCTAACTTAGCTCGAGGGGGTTTTACGGGCGAACTTGGTTGCACTATGTACGAATTCGTATGCCGATTGGTGAATTTGATTGCCCTAAAGCGATTATGAATGCCAGTTGGCCATTTTGGCTGCACTATAGCGAATTTGAATGCCAATTGGTGATTTTGACTGCCCTATGTGTGAAATTGAATGACCTATTCATACTTTCTCGTGCACTTAATGCGAAATTGTACGGAAAAACCTATACTTTTGAGAGTCACAGATAATAATGATAAAGAACTGTTCTTGTATAGCGCATATCACAAAAACTAAATTTAAGTCCCCATGTACTAAGGAAAAAGAAGAGGAATATTGAATGACAGAGGAACAAAACGAAACGGAGAATAGTAATTTGGTTTGTGAAGGCATGGGGGTCATTATTCCATCTCTCCATCTTGGCATTCATATAATGAAAATACTTTGTTCACATGGAGACAGGTTTACTCTTTTAAAAAAGGTTGTTCCAGAATATACGTCTTTTAAAAGCTCATGACAAGGATTCATGTAACAATCTCTTTTCTTTTTTAATCACTCATTTTTTATTTACAATTGCTAACGTCCCTAAAACATTGAAAACTGCTTATCTTTTTACATTCATGATTCATTTTGTTTTGGAAAAAGCATAACGTCCTTTCTTTGCAGCGGCAACAACAACAACGAAAACAACATCAAGGATGACACCATTGCCATCACAACCACAGCACAAATAAAAACTTTAAAATGATTTCCTTTGCGAACCTTGCAAAAGGAGTTTCGTCCAAAGTGATTTGAGTCTCCCTTTTGTTCACACTTAGATGGGAGGGACTTATAATGTTCGTTACAAAAATCCCTATTTCTTTGTGACTGTCGGACCGAATTGAACGTGGTCTTCACTCGTAGAAAACTAGTTATGTTTCTGCAGTCGAGAATCACTTTTCATTTTCAAAACTTATTTTTTCCCCATGGAAGACCACTAATTATTGGTGAATGGGCTACCCTGACAAAAATATTAGAAATAAATAAATAAATAAATAAAGTAATGGATACCTAAACGAAGGTTGCATTTTCTTCTCTTTTTTTTGGGGGGGGGGGGGGCGACATACTGTATACGGGGAGTATCTATTACTTTGAAATACTGAATTATGGTGTTAATACACATTTTTGTCATGTTTGTGTATACTAGTATTCAAGTATTTATCTAATAAGGATGAATTATCTATATTCATTTTCGATAATCAAGTAATGTATTTGTACCACACCTTGTATTTAACGTTATTCTAGTTCCACCTGTTGTTTTTCTGCGAACTGCATTGCGATATTCGAGTGAGATTTCGATCCCCCCCCCCCCCTCCCCCCGACTGTGACACAGAAAAGTCAAGGAATTCTAGTGAACCCAACCTGGATCTAAGCATCAAAGCTCACTCAAGTAGACTCCTTAGTAAAATGGAGACGTTTATCGATCGTATCAAGTCCATTTAGAGGACGATCTCCGTGATGTACGATGGCAGACTTGGGCCAGGAAGAAGGTAACCTTTGGAAGTAGTAGAAGGGGTTGAGTCTACACTGCCTTGGTACTCAAGGCTAAACAGGATTTGTTGCCGATGCAAAGTTGTTTAGATCGAGCTCAATGATATGGTAACATCTGAACTGCCATTTTCACTCTAACAATGTCGCATTCCTCGATGCAACATTTTAGTGATATCAGTTCAGAAATCGAGATTCAGTCCTTTACCTTAAAGGGTGAGCAGAACGTATCACAAATAAGGGTTTGCATAGTGTGTGCGTGGGTGTGCGTTGTGTGGCGTGTGTTATGTTGCGCGAGCGCCCGCACGTGACTTCCCGAGGACGTATTTTTGCTGTCAGATGAGAAAGAGGGTGATTTGTCTTATAGTATCTTCCATATCTTGCATCTTCTGCCCTTCTCAACCATTTTTGTTCAACTCGAGGCCCACCTTGGCTTTCAGACATTTTTCGAACAACACCTTACAAAATGTTAATGAGAAAAAAAAAACACAATAAAATATCATACCAGGAAAAACAGAACGAATAGTGCGGTCATGGTTAGTTAAATGGTAAAATGGTTGGTTAATTTACCTGACTGCTAAGAAAGCATTGTATGCTTGTTAGTAAGCAACTAATTGGACTACTACACAATATGCCCCCCCCTCATTTCTTAAAGAAATCTTCGAGCCAATTTTGAATACGTAAGTGACATGACAGTAAGTCTGAATTCCAGCTGTGTCAGGTAACATCAAACATAGTTTCATTGTATTCTATTTTCTCAAATAATATTTTGGCCGATCACTCCGCCCATCTGTAGAAAAGCGCCGAACAGGAGAGTACACTGGATTTTTGTCATAAGCTACTGATGATTCCATTCTCGTATCTCTTCTAATCTTAAATCATTACATGTGAGTATCTAAAGATCCTCAGCCGACTCGCTAATAATACCGTTTAATAATCGGCTTTTACACGGGTTTGCCTTCAACTTGAATTTAACCCTTTGCCTGCTGGAAGCTGGGTGTCCCTGTATTAAACGCAGAGGAATCAGAGAATTCAGTAGTCAACGGATGAAATTAATTTTCCCTCTTTCTCCATTACTCCTAAAAAGGAATAAATCTGGAAATATCACACATCCCAGTCTGCCCCCTTCTATATTGGGTGTATTAGCTGCACTTTCATTTTATGCATAGTACAGTCTTACAGATTGATTACCATGAAGACTTTGCAGCAAAGGGAGATCGTTATCGAAAATTCAGTGCCTCAAATAACTTCGTTATGGTGCAGTCAGGAAGAGAAGGAGTTTCAATACATGTATTTAGGTATTAAGCCTAATCACTTGCAAAACCTATGGCTGAATGCACAGAGATGTTATTAGATTTACTTGATTGCATATTTAACTGAAGGTTGGCTGCTAGCATGTGTTTGATGGGATGGTCCTCATCCCAGCACGTCAGCCATCACTCAAAATTAATAACTAATGACCTAAATCAATTAGGTTCTTATTGAAATTCCCCAATTCAAACATTCCAAAAGACGTTCTAATTGATGACCACATGAAATAATGGATGATCTATAGATATCAGATTTGGTATCAATGAAAGTAGCGAAACTAAGGCAATACAAAGTAAGGGTTGGAAAAAAATCTCTTATAATACACTGTTAGAACAGTAGTTTAAAATCATAAGTTTGTTTAACACATGAACCTACCAACTGTTGTTTTTTTAATTCCCATCTGTTTTACACACAATTAAAAAAAAAAACACTTCGTAAGTTCATATGTTAAACAACCTAATGATAAATGTTCTAACGTGTATAGGATAATATGAATGTTAAATGAGTTGTCGTAAATCATGAGCGTCTGGCCAGCGCTTTGATTTCTCTTGTGAATAGTTCTCCATTCCTATATGGCCTGGCAATTTACCAACCTAGAAAATTTCTTTCTGATGAAGATTTAAAACAAATTCTCTGTGATTAATGAACATTTTTAGCTTTGTTGCCAAGCCAGCAACTTCGGGCAATTTCATAATTCATCACAAGTTGCATTCATGAGATGGACAACACTATTTCCGGAACAGTGCGCATTCACAATTAGTATATAGATCAGCTCAAATATTCTGTGTACGTTGTCTTAAGATGTAAACCTGCATACACCTAGGTTTATGCACACTGTGGAAATTGCCCAAAGTTGCTGTTTCGGCAACAAAGCTGAAAATGCTTATAAACTACATAGGATCACGAAGCAACAACAACAACAACAACAAATCATTGGAAAGAACTTTTATAGGTTACGCTGTATAGGGTAGGACTGTCAAGCCGACTATATACCATGATATACAGAGTTATACTGCAAATCCTCCTCTCCTTGAATATTAATAAAGGAATGAATCTCTATATGTCGGCGAAGAACCTTGAAATAACACGTCTAGGCACAGGTATGGAAAATTATTTTGTATGTGTGATCGATGGTAGCTTTGCCAGTCTTGCCATCTATCAACTTTGTCTTGTCTGTTTATTTTATTTTCCTGCAGTATTGAGTACGTTTAGGGCATGGGGTGAATATCCATTTAATCTGCCACCATCCATACAGAGGTAAGAGGAAAATAATAAAAAAAGGCTTTTTAATGGCGAAAAAGCAGACGAACCTATCATGCTCTAATGCGTGTCCTGTTAGGTTTTGTTTAACTAGAAGCCTTTTTGGTCCACCTAGAATGATGTTTCCCAAAAAAACTTTTGATCAGTTCAATCCTTTGTTCACCAGGCCTCAATTTTCGGATGAGGCCGAATAAGCACGATGCAAAGTTTTGGCGACGTTTTATTGACGTACCACTATCCCTTTCACATGTTTCATCTATCTCAATTTGCGCCCTTCTCCATGCCACCAGACTGTGCTAATGAATGCAGTCATTATCATAACAAGTACACCATGCATCTCTGTCAGACGCCCCATTAGCTAGACATTGATAAATCACATCACTTTTAAGACTGTCACCCGAGCATCTACATGAATACACAGACTATCCTACCTGCAAGAATCACATGGGAAAATGCATGTAAACTGATGAATCCACATCCAACCTAATCTAACCACCTAGTGTTCCTTTCTATTGCTTCACTGATGTATCGCTATTGCTTTATTAGTGTATTTCTATTGCTTTATTAATGTATTTCCATTCCCTCATAAAAATGGTAAAAAAATTATATACATTGAAATGTCTACTTTTAAAAATTAAGATTTCACCTGAGAATAAATTTTTAAATGACTAAATAGAATTTTTTCCCTAAACGTCAGTCTTTGTCGTCTCCTTCTTTCATTTCTGTTTCTCCTTTGCTTCTTATATTTTTTCTTTTCTTTCTTTCTTCAATGTTTTCTTTCCTCAATGTTTTGATCGTTCTCGGGGAAATCGCTTCAAAGTACATGATATCCATTAGTATTGTGTACATTACTGAACTTTATCTTCTTTCTGAAATGAGTTATCTAATGAATGCTGACATTTCGAAAGGTCTTCGTCCAACTGTCTTGATGAAAGTATACTAAATTACAGTCCTGGTAAAATGTCGGTCCAGCATCAATTCACCCATGTCTTTTTTTTTAATGTCAGGTCATGCATGCTGTTACGCCTTCTCGAGTCTCGACCTCTTTTTCAACGAACATTTCGTGATGTCTTCAGGCAATTTCATTCACACGACTAAGATACCTTTACCATTGGCTAAAGGAACAGGGAATAAAAGGGAATAAAAGAATGTCATAGTCAACGGATTTAAATATATTTGAAATTGTACAATAGCCTATGCTAAAGAGAAAAATTGTCGAAAGGCAATACTCACCTCTGTTGATTAGCATAGTGTTATTGTGATAGATTATAAATGACTCTAGATTCAACCGTCTGCTAATTTATGGATGATGTCGCATGTGTTACACCAATCAATTACGCTTGAACGATTTCCCAACACCAGCCGTCAAACTACTTGGCGTGAAAATATTCTTAAGTAGGTAAGGTATCTGATAGCTCATTCATTAGTCAACTTATGCCATATATTTGAGTCATTTTATCTGTCTAAGTACAGAGGCGTATTTCAAGGTTTCCGAGGTTGTGTGGTTTGTTGGAAAGACCTAAACTGAACGAGTGCGGGTGATGGGAGTATCAAAGCATGACTTTGTTGGATATCTATAACCTGCATATACCAGGGGAATCGATCCTTGGAGGGGTGGGGGGTACTGGTGAAATTCAAAGAAGCATTGGGACTGAGTGATAGAAGCCCGACCCCCTACAATGAATAAGTAGATTTGTATTCTCCAGTTTATAAATGTGTGTTCCATCGACAGATTCTTATAGGAGTGCATCATTTTTGAGGAAGATGTATCAGTGACCGATGGAGGCTATTGTGCATTTCTAGTTAATGATTTATTTTTGGAGACTAATCAATTACTCCGGTGAATTTAAGTATAGAACTATGTACATTTTCATTTTTGTCTTTCTTATTTTTGACTGGTGGATAATCATTCACAACTTTTCGACGATTTTACAAATTTGAGGGAAGATCCCTTCTTACATCCCCCCCCCCAAAAAGGGGGGAATACTTGTGTTTTATCCATACTTTCCAGTACACAAATGAAAGTATAAATTACATGCACGTCATGATGAAATCTATTTGTTAGAGTATGTAGCCTTTATAATGACATTCTGTTATGAAATGGGGCAGGGAAGTTGGGTTTGTTTTCTCACGTGCATCACATGAATCTTCAAAGTATTTCACCAAAAACATTCCAAAGGTTACGAAGATTGGATATCGTCCACACTGAGATATCATAGAGCAGCAGTGTCTTCTCCTTTAGAATGGCGAAGGAAAAATTAACATGATGGGAGGAAAAGAAAAGAAAGAAAAAGGGAAGGGGAGATGGGGTACAAGCCTCGAACGGTGTTCTTGTCAGCAACATTTCATCATCCTACGAATACCAGTGACAAAGTATTGAAGAGCCCTCCCCTCAATTGCTTTGTCGCTGCAGTGCCTCTTGGTGAGGGACAAAAGAAGCAAGGGGGATGAAGTGTGAAGTAAAATATGAAGAAAATCAAACGCAGAAAAAAAATGAAATTTAGCTGGAATACAACCTCAGTAAACTACCCGGGAGCAGTTAAGACTTAGTGAAAGACTGACGTTACACCATTTTGAAGGCTGCATTAAAGGCAAAAATTACATAAAACTGTGCCAATCACAAAAATATCTAGATTTCTAATCCAATCTTGTATTTCTCTATGGATTGCTCGAAATTCCACTGAAACTATCGAAAATGTCTTCAAAGTGTCGTGTATTTAATTACTTTTATGCTATGATAAGGCTTTATTCACGGGAGAACACTTTAATGGTCAATTCAGCATTGTTCAGCAATTTGATTTTGTTTTCTACAATCGCTGCTTGTCCTCACCTAATAGTTAAATGTCACCTTTCTACCTCGCATTATTAAAGACTATCGATAAATCAATGGCCAGCCTCATATGCAGTTCTGTATTCAATGTAGGTAAACCACCTGCTTAGATATAGAGCACTTCCTTGTTCAATATGGTGAAAAAACTAATCACAAAAGATTTCAATGGATTCTACTACAAGGAGCGGGGCACGATGTGAAATAGGGAATTTTACGAAACAATAGGTAGCTGAGACCTTTGTATATAAATACAACCCAGAATAGATTTTAAATATTTTTCATAGCTTTTGTATTTGACTAATGTTATATCACGATTTATCCTTTGGTCCGTCTACTGCCAGGGTCAATATAGTGCAATCATTAATTTTACAAATAGAAGTAACTGTCACAAGATTTCTGCCGGGCTGTAGATTTAAATAACCTTAAACCAACAATGTGAAGCAAATAAATGAATTTTCATTTACTAAGATAGATAGTTTGGCGTTCTTGGTCCCCCAGGTAAAAAAAAACAAAACTATAACTAAAGAAACATAGGAGTTTCACCGGAACCGCACAGGGACTCGTTGTCTGCGCTTTCAAGTCAAGTTTACCTTGTTAAATTTTAAGCTTTATTAGCTTGAATTTATACTTCACCTATAAATATCTACAACAGCCAAGATATGTTTTAAAACAAGGAATAATAAAAGAATGAAAAACAAAACAAAACAAAAAGTAGAAAAAATAAAAAGGCAAACTGTCATTTGTAACCTTTTTTCCTTTCATATATGGAGTTCTCTAGATAGCAAGATAGAGGGTGAGGGCTTCTTTTTTGATACTATTGCCTCTTGGAAAATCTCAAATATTGAAATAATGATGCTCGCCTTGTGTTTTAATGTGTTTCAAAGAAATTTCTGACCTTCCATGCAAACAATTCCCCTAGTCCCCAAATTGTCAGCATTTTCAAAGCCTCGTATGTTTTAGGAAAATAAACTTTGATTGTCTATGAAAAAAAACCCAAAGAAGCTTAAGGAAAATTCAATAAAATATGACTATATACATTTGCCTATGATTCATAGGAAGAAAAGAACAACGACAACGACAACGACAACAATGACAACATGCCTGATATCGTTTGATGACGGTGCCTTTTTTGCAACCTTCGTATCTTTCTTGCGCGAGTTCTGCCTCCTTCATAATTTAAACTGATGGGAACCACATCGTTGATTCCTTCATAGAGAAGCAAATATATTCAACCTTTCAAGCTAGACACTCTGTACCAAAACGAGGGTATCTCAACTGATGGTATGATCTTGTAACTAGATGCCTTTTGATGCAATGTAATCATGAGAAAATATCTTTCATTCCCCTAACACTGAGGCACATGAATTTCAATTCTATTACTTATGTAAAAAGAAGGATATCGACTGAGGTGAGCAATTGCTTTTATGGGGTAATCAGAGGAAGAGTTCAGAGTGGACAAATCTAAACTTGTCAGAAGTTTTTCGGACTTTTACAACAGAAAGTGAATTGCACGTGAATTGATAAGCAGGTTTCTGAAACCTCCGTCTTACAGTAAGCTATATTTTAGGAAAATAACCCTTTCCTGAAAAAAAGGTGTATGTTTTTCTTTTTAGGGGATGAGGTACACTTTAAGCTGTCTATAGTCAAGCTAGTAAGGAATTCGCTATACGTGTTCAGCATGTTTCGACTAGATACTCGTTCATCCTTCCATCATGTCGATCAAACATTTGTGACTATGTAGTTTAAAATTGCTTTAGAAGGACAAAATTTGAGTTTCAAAGGTAATAAATTGTATTTTCATAATACTATATTAATAACGCTTTGCATCAATAGCGCTTTGGTCAGTTTATGGTATTAAAGCGCCTTATCAGAAACCAGTATTATTGTTATCAAAGACTTTCACTGTGATATCTACAGTATGCCCCCCCCCCACCAAAAAAAGGTTACAATCGGCCTTTAGCTATCGATTATGGAAGAAATCATTTAGCAATAAGAAAAGTCACTGTAGATAATGAAACTATTACTATTTATCTAGCAGATAGCGATGACCCTGATTGGTTCGGTCCAGTAATCACGAAGAAATAGGAATGTCATAAGTCCCTTCCATCCAGGTTTGAACAAAAGGGAGACTCAAAGCACACTCCTTTCGCATGTTTTGAATCATTTACAAAGGAAATTACTGTTTTGTTTTTATCTGAGCTATAGTTGTGATGGTAATAATTTATTTATTATCATAATTATCATTATTCTGCTTAATGTTGTTGTTGATGCAAATAAGATAGTACTGATATACTTGTCGGTTACAAAAACCCCTATTTCTTCTTAATCTCTGGACCGAATCGGATGGGATCTTCACTGACTGCAAAATCTACAATGACTGTTCATATTGGGAAATGATTTCTTCCATAGTCAGTTGCTTTTTTTTGTTGGGGGAGGGGCGGGGGATATTGTATATCAAATTTTAAAGACAATATCATAAACGAGAACATCAACTCTGCTTTGTGCCTTCAGTCTCTCAGCAGGAAAGTTATTCTAAGTGCAGATGATACTGCAATATCAAAACCCTCTCAATTAATGATCAAGTAAGTTTTACAAGCTAATTTATTCTCGTTGCCCCCCCCCCCACCCCCCACCGGTCGGGGGGGGGGGGGGAGGCCGCCATACATATGTACTTGAGTGTTAATGCCCTGACAAGAGTGTCTCTACATGAACGAGATGAATGGTGCACTACAGAATAATTCTCAAAAAGTCCCGAAGGAAGTCGTATTTGCAAATTTAAACGGAAACTAACTATTTCCAGCAATTTCCGCTCACTTGGTACACTCCCTTTGGCGTTCTCTGAATTTTACATATTCATAAATTAATATGTACGTTGTGTATTCGCAGTGCATCTTTTTTTTTCGGGGGGGGGGGTTAATATTTTCACTACACTCTTATTTCCGCGGTGTCAAATTGACTCGGAAACGGCGTCAGCTGGGAGTCAACTCTATTCCGAGTTGCAGTGAACCGGATTCCGAATTAATTTGACTCGGAATAGTGTGGCATTAGCTGAGAATCGACTCAATTCCGAAAACGAGTCACTTTAACTCGGAATAGAGTTGACTCCCAGCTGACGCCGTTTCCGAGTCAATTTGACACCGTGGAAATAAGAGTGTATGCATGTCAAAAACTTGGGTAATAGGCTTACTCTGTCTTACTCTTGGTCTTACTCTGTCTTACTCTGTCTTACTAAGTCTTAGTAAAACACATCCCTTTTTTCAGGAAAGGGTTATGTTCCTAAAATATAGCTTACTGTAAGACGGAGGTTTCAGAAACCTGCTTATTAATTCACGTGCAATTCACTTTCTGTTATAAAAGTCCGAAAAACTTCTGACAAGTTTAGATTTGTCCACTCTGACCTCTTCCTCTGATGACCCCATAAAAGCAATTGCTCACCTCACTCTTAGTCTTACTCACTCTGAATAATTTCAACTCCTTATGGAGCCAGGATATTGGTAGTACTTTCATCTTCTTATGGCCAGAGGCGTCGATCCATTTTTCGGATTGGGGGTGGGGGGGGGGGGGGCAAGACGACCAAGCGGAGATGAACCCGCGGCTACTATTTGTACACACACACACACCACACACACACACCCTCCCTCACACATATGTATGTGTATATATATAAATATATATATATATATATATATATATATATATATATATAAAACATAGGCTTATATCAACGTGAAGCATTTTCAAATTGGGGAAATTAAGCAACTTGCTATGTGAACCATCCTGCTTTTTTTTTTTCAATTTTGCGAGCGAGCGAAGCGAGCGAGCAAAAAGTAACAAATTTCTTGTTATGAGAAAATAGTTTCATATAGGCATAAATGATACCTGAAATATATGTATATGGTTACTTCGCTGCCAAATATGAACTCTATTTTGTCACATCGCTGGTCCATTGTTGCTGCCCCCAAACCACTCTGTTTTTTAATATTACGAGCGAGCGAAGCGAGCGAGGAAGTACACACTGTTTTTCATGGTAGATGTAGTAAACTCTTCGGCAAATTACGCTGTGAGCCAATGAAACATCTACATTATCTATTCGGTCTCATCTCACCGAATTCGTTTGCTTTTCAAAACCATTAATATGAAACGAGCGAGCGCAGCGAGCGAGGAAAAATATATCCTTTTCCATATAGAAGTGTTATTTCGTCATCATAAAAATGTGATAAAAATGTGATATGCGCTATACAAGAACGGAATATTATTATTATCATTATCATCAGAATACACTATAAACCTATCATGCCTGTATGATATCTAAATAATACATCCGATCACCCGTGTGCCGAATATGACACTGTTTTAGCTACCTCGCTTGCAGTCCGAATCCATTCTGTTTCTACTATAGCGAGCAAAGTCAACGACCGATCCCGGCAAAATGATATGGATTCGTCCCAAAATCCTTGTCAACCACCTTGCTGCCCAAATATACTTTGGAATCTCGCTGCTATAATAAGCTACTTGCTGCCCGAAATCATCTTGTATCTAGCTTTTACCAGCGAGAGTACAGTGGAGTAGCGAGCGAGTTAACGAAAAATATGTTTTTGTTTTGCGTTTTTTTATCCAGGCCGTTATCTCCTGAAATTTTATCTATTTTTAGGTCAACTGGCCTCTCGATTTCCAGGAGTGAAATCTTGCTTGGTTATATTACTTCCTATGAGTAGAAAAATAATATAACATGAGATAGAAACACAAGATGCAAACCGATTTCCTTTCATAATAATAGTAATTATCATCGGCATTGGTTAAGATACAATAAATGCGAGCGAGCGAAGCGAGCGAGCGCTTCCCAGTGTCCCATTTTCTTTCTTTTTTCTTGTTTTACGCTTTCATTTCACTACCTTCCTTCCTTTTCCTTCCTTCCTTCCTTTTCCTTCGTTTTCCTTTCTTTTCTCTTTTTTCTTTTTTCTTTTTTCTTTTTTTTGTTGGGAAATTATTGGGGGGGGGACAAAATGATATCTTTGCCCCCCCGAAATTTTCTTGGGGGGGGGGGGGCAACTGCCCCCTGCCCCCCCCCCCGGATCGACGCCTCTGCTTATGGCAACCCTGCTCAAACCAGGGTATTGGTAGTATTTTAGTACTTTCTAGGCAAATTAAGCATTCCCTTGGATATGTTCTAATTTTCAAAACTATTATTATTATTTGATTCAGCAAAGACAACCAACAAAAAAGAGTACCGTGGAATTATACTCTGCTTTGTATAGAGAGTGGCCGGGAAATATGTGCGCAGTTCAAATGTATTTAAATGCTGTTTCTACTATTTTTATCATAATCATCAATATCATTTATTACTGTTACAATTATTGTCATAATCATGATAATTCTGACTGTTATATCTATGATTGTTGTTACTGAATGAGTATTAATACTATTTTACGATTATCTTTATCATTACGGTTATTTTTGTTATTATAATCATATCATCATTGTCATTCTTATCATTCTTATCATTATCATTATCATCATCATCATCATCGTCGTCGTCATTATCTTCATTATGATTATCATTATTTTCACCATTATTATTGCTATCATCATTGGTGTAAAGAGTGAAGTATTTCGGGGGGGGGCTGCACAATCCCCTCCAGCTGCGGACAAGCAAAAAAAAAAAGGGGGGGTCCAATCGGCCAGATATTCAAGAAAGTTCGATACAATGACAGTGCTGAAGTGATACAAACAACAGTTGAAAAAAAAAACCCCTTTGGTTATCAAAATTTGGGGGATCAGAAGCCAACCCCCCCCCCCTCCACCAGTACGCCTGGGACTATAATCATCATCGTTATCATTGTTATTACCATTATTATTATCATTAGTAGTTAAAGTAGTAGTATTTGTAGTAATAGAAGTAGCAGCTGCAGCACCAGCACCAGCAGTAATAGGAAAACTCCCTCAGACACAAATAACACAGAGTCACAGACTGAAACACATTTGTCTTCAGTTTTTACCAGATGTATCATATACAGAAGATGGTTGAATTGATTTTTTATGTAACATTTGAGGCCTGATTTCTTTCTTCAAAAATGAATACAATAATAGATAACACTCTCTGACAAAAATATAAACACATGCACACACAGGCATGTAGGATTTTTAAAACAAGCTATGCGTCTGATATGAACAAAATAATAAAAATATTGAAGTTTATTTTTTCATTCACAGTAAGTTTGGATGAAAAAAAAATTAGGTTCTCCACTAACTTGCCCTTACTATAAACAAATCACTCGCATTCTTTGTTATGTAAATTACATAAAAACCATTGTTCTCATTTCCTGCTCTTGAGTTCAATAGAAGGTCAAATATGTTTACATCTTCAATAAGAAGTGAGGAAAGCATACTTGAATGTTCCATCTGACTTTACAAAACTAGAATGCATCATGGGTATTCAATAAGCCTCCTTACAGTACATGTGTCTAACTAATTAATGCCAAATGTTTCAACAGGGATAGTTACAGATTACATCAGTATATCGTTAGCATCAAAGGACTTACCCTGCTGGAAAGAACACAGTGTCCCACATTGTGTTCACAGTGTGTTCACATTGTGTAACACAATGTGAACACACTGTGAACACAATGTGAAATCATCTTCGTTCAATTTGAGCATTTTAACACTGTGAATCTCATATTCACAGAAGTCCACTATGTGAAAACACTGTGAACACTCATATTATGGAGGTGTCCACAGTGTGAATTTATCTTTACACTGTTAAATTTGAGCATTTTAATATTGTGAGTCACATCTTCACATACTCCACTATGTGAACACACTGTGAACACACTGTGTGACACTGTGATCTTTCCAGCAGGGTAATGATCCTAAATGTTCTTCTTTTAGATGTTTGGTAGCATACTTCGTGTGCAAGTTATCGCATCTACCAATGAATAGCCATTTTTATTCTAGAAATTTCTATGATCATAAGTGCACATATAAATTCTGGAAATATATTCATTCTAGAAGATTCCACAATCGTATAACAATAATGACTTTTGGTCAGTGTCGCCATAATCAAAATGTATTTCATCAATCCATTGAGTCTGAAATCGAAGGGTAATGCAATCCCATTGGGTGGCTATTAATTTGACGCATGTCTGAATTATAGTGGCCCTGAAGTACGCTCGACAACAGGTCATGTGCGACGTGAATTTCGCATCCCAGGTCCTGAATTTCGCATCGCGGGTCGTGAATTTCGCATCCGAGGTCCTGAATTTCGCATCGCGGGTCGTGAAATTCACGACCCGTGGCGCGAAATTTAGGACCTGGGATGCGAAATTCACGTCGCACATGACCTGTTGTCTAGCGTACTTCAGGGCCACCATAAATTCTATCAACCAAGTATACAATGCAAGATACATGGTATGGGTGACCCTAGGTAACTCTGCTCTACAAAGTAGACTTAAAGGTAAATTGAAGCAACATTACAGCAATAAAGTTTAGGTTAAGGACTCATCATGTTATTGTATTGTGAAAAAAATTGTCTACCTGCTTCTGTGATTACATGCAGCAATGGAAATACCCACATGAGAGTCTACCCGGGCATGCCGGGGTAGGCCCCCCCCCCCTCCCTCCCCCTGGGTGGACCAAACCCGGGTACACTAGGAAACTTAAACATTTTACGTAAAATATACATAAAATATTTGAGTTCCCTAGCTAGCCTGGGGTTGGTCTACCCGAGGGGGCCCTACCCGGGTTGGTATACCTGGGGGACCCTACTCCGAGTTTTCTTATCTGCACACCTAAGCATGCAGTAGCTCATTCGTCTTGGATATCATTTTTCATGAAAGGGAGAAATGGGGGACTTAAAGGGAAAAAAGTTCTGTGTTATTGAAATAGTCACTCTTCGTTCAGATATACGTTTCTAATGTTTACTTTTACAATGCCTAATAGAAAAAGGAAAGGATTGAATCCTAGTAATAATTCATCAAAGTTCGTTTTTTCCTCCGGATTATGAGTAATAAAATTACAAAATTACGTTAGTCTATTCCCATAATTAAGCTATGTGTGCATGTCTCATTATATCTTTGAGAAAAAGCCACCATGAAATTGCTAGTCCGAAATTGACAAACTATGAGTTATACATCTATACATCAAAACGTCGCCGGTAATTGTGATACATTCCCATTTTGTTCCCTAGTGCCCAGAATAGCCGCGGGTACTATTTAATATTTAAAATTTCAGGAGGCCAAATCAGTCAAATGTAAGCAAGATAACCAGGAGAAAAATCACCCACAGGAATTATTTTGCAGTGTAACAGATTATCGAACCTTTCATAGCACCTGTTAAGAATGCCTTCCCAAATAAGAAAAGGAGAGCGAAAAGAGATTAATAATTCGTTTAATACTCAATATCCTAGTCGTATTAAAACTGGCTTTAGCTCTTTCATAAATGAATCTCCCGATATAAGAGTATCAGTCATTTCTCTACAGTTATCAGATTTTTCTTTTTGTTTTGTTTTTGGTTTCTTTGTTGTTTTCTTTTCTTACGTTTACTTTTATTCATCTAACAGGACGGGACATCTGCAAAGTATATTCAATATTGTTATCAACTAACATTCCACATAATCAATAAACATATTTAGCCACATTTAAATTGAGCGTTACCACCTTACTTTACACAACCCCCCCCCCACACACACACACACATGCACTCAATCTCTCGCACACGCCAACCCACTCCCCCTAACACACTCTTTCCTCCCAATATCTCTCTCTCTCTCCCTCTCTCTATCTCTCTTTCTCTCCTCGTTCTTTCTTTCTTTCTCTCTTTTTTTCTGTTACTAATACCACTTTCACACCAAACAAATATAACGGTATAAAAGCGTTTTTTGAAAAAAACGCTTTGGTATGAACACTCGGCAAAGCGTCATATTTGAAAACGGAATCAAATATTCCGCAATCTACGTGTGAGGTCTATCACTAGGTTTTGAGGTGTTTTGAAAACGGAATATTCCAAATATGACGCTTTATTTTTTGGTATGTACAGAAAAAAGGAAATAAAGCGGAATGAAATGTCAAAGGTCAACCAGGTTCCCACCCAAAACCTGGAAAATGCGGGAAACGAGTGAAAGCGCGGGTATCTTCGATCGCAGCGCTAGCGAGCTGCATGGATCGGCATGGCAGTGCAGCGTACCTTCGACGCTACTAGCTGCATGGACGCGAATCATGTATGAAGAAACAAACGCGTTAGCATTCGTACATGAGTTTAAAAATTAAACTATACATACAAATAAAAAAATAATTATTCAGTAAATTTAAACAAATTGCAATAAGTTAATTAATAATTATACATTTTATTCTGAATAACTGATTTGTTTTGTTACATATATCAAATAAAACAAAAAAATTATACAGCTAGAGATAGCAAAATGCATGGTGGGTAATGACGTATTTCCGCACTCTCTCACACCGTAATATTACACTTTCGCTCAAAACGGACTTCATTGGTTCAGTGTGAACAGAAACCAGAAGCGTTTTGGAAGCGTTTTGAAAGTGAAGCGTCATGAAATATAACGGCATGGATATTCCGTTTCGGCAGTGTGAAAACAGTATAAGAAGGCCAACTTTCTGCAGTGGTCCCCAGAAAAAAGTTTACAGTGGAAAAACTCTCTCGTTCTAAATTTCAAAATATCTTTACATGTTTTACGCTTGAGTGATCAAACGTAACTGTTGTGACAGGGTGTGAAATTCAAACTTGACAAGATTTTTTAGTTTTTATTTTTGGTTGGTATCAGCGAAATTGAGAGTGATGTTCACTGTAAAGGCTCATTTTCTGATAGATCATGACATTTTCTGGGGAATGTCCTTCGCCGTGCATATGTTTCGACATATCTCAAGGGCACGTAATTTTGGAGCGAGCAGTCTAACACTTTATTCATTGTTTTGAAATAATACTTTTATTATAAGTTTTACATTTAAGCTGATATACCTTGAACGTCAAAAAGAGTTTATCACCACGCATGGTCATATGGAAAGATAAAGCAATAAATCAAACAATCAGTCGATCAGTCTGTCCATCAGTCAATCAGTCAGTAGGTCGATCAATCAATCAATGAATTAGACAACAACAAAATCATTCGTAATCTGATTCAACCATCCCCCCCCCCCCGAAAAAGTAAATTGCGTTGACAAACCTGAATAATTGCCATCTGCCCATTCAAATGTTTAGGCTTCATGATAACGACTGAAACTCGAACACTGGAGAACCTTAATATTTTCTCAGTAATTTTCACCTTGTCGTTTAGCTTTGCAGGGTGCAGAAAGACATGACTATTTGTTTATCACTGAAGTAAACAGAAATGATTCTGAAATGCATGTTTGTATTGCAGATTGCTTTTATTCATTTGTGTCAACGCGCTTGCCTTTCATTTTGAAAGAGAGTATGGTTGATTTTCTGATTGATTGACTGACTGATTGATTGATTAACCTATTGGCTGATTAACTGACTGGCTGACTGAATGGTTGAATGATTGTTTCATCGTTCTTTTGCGTGGTTATATTGTTGTTTTGGCCAGCTTTAAAAGTCAAAACTTACCCCACAAAAAGTAAATTCTAAGGACAATAAATAAAGTATTCAACAATGCATACTCAAGTATGGCAAAATATATTAATGAGATATGTCAAAAAATATGCAGAGCAAAGAATATTCCCTATCAGTTGTCATGAAGCCATTAGGAAATGAAAATTTCTAAGCCTTTACAGTGTGCACTGCTCTTAACCTTGCTGATATCAACAAGAAAAAATACTGATTCTTGTTAAGACTGAACTTTGCAACTTTTCTTTCATGAAATTATTCAAGCTCAATCAAGCGAGATTCTTTGGTACCTTGTGATAGAAGAGACCTTTGACTAATCACAGGTAAGAAAGTTCCCCCCAAAATTTCGAAATATTCGAATGCTGAGGCCTTTTCCAACTGAAAACTTTTTTGTGGGGGGGCCCACTATGTTGATGTTAAGCTCTATCCAAGCAATTTTTTGTCATTCTCTTGTTTCTTCTCTCTTGCTTCGTATCCTTTTCACTTTTTACAGTTACTCTGATTAGCGCCTACCTATTTAAACCTTTCGGAAGATTTGAACTCAAGGCTCGGCTTTCCAGCTCGCCTTTCGTGATGCAAGATAACATTGCGTGAACACGAAATTGCAATTCATTTTTAACAAGTTTAAAAGTAATTTAATAAAAGCCTGCAAAGATTCTCTACCTTCATATTCCAACTTACGCCGTTGGGGTAAACACTTAACAGATAAATGCCCTTCTGCTCTAACACTACAGGGACACTCAATCACACCTTAGCATATTGTCCCACATTGCTTGAAAGATACACGTGACGACACAACAATACTTAGTCTATCTACCAAGCCATTAGGAACAACGGGTCAGGGGCTTTCACAGTATATTGTGATTTAGAGGACCATTCCATTGCTGGAGGAGCCATCTCTCCGAATATATAAGCAACTAACCAACGTCCTGATCTATCCATAGTTTGGGAAAATACGAGGAAAACCCTTTTAGTTGAACTTACCATACTTATTCGAAACAAATATAGGCACCTCCGCCACAGTGTGTGGTAATACTCAAATATATTTTTCTGTAAAGGCTTATTATTTCATGGTGCGCAGCAGAAAAGTCCATTGCTTTCCGCATTTTCTTTTTCCTTTCTTCGAAAGCAACTCATTTTTTTTTTCAAACACCATGCTCCTTACTATACTGATATTTATTGCTATACGGATAAAGTACCTTAAAGACATGATCGATGTCTCTCTACCATGTGAGCAAAAGGCCACATTTTAATCCACAATATAAAACAAATAAACTCTGCCATAATTTCGAGTTTCTGGTAAAAACTATGGGCCTCAGAGCCTCCAATAGTACCATTCACTTTAGGGCTACGTCCCTCAGTGAATAGTGCTATTTCAGAGCCACTTCTTGCCCATAGTTCTAACCAGAAACTCTCAAGGCAAAGTATATTTGTATACTATACCTTGTATAGTATTTGTATTCTATTTTTCTTCAATAAAAATGTTATCAACAACATCATTATACAACACATCTCTCATAGCTGAGTTTTGGTATTTGTTATCGACTATTATCTATATACTATCTATAACTTAAATATGTTGAAGAAAATATTAATATTAGCACTGATTTTAATCATAATGATCATAATTATAATAACAATAATAGTAATCATTAACCGCGTGGTAATTATGATGATAATAATAAAATAATAATAATGATAATGACAGTAATAAGAATTACGATGAGGAACACATTTTTATACTGTCTGTCCCAAATTGACACTTTTGGCGCCAACGCGGAAGATACAGTAATTGTGGGCATGTGTAGCGTCGTGAAAACAGGACAAAATATGAACAGATACACAGTATATTAACATAATTTAACATTTATTTTCTCCTTTCTTGTTTGGTTTTAATATCATGAATATTGCTAATGTTTGCAGTGTTTGGAACAGTGTATCCTGAAAAGAAAAATGATAAATAGAAATGTAGCCAAACTACTCGCAGGCCCCTTAAGTAAAATTTTCTTGGAAATTATAGGTATCATTATGTGAAGGACAATACGCAAAGCGGTGGAAGGATTAATAGATTAATAGCACAAAAGCCTATAGAAAATTAACCAATTTCCAGGCTTGCTTTGCTGTATGACAATCCTTTAGACACCCTGTATATCTTCATTTTGCAGTTTAGAAATAAATTAATAATCTTAAAGCTTGTGTTAAACCTCTCCCATGAGAAATACAGTGTGGCACAGTAAAATCCATCGCGTGGATCTTGAACATATTGACAATGCAGTAAATGCCGACCATTGTACATAGATGTAACAAATAGCTTATAAAATAAAAAAGGGAAAGTATGTAGGACAATAGTAATGATTCTCATAATCTAAAGTCATAAAATTTGAACAAAAACTACTGGGTTGGATTCCATGGGGTTCCATTAATTGGAAATATTTGTCTGTTACCCAGTGAATGCAGATCTCGTTGTTTGTGGGTAAACAATAAATACGTGGCTGCAATATAAGCAAAGAATGAGAGCATGGGATGGACTTGGATTTCATAGAAAGAATGGAGGTTGCTTCTGTATTCCAAAGAGTAGAATAAAGTACTGTGTTTACTGTGACAGCAGACGAGTTTCGCACCGCAGAAATGTGAGATTCGCAATCGCACTGTCTGAACAGTGAATGAAAAGTAACTCGCTTCACGTCACGTTCTGCCAATGTCACGTGTAAGGTGATCTCTGCACACATCTTTCGCATACAAGACTTGGAACTTACCTAAGACGATGATTGCATATTGCATCATGTCTGCATGTACTTGCCCGCAAAGTGAAAAATGGGGGGGGGGGGGGAAGAAATTTAGTAAAAGACTACCCTCAAACCTGTCAAACAGTACACATATCTGCAAGCGCATATCACTATCATCTAGACAATCGCTATCCACCAAATTTGAAGACGATTTTCTGAAGAGCTATAAACAAGGAACTACTTTAGGGGGCAATTGTTTACCAACTATCTTGATGATAGTACCACAGTTTTCTTTGCTTTCTGAATCATTTGTGTTTTGTGTGTATTGTGTTATGTTTGTTTGTTTATTTGTTTCGGGTTGGTTATTTCTATCCCTCTTAATTTGCAACCTTTTGTGTAAGAGTTTATAGGTGATAAGTCAGTGAATCGGTAAAAATGATTCACCGTTCTTTTTACTCCAATCTGTACCACTACAGTCACGTTTAAAGAGCAGAAATGATAATTATTTTTGCAAGGAGACAGCGGAAGAATTGGGTATTCAGTCCATACGAATATAGTGTCAGTGGGTTCTTTGAGGAAAAGGTCTTCTATGATAAACAACAAAGAAGGATATGAATACTCAACTCTCTAATTCAATTAAACTATAGTTGTATATACAACGTAAAAATTCATTGTTTTTCTGAGAAAAAATGTTGTATAATTGCAGAAATGGGAATTTATGTCTCGACTGTTCAATTGCTGAAAAAATGCAAAGTCATCATTCCAAAGGCATTATTCGGTTTTGTATTGAGGTCGTCTCTGAGGTCGTTTGCAGTTTGTAAAGAGTAATCAGTGATCACAATTTGTTTGATAACGTGCTGGAATTGGTTATCGTTAGAAAAGGATCCCTGATTTGTAATATTTTCTTTTTCCTCTCCTTATTTTTTGAATTATAATATGTTAAATCCGATACCATTATTCAATGTTGTCGATATTTTCCGACGCAACTCTCCAGGACCATCGCATGACGAAACTAGAGAGAATATAGATTCTTGGCACGTTGGGTCTATATGACGTGTAGAACGGCATGTTTGAATAGCAGTCCAATTTTCACGCTCAAACATGGCAGAATCAAAGTGAGAGAGAACAGAGAAAATGAGAGGGATAGTTAGGTAGTGAGAGAGGAGGAAGGAAAGAGAGAGGGGAAAGTGGTAAAGGAAAGTGAGAAGAAGAGTTATGAGGGAAGGAGAGGGCAAGGGCGAAATGAATGGAGACCAATAGCGAAAAATGACAGAAATAGAAAACTGGAGAGAAATGGAGAAAGGGTGCAAGGTTTAGATAGAGAGGAGGAAAACGAAAAAGGCCGAAATAAAGGGAGAGCGGACAAAAAGAAATTAAATACGCTTTCCCTTTATTCTTCAAGACAAAATAATCTCTGAAAGATAATGCAGAGAATTATCTTTAGATTTACTGGAATGATTAGTTTGAGCTGTCTCTATGCGTTCGGTCAATTTACCAAAAGTATCAAGTAATAATCGTGAAAGAACCCAGTTTTAGTATGACAGGATAAAAGGTATTGTAACTGCATAAAAACAAGAATTTCAGCGGGTGAGCACGAAAAATGCCAGGTTTACAGAATACGTAAGGATCGGAGTGACCCCACCACTCCCGCTTTAATATTCACTTCTTTTCTCTGAATTATTCTTATATCGAATTTCGATAAATAGTAGTTTAAGTTTGTATTATATTTTTGAACCAATATTTAAAAAACCTCCTTATTGCATCGCACTATTCCACGAATTTTATTGAGGGAGTATCGGACATAGCAACCGCTTCCAGGCATAATGTCAAGATGTCGAATTTCAAGTTCGTTTTTCCAGAGCCCTTATACTTTGTAAGTAATAGTGACGAGTTTCCGTATTTTACTAGTGCGTCTTCCTTGCACTGCAAACACGTGCATTATTTGTTTAGTAGATATGTTTTTGTCTCTCCCTTTTTCTTCCATATTAGGTAAATGAATGCGAACATATCGAACAAACCAAAATGACTTCAGGGAAACAGCCAGTCTGCAGGTCATATGCTAATGAGCAAATATGCAGGATTCACGTAAATGCTCTCGTGGCCAAATCTTCCACCCTGTCAAATCTCATGAATTATGAGACTTTCTTTCTGGAAGAATTTAACTACTTTATCATCAAGTAAAATCATTGGTTGATACACCACTGAAAAGAGTAAATATCACACTTTCACATTCTTGTATTCATTTTGATAATATATTTGGGGAAATATGTGTAAATCAAGGTGAAAAAGATGCTTCAAAACATAATTCTCTTCCTCTCACTTCTCTTGCAGATTGTGCAAAACTTTTTATTTTGAGCCCAAATAATATTTACATCAAAATAAAGCTGAAAGTCTGTACTATTTCAAAATACCATTCTTCATGTGGGGCACCTTTTAATCGGGTCAAGAGCACACTTTTCCCAAGGAAGTTCAGGACGAGATTTCTTGATTTTTTGATCGGCATGAAATCCAGTGTTGTGATTGGCTGAATAAGGCCAGAAACATGCCAGCGCGGTTGTTTTGAAAAGATTACCACACACGGAGTGTGACCTTCAGTGACTCAGTAAGTGACCGTTAGGATTCCAGGATGAGTGTGGGGTCTGAATGGACCAATCACAGAGCAGTATTTATGGTTTTGGGCTGAAAATTGCACTTGGTCTGTGTAAAGTTTGCTCTTGACCCGATTAAATTACGTCATGTGTTAAAATGGGTATTTTCATAAAGCATAGACATTCAGCTTTGTGGCCATGTGAAAATTATTTGGGCTCATTTACAAAAAGCCTTACAAAATGGCAACTTTTGGCAGGCGAAAAAATCATTTTTGTATCGTTTTTCGGACCAAGAATTTCACCTCTTTTCCCAAATTTTTCATTAAATTCAAATACATGACATAAAAGATTGTTTAATCGTCTTTACATAGATACCAAAAACATCAAATTTGATAAGTATTAGAGCAGCAAGGGCAAATTTGAAAGTAGTGTTCTGCCAGGTTCAAACTCATTAAATGTGCAGACCCTGTTCCGTTCATGCATACCAGTTACATGAAACAAGCCACTTCGGGGGGACCTGCAGACTGGCTGGAAACGTTATTTTAATTTCATCTCATTGCTTTGTTATTATCATTATAATTATCATTATCAACCTTCCATTTGCCAAGAGGGCCAATCGGCAAAATAATAGGAAACAATAGACAAAAGGATTTCCACCGTACATTACAAAAAATCTGCATACCAATTCACTCCCAGTCTTAATTACCTATACGTAATAATCACGTAATAACCTGTAAAATAGTAACTGTAAAATAAACCTGAAGATCTAAGTAATGGGGCGTTCAGATACGATCCGACATTGTGGCTCCACAAAACCCCCGCAACATTTTGGTGCACAAGTCAATGGGGTATGAGGCGACCCAAAGATGTCGCCGAGGCAGGACATTTTTTTTTTCGCTTCCTGCTGAAAAAAAATGCGCCCCAATCAAATTCCCAAAAAGTTACTGCAAAATATGTTTTCATGAAATTGTCTGCGCAAGTTTTGACAAAGTTCTCTTTTATTTGAGAGTTGACGCGTTAATGCTCGTTCATTTACATAAGTGGCGCCACAATGTCGCCTCATATCTGAACACCCCTTAAATCTACCTCTTCAGAAATACTGTGGTAGAAGATACCAATTTGAATTGAACATAACGAGTTAATACATGGATATTATTATTAATATTATCATTACGGTTATTATCATTATTATCATTATTATCATTATTATTATTATTAGTAGTAGTAGTAGTAGTAGTAGTAGTAGTTATGTAGTAGTAGTGGCAGTAGTAGTAGTAGTAGTAGCAGTAGTAGTAGTAGTAGTAGTAGTAGTAGTAGTAGTAGTTGTTGTTGTTGTTGTTGTTGTTGTGATCTTCTACAATAGTTGTGAGGGAGGGCTTTGACTGAGCTAGAACGGCCTTCTTGAATAATTGATTCATTCTCCAGTACTTCGGAACCACAACAGCGTGACGTCGTCTATACTGAGTTTTTTTTCCTTCAGAATTTGAAAGAAAAAAAAAATAGACTCGGCGTCTGGAAAATTTAGTTTTTGCCCGCACGTAAGCGCTTCAAAAAGATTCGCAAATTTTGCCTGGAAAATTGCTCTGGCTGCTGTTAATAACAGCGCAGAGTATACTGGAAGGAAAAAAAAAAATCAAACCACTAAATTATAATTATTTTGCCTGGGTCAGGAGAGTCCACCCTAGATAAAATGTTTGCCTCATTCCATACGGGGCACTTTAAATCTTTTATTCGGGTTCTGAGATGAAGTAAATATCAAAAGTCAAAGTATTCCCCGACTATTGGTCATACACAGGGCAGATTGTCGTGATCTCAAAGATTCCATTTCTTGATATTGTCCATTAGTAGAATTTCTTTTATTTTACATATAACTGATAGATGATAAATTTACATCTTGACTGACACTGCACTGTCGGAAAGTAGACAATGCCATCAACATTTAAACATAAGTATGTGGATTACCCTCTTATCGATACGGTTTGATATGATAAATATACTTTCAGTTGTCTGTGAACTTATAATGCTCAATGAAGATATGAGAGCATAAGGGGAATAAAAGGAGACATTTTCTTCTGAATTGAAATTTTCAACGCGCCTTCTCCAAACGAGAGCAACTACCGTCCGTACACACTACCTTTGAAAACCATTTGGGCGCGAAAGTAAAATCCAGTGTCAATATACACCGCCTGTCCAAAGTAAACATTCAATCACACGCGTTTGCTGCGCTTAATTAGGACGATGGCTGGGCTCTGAAAGGACCTCATCCTTCTTTCCTTATTTCTCCATCTCTCACTCCTTCCTCTCCCTCTCTCTCTCTTTCTATATCTACTTCTAGTTATCTCTCTAACATCACTTCTCTCTCTCCAACATGACTTCTCTTTCGATCACGCGCACACACAAAACCCCGCACACCGTTCCCACACCCACATACACGCAGCCTCTCTCACACACAATGCAGCTGAGTCCCCAAACTCTCGTTCTGTACCCCATTTGCTATATCTCTCATTATCATTTACTCTATTGTACAAAAGGATTATTGACTTAGTCGACATTAATCCCCTTCTTGTCTAATCTAATTAATGCATAAAAAGATTCATTCATACTCCTGCAAGGTTTGTGAATAAATTGTGGTATGTTGACACTTGTTAAAGGCACCGATATGGTCGTGTGATTAACTTGTTTGATAGTAATGACATACTTGCCAACTCTAACCGATTTAGGCGGTAAACTACCTCTTTTCACTGAATTTAACCACATACCTCACTGTACTAAAAACAACAAAAAGAGTAATCTACCGCTTTTTATTCTTCAGTGTTGGTAAGTATGTATTGATGATAATAATAATGATAACAAAGGCTAATAATAATGATAACAATTATAACAATAATAATCCTAATTCCAACCTTAGGGCGAATTCTTTTGTTCTCGGCCTATTGTTTCGCTTCCCCTTAACGTACACTTTTTTCGCCTTACCGTCTCCCTTATTGTGACGCAATAAAATCCATTGTTTGGATTCGCCCTATGGTCGGTTTAGGTATATAGTTCTTTTCATTGTTAACATCATGACTAAGATTATTATCATCTTTCTGATTTTGATAATATTTATAATAATGATCATAATAATAATAAAAAGAAGAACAGTAATAGTAGTAGTAGTAGTAGTAGTAACATAATAATAATAATAATAATAATAATAATAATAATAATAACAATAACAATAGTAATAATAATAATAATAATTATAATAATGATGATAATAATAATAATAATAATAATAATAATAATAATAATAATAATGATAATTATAATGATAACGATATTGATGATAAGAATTATAATACTCATATTGATAAAAATAATTCATTGTTATTCACAATTGCATACATTGATACACACTAGACACTGGACACTGATATAGATACCAGAATAATTCACCTATCGGGCATCAAAATTATGTCATAGTGTTAAATGTATGAAAAACTTACTGGCATGTGACACTATTAATATGAAATCCTTCAACATAGGAAAGGGGAAATGAGAAAGCAAACAAATTGTTTTAAGAATTTTCACGAAATCAGCCTTCACTTTCATGAGAGTGATATTTTTATATTTTTATCTGAACCATGTGAATTGAAGAATTAAGTGCTGTTTAATGTGAAATGAAAAAGAGTATTTGGCAGTGCATTATCCAGAAATTTATGATCCAATGTATGCTTATCGTACGGATTGGCTTATTACCTCGGCATTTTCAACGTGCTCTTGACCCTCTGTAGTAATTCATTAATTAATTTCTCCCGAGCCTTCAGCCGGGTTGGGAGGGGGGATGCAGGTTTTACATGGGGGGGGGGGGGGGGTGTATAACATAAAGAGAAACAATCAATCTTACAATCAATTGTATCTCTTTAGTACATAGTTTGCCATAAACGATTGATATAAATCGTAAGATTGATTGTATTTTGTATGTTACACCCCCTGGTCTTTGGTGTAGTATATTTTCTCCTGATCATAAGGGAAACGGGTCTGAAATGGATTGTCTCTAAAAAAAAAAAAAGGATGGTCAATAAAATCTGTATGACATTCATTCTCAAAGCAAACATGTATTTTCTCGTCAAATGATGAAGGAGCATCTTCGTGCAGAATGTGTATTCCAGTTGAGTAAATGTATTACCTAAAATCAAAGTAAATCAGTTGGTTCTACCGTATACATAGACAAGGTAGAACATTTTGAGGGGGGAAAAAGACTCTACCTCATGAGCGAGTACTGAGAATATTATGAAGGAAATTTCATTGCAACATGGGAATGTTGTATTTCAAAAATACAAGGAGCTTCCGTGACTGTCCTGCTAACGACATTGACGGCTTTTAATTTGATTTCTCGCTGCTTTAAATGGCCTCTGAACGAAACATAATGATTTATGACCAAGGGCGATATAGAGCAAGCTAACCCATGAATCGTCTCATTAACTATACAAGTGTTTGAAACCCATCATCCACACTAGTTCTAATTAAAAATACTTAAAGAGATGCATCGCACAGATCATACTGAAATCCTTAAAGGGGTACATCGCTCAGGCAAGTACGAGCTGAATATTGACTCAATACACATCGCTCAGAATATTGATCTTTTCTCCTTATCTATTATGTTATTGTACAAGAAATGTATATGTTATTTCATTTGATGTTACCTTTTTTAATGCTTTGGAAAATATTTGTAATTCTATTTAATGTTATTTTCATAATGATTTTGGAAAATATTTGTAATTTCATTTCATGTTACTTTTTTAATGATTTTGAAAACGTAAACGATCTTGAATCTTGATTTATTTTTTCACAATTTGTTAACTTGATGATCAAACGAAGTTTTCTAGAGAAGCAAATATACATTTTACAACTGTTTTTTTTTTATTATGAAGCATGTGGCGTGCATAATCAGTAATACGTATATCGTTTTCATGTGCTCGATTAAATCGCCGATGATAATGTTGTAGCTCAGTATGAACATCTGCATGATATCATTCTCTATAAGAGTACTGAGACACATGAACGTGATCAGCTTGCGTTATTTGCTTCTATTTTATCTGAAACAGTTCCATCTAGATTTTTCTCATTCGTGTCTTTTTTCCTCTCTCTCTCTTTTCAATTCATTGTCTATATTTTGCTAGTTATACCGTAGGTTTTTTCAGTCTTCAAGGTAAAGCACGGGAGACAGTCCAGCATCAGTGCTGGCTTTGATATACTGTATGTCGTACTCTTCCGTCGACGGTCACTTTGTCAACAGAGGTTTAATTTCGATTTAAGTTCTCTTCTCTTTCCCACCTATAATCAAATTGACTCGACACCTGAGACGGAGCCCTGCTGTTCTAACCAGTTCACACATGAACGTCATTCATTAAATCACTTATTCGTGTGTCAACCAACCCCATCCTCTTTAACACTTTTCTCCCTTCTTGTCTATCATGCTATATCTTTCTATCTATTTCTTTCCTCTCCTCCTTTGTCTATTTCTTTGATGTTCAATTTTTTTTTTGCTTCCCTCAAGCTTTCTGCTAGTCTCTCCATTTTTAAAATTATGCCTATGACGCTGACTTCTCACGAGTCTTAAAAAAAATCTTTTCGTA
Organism: Echinometra lucunter; assembly: GCA_029962745.1. Taxonomy (NCBI): domain Eukaryota; kingdom Metazoa; phylum Echinodermata; class Echinoidea; order Camarodonta; family Echinometridae; genus Echinometra; species Echinometra lucunter. The sequence goes on from CM057154.1 coordinate 13,114,597, forward strand.
AATGTACCCTTTTGGTTCATTCTGAATGATTTTTAGCAAAAATGAAAACTATTCCTATCTAGAATACAGTTTACCGCGGGTAGTCTGATCTCTTTGACGATTTACCATGCACACATTATGACATGTATAACTTGCTTAAAATATGAATCCAACTAGTTACATGCTAATGT
>CM057154.1:13119766-13147266 GCA_029962745.1 Echinometra lucunter
TGATGATAATAATAATAATAATAATAATAATAATAATAATAATAATAATAATGATGATGATAATAATAATAATGATGATAATAATAATGATGATAATAATAATAAATGATAACAAAAACAATGATGATGATAATTCTTTTACCCAGCGTAATTGCTGTTCTTCCTGAGGGCCCTATAATCATAATTACCCCGCAATTGCAAGGTACCCAATTACACCTGAGTGGAGAGTGGCAAATGTGGATTTATGTCTTGCCAAAAACGTTAGTGACGGGCTGGGAACCCTCAACCCTTGGATTGAGAGTCAAGTGAATGAACTATACCACAGAAATTCCACGTATGTCAATGGTAGCCTATACCGAGGAGCGTTTATCGATATCTTGTTTTTCATAATTACATAATTCATGAGAAAATTAAGTTACTCGTGTATACATTGTAACAAAAAGGGAAACTCAATATACATTCATGATTAACTCTTGGTACCAATGATTTATATGCACAATGTGGGAGAATACTTTAATACGATAACTCAATATTTCTTTAAATTGGGTCTGATCATCGTTGATATCTATCTGTTTACCGAAAGACCCCCGTGACAGAGGTAGTATGAAACATCATGGAAAGGTTCATTTTCACTATATCTTTCACTCTCATCTATTTTGGTCCGTGCATGACGCTGGATCTTTAGCTCTTATTTTCCGGAACCGAGATAAAGTTACACAGCAAGTGCACCTGAACCTATCCAGGATGTCTGTGTATCTCAGTATCTCTATGTCCCCAACCTTTCTCTCTCAATATCTCAAACGCTATCTCTCAGCGCTTCATCTCTTTCCCTTCTCTATCTCTAACACACATTCACTCTCCCCTCAATGCTTTCCTGCCCCTTCTATCCTTTTTTATTTTTAGATCTCTCTCTCTCTTTCATTTTTGTCTCTTTGAGTGTTATTTTCTCGCTCATATCCTTTCCCCCAGCTATATCTTCTTTGTATGTCCATGTTAGTTTTACTGCGATGTAATATCATCAGCCACGGTGTTGTTAATTAAGTAAAATGAAATAATATTTCAACAAAAATATCTAGATTCAGGATATGAAGATGTTTCCGAAATGGCCAGAAACACTAGAGGCACAAAGCAACAGAATTAACCGGAATGATTGATAATTTATTCACAATCTCAAATGTTTAACCGATTATCAAAATGCTATGAATGTGATATGATGCATATAATACAATATGAATTAATACATCTATTGATATTGATTATCATCATACAGGTCCTGGCTCTCGATGAAATTCCGTATTCAGGCTTAAATGAATATGTAGGTCGAAAAAAAAAAAAAAAACTAGTCCACTATGAGAATCTTATAAATGAACAAATAACGGAGAGGATAACCATGAAGTATGCTTGCGTGTGCGCCTCTCTCTCTCTCTCTCTCTCTCTCTCTCTCTCTCACTTTAGTTGAAACTGGCGATTTCCCTTTTTTGGACGGCTACTTGAGAAAAAATGAGAAACTGAAGGTAGTTGAGGAGACAAGCACAATGCAGCTGATCTGTAGAGATGCGAATGAGATGAGACGTAAAGCTTGAAGTATTACCAAAATGGGTCATCGCCAAGAAGAGTAACCCTACCCTATCAGGACACTTGGTAAACTATTTTAACTGGATTAATTGCAACTGACATTTTCTTGTCATTTTCTCTCCCTCTCTCTCTCTCTCTCTGTCTTCTGATCGGGGAAAGTGGTTAAGATTTGTTTCTTGCTCCCGGGATAGAAAGCGTCACCAAACGCTATTAATCTTCTCCTGAGTGCAAATAAGACGGGAAGCGTATGGTAACACGAGATATGATGCATGGTGCTTTTCATACAAGCTTTCAAATAAGGAAAAATAAACAGTATGCAGTTCAGGTGTAAAATCATCAACGGATATCATCGAAGTGCCGAGTTCTGTTTTTCATGAATGTCACAGGTTCTGCTTTTGATGCAAACGTTAAAATAAGAAAGGTAGATTTGCAGTATGTAGTTTAGGTGTTTAATGATCAACGAATATTATTAGAGTGCAGAGTGCTGCTTTCTTGAACATGTTGAAGGTCAGAAATTCTTTTCTCATGAGAGGCTCTTTCTATTACAGTCTACTCCAATAGACAGTTTCTGTTACTATCTCACAATGTTTCATAGATTCTCCATACCAATATTCTTTTAGGTCATCAGGCCTGTAATGCAGATAACCTGTAGCATATTTATTATGATGTAATATATGACAGTGGTCATTTCGATCAGGCCGTACAATATCGGTTTATCGACTTTCATAAATATTAGTGATATATCAAAAACATGACTGTATATAATAATGTGTCAGACTATGAATCATCAGATAAAATAACACACCGTATCATTCATGGCTATCATCAGTATGGGTAATAAACCAAATACATGACTGATATTTGATACAGTTATTGGTCACATGACTTTCATCAGAAAGAGTACAAATAAGAAATTATAATTTTGTTGTCTTAATTAACAATTTAAAAATGCATTACTTCTTTGCTTTTCGTGACGTGTTCTTATAGCATATATATACAAATATATATATATATATATAGTTACATTTAACAAGTATATAACTTAAGCCAGATATGAGAGAGTAATGTTTCAGATTCACGACTTGCATCACATGGCATGATACATTGGATGCATGACTTTCATCTTTCTGGGTATATAATAAATCAGATATATAACTTCGGCCAGATAGCTTTCTGACTTTTATCAACTAATGGAATCAGAACGAAAATGCTATCCGACCTTCAGCCTATAAGAGCGACAGTCTAAATCTGGCAGGGCTTCCAACAAAAAAAAAAAAGGAGTTAAAAAAAGACAATTTTCTAAGGTTTTCCAGAGACCGTCCCCCCCCCCCCCCGAATCGACATTAAATTCTGTCTTGTCTGTTCTATCGAGCAGTCGGGACTGCTATTGTCTTGGAACTAACTATTCTCTGTCTTTAATATTCCTGTAGGTAACCCCCTTTTCTCTGCAGTAGGCCTCGACCTACATGTATATATCATAGCACATACTAATTAGTTTTCGCTAACGTTGTTTAGCGAAAGGTGCCGACCAAGAATCTGCAGGGTTTTTGTGTTTATTTTTGTAAACATTACAAGCAAGAAATTTGAGGAAATAATATGAGGAAAACCTCCATATATACATTCGGACCAATTGGGAAAAAGTTGTTTTTGAAGAAATGCGATGCAAAGAATTAATTTATCTTTTTCCTTTCTTTCCTTCACTGTGTACACCGACGTCATATATTTTGAGTCAGAAGATGGACTAGAAGGCAAGTTGTAGTAGTCAAAGTGTGTATTGTGAAAGCCTTTGTTTTATGATTAAAAGTGGAGTATAAGCAATTTGGAAACATATCTCCTTTTCAGATTTATCGACAGTGCTAATGATAATTTTCATAAATGCCCATGGAAGATCTTAGCTGTTTCAAACATCCTGAACATATAACTCTCTTTCTCCCCCTGCCTCTTGCACCCTCTTCAACTCTTATGTCAATTACTCAGTGACCCTATAAACTGATCACGAAATGTAAGATGATTTACATATCACTTTTTAAAATCTTATTATGTCTCATTTAGCAATAAAATGAGGAGGCCAGGAGCGGAAAGCTAACCAGTCTGTGTGTGATGTTGTATCGTAAAATTTGCTTTATAATTTTTCTAACATTACATTACAACATTTGGCTCCACCTTTTTTTACCTCCATGGATCTACCGACCGTTACATACATCCTGAAGCTAACGTCTGTTGTGCAGGTGTGATTAAAATTACAGTGAAAGATATGGACAAATGCAAACAACTCTGACAACTATGAGAGAATAATAATTGCGTAGCTCTCGCAATTATTATTCTCCCATTTAATTTCTTTCAATTCTATTATTCTCTCATTTAATTTCTTTCAATGTACATACACACACGCGCGCGCGCGCACGCACACTCTCACGCACACACACGCACTCACACACACACACACACACACACACACTAAATACATGTGAGATTATTGAGAGAATAATAGCGTAGCATGAATCAAAGTTCCCCAGAGCTGGCTTACCATTTTAAATTTTTTTTTCTAAGGTTGAAAAAATGTCTCCGTCGGGAATCAAACCCGGGCCTTTGGCTATGAACGCCAAAGCCTTAACCACTAGACCACGGAGACGGGCCATTGGTTTCGGCGACTCCAAATTCGCTTAACCGACAGGCAGACGAATCTTGAACCTTCACTTATTAACATATACATGTTTCCCAAAGCATTCGCTCGGATCCAGCTGAGGTGTGCGGCAGGTCATTGTTCAGAACTCATTTGCCATCAACAGAGGAATGAATAAGTGAAGGTTGGAGATTTGTCAAGTGAAGGTTGGAGATTTGTCAGTCTGTCGTCTCCTTGGTCTAGTGGTTAAAGCATTGGCGTTCATAGCTAAAGGCCCGGGTTCGATTCCCGGGGGAGACATTTTTCAACCTTTGCAAAATTCCAAAAATGGTAGGCCAGCTCTGGGGAACTTTGATTCATGCTACAATATTATCCTTTCAATTGATCTTACATATATATATATTTATATATCCACATTGTTATGTTATGTTATTGTAGTATCTTCTGGAAGGATTTTTCCAGGCTTATTAGTACACTCATTATCACAGAAATAACTTGGAAGAAGAACATTCTAAACACAAAAAATAATTTCCAATTAAAAAAAATATTAATTTTTTAATCAGGAACCTGTGAGGAAATCTGAATACAGATTCGTGTAGCTATACCTCTTTTACTGCTTTCACACCAAGGTACGGTCGCTGCGAGCGGTCGCTGCGACCGATGAAATCATAATGTGAAAGCATTTCATCGGTCGCTGCGACCGATCGTTTTGGTCAAAAACGATCGGTCGCTGAGTACGGTCGGTGAGGTACTTCAGCGACCGATCGCGACCGATGCAAGCTAGATGTGAAAGCACATCGTACTCAGCGACCGATCGAAATGCAATGACCACCCATACATGCCTACGCACTATCTCTACTTCCGCTTCCGGCTAGGTCAGCTATACAGCAACCGATCGCTTTGGGCCTGACCAAATTTTGACGGAGGTGTGAAAGCACGTCCGATCGGTTGCTGGGTACGGTCGCTGGGTACGGTCGCAGCGACCGGTCGCAGCGACCGTACCTTGATGTGAAAGCAGTATCAGTTACATTTCATGTAAAATTCAGGGCAAATCCTTCAGTCACGCTTCAGTGAACAGGCCCCAAATGCATAATCGTCACTATTTAAAGTTAAAAAGCCTCATGTCATAACTTTGATTCAATGATATCGGAACAAATTTCAAAATTTCAGCGTTGGAAGACATGCAACATAAATCTTGTGTGCTTCACGCTTGAGTGAGCTCAAGGTGAAAATGAGCAAAAACTACCTTTTTATTTAATACGAAGGAATTCATGTTTTGGAAGGCTGTTTGCGACTTTTGCAAATGATACCTATTAATTAACGTTTGAATGAACACATAATAAAAACAAAATATCATCATGCTAAAGTCATGAAGTAAGTACTGTTTTTTATTTTTTGTGCACTTAAATCATATGAATAACATTTTTAATCTGTATACATGACCGTTGTACATGTATCAATAATCCCGTGGCATTTCATTGAATGTTCACACTTCAATGAGCACGTCGGACTTTAATAAAAGCTCTTTTTTCACTTATGGACTAAAATTCAATTGCTTACTTTGGTTAGCTATCACAGGTCTTCTAAGAGTTCGTCTGATTTCAATTTCATGGAAATACCGATGTCTTATGCTTTAGTAAGCAAAAGAGATGAGCAAGTAATGCAAATGAGAAGAAACTTTAGGGCTTTGCCCTTGCTCTGTGCCGTATCGGATACTTAATTTGGCATACGCCTCTGTAAGTTAGTGACCTCCTGAAGATATCTGCCAAGTTTCATGAAATAACTCACTGTAGAGTGAACGAAAATCATCAGTGAAAATAGGCCAAATTTAACTTTTATTAAACCTCTGCTTCCTGATTGTACATATTCAGTGGTGGAGGAAATCATGCAAATCAATTTGTACATCAGCTGGGAATTTTCACAGATTGAGTTAGAATTTATCCAGAATCAATCCAGAATCTATCCAGAACTTATCCAGAATCCATCCAGCTGTTCTTGGAGTAAAGTGTAAATTATCATCACCTCTGACTGTTATCAACGTTTGGAGAACACCTTAAACCTCATCTTGGACATCGATTTGGACGTCCGTTTGGACACCGTTTCCAAGATAATCTTCGACATCGTCTTCGACATCATTTTCAACATCGTCATGGTCGTTTTATAACGGCCTGAATCGCACAGGTAGTTTATACTGGACCTTTACACATTTCATCCTTCTAAAATCATCTTTTATCGTGGGGACAATGGACTCTTTGTGGAACATTATGGATTTGAATGTACCTCCTCCCAATCTTCTTTACTGCAGGTACTGATACTAATTGACTGTTATAATTCATTTCTTTGCTTGGTTAAGAAATTACTTGTAACGTAAATGAAACTAAATATTTATTTAATTGTTTATTTATTCATTTATATCATGTAATGTTCAAGTTCTACTCGAGAAGATCCTCATATTAACAACTGAGACAAAAACGTTGAGAAGAGTTTTATCTAATATATCAGAAGATATGTTCTTCGGAAATGCTCTATGAACGAAAGACGGACGTTTATTCAACGCTACTTCGAAGGTATTGCGAAAGAAATTACATATCTCTATAAAATGGTAGCAAACTTGCTTTTCTTTTCCTGTTATTGGACATGCTATGATTTAAGCGATATTTTTTTTTCTCAATCGGGAATAATCCGCTTAAATCTATAGAGATTATGCTGCATATTCATGTTCTCCTTAAGTCCTCATCGTGCGTGTACATAATGACATAAAAAATATATATATATATATTTGCCATAAAGATATGAAAAAACGAATATTTTTACTAAAAGCATAATCATTGGTCCGGACATTATGTCATCCAATGAATCAAATATAACAATGTCTATAAGACGATGTGAGTGTGTGTATATCTCTTGCATGTTATTGACCTCGCTCTTTATGGTAGGATGAATGGAAGTAGATCAACATATTAATAGCACTAAGAAAACAATGCTATGTTTATCTAGGGGTTCCGAGGTCTCGTCTGTCGAAGATTCCTTCAGAGGAATGGCTGGTATGGTAGTGCTAACAACTCGCTTTAGTTTGACTTTATATCAATCCACATACAGACAAATGAATAGCTATACAGGGTGTATGAAAAATCTCATTTCATAAAGATTTCTTAACGGTAATTTCACTAGTAAAAAAAAGAAAAAAAGAAAAAAAAAGATGCCGAAGAGGGGAGGAATTTGTATGGACTGACATATCATCTGACCGACGGAAGAAATTCCTCTATGGGTCGATAAAGCAAATCCTATCTAAACTCGATTTTCATTACAAGACTTTTTAACACCCCCTTTTGTGCTTTTTAATGGCTTACTGTCAGCCAGTACACTCAGGTTTGAAGTATGAAGAGTCCCTGAAATAATTTGAAAGCAGCTGACTATCACTTCTGCCAATGATCACGTCAATGGCTGACATAGGACTGCATCAGTGAACTAAAGAGGGTATTGACCAGCCATTTTGGAGTGACGTTGTACATGAGCAGATAAGGTAAATAAAAATGAACAGTAATAAAAGAACAATGTGTTGGATTATCAAAAAATGCAGGAATTGGCTTCATGGGCTTGATTAGCATAAGACGTGTCGAGTGAGACGTGAAAATACCAAAATGTGTGAAGAAATCCCCAATCGTTTTAAAGGCCATTTTATTGACTCAGATTTTTTAATCCACTCTGTATCTTAAATGATCTGCCGAACAAAAAAAATAAAGAGATGGCAATAGATGTAGAACTTATGAATATGATATTAAGTATGCACTTAAAAGTTTATAATGTAGTTTATAAGTTTATAATATAGGATAATTAATTACATCCTACATTTTACTTATTCTGCTGTACGATATAATTCCATGAAATTACTCAGTTTATTCTTTCTATGTTTGTACATTCTTATGTATAAATCTTATTTATGAAACCTAACGCTATTTTGATATCAACTGCAACAAAAACTCGGTAAAGCCCAAGAGGAATATGATTAAAAAACTACTACATTATCATTATTATTATGATCATTATGATCATTATTTCTGTTATTATTATTTATGACCATTATGATTAGGATGATCAATTTAAGTTGTATTGTTATTATTATCATTACTATCATTAAAATTGTTTTCATTTTCATTTTTGTTATCATTATTATTATTATCATTATCATCATCATGATTACAACTTTTATTATTATAATTCATGAATGTGAAAAAGTAGAAGAGGTAAAGTAAGGAGGTAAAGGTCGAATATTGTTGTCATGCAATGGAAACATGAGAAAACCTTCATCCTACGAAGAATAACGGAACGAGATATTGATATTACATTAGCTTATCGGGTTTCAGTTCTAACAACAAGATGGTAAAATGAAAGAGAAGAAGCGACCAGCAAGCTGACAGCACATCTTATCCAGAAACAAAAGACAATTAGGTAAAATCAAACAGTCATTCTCACATGAATGCTGCTTTGATTTTACATTTCACTGATGGTATGACTCCGGCTGTTTGCTTTTCTAAATTGAAAGGAAGGCGAGATGATTCACTGAGTGGTAGAGTAGGCTTCAACAGGGGTATCTGTTATGATATTAAGTCATTTTAAACACTCTTATGTTCTAATTTTGATTTCGGTTGTGCTTGCACTGAAGAGGCTCAAGACAAATTAAATAGGCATTATATTGATATTACTGATATTTGGTACCTCACTGTATATGTTTTCATTATCTATGTTATTTTCATTTATTTCAGTTTTGAAAAATAATTTTAAAAAAATAAGGAAAACCTTTGAGGCAGGCCTAAAACAATGAAGGAGAATGAGAAGAAAATCTATGAATCAATTTTATGTGTCCTTCATCCTCCCTTGTTTTTTTCAATCACATATATGTCTATCTCTTTCCTTCACTTCTTGTCAGTGCCATTATTCATGCTTCCCATCTCTATTCTAACCACAGCTTTTCTCCTTACCAGACATTAATTCTTCTTTTTGTTTGTTTGCTTTGACATATTTCACTCACTGGAAATGATGTCCTCATTTTAATGATTAAAGACATTTTCCTACTAATTTCTACTAATTTATTATTTCTCCAAAAGATGCGAGAATTTCTACAGAATTTAGCGTGAATTTGGGGCTTCAATTTTTCAACAACGGTTGATATGGTGAAATCAATTTTGAAAAGAAATCACGCATAACAAGAATATCCACCTTAATTTAGATAGATTGCTTGATATATACCAAGGTGGTTAGACGCATGTCGATGCATCATTATCTGCCCATGGCTAGGAGCACAATCACCAGCAGCGACCAAGAAATGAAAATAAATTACTCACGATCCCGTCAGATATCCAATCTCTTAACTATATGGCCTTGCTGCAATTTCATCTTCCAAGTGACATGTGACTTAACTTGCCCTTGCTCTATATATTTCCATCCCATATCTTATCAAACGATCAATTTGTATCATGTCGTGACTAAAAAGACTTGTTTTTAAAGCCTAGTATGTAATTAGGCCTATCCTGAAAAAAAAAACCCCAAGAATTTCAGAATGACGTTTTGAGCAATATGGAACGTAGATTCTGACGGAAATACAACTTTTCGACTTTTTAAATTTTTTGCCTTTTGAAGAATGAATGCTGTATCAAAAACATTTCTCTCAAATCAGTGTAATGATTTCAAGTTATATCTTTGATATATACATAATGAGACAATTTTATAGCTTTAGTTCATAAAATCTTTGCCGTTTGAAACATGGTTAGATTACAATTTCTACAGAAATATTGTATAACTGTGATGACAATAGTAATTTTCATGCTACTATTTAGCAATACTGCTACTCTACTACTACTACTACTACTACTACTACTACTACTACTACTACTAGTACTAATGAAAATAAAAATGATAACAATAGTAATGATTGTTATGAAAATGATAATAATGATAATAATAACAATGATAATAATAGTATTAACAATAATGATGATGATAACTCATGATAATAATAACAGTTTTTATCAGTAGTAAAAAACTGTAAGTGATGATGATGGTTCCGTTGATGATCTAACACGAAATATTTTAGACCTAGGGGGTGTAACATAAAGAGATCAATTTTACAATCAATTGTATCTCTTTAGTACATGGTTTGCCATAGACTTACGATTGATATCAGTTGTAAGATTAATTGTATGTTTTATGTTACACCCCCCCTAATCTGGTTTCCTTACTATGAAATATTATATGAATACTTAAAAAAAACACCCTGAATATTGCATGTTTTAGTTTTATGTCGTCGACGATTCAGAAATTCTCGGTTGATGTGTTTTTTTTTTTTTTTTTGTTTTTTTTTCCCCTTCTTCTTCTTCATCATCTTCTGGAGGACGCAGGCAGAAGTTGAATTATAATGGCATCAGGGAAGTGCTAATCTGAAGAAAAATATATTTTATATAGACGATATGCATGTTATATTTTTATATGAATACCTGCGATGCTTTCAATTCTTGCCTTTTCTTGTGTCATCTCGATAGGTCAGCCTTATCACTTCAACTGCGTCAAAAGCTGTGTCATTGTAAACAGTGGGTAGTGCATGCAAGTATGAATGACCATTTTCATACATCTTTTGTAGCCAAAATTATGCAAAGGGGCAAGCAATGTTGTACTCTCGTGTATAGGAATTTTCTGAGTATCATTTTCAGCAGTAGGATGCTCTCAAACAAAACCTTGCTTCACATAATAAAATACAAAGAATTATGCGCCTTCATGACGCGCTGATATGATTTGTGTACTACCACGCTTTATAAAAGTACATCCTAATCACCCCTTAAGTCATTGCAAGGAACCGCTAAAAGGTAGGGGATCCCATTCGCATTTTTTTTTTTGGAAACCACATGAAACTAACGAGGGTCGGAGAGTATAGCATATTGATCATGTGTATGAAATATCATAGTCATAGGCTTTGCAACTTTTTGTAAGAAATGAAAACTATCCCCAATCCCTTTTAACCGTTACAGCAGTTTGAATTCAAACGTCGAATAGATGAGTGTCCGCGCCAGGAAATGTGTCCGGATCATTGTATGTATGTATATATATATATATATATATATGGGGGCACGTATACGAGCACTGTGCATGTGGTGTGTGTGTGTGTTGTTCGCTGGGACATTCCCGGACATGTACATCACTGAATCGGTAAACATATCCCCACACATAATTTGTATGTAGGCGCCGCGTCATTCAATTGAAATTTATTTTTCATCTTCCCCCTTTAACAAAAAGTTTACAGTTTTTTTTTATTCTGAGGGAAGATCATAATCATCTACCTCTGGAATATGACAAGATATGAAGGTAAGTTGATTTTTTTTTAGGGGGGGGGGGCTGCAAATGGGATCCCCTACCTTTCAGACAGACCAAGAAAGAAATATATTGCTTAGGATGGGACCGTGTAACAAAATAAAAAGTCTCTAGATGGTACAAGGCCATGCTTTAGTTAAGGAATGAAATATTACGACTAATATTCGGTGATGAAGACTCACTATTCCCAAATATGACAACCAGGGTCATCAACTAGTCATTTCACGTTCTCTAAGCACATGATCAGAACCCACCTCTTCATTATTAATTCATTCACGTTCACCAAGTACATGGCAAGCTAGACATTACATGCACTTCACCTAATACACGATAATAGAGTCAAATTAAAATTCATCACGTATAGAGAATCAACAGGTCATTCGAGGGAATCAGCTATTATGTATAAATATATATCTTAATGACAACATCCTCTTTACCATATGAAACAATCAAATGATAAATTATTCTGCAAAAGTATTGAAAGGGTAGGCCTGTACATTTCATACCATTTCTTTCTGGTCGGCTTCCCAAATAAGTTCCTTTGAAGTTAAATATTCCCTGCTGCGCCATGTGCAGTTTCAAGAGGTCCATATAATTTGTAATTATTTCTTTGACAAAATATTTTTCCGAGCTGATATTCAGCATAGGATAAAAACATATGTTGAATCTCAGACATTATAGAGAAGGATATTTTATGGCGATTTTTCCAGTTGTTAATGCTTGTGTGCGATCATTTGATCATTATTCACGTTGAAGGGGGATACGTTCCCGAATCATCATAAATACATCACACTCACCACGTCCACATTCATCAAGTTCATATGGTAGAATGACATGAATGTCCTCTAATGTGAATTCACCTTTTTCACATAATAAAATCAATTACTGCACATGTACACTACAAGGAGTAAAATCTCTCCGTACTTATAAGCTCTCCAATTCAACCCGCCAAATGTCTTTTTATCTTAACAAATAGGGACCTTGCGCCCGAAGACAACTCACGTTTACTTGGTAACTTTTTTCCAGACCATTATGTCAGGCTCTAAATTAAAAGCTGATGACAGTAGATGACATTTCTTGCTAAAACCCATGTTTGAAATGCTCTTAATGAATACAATTTGGTTTCATCCAATTGTTATCAGGTTTTCTTCCCGTGTGCCCGTCCGTCTATCAGTTCTCCATATCTCTTTTTCTCTCTTTCCAACCTGATTCTCTTATTTACTCTCTCTCTCTCAAGATGTCCTTGCTGTGTATACAACTGGGTTCCATCCGCTTGATTGAAAGAATTTGTGTCAGTCTCTCTTCTCTCCTTCTTTCCCACTTTATCAAGAATCAATTTTTCTTTCTGACTTATATCTCTGATCTCTTTCTCTCTCTCTCAATCAATCAGTCAATCTCTCCCTCCCTCTCCCCTCTTTCTCTTTCTCTCTCGATCCTTCCCCTCATTAGCTTATACTATTTCTTCAAATCTCCCTCCCTGTCTCTCTATTTTTCTGTCTCTTTATGAATTTCCCCATGGGTTATACTTTGCCCCTTTTCTTCTCCCTTTATGTTTTCATCTCTCTCTCTCTCTCTCTCTCTGTAGCACTGTCCTTTTTCAAATAATAGTTTAGTCTTTTTCTATTTAAAATGCGATAATAAAAGTTTTATGTTGAATAAATATTTTGTGTATAATATTTTCCATTTCCTCAGTACTTCAGAGGTATAATTTAACTTGAACTTGATTTCAACGCAATTTGTTTGTGTGTTTTCTATTAAGTTATTTGCGGAGAAAGTTATTCGATACTGCGAAATTGTATACGAAGTATAAATGGCATTCATGAAGTAAACAGAGTAAAATAAAATCTCTCCTAGCCGTCCGTGTTTGCCTTAATTTGTCCATGGATGTATCCTTCTGGCTTCTGAATGATTTCGCCTTATTTGCTATTCCCCTCAGGAGAGAACTCTTTAAAGAATATGAAAATCATATTTTCCGATGAAAATGTAGCTCATTTTAATAACATCATTTTGCGACGTTATTATGATAGATAGTGTGTGAGAACATAGTTTTATAATAATATCATAAAACTGAACATCCAGCACAAATATCTTTCTGAACTTTATCACAACAAAGGAAATAAAAGTTGCTGCTACCAACAAAATGTTTGAACTATGAGACTTACCCAATATCCAAATATCGACTCATCATGATCATGATTATTGTAATCATCACCACTATCGTCATCGTCTTACGCTTGTCCATTGAAAAGACGATGATTCAGCTATATAGTCCTAGCTGATAATTTATTGTTAGCAGGATTGGTTTGGGTACTAAGGTAATGACATTATACGCTGCATGTTGTATCGTGAATGGAAGTGTTACGGGAATGGAGTGGCATTTGGAGAGATAGCGGTAAGTGATGGAAGTAATTCAAAACTGTAATTATGATAGAAACAATAAAAAAAGAACGACCTCCCCATCACTTTAAACACGACTGCAGAGGCATGCAAGAATAAATCAACTCGAGGAATATTTGCATACTATGTTATATCACTAATAATAATCAAGTTCACATTTGGTATTATGTCATTTTAATATTATCGATGGACAATGCATTTGAAATTGCCTATGGTTGGTTTTGTTAGGTTTTCAGGTCTTTGCGAGAGGGTCTTCTACTGACAAGTAGAACCCACCTATGGACAAAGGAGACAAGGTGTTACATAGGTCGGGAATATTTACCAAGTTTTTCTCATAATTCTTCTGAACTATTACTCGATCTACTGCAAGTACTGCTATCATAGATATGAAGTCAGAAACGCACGATGTAATTAGGTTTGCTTTCAAATGCTGTAAAAATATTTCAATATCATCGGAGCTAAAGATGTATTACATGTATAAAATACAATTTCATTGTTCAAAGTATCCGCCGACTTCGACGTTTCATTCTTGGACAAGCATTTGTAACTTTGAAGGAACAGAAAACAGCAGTCTGGAGAATGCAGTAAGCCGGTATCACGAGGAAGAATAATTTATAAACAAATGCCAACCAAGTTGTCATTGGGACGTTGCAACCGCACTCTGGACAGCTGCCATTCAATATTCAGTCCTATGTGGAACACGAGACGCCATTGCCAGCTGACATCTAGCCTACTTGGGCGACCACTGAGACTTATGTTACGTTCGAGGTAAGACAATGGAAAAGGGGAGCTAGAATACATGCATCTGTCAAGCTATATGTTGGCTGCATTTCTAAAGGGCAAGCGAGAATCAAGATGAGTAAATGTGATATTGCCTGCATCAAATTGTCAACAGAAAGGTAGCAAATCAAATAATTTATATCAGTATAGAGGCAGCCTACAGCTTTTTTTTTTTTTTTTATTGCAGAGGATAACCATTATTGTAAAGTAAGTTAAGTTCAATTCATGATGAATATTGGGACATTAATTAAGAGAGAACGGTCATATGTATATGTACCACCAAACTGTGAAAACAAAACTAAGATAAATTGCATGTTACTTTTGATGGAATAAATGGCTGATTCACCAGTAATACACCAAAGTTAATGACACCTCATGTGCGCTCAATCGGACATTATAGGGTATGCCCGTTGTACGCAAGGCATCTTTTGCTATTTGAGTGACGTCGTGCACACACACACGCACACACGCATTCACACACACGCACCCACACACACAATGTAAAAAGTGAAAAACATAACAAACATTGCCCAGACTTAACGACCTGGGAAATGGGTTCATTTCTTTCAAAGGGGCGCAGATCATAACGCAATCGAAATATTGCTTCGTGAGCAATGGGCTTATCGGAATAATTTGTCCTGGGAAGATGGCTTGTCGAGATATCCACTCCCTGGTTTGAATTTTTCATTTTGCGGAAATTAGGCAGAATTTTGACAGTTTTTCAAAGTAAAAAAAAAAAAATCATTTCTAAAAATTACTAGTCAAAATACTTCCTCTTACAAATGAACCTCTTCTCTGTCCACTGCTTATGTGACAATTATCAAAATACTGATGATTTTAAGATGGGTAGATGTCCTCCCTAGCCTTGTTC
The DNA here is from genome assembly GCA_029962745.1 of Echinometra lucunter. Lineage (NCBI taxonomy): Eukaryota > Metazoa > Echinodermata > Echinoidea > Camarodonta > Echinometridae > Echinometra > Echinometra lucunter. The sequence goes on from CM057154.1 coordinate 13,135,372, forward strand.
CTGCCTCTCGTGTTAATAGTTTTTTGTTTTTGTTTTTTTATCCACGCATTTCAAGTTATGAATTCGGTTAAAGAAAAGGAATAAAATACAATTTTATAAAGAAAATTGGTGAGGAGCAATTTGCGCTGTAGTATTTATTGAAATTATTATCACAGCAGGATGTGTCGTAAATTTCCTCATTCTCTCTCTATCTATCTTCTTCTTCTTCTGCTTGTGCCCCCTCTCTCTCTCTTTCTCTCTATTCTGTTTCACCATAACACTCTCAGCTTTCCACATGTTTCTTCTGCGACTGTCTCCCATATTTTAACGGTTGAATGTACAAAACGTTCACTGCTCGGACAGTACATCCATGGACATGTGATATTTTTGTGATTGTACTTGCAAGATTCGTTTGACATTCTGCATATCGGTATTCTCATTACTTCCACGCTGTTCATTATCGAATATTGAATTTTCGGGTAGACTGCGACATGCAAGATTAGTTTACAAGGTATTCAGATTTCATGCATACTTTTTCAATCAGGGTTGCCCGACAAAGCAATAAGGTTTATCCTCGCGTCCATACAAAACACGTACACAATTATGCCCTAAAACACGTGTGTGAGGGTATGTGTGTATACAAATAAACCCTAAAAGATTAATCCGTGGTACGGAGTAATCTTATCTTTCAGCGTATATAAAAATAACATAACGATAAAAGAGTATATCCCCATTATATTGTAATGCTACTTAATGTATAGGTTAAAAAAGGAGTAAATTTTATGCTTAGTGGAGTGTCTTGGAATAAACTTTTATGAGCAAATATACAAATCGTCTCTTCCACCACATGTGGCAACATCAATTAACTTTTTATTCAAATTTTCAAAACATAAGGTCAAAATCTACAAACAAAACAAACAAAAAACATAAATCCATGTGCACTGTTTTTAGCTCTTTTATTCAAACTCATTTTTCAGAACAGTAATAACATAGATGTGTAAGCTTATACTGATACCACTCAAAGTATTCACAAAAAAAAGGCTGTCGCTGTTAAACGTCAAAAACTAAACGAAATCAGATAATTCATGCAAGCCATTTAGGTATACTAACGGTACGGGAGCAGGCTATGGTAGAAATCTTGATTTGGCAGTCACGTGATCTTCAAACATTTATTATAGAAATACACATTATTTTTAATAATGTATATATCAATATCCATTTACTTCATTTGCCACTATGTTTCATGCGAATAATACAATGTTTGAGAATACCCTTACGTTTTGTTATGAAACTTGATGATTTTGATAACACGAACAAAAAGACTGCCGATGACCTTTGAGGCATTATCAAATGCAATACTCAAGCAACGATTAGTTAAATGCTGTAAAGTCATTCTTTGATTAATTTTTTTAACGTTTGTACAGCATCCTTTTTTCAAATAAGTCATTATTGTTCTTCTTTCTGGAGACAATGATATCTCGAAGAATTTTGATGAGAAGATGCATAGATCTGATTTTACATTTCTTATGTATATATATATATATATATATATATATATATATATATATATGGTCTTGTAGTTAAGGCATTGGGGTTCTAAGCCAGTGACTCGGGTCCGATTCCCGGAGGAGGCATTTTTCAGCCTTCGATTAAAAAATGAATGACATTTCGGGGGGGGGGGGGAGGACATTCAATGTGCTACGAAGATATTGTTGTCTCATTCAATTTCTTTAAATGTTTATAATTTATAAGGGAGTTGCGAAAGTTGTTTGCATTTGTCCATATCTTCAATATATGTATATATATATATGTGTGTGTGTGTGTGTGTGTGTGTATGTATAAATAATATATATATATATATATATATATATATATATATGTGTGTGTGTGTGTGTGTGTGTGTGTGTGTATGTATGTATATATATATATATATATATATATATATATCCTCCAAGGCGATATTTATGATGCTTTTGCTGAGGAAATATATATCAACGTTTGTTTGGAAGCTGGGGCTACCAAGAAAATAAAACATTCCCTCTCTCATTTCATCTTTAAAAAGTATAGGAGATTCTGATTACGCTCCATCAAATACCTCTTCAAAATCACTTATATAAAAAATAAAGAAAGAAACAGAAAGACAAAAGAAATACCGGAGACAAAATCTAATTCAAACAGTTACAAGATAGAAAGCAGGTTAAATTTTGCATGTGCTTTGTGTGGGTAGGTAATCCAACCACTTCCATTTTCTACTGAAACCAGTAGGGCCTCTCTCATCTCGCCTTGCAACATGCTGAGTGGAGAAACCACCTGCTTTCAAATTTGATAATCCTCAGGACATGAGGATGTAGAGAAATGAAAAATGATAACTGATTCTGTCTCCTCCTTTCTTTTTTCATGCTAGAATACGTAATTACCACATTATTACTTGGTTTAGTACACTAATTTCATACAAACCCCCTCCCCTTTTCAAAAGGAAAAAAAGAGGAAAAGATAGTAAGTAAGCAAAGGGAATGCTCATTATTCCATTGGAAGTCTTGTCACAAATCATCGATATTCGTTTTTCAAACTGATTGGTTTAAAAAGATAAATCCATTAAATATGAGTTGCTTATTTTACAGAATCGAAAGCAAAATACTTTCTTAATTTCATAACTTTTCCTGGCTACTACTTCCACATAGTTTGTTGATCCATCGTAGATTCGTTTAGTATCGGACGGCACACTTGAATTAAATAATACCCGCCATAATTTCCGCCATTTTAGAAAGCCCTAGTCCAACGTCTGTATCATACACCTTGAATACTCCCGCGTCCCTTTAGCACAAACTGGTAACATGATGCCGAAAAAAGCAATCTTCTCATTTCGTAAAAAACAAATCCATTATAGCGTGTATCTCCAAGATTTGATTTATTGAATTTCATCTGTAGCGAGCCAGAAAAGAGAATGAAAGGGGGAAACAGGAGAGCATGAAAGAGATGGAGAGATAGATAGAGACAGAGTTAGAGAGAGAAAGCGAGAGAGAGGGTTGAGGCTGAATGTGTATGATGAAGTGTACCATATAGATTCCACATAATTTGTATGAGCAGAAAAGTGCATTTAAAGGGAAACACCTGGATAGGAGACCATGGTTAAAACCGCCTTTTTCATGAATCCCATCTCTACCCATTTTATACACAAATAAGTTATTTTAATCACGATTTCTTTAATTCTATATGCTTTTTTCCCCTTCAGAATGAGAATTTGGTTGGATATGTTTTCTTTGGAATAATGTTCTGATGTAATATATCACCTACTTAAAGAAATAATTCTTTTCTCTCTATCATATATCGAGGAGCAAAATATCGTTTGTAACCTCAGTTCATCAAAGCTAAACATCCTCATTTCTTAATTGATATCGATGTACCAAACATGTTCAACCTCAAGCTCAAAGATCTTCCAAATGCTTGATTTCAAGTCTCGACATCTAAATTTGAAGATTATTAAAACTACGCGTACAAACATGTTTTAATGACTACAGACTTGTAACCATATCAATTAAAACGCTGTACCAGACAGAATAGACATTCCTTAATATAGCAGCAATTTATCAATTCTAAAAATTTACAATCTTATTTTGGTCCTATGAGGAAATAACAAGGACATCACATCAAAAGGGAGTTCAAACACACACCTGAGCTAGCAAACGATAAGTCTAGAAAGACAAAAATTCTTCTCACTGTTCATCAAAAAATAAAAGAAGGTATACAAGAGAATTTTTTAGACAGAACTAGCTCTCCCCTAATGGACGCAACGAAGACCTTTAGAATCGAGTATAGCGAACACCAGGGGATAGAGAGATGCCACAGGAAAAAAAAAAGGAAAATGTATTATGCGCAATGGATGCAGCACCGAGCCGACATGTATTATGCATATCATTATATTGTTTTTACACATAATGCCGGGGAAGAATGGCCAGAATTGGGTCAGGAAAAATATATTTGGCCGTAAGGATATAGGAACAGGCGCAGTCACTTACCTGGCCAAAAAGTCTCTTTTTATTCTTTGTACGTTTCTTTAGCTTATGAAAATGAATGTCAGTATAAATGGGTAAATATAATCGGTATCATATGGATTATAAATGTTTTAAACATGTTTGTCGTACTACTGTGGGCCATGAATTTACTATCCGTCATTCATTTCACCTCTTATGATGAATAACGATAAATCAACAAAAAGTATAGTGAGAGAGCATTTCACTAGACCATAGTCAAGATAATTAAACAGATTGTTCTCCTTGGCTTACGAGATGAAAAAAAAATCCAATTTAATATTCACAATTCTTTGCCCTTTAAACCATATTGAATATCGACTTCATCTACCCCTGCCAAAACCAGGCTTCATTTTGATCAACTCCTCCCATCTCCGTTGCCAGAATTGATTTTTTCACAAGTACCTATAAAGCAACCAGGTTTAATTTTCTTGAACCTATAGCTTCAACAAATAACATAACCGCATCACCTCTTAATTATGTGCAATCTTTAAACACACATCCCAATTTAATGCATAATTCATCATGCTAATCAAACTATTTACCTTTAATTTCGAGGTTAAACTATCACTAAAAAACATCTTATAAGCTGCGTTTGTGTAGAGAGTAGAGGTGAAAAACCCACACATTAGATCTTCGACGAAAATACTTGATGCAAAAATGCGACTGCGCCGAAGCTTTATAATTTCTTTAAAAACTAATCTTTTGAACCAGATATTTCTTTACTATTTTCATTTAAACACTGGAGTGAGGATATCTTTAGTTTGAGTGGGATAGAGAGAAAGTCGTCTAATCATGCTAATAGAGTAACTAGGAGTGAGTGAGAGAGAGAGAGAGAGAGAGAGAGAGAGAGAGAGAGAGAGAACAGGGTAGAAGGAAGATCATCATGAATAGTGAAAGGAATGGAAGAACACGTGCAAAGGAAGAATTCCGTGATCCCTATCAAGAGTTTAATCCATATCCACTAAGGTAACACATTCTCAAAAAGAAAACTTAATGGGCATGAAATACTTTAACTAATAGGTTGAAAATTGACACGAAATGTACAGTTGCGGGGGGGGGTATGCAATCTTAACAAAAAATAATTGTGCGACTATCGAAGAAATGGTGAGTCATACCTATATCAAAGAGTTACTCAAATTTTAATGAATCAAAGTAATGTTAAAATTTTAGTCCTAGTCATGAAACTTATACGTTTGCATTGCAGAGTACATGACACATAATATTTATGAATGATAGATTGTTGATTGCTTGATCTTTCTGCATGACCATGAGTGATGATATTCTTTTTCTTTCATCCAAATTATGGCAGCTTAATAGTTAAAACTTATTAAAAACTGACATTTTAATACAGTCAAGTATTCAATTTCTCACTTAAACGTTAATGAGATATAACATAAACACAACAAAGGACATATATTCATAACTTGGCAGAAAGCCCTAAGAATTTGAAAAATCCCTCTACAGTTAACACTACTCTCAGCGCCGCTGATACCTACTAGAACAAATAATTCTTCTCAAGCTCAAATACTGCACCCTTTCACAAAAATGACTCACTCAAGCGTAGTTGGTGGAATAGTGTGTGGAATTTGACAGAAGAGACCCTGGGCTATCCACAGTGTAAAATTCTTGAAAATATTCTGAAATGCTTAGGTGAGGAGACTTTTTCCAACTTCAAATTTATTGTGGCACATACAATGGGCCGTATGGACAAAACTCGCTAACGCCTAGCAAATGATTTTTCTAACCTTCTGCTTGTATCTTCAGATAATCCAAATTAAGTCATATCTAGCAAAAAGGAGCAGAAGCTTGTTTCTTTGACAGCATAAATTAACATTCCTATTCAAATTTTCCTGAAAATCAGAAGGAAAGGTTTTGTTATTGTACTCAAATGCTGCCGGATTAAGGAACGCCTGTATGAAAAGGAGGAATTTTCTTTCTTCAACACGCATTCACTTGATTTTTGCAAGCTCCTCTCCTAATAGCTTCCCCTTTTTCTTGCAAAAGCATGATGTAAATTGCCAGCCGCTATTCTTAAATTTCAAATTGCCCTCACTTTCTTTTGAAGACCATTAATAAGCTGATACATGTATTTATCTTCAGCCTCAATAGTTTGTTATAAAACTGAATATTAAATCAGTTTGGTTACATCTAAAAGCAATAGGTCAAATCGTTTTCTGCAACAAATTTGGAAAGCGAGCGAGGAGTAAAACTTTCGACAAGGCTTACGCATCGGAGCACAAATCTCCTTTGTACTATTTTCCCGAAGGCATCTTGATCTGATGTTGGAGTGCATAACCCTGTTGTAAACTTTGAAGCAATATACCACCTGGCAAACAACATATTTCTTACTATAGGCAATACTGGGCCCTAGAAACATTTGATTGATAACTTTTTCCTAAGAGACCATGGAGATGCCCATTCAGAAGATTTTTTGAACCGTAGCACTGTGCTTGAGCTATTCCAGGTGTCTCAAAAAGCTTATAAGGCAGTTTATCAGTACTTTGCTTTACTTAGAAAAGTATTTTTCTTAAACATGCATTGGGAGCATTGGGTAAGATAACTGAAATTGGTTAAAGGCCAAGTCCACACCAAGATGAAATTCATTTCAATAAAAAATAAAAGATTCCAAACAAATAGTGAAATTGGATGAAAATCGAATGCAAAATAAAGGCAGTTATGAATTTTCAAAGTTTCACATCTTTTTTTCCCAAAAAAGTTCTTGAACAGTAGATATGAATATTCACCGAATCGGTTGATGATGGCATACACTATTCTCCATAATAATCTATACAAAATTTTCAGAAAATTTTCACTTTTTAAACTAAAACTGAAAAGTCATCCATCATGTCTACACATGTTAGACTAAATACCCTTTTGTAAGTATGTAAGGGGTATTTAGGACAACATTTACATTTTTATAGCTAAAATATGAAATTTTTGTCATTTCTGTATACATAATGTGTGGAAAATTGTGAGTATATGAAATCATCAGCTCACTGAATATTCATATGGACTGTTCAAGAACTGTTGCGGAAAAAAAAAATAGCAAAAATTCAAAAATTCATAACTTCCTTATTTTTGCATCCAATTTTCATCCAATTTTATCTGTTTTGTTTGGGATTTTTTTCTTCTTTTATTGAAATAAACTTCATCGTGCTGTTGACTTGGCCTTTAAGTAAGCTTGATTCTATGCCCTTTTTAGATAAGGTCATTTTCAAATTTCGCACGTGTTTTTTTTTTTTTAGGGGGGGGGGGGACCGATGTGAGTAGAGTAGTGTGAGAATGTCCTTTATCACTTTTAATGCAACATGGTACAATGCTTGAGGAAAGCCAAATGACATGAATGATGAATTTCAACAAAAGAAATATGCCGTAAAAAAGGCAATTTTAGATGGATGATCTTGGTATTTTTCTCTCCGATAGTAGATGCCTTAAAAATTATATATAAAAGAAATTATATAAGTTTTGAAGGCAAATTGGGCCCCCTATACTGAAAATCCGTCTTCCCGCTATTTTTGGACACCCGGTATATAGATCACAGGCCAATAAAAAGGTCGGCCGCTAGTGATCACTTGAGCATTTACTTGGGAATAATAGCTATTACTAGGTAGCTTTAGCTTCTAAGCAAATGCTACTCGATGCGGCCCTCTGTATTACTACAGGTTTTCTATACTTCCTTAGCTCTGATGCAAAGACGTTCTACGTAAAGTCTCTCCCTGCAATTAGTAATTTATATTTATTAATTTTAGCCAGTTTTGGATTATTGTAATTATTGCACTGGGTTTACTGTGAAAAAAGGGTGTCCTTATATCGGACTGATTGTGGATGAGAAGTATCAAATATTTCTGACTATGATATTGCTATTTTAAGGCAAACGATATCAAGTCAAAAACAATTAGAGTCTAGATAGGAGGGTGTTACATGTGAATTGTAATTTCTGCAATTCATACTGAAAATTATTAGTAAATGTTTATCTAATTGATCGTTTCTTTAAAAAGCAACATATCCATGTCACAGGAGGAACAGGAAGAGAGACAATGCCAGTGATTTCCCTCAGATATGCATAAGCACACATCCTTTGACCCTCTTTGTGCTCATGGTGCTAATCATTTCTTTTCTTAACATTCTAAGTTCTGACTAAAGTACTGCACAATTGCCACCTATCCAATCACATACAATTACAAAAAGGTCCAGAAGGTCACTTCATATATGCTTTATGACCTAAATATGAATTAGCCCCCCGCATTCATATGCATATTACAGGACAGAAGGACAGCTAACTTTTCAAGGTTAGTTAATAAGCTGTTATTGGCTGCAAGGCTCAAGAATCAACCCCTGTCTGATCTACCCCACTCTCCTATACGTAGATCTTATAAATGGTTTCTCTACTAAGTCATGACTATTTGCACCACATGCTGTTTTGAGTAAGTTACTATGATGCATCAAAATCACTACTCGACTCTTTTATTTGAATAGCAACAAAACATTTTCTACGTAACCAACGTACAGTTAACATATACGTAACAAAGACAATTGCACTTATGCATCGTATAGTTTGAATATTTTTATTTTGTTACACCCAACAAAGAAGATACCTTAAATGTATTGGTCCATTTTTAAGCATAGATTATATACTTTTGTATATTATTGAATTCTTTGGTTAATGGTGTATGAAACACATCTGTAATTAACATTGCCGTGACAAAATTATATAGGAAAATTTCTGCATAAGGTATAATGGTAACATGAGTCACGTTTCTAGTTTATTATGATGTTGATTATCTCTTCTACATAATCATTGGTGAAAAGAATTATTAACGATGCAGACAAAACCGATCATGCTGTAGCTCCTAACGTCATAATTTTCTTTTTCCCAGAAATTAAAAGTGGGTTAATATTGCATGAATAACGTAATACAATAGACACCATGCAGGAGAAAACCCGACTAGGGCAACTTTCTTACTGAGATGTTACACCATCTTTCCAGCATTTCATGATCATGATGATTGATTGTTCACAACATTTAATACTCCTGTTTTGTGAACAGGATGCCGTAAATCCCTGGGGATGGGGATAAATATCCCCCCCCCCCCCCATTTTAGGGGGTTGGGTGGTGTGTATAAATATACCCCCACTTTTCTATGAAAAAAAAAATTCAATCAATCAGTTGTTAAATTTTTTTATAAATCTATCATAAACGACGGTTATAGGGTAAAACATTTATTTGAGATGCTATTAAATATAGATAGGATTAGAAGGTCCGATAATGGGTGTGTGCGGGTGGGTGAGGGTGTATGTACTCGTATGTGAGTTTGGCAAAAACAAATTTTGCCGAACAGATATTTCGGCAAAAGATTTCGATCACCATTCCCCCAGCACACAGACACGCACACCCTCGCACACACTCCTCGACACAGATTTACGCCAATGGAATATTAGTTCATTGCTTTGAAAATGAGGAAAACCTGTATGGAAGGAAATTAACAATACTTTTTATCACAAAAGGTATAATACCTGAAATGAATTCGATAAATTATTCTGCAGCGGACCAAAATTCATCATCTTGTAAAAAATAAATGCCATAATCACCTGATATTAATCCGACCCCTATATAGAATTAGGTTATAAAGTCCTTATTTCTTACAGTGAAATCTTTAGCATGTTTAGACACACACTAAACATGCTAAAGATTTCACTGCGTAGGTTGCAAGAAATGTCAGCTCTATATATTACTACAGATCCAGGCCACAGTTTTCAAAATTAATTCCCTAATGGGGTTCCTTCTGGGAAACGAAAGAATAACGTGACATATTTTCAGGCATATAAGACGATGTACGTCGAGAGGTGTGGAATGATAACCTTACATTATTATCAATCATAAAAATCACATTCTATTACCATAATGGACCTGGTCTAAATTTCACATTATATTACACACACCACACTGTCTCCACGCACGTAGAGGTATCCGATAGGCAGACGATTGTCCTTCTTTATTATTTCCTCCTACTGTTACTACCCGAACCACTTCATTAAACAGAGAAGCTACATGCCAGTTAAACTTAGCCGAACACTCAACATATGAACACTTCCAGGTCTTCTTCACCATTTGAGAGATATGCCGTCGAGGTACCCGAGACATTCTCTGCAAATCTTGTTTATTGCCTACAACGATCATAGGTACCTCATAGCCTATGGCATCGGAATCAAAGCAGTCTAGGATGTGTTCCCTTAGATCCTTGATATACTGGAAGCTCTCTGGAGCAGTGATGTCATACACAAAGATGAGCACGGATGCGGTACCTATGGCGTTAGCATATGACTGAAGTTCGTCCCACGTACAAGATGCGGCAGCCCGCCTGCAGGCTCGCCCATCTAGTGGGGAGTATGGTATGACAGGCATATCAACTATGCTCATCTCATAGATCTGTTCGTTGGCGATGACAGCTGATGTATAAACACATGGTTTGGTGGTAGAGCGGTAACGAGATGGTAATTGACATCGTGCAAACTGTTCAATAATCGATGTCTTACCTACACCCGGACCACCTATAAGAACCACATCGATTTGGCTCTGATCCGTAGGGGGAGGGCTTGACCCTGGGCCGCTGCCACCCCCAGTCACGCGGCCCCCGCGCTCCTCCGTGTCTGATTTGGAACCCTCGGAACCCAGGTCGTCTCGCATTTGTGTTTACTTACAAAAGAAAGAATGAAGAGAAACCCATCAAGAAATAATGAACGTTTCTAAAAATTACCTAGTTTGAAATATCTGTCTTATTTCAGTGTCACATGGCTGATGAAAAACCCATAGAACAGTTGTAACGAATTAAAGCACTGGATTACTTGAGTGATTGTGTATTGAGAGCAAGCATAACTGGTCTTCAGGAGGATTTGAAGTTCGATTACTGTATTCACCTGTAGATTCTAGTATACTTGAAAACTGGTTTATGAATCTTCGCAGTATTGGTAACTCTAAGAGCACTAATATCCTGCAAACAACATATCAAAGAAGATTGATTTCATAACACTGAATAGATTCTTTCCTTTCCTGAAGTCGCTAAATCCTTTTCTTGAAAAAAGAAAGAAACAGTAGATCCAACGCATTCCATGTTTGGCAAAATGAAAACGGCTATCGCAAGGTAACGCCGTTCATTTGGTGTGTAACTTTAAGTTTAAAAAATGTCAACAGTTTATTCTTGTATATCCATTAAAGGCAATGAACGTTCTATGAACACTTTCCTTCTATTTATGCAATTCATTTGTTTCATAAAGATGCAGACAATGGCTCTTCGTAAGAGCTTGCAGTTATCAAAAAGGATATTGTGACGACAGAAAAGCTTTCATTCCCAAGGTGTCTGTTTCACTCAGTTTGTTGGTCGAAAAGGTACTACAAAGTTTGATAACCCTGCAAATCCGTTCGGGCGTGAGGTCTGTGATTTACCAGTTTTTGAAGCAAAAAGGGCAGAAAACAAAACAAATAAACCCACCAACCGTTACGTCACATGAAAATTTGATGAACGGTGACGGCGTCTAAAGACATTATTAAGCTTAATTCATCCGAGATCTGATACGATGAAGTACACGTAGAAATCTAGCTCGCAGGATAGTATATGGCAGTCGCTTTCAGCCAACAAATTATGGTGAATACTATCACGGGATACAGCTTTTATAGTAGGTGACTGGGGATTTCTTCAGCAGACGATAAATGAATCAGCCAAATTATGTATCGTAATGTACTGAGCAACTTCCTCAATACGAATGGTGCAGGTGTTTGAGCTGCAAACAGAAATACTGCAAATAAGACTCATTGGCTGGCTATGTATTATAATCATGTTCCCTTTTCACCGCCTCATCATGCATCGATTATAGCGAAAGAATACACGGA
>CM057154.1:13154766-13249766 GCA_029962745.1 Echinometra lucunter
TTTTATTTTGAGAGTTATAAGAAAGAATGACAAAGAAGTATAATTCATTTTATGGGGATTTTTCCGCTCTTTCTTCGCGCTCGCATTTATGAGGGGGAGATTAATTAGGTTGTCATCAGTTTTAGAACGAGTTCAAGGATAAATGAGAGGCAAAATTGCTCTGCCTTCAGGTTATAATAAACCTGAAATTCCGCTCGCGCTTCGCGCTTGCAATTGTCACTTCCTCAAGAAGGTCCACTATTTCCAAAGTCGAACCCCCGTGAAAAAAAAAAATAGTTACGGGCGTGACAGTGACTTACCCCCACAATGTAAGACTGGGGAGAGGTATCATTCCCTATAATCCATGATGGATCGCATTGTCGGAAGGGCCAGGCCCCCCCCCCCCCCTCCCCACTGCTCAGGGTATCGTCGGTAAATCTGCGCTGCCGTCGGGAAAAATGAAAAAGGGGGAGAGAAAAAATGAGAAGGGGAAAGAAAAAAGAAAGAAAAAAAGGAAAAAGAAGAGAAAGAGGAAAGAGAAAAAGGAAAAGGAGAGAAGAAAAAATAAAGAAATGGAAAAGAAAAAGAGAAGGAAGAAAAATAAAAAGAAAAGAGAGACAAGAGAGGGGAAAGGAAAAGAGGAAAACAAGGAAGAAAATGGATGAGAAAAACAGTGATGACAAGGTAAGGAGAAGAAAAGTCTCGGAGAGAGAAAGAGAGGTTCCGATATTGTGCTTGCGGATACGGTGCAGACGTGGAGTCGGGGGGGGGGGGGGGGGGGCGGAGGGAATGATGGACCATGTTGGGTCAGGAAGGGTTGTCCCGGCTGTACTTTGTAGGTATTCTTGCTTGATACTTCATCATCCTTGGGAAATTTTGATATTACGCAATTGGCGCACTCTCTGTTTACCGACGATAGTGTACCTTGATGATGGGGTCGTCCAGTTATCGGGTCATTCATCGGGTCCTTCATCGAGTCCGGACTGGAATCTGCATTTCATAGAAAATTTTGTCGGTCGCTCCCCTCGCCCTGCTGGTAGTAACAGAATGGTTTCAGACGGCAAGCGAGGTGCCCAAATAGAGTCATATTTGGCAAACAGGTGATTGAATGTTATTTAGATATCTTTTAGGAGTGTATTTTTGATGACGAAATAACACTTCTACCATGAAGAAGAGTGTATAATTTGCCTCGCTCGCTGCGCTCGTTCGTATAGATGAAGGATAGCTTCGCCTTTTTGGCATATAGACAATGGAATACATAATTTAGATATCTTATATGTATAAATTATTTTGATGACAAAATAACACTCATTCTATGGAAAAGAGTGTATATATTTTCTCGCTCGCTGCGCTCCCTCGTATAATATTCACATACGGGATCGTTTCCGAAGAGCAAAAGAATTCGGCACGCGAGGTTACCGAATTATGATTTAGATATCCCGCTGGTCTAATGGGGTGTTGCAAGAAAGTTGCAATCGATTGCAAATAATTGCTAATTTTGAAACAACCATTCTGATTGGCTCAGGGTATGACCTTTTAAGAAGACATGCATGTAACAATGATTTTGGTCGGCCAGTGACAATCGGGTTGCAACTTGCAATCGATTGCAACTTTCTTGCAACACCCCGTAAGTGTATTTTGACGAAATAACATGAAAAAGAATGTATATTTTTCCTCGCTCGCTGCGCTCGCTCGTATAATATTTAAGTAGGGATCGTTTTGGAATAACAGAAGAATTGGGCAAGCGAGGTGACCAAATATATAACTTGGATATATCTAAGGTCCATTGTGTATTTTGATGAAGAATAATTACCTCAGCCATGAAAAGGAGTATATATATTTTTTCCTCGTTCACTTCGCTCGCTCTATAATATTTCGATACAGGATAGTTTTTGAAAGTGAATGAATTCGGCAAGCGAGGTGACCGAAGATTGTGAGTTAGTTGATCCCCGGCCGAGTCATATATACCAAAGACTTTAAAAATGAGACCTTCTGCCTTCTAGCCAGAAGCTCGGCATATAAGAATGGAGAAGAGTAATAACATTATGTTATGCAGGGGCCCACTGGAAGAGCAGCTGAAGTGGCAACCCTGGGTAAAAAGACGTTATCATTATTATATTATTTCAACTTCACAGAAGACAGATCATCATTATTGACGTGGAACACACACCTTGATGATCCCAATGATCTTTTGTTTTAAGATTTTCATTATACTGGGACGCAGCAGATTTAATCTGCTGCGATCTTTTCCACAAGAGGAACTGGAAATGTGTGTCAAGGGCTTGAAGGGGGCAAATGAATTTCGCCCTTATCTCGCAAGAGAAATATGACCCTATTAAAAGCACATGTCAAGTATCAAAATTCCAAATCTTATTGCTCCAGAAACTATGTATACTAATATAATCTTGAACATGGCTTTTTTTATTTCGCAACGACTGAATGTGTTTGTTTTAAAATACCAAAACAAGAAATTCCACACAAAGACAGTAATGATCTGAAGCAAGCAGAGTAATAGTAAGAAAAAATATAGCTCTTCGTCAAAAAGTAGACTTTCTGCCTGTCATTTGCAGGTCCCATAACATAGCTCGTTTCTTGTTCCCCAAAGGACTTCGCGACCCGGCTTCGCGATTTATTTTTCATTTCTTATTTGGATGTCCGAGATAACATTCAAATCAAAATGAGAGGACTATCCGACCCCTCTATGGCTTTATGCTCTTTTCCATTTTAGTTCCAATCCTGCATTGGCTGATGGCGGGAGTGCGCATCACTCCATATAATGCAATCAGAAGATATTTAAGATGTGTCCTTTATGGGCTCAGCGAGCAAAACCTCATCAATCTAAAGCAGAGCGTCTTGTACCGCTCACTGTGAAATTAAATCATTGCAGTTGAAGTGATGCGACTATGAAATATCAATCGATTGCGGAATCCAAGCACTGAATTATGCTTTCCACTTCAACACTCCGTAATCATTTAAAGGGGTGGAGTCCGGTGCTAAATAATTCTTCTTACTCCATCATTCAGTAATCATTTAAAGGGGTGGAGTCCGGTGCTAAATAATTCTTCTTACTCCATCATTCAGTAATCATTTAAAGGGGTGGAGTTCAGTGCTACATAATTCTTTTTACTCCATCATTCAGTAATCATTTAAAGGGGTGGAGTCCGGTGCTAAATAATTCTTTTACTCCATCATTCAGTAATCATTTAAAGGGCTGGAGTCCGGTGCTAAATAATTCTTCTTGCTCCATCATTCAGTAATCATTTAAAGGGGTGGAGTCCGGTGCTAAATAATTCTTTTTACTCCATCATTCAATACTCATTTAAAGGAATGAATACCAGGACTGAAATATTTTCCATCTCAACGCTCAATGATGACCATTTAAAGGGTATTACTGAAATACTTTTCCCTTCAACGCTCTACATCATGAACGGCTTGATTCCAGTTGTACATAATGTCTTTCCCCTATAGTGTGAAATGCATCAGTAAATCAGTAAAACAGCTTCATTGGTTACCAGTTGAACAAGGCAATAGCAAGATTGTGTCTCGCCTACCCATGACCAAATAACACGAAGGTTTCCCCAAGTACATCCCTAACCAAGTTTGATGTCACAAAGTCTTGCAGGTAACTTTAATGTTTGACCTCAAATGACCTTTGACCTCACCATGTGAACTCCGACAGCACCACAACATGATGTTACCCCTAGTGCATCTATGACCCAAGTTTGGTTGCCATTGGACCAACAGTTGTCAAGTTATGTGTCATAAGAGAGTCTTACAGGTAAAGTTTAACGTTTGAATTAAAATGATCTTTGACCTTACCATGTGACATCTGATGCCACTATAACATGAAGGTCCCCCAAGTGCATCTATGACCCAAGTTTAGTTGAAAAGGGAGCAACGTTTGCAAAGTTATTTCTCATAATAGAGTCTTGCAAGTAAACTTTAACATTTGACCCCAAATTACCTTTGACCTTACCATGTGACCTCTGATACCACTATAACATGAAGGTCCCCCAAGTGCATCTATGACCCAAGTTTTGTTGCCATTGGACCAACAGTTGTCAAGTTTTGCGTCATAAGAGAGTCTTGCAGGTAAACTTTAACATTTGAAATAAAATGACCTTTGACCTTAGCATGTGACATCCCATGCCACTATAACATGAAGGTCCCCCAAGTGCATCTATGACCCAAGTTTGGTTGAAAAGGGAGCAACTGTTACAAAGTTATTTGTCATAATAGAGTCTCGTAGGTAAACTCTAACATTTGACCTTAGCATGTGACTTCCGACAGCACCACAACATGATGTTACCCCTAGTCAGGGGCGTCGCTAGACTTTTTTTAATGGGGGGGGGGTGTAGAGGCCAGATTGCCGACGACCAACGTCGACAAATTCAACTGTATAAAGCCCACGAGGCATGTTCAATTGTGTGCCTCTATTATATTTTCCTTCTAAATTATATTTGTTCACCTCACTCGCTGAATGTGTTAGCTTTCCGAAAACATTCTCTATCTAAATATAATACGAGCGAGCGCAGCGAGCGAGGAAAAATATACACTCTCTTTCGTAGAAGTGATAGTTCTTCATCAAACTACATGATGGGCTTGAAGATATCTAAATCATATATTTGGTCACCTCTCTCACATGATTCATTCGCTTTCAAAGACCATCCTAAATCGTAATATTATACGAGCGAGCGAGGAAAAAATCTATATACTCCTTATCATATAATCCTTTTCATGGTAGAAGTGAAAGTTCTTCATCAAAATACATGATGGGCCTTTAAGATATCTATTTTGATATTTTGGTCACCTCTCTTACCTAATTTATTTGCTTTAAAAGACCATCCTGTATCTAAATATCATACGAGCGAGCGCAGCGAGCGAGGAAAAATATATATACTCTTTTTATGGTAGGTGATAACTCTTCATTAAAGTACATGATGGGCCTCGCTTGCCGAATTCGTTTGATTTCCCAAATCCATCTTGTATCTGAATATTGTACAAGCGAGCGTAGCGAGCGAGGAAAAATACTCCTTTTCATGGTAGAAGTGAAAGTTCTTCATCAAAATACACGATGGGCCTTTAAGATACCTATTGTGATATATTTGGTCCCTCTCCTACCTAATCTATTTGCTTTCAAAGACCATCCTGTATCTAAATATTATACGAGCGAGCGCAGCGTGCGAGGAAAAATATATTTACTCTTTTTTATGGTATAGAGGTGATAATTCTTCAACAAAATACATGATGGGCCCCAAAATATCTAAATTATTTATTTGTTTATTTCACTTGGCACATGTGTTTGCTTTCCGAAACATCCTGTATCTTAATATAATATGAGCGAGCGCAGCGAGCGAGGAAAAAAAGGCTCTCTTTGGTGTTACCAGTGTTATTTCGTCGTCAAAATGCACAAGCAAATAAGCCGAATATGACTCTATTTGGGCACCTTACTCATTTTTCTTTTTTCTTTTTCCCTCCTTCCTCTTCCCTCTCCTTTCTCTCTCTCTCTCCCTCTCTCTCTTTTGCCGACAGCGATCGCGAATTTGCCGACAAGAATTTTTAATGGGGGGCGGGGGTGTCACACCCCCCCACACCCCCTTCTAGCAACGCCCCTGCCCCTAGTGCATCTATCACCCAAGTTTGGTTGCCATTGGACCAACAGTTGCCAAGTTATGTGTCATAAGAGAGTCTTGCAGGTAAACTTTAACGTATGTGAAAAGAGTCTTTCACAATATAAGCATATATATAACGAATTGTAGAAGTAATACACGTACATGGATAAGATATTATGAGCAGGAAAAGAATTACATAGGATTTCATTTGTACAAAATATCCGAGTGAAATCATATTAATTACTTCCACAGGAAGCGTTATCTGAAAATTTAGTTTATCATAATTATTACGAATTATCATTATCATTATCATTATTCTTATTATCATCATCATTATTATTATCGTTATTATCATCGTCATCATCATCATCATCATCATCATTAATACTTGTATATCACCATCATTATTGTTATGCTTGTATTCATGTGAATTACTGTAATTACTGGCTTAATCTATCATTAATGGTTTCGTGCTTGATTTAAGGCATATGTTTGAAGGTAATGTTTGTAAGTTTACAAGGTAAATTCCATGAGTTTCAGTAGCTGGAATCCCAACTGGCAACAAATTAATTCAAGCAGCTTTCCCTTTCGAAGGATGCACAAAAGAATCTACAGGTGCGCTGTTGCCTTTGATCCCGATGTTGGATGCGGCAAACTTCGTGGGAAAACTGAGTAGTAATTTTTTTGTAGGAAATGAGATATCGGGAATGTTTTACTTTTTTTAATAAACAAAGTGAAAAATGAGCACATGATAAAATATGAACACAAAAGCCTAATTGTGTTTAGAAATTCGGCTAGGTTGTATGATAGCAGTTTGAAGTTTTAGAAAAGTTTAAATTTGACAATCCTAAAATCCACATTTTGACACTCTTCCTATTCCGACAAACGAAAAATAAAAGATGCATTTGCTCAAGTATAGTTATTTATGGTGTCAGATTTGCGGGCAGGCGCGGGCAGTCGAGTAATTTTGATTGATATTTCAGGAAATTTCTTTTCGCTTGCCTCCTGTAAAAGTGAGCTCTGTGTACTGCTCATATTATCAGTAATATATTAAAAGTAATTATCAATACAAAAGCATATTTCCCTTCGAAAATGACACGTGTTAGCTTGCAGCCAGTCAGAAAGCTTTTGCCTACGTATCTGCAAGGAAGATCCGGTTAAGCCCATGACTGACATATTTTTTCCAGGCGGCATCGAACAAGGTTTCAAAAGGAATGAGTTAGATGGGACTCCGGCTCTAGAAACTCCTAGTTAAATTCATAGTAGTGATCGAAGCGCGTCTAGCTTTAGAAATGAACAGGTGGATAGAGTCAGGGACAAAGGATCGTCTTAAACGTGCCCGTTGGGTTCTTGGTGTGCACGGGCGTACTCCTGATCTGTTACATTTGAAGTGCTCACTCATGGGTGGGAAGGATCATGCATTATTTGTTTCACTTTAGAACGGACATTTTTTTTTTCTGGTAAATACTTTACTTGATGTTAGATCGACTTCAATGATACGTGTCTGGGACGTTCTAGCAGCTTCCTGTTATTGACAGTAATCAATTTGGCAGCCGCAGGTGTGTTGGAAGATCGACAACACATTGTCTATATATTGGACTTTGTAAACCAGCTATGCTCATGCAGATAAGTTAAGGATGACATCTACTGTCATTACAACTGATTTCTCAAAAGCCTTTGACAAGGTTGATCATATTACTGTAGTAATTAGGAAATTGATAGAACTGAAGGTTTTTATAGTCAAATGGATCTCCAATTTCCTGACTGGTCGCATCCAGCGCGTCTAATACCAAGGCTGTCTGTCGGAGGAATCGTCATTGACGGCAGGTGTACCACAGGGTGCAAAGCTCGGTCCAGTGATGTTCTTGATTCTTATCAATGATGCTCTCTCCATCTCTGGAATTAGGTACTGGATTATGTTGACGACATTTGCATGTAGTCAAGACGGCGGGATGCGACTAGCCAGGTGCAGAGCACTCTTGATTCGCTGAATAGTTGGTGTGTAAACAATCAAATGTTATTGAATACAAGTAAATACAAGTAAATGTAACTCAGCGTGTGTGGATTTCGGGAGAAATGGCCTGATCCCACTGAAGCTGACAATGAACACTATGTACTTAAAGTCTTGAAGATTTTTAGCGTCTATCGAATCTAATGTGAAATGGAATGAACAGGTTGAAAACATGCTTTAAAAGACCAACGAAAGGATTTTCATCTTTCGTTGCCCCATCCCTTTCGGACTGCCTGTTGACGATCTCCTTTTGATTTATAGGGGGGTATAATTATTATACGCCTATTGTTAGAGTACGTGGTACCTGTCTGGCATAAAGGGCCCCGTCTTACAAAGAGTTGCGATTGATTCAAATCGATCGCAACTTTGAGATTGATCTCAACTGTGTACTTAAGAGATAGAAGTTGAGATCAGTCTCAATGTTGCTATCGATTTGGATCAATCGCAACTCTTTGTAAGACGGGGCCCAGGTGTCACCAAAAGCAAAAGACAAAACAAACAAACAAAAAAGAAAAACAAAAAAATCCCTGTCAAGAGGTTCAGAAGTGGGCTCTCAGGCTCAATTTAAAGGCTCTCAGTACCTAACATACGACAATGCCCTTGATATTACACAATCCCAAACTCTAGAGGATATCGCCTGAGTTAAAAGACTGGTTGACCCAAGTCCTGTCAAATCCAGCAAAACAAAACAAAACAAAACAAAAACAAAAAAAAAACAAAACAAAACAAAAAAAAAACATTTCGGGGCCCCCGATGACGATGAAAAGTCTGTTGTAATGTCTCCTAGTTAATGAGATGTTTTAAACATTCAATTTAAGATACAGTACAGGTAATGAAATTTCAGTGGGCACCTTACAGATTTAATATGAATGCTCATTTAATGAACTTGTTTGCCCATATGCGAATTTGCACATTAGGAATGAGGTAGCGACAGGTAGCGACGAAGTTGAATAATCATAATTTCCAAAAATGTATGAGCATTTAGTGAATTAGAATGCGTGAATACGAAATTGGCTGCCACATTTGTTAGTTTGAGCGACAAAAAAAAAATATTAATAATAATGACGACATTTCGATGCATGAGCGTATCTAACGAAAATGAAACCCTTTTATATGAAATTGAATGACAAAACAATGAAATTGGCCGGGAAAACCTATATTAATGCCTTGATTTTTGGCAGCAGCGAAAAGGTCGCTGCAACAACAACAAAAAAGGAAGCACTTAGTAAAACATGATAGGAATATGGTCATACTTTCCACTTCGCAATGGAATTTCCAAGGTTTACTAGGACACGGCCATGAACTTTTCAATCATTTGAATATATAAAGGATATGGTTTCATATGTGTTCATGGTTTCACGTGTACAGAGGTGGTATTCTGAGGCTCTATGTGGTCCTGAGTAGAAGGTCAACGTAGAGGGGGTTGTGCTGTATATGTGCACGATAATGTTAATTACGATGGTCCA
This sequence comes from Echinometra lucunter, assembly GCA_029962745.1. NCBI lineage: Eukaryota > Metazoa > Echinodermata > Echinoidea > Camarodonta > Echinometridae > Echinometra > Echinometra lucunter. The sequence goes on from CM057154.1 coordinate 13,163,835, forward strand.
ATTAACGATAGAATTACAAGTAAACATTGTGGTCAATGAAAAAGTGTCCGTTATAAACATTTACAATCCGTGTATGAACCAATTTTAAATGAATTACTGAAGAATGTAAATAAAGAAGATAAACTAATAACTATAGGAGATTTCAATGCACACAGTACCTGTGGGGCAGCGAGAAAACATATAGAAATGGACACGCCATTGAGCAATAAATGAGAATGATTTAATAGTTTTGAATGATAAAGCATGTAGGAACCAGATCGGACCCATGCAGTAGAAAATTATCATGCTTAGATAGATGTATGTATCTCCTCCCCATATCATTGGCCAGTAAGGCGATGTGGGAGGTTCGGGAAAATTCTTTCGGAAGTGATCACTTTCCAGTCATTATTCAAATATCACTTGGAAAGAATGGAAAACAAGGTAAAAATCATATTAATATGGAAAATATATCAGATGAACATTTGTCTTTCAAGAATATAAACTGGTCTAAATTTGCAAAAATGTGAAGCTATAATGAAAGATCAATTACTAATTCATACTGAAAGAGATGTAAAGAAATCTTATTATTTATTTATGAAATATTTGAAAAAATGTATCAGTGAAAAGATTCCAAAAAGAACATTCCTGAAAGTTCATCTATTTTAGGTCAACTTGCCGCTCGATTCCCTGAAGTTATGGTATTACTAACATTCTATGAGTAGAAATATAGTATAGCATTAGATAGAGACACACGATGAAAACCAGTTTTCTTTCATAAGGAGAGTAGTTATTAATATAACCAGTATAGATTAAGACAGTTTTATTTCTTTTCTTTTCTCTTCCTTCCTTTCTCACTCCTTTTTTAGGGAAGATCAATATGGGGGCCATGGCTCCCTTGTGCTCCCTGTCTACACAAGTATTATACACACAGCATTAGGGGGGGGGGATTCCGCACCCCTCAATTTTACTTTTTTTCACAGCCGGGGTGCTATACCCCTGCCCCCCCCCCCACCCCCACCACCACTCCAAAAAGACAGGGGTACTGCAGCACCCCCAGCACCCCAGCTCCCAGGGGCCTGACTAGATCAGAAAATCATGACATACGGTACAAAACAAACAAATATATATATTTTTCTTTACATTTACTTGATGCAATTCCTTATTAAAAGCACTTAAAATTGAACTCCAGGTTGAACTCTCTGCTAACGCGACTCAGTGGCGCAAGTATTACAGCTCCCTTTGGAAACTTCACTGTCAACAAGACTGTTCTCTTTGCTTTCACTTTCAGTGTTCGAACTAACGGAATATAAATCTTGCTGGAATCCTTATGACAAACAAAAGTTTACCAATTTCATTTATTCTCACATAAAAAGGTAGCGTTAGGTCAATTAGAGAAAAGTGACCTATACAATGTCAAAAAATGGAGAAATATCCAATCTGTGTCGGAACGAGTGAAACAAACAAGTGTTTTGAAAAGAATTGCAGCATTGTGGAAATTGAAAAAAATATATATCATGTGGTAATATATATTTTGTCTGTACAATATTGTAATTTGCTGGTTTATTTTATCTCATTTCAGTTTGCAACAAAGAGGTCCACATAATTATGATATATTATGAGATTAAGTGCAACTCTTCATTATACCTTTAATATGTACACCATTTTTAGTTCAAATGTAATACGAAACTCCTAGCCTTAAGAATGAAAAAAAAAGAGTTTTTGTTTTTCTTTTTGTCCAAATTTGGTAATACTGTGGGGAAACTGTGTAATATACATTGTATATTGCTGGTTTGAGCTCTGACGTCAATTTGCAACATGAGTTCCAGACAAAAATTTGTCGGCATAAACAGCATTGAAATCTGCAGCATCACCTCGTAATTATTTAGATAAAATGTCATATACCATAATTTTAAGCATGGGTGTCGATTTGTGGTCGCGGATGGGGGATGATTGATGCCGAATGTCCTCGGCGGTGGAGCGAAGCGACCAAGCGGGTAAAGGGAGTAGGAAAGGGTTTCATCAAAATACACCCTAGGCCTATGAGATTATTTGAAAGGTATATTTGGCAACCTCGCTGCCAAATATGACCATTTTAGCACCTCGTTGGTCCAATTGTTTACTGTCCAAACCACCCTTTTTCTGTGTATTACGAGCGAGCGTTGAAAAACACGCTCTTTTGATTATAAAGTATGATCATGTCATCAAAATAATAGGCCTATTATTTGAATGGTATATTTGGTCACCTCGCTGCCAAATATGACTCCATTCTAGCACCTCGCTGTCCAATAATAATCCTACTAAAAAAAAAATATGACGAGTGAGCAAAGTGAAAACACACTCTTTCGATGATAGAATTATTTCTTATTTTTATAGGCTTATAAGCATGATAATATATTTAACTTACATATCTGGTCGACTCACTTGCATGTCCATTTCGTTAGCCTTCCCAAACTATCACGTATCTAAATGTTTTACGAGTGAGCGCAACAAGCGAGGAGAAATTTACATTCTTTGAAATGCCTCAAAGATATCTAAATAACATATTCACCTAATTGCCAAATATGACGTTATTTGGCTCTTCGCTTGGCATCCTAACCATTCGATCTGTTTCTACATGAGCGAGTGAAACGAGCTACCGACCCGAACAACTCTATTTTGCTTTCAAAAATGTAGAATTGCCACCAAAATAACCTCATGACAGGCGGAACCAGGGGGCCCGCCCCCCCCCCCCCCCCAATATATGGCAGAGAGAAGAAAAAAAAAGAAAAATGGGGAAAAAGGGAAAAGAATGAAAGAAAAAAAGAGAGAAAAGAAATAAAAAGGACAAACTCGCTCCCATTTTAGGCCTAATTGTATGTGCCAGTAAAACGAAATTGTTTTGCATCTTGCTTCTCCATCTGATATTAAACCATTCTTCTATAGTAATATTGTTGCTAGGAATCGGGCGGCAGGTTTAGCGAGGAATAAAAAAAAAAATTCTGGAGATAACGGCCTGTGACCTATGCCTATATGCCCATCAAACTGAGAGCAGAAGATGCCCGTAAACTAAAATCATAAGTATGAAGTAAAATGATAATAGAACTTGTTTTCAGTATACAAATTCCATATTTCTTCTGGCTCGCTCGCTACGCTTGCAGTTAAAATTTTGAAACAAAATGCTTTCGGGCAGTAAGCACTCTTTTCTCAGAAGGGAAATGCCTAAATATCATATTATGTGACGAATGTACCTTTCTTTATATATATATATAGATATATATATATATATATATATATATATATATATATATTGTTTTCGCTCGGTCACTCGTCCGCTTGGGCGCTCGTATAGGGACAGAAGAGTTTAAACGGCAAAGCGAATTGCCCAAATTCAGTCACATTTGGGAAACAGATTACTGAATATATATCCAGTATAGGCTTATATGACGAAATAATACTTCTATCATGAAATAGAATGTACTTTTATCCTCACTCGCTGCGCTCGCTCGTTATCTATTTGAATACAGAATGGTTTTGGAAAGCAGACGAATTCGACAAGAGACGTAACCGAAATCATGATTTAGATATCTTATAGGCCCATAGTGTATTCTGAAGAAAAGAAGTTAACATTTTTCCTTTCTCGGTACGCTCGCTCATGAGATACAGGATTTTTACAGGAAGCAAACAAATTTTGCGAGTGAGGTGACCGAGTGTATTTCTAAACATTCTAGGCCTATATATACAGTGTATTTTGATGATGAAAACTCCGATATAGCATCATTTTATCTCGCTCGCTTCGCTCGCTTGTAATATTTAAAACCTGGTGGTCCCGGTTAGCTGACAACCAGCGAGGTAGCAAAATATATATAATCATATTTTAGCAGCGATGCGAATAGATATAAGTTACCCAGGGTATTATATAGGCCTTTTGTGTATTTGAAGCAAAAATAGGATGTCTTTAGAAGTGGCTAATACTAGCTATTTGAAGCTCGTTCGAAAACTCAAAAAAGCAAAATAATTCATAAACTTTTAAGAAGATTTAATTCCCGCCCCCAATTAAAAAACAGAAAAAAAAAACACGTTTGACGACCTTATACTTCTATCATAAAGTGAAGGTAGTGATATGATTAATATCTCTTTGCAGTTTCCTTCTTCAATTTTGCGCATAATATAATGATTCACTAAATCATTCAACGATCAAAGCACGCCAAACTGGAATAAAATGTATCAAAACCCAGAGCTTCCGGGGGCTATGCCCCCTGGTCCCCCCAACTAGGCCGTCGCTTCTGGATCCCACCACATAGCCAGGGGGCCCCCCCTATTGGTGGGTGGTATCCCCCCCCCCAAAAAAAAAATACACGCCCAAAAAAGATTTTAAAAAAAAACCGTGAGCGAGAAAATAAAAAGGTAAGAGAATGTAGGAAGAGAAGGAGCTGACAAGAAACGATGACAAAGAAACGTCGGAGCTTCCGAAACCCCCCCCCCCCCCCCTCCTCCCTGCACCCTCCCCCTAGGGAGGTATGTAATTCGCACGCTTGGCGTGCTCACTACCGCCCGAAGAAATGAATAGCCACGCTACTGGTCGCCCCCCCCCCATTTTGAAAAACGTTCCGCCGGCCCTGAACCTGGATGATTTTGATGATGAACATCTTCCAACAGAAATCGAGGATACTTAGACACCTAGCTGCAAAAAACATTGTAATATATAGTTGATGAGGGAATAAAAGTGCTTGCTGCTCGAAAAGATCATGTCTCTAGATTTTATAAGCGAGCGTAGCGAGCGAGAAAAAAATGAAATCTTAAAATACTGAGAACCGGTTCTAGTATATTGTTACTCCATTCTCATGTCTTTGGTAACGTAGGCCTACATTTTATCGGCATCTTCCTTTCTCATAATTGATAGGCCTTTGATATGATAAAGCTATTAATCACAGGCGATTATCTCCTGAAAATCTTCTTGCGACTCCTTGCAGCCTTGAAACCTAATATTTTATGAATAGAAGATATTATAACATTATATAGAAAGACAAGATGTAAACCAATTTCCTTTCATAAAGAGTACATTATAACCAGCCTTTTTTGTTGAGATAGATACTTAAAATGAGAGCGAGCGAAGCGAGCGAGCTCTAGCTCCCAGGGTTTTCTTTCATCTTTTTTTCAAAAGTTTTCTTTCCTTTCATTTTCTTTGTTTTTAAAGGATTAACAGGGGACCTTGTCATTTTTTGATGGTGAATTATTGGGAGGGGGTATGATGATGCCGGCCACCCCCCGCCCAAAATATTGCCCCCTCCCCGATCGACACCCATCGACACTCTGAATCTTAGAATCTATTCAAAAGATTCCGGAAAACCTCCAAAACTACTCGTTTCAGGCATCATTTTTTCTTTTTTTTTATAGTAAGTTTTGCACAGAAAATTTCAGCCTGTTTGAGAGTAGAGAAATGTGCTCTTTTAATCATCGAAAAAAATATATAAAATATCTGTACGGTAAAACATTGGAAAAAAGAGATTCTGTATTATTGTAGAATCTTTTAGCATCGGAAACATACAAGTGAAAGGATTTCAAAATTTCGCGGTGGTTTAATTTTGGATAATTTCGCGATGATGTTCTCGCTAAATTTTTCACTCAGTATTAAAATGCCCATATATAAGTATAGAAGCATCATTAAAAACGTGAAAATGATAGCTCGCTATGCACATGTCCTAAATCACTAAAATATCTGTACGCTAAAATATTGGCTTCAGTTATGGCCAGTGCTCCTATAGATTCTCCTATAGCTCTGAGTTACATACGCAGAACCATAGTGCCCAGCAGAGGTGCCCAGAGCCAGTGCCAGCTAGTGGTCTATCTCAAGGGATGCAATCACAGAGCACAAAGCACGCAATCACATCATTATCGGCTGCTACATGATATTTAGGTTGTATGAACGTCTGGCAGTAATTGTGAAGTCAACTTGATAACTTGATCCGTACTGGCGGTATGTATCATAATTAACAGATTAAGGTAAGCCCATAATGTCACAACTGTGTAGATCTACCGGTATGTTATAAGAACTTGAAAGCATTTTATGTAATCGAAAATGAATGAAATCACGGGACAGACCCAGACGTAGCAATCCATGTTCAGTGTGACAATTGATTTAACGTAAGGGTGAATAGCCCTCTTAATTTTAGGGCAGTGTATACAGCCACACGCGTGTGGTTGTATCCACGGCTTTTACTAAACACTCGGGTCGCGTCGCGCTGGAAAACACTCGGGTCGCGGCTCGTTGGGTATGGGGCGCCAAGTGTAAACTAAGTTATTTGGTCCAAAACTGCACAATTTAATGTCAAAAGTTCACTAAAAACTTTATTTATTTATAGAATTCACGATCATGAACCATTCTCTTACAAATGAAATGCAACAGACGATTTTGCAATAAAACCTCCCACCAGTATGAATCATTGAATGAACAGACAGGATTTATAATTATAATAATAATAATTAGACCATATGGCGCAGTCACTATATAAATATACTCTACTGCGCAGTAGTGTAACAGAGCTCCCAACAATGCTACTGCTCAAACAAATTAAACAATTAGAGTATGTGCTCCTGTGGGCGGCCATCCCCTGTGAGCGGCCGGTGGTGAATAAAAACTAAAAATTAAAAAAATATTTTTGATATCCCTTCAAAAATTACCTTGGACAGTCTCATGTAGGTTTTAGTGCACCAAAAAAAACATACTCAGCGAAAGCAGTAAGCATAATGAGTCTCACTGAATATCATTAGAAGTTGACACCTCCAGTCACTGACTGAAAAATGGCAGTTTCTTATCTTTTAAGTTAAGAAACTTTGACATACTTAAGCCAATACATAAGCTTTATTTGTTCAGTTTGATAACTGATTTGATTTTTATTTAAGAGAATGAAGTTCATGGTCCATATTTTGCTGCAGAAATTCTTATTTATACCACCAGAGAAAAAGTTGCATGGGGGTGGCCGCTCACCAGAGCCATTTTTCAAGATGGGTCCTGTGAGCGGCCACCCTATGTAAAACGTGTACAAAATGCAGGTTTTTGTAGGAGATTGTACTCTGCCTTCATTTTTTTGTCACAAGCATTTGGTAGATCATCACTTTTGACAGATTTTATGGGTTTCTACACAGTATTATTACTTTTCATAAAGTATTGGTGTGTAAAGCATGAAATTCAATAATAATTTTGTTTACTTCGTCACAAATATGGCACTAAATGCTCGCCAAATGATAGGCGGCCGCCCACAGGTGTAGGGGCGGCCGCACACAGGACCCCTAACATCGTTTTGAAAAATGGACGTTACTGACCACGTAGTTGGTCAATAATTTTAAGTTTGCCCTCTATTCAATTAGCAGGTATTTGGACTCTGCATTGATGGAATTGAACTATGTGTGAGTCTTTGATTAATAAATATAATCAGCAAATTCCCTTTAAGCGGCCGCACACCAGAGCCGGTACTCTATGCATATAATACAATTAACCAAAAACTTCTGAAAAAAGATGGGTCTTCAATAAATGTTTGAAGATGGTAACAGTTGATGCTTTTCGTATTTCCAGTGGTAATTTGTTCCAAAGCTTTGGGCAGCGCAACTGAAAGCACGATCCCCAAGAGTTACTTTTGTTCTAGAGTGAGGTAGCTTTAGAAGCAGCTTATCCTGTGTACTTCGTAAGTTATGTGCATATGATTATGAATGTGACCTAAATGATATCAATTCAGACAAGTAGTTAGGAGCTTGACCATTCAGTGCTTTGTAAACAAGCAAAAGTATCTTAAATGTAATTCTCTGCCTTATTGGCAACCAATGTAATTTAATCAGAACAGGTGTAATATGGGAAAACTTTGAGGAACTGGATACAAGTCTTGCACATGCATTCTGAACATGCTGCAGCTTGTTGATTTGTGAGTCTGGTAAACCAAACAGTAATCCATTACAATAATCAAGCCTACTGCTAACAAATGCATGGATAAGGGTTTCTGCGCTTTCTGGTCCAAGTATCTACGAATATGGCGTAAGTTGTATAACATATAAAAAGATGATCTACTAATGTTGGGTATGTGTTTCTCCATGTTTAAACGAGAATCAAGCCATACACCCAGATTTTTCACAAAGTTTTGATGGTTTTACTTCTGAGTCTCCAACTGTTATGCTGCTAACACTCAGTTTTGCTACTTGCCTGCCTGTCCCGACTATGAGAAACTCTGTTTTTCCATCATTAAGCATTAGCTTATGTTGGGACATCCAAGAACGAATATAACTTATACATGATTCTAAGTGTGAAATATTGTCATTATGGTTTTCCTTATCAGGGCTGAAAGAAATGTATAACTGTGTATCGTCAGCATAGCAATGACAAGCGACATTAGGGAAGCGCCTTTGAATGATATTAATCAAGTTACTTGTATAAAGAGTAAAAAGAAGGGGGCCGAGGCGTGACCCTTGAGGCACTCCGTATGGAACATCAAAATTCTCAGATATAACATCATCTACTATTATTTTTTGTTGTCTGTTAGAAAGGTAAGATTCGATCCATGTGAGGACACAGTCGCTCAAACCAAAAGATGTATGTAGTATGTTCAACAATATCCTATGATCAATAGTGTCAAAAGCGGCACTCAAATCCAACAATACCAAAAGTGTTACCTTTTGATTGTCCATTGCCAGTAGAAGATCATTTTTTATTTTGACTAAGGCTGTTTCGGTACTGTGAAACTGCCTGTATGCTGACTGCATACATGGAAACAATGCATTATGAGAAATATGTTTTAGAATTTGCTGAGTAGCAGCTCCTTCAACAAGTTTTGATATATACTGTAAATTACTAACTGGTCTAAGATTATCAAAACTCAGCTCCATGCCATGCTTCTTAAGCAGTGGCTTCACCAATGCAACCTTCCCTTCGGAAGGGAAAAGGCCTTCTGAGAGTGACAAGTTAATAATTTTGGTAAAGACTGGGAGTAGTGATTCATGACAGTGCAATAGAAGATTGGTTGGGATTGGATCCAAAGAACATGATTTCTTGCTAAGATCTGTGACCAATTTCTCCACATCCCTTTCAGATAATATTTCAAAATGAGAGAAAATTTGAGAGTGTGATATCTCAAAATCTGTACTATCCAAGGATATGTCATCAGGAGTAAAAGTTCCATTATTTACAGTTAACTCTATTTGAGAATGAATTTTTACGATCTTATTGCAGAAGAAATTTCCTAAATCATTAACAAATGTTCTCTTATCAATATGAGGAGGTATCACTGGATGAAGCTTATTATGACCTCTCATTAAGCCTGTTAAAAAGTGTTATATTCACTTCGCCCGGGCATTGACTTTGTTTTGTAACAAACACTTTGTGCATAGCAGAGGGAGCAGAGGGAGGGAGGATCAGTTTACTAGAATATGCTTGTGGGCGTGGCTGTGGGGTTTTTGGTTTTACTGTACACTGACTGTAGTTTTGGACCGAATAACCTAGTTAACACTTGGCGCACCATACTCGGCGAGCCGTGACCTGAGTGTTTTCCAGCGCGACGTGACCCGACTGTTTAGTAAAGGCAGTGTATACAGCCACACGTGTGTGTCTTTACCTTACGGCCACACACGTGTGGTTGTATCCACAGCATCGACATGAGGATACAGCCACACTCAACTGAATTCCCACTTATACTCTGCGCCGCTACAGCTATCGCTAGTGTGTATGTATGCACTGCACAAGCGATGTGTCTGTGTTGCCAAACCGGGTTGCCAAACCCCAAAACTTGGATCGTCACGAAGGTTTTATCTCTTGAAATTCACTGAAATACAAACAATATTGTACTATATTGTCACCTGCTTGCTGACCAGGTGAGAATGAAGTGAAAATATTGTTTGTATAATAAGTGAAATCGAGAGATAAAACCTTCGTGACGACCCAAGGTTTGCAAGTCGCAACACATACATGTACCATCGCGATCGCATGAATACACATTGCTTGTGCAGTGCAGTGCACACTAGCGATAGCTGTCGCGGCACAGACTTCTATTCCGACAAGTGTGGCTGTATCCTCATATCGATGCTGTGGATACAACCACACGCGTGTGGCCGTAAGGTAAAGACACACGCGTGTGGCTGTATACACTGCCTTTACTAAAGCCGTATCCACAGCATCAACATGACTGGAGGATACAGCCACACTCATCTGAATTCCCACTTGTAGATCTCTGCGTCGCGACAGCTATCGCTAGTGTACATGTATTGTAATAGGCCCCTAAAACTATGCACAACTCATCTTGTGCACACGGTCATTGAATTGATCTCAACTCGTCCCACAAAAGTGACAATTCTGTACCAAAACTACATAGCATGCTTTTCTATTGGTTACTCGACGTAATGCTGTTGACCTACGAGTCTGATAAGCGTCGGTTTTCTTCTTAAAATTCACCATTTTCAGTTCATTCATCAGATATGAAGTAACTGTTAGAAAGGGGAAAATTGAGGGCCTCAGGAACATTGCTGGGGCTTACTTCGAACCATCGGGTGATCGCGTCGGGCCGTGTAATCGTGTAACCCGACCTTTCGTGAAAACAGCCCACTTGATTTGCGAAAGGTCGGGTAAATTGGATGTTTAAAAATTGATTTTTAGCTCTTGTGGTCATTGACATAAGACTAATCTTTTATGCGAACATTCGTGAAAAACCTACCTTCAAATGACGAAGTATCGGGTAAAAATTAATTTAAAACAATATTCTCGTTAAGAATTCTAAATTGCAGCGATGAAACGATGATGAAGAGCAAATATTATTGCCATTGAATCATTGTACATGCGTATTATGAAACTCTAAAATTTTTAATCATTGATATTCATCCTTTTATGATGCATGTAAATGATTTAATTTCATTGTGATAATTAGGTTCCAATCTGTTGAAATTTAACCTATCGATTTAAATGGAAAAAATATATATACACCAGATCTACAGGCTGTTTGAAACGAATACGCTTGCATTATCAAATTATTGATATAGGTCAGCTACTTATCTCTTTCAATGCCTTAACAGACTTTCAAGGAAATGCCCCGAAAATGCCCAATATTTTTTTTTCTTTACAACCACTAATAATCGGGGGGGGGGGGGGGGGGTAATCACATGATATTATAATACTTGGAAAGACTTACGCTAAAGAATTTATCAAGTGTTACTGTTATCCCGAATGATATTATGATGTTATACATTTTTAACCCCCCCCCCCTTAAAAAAAAATCACGAATAGGCCCATGACCTTGGGATAATTAACTTTGAAAATCTGATCAACCCAACACATTTTTTTTTTCAATTATCTCCTTCACAAACTCTCTCTCTCTCTCTTTCTCTGACACCCTCGAATTTTCATCAAATAATCTCGCCTGAATTGATTTTTCATCTCTTTCTTCCTGTATCTGTCTCTGTTTCTCTTTCCATCTCTTTTGAACACATCCTCTCCTAATTCATGCACCCTGGTTGCTTCATTTTCACCCCCCCCCCCCATATTGATTTCATTGATATATAAATCCATCCAATAAGAAAGGGCTTTAGTATTTTTTAAAGTTGTGCATGGATGCATGTATTACAATTATCATATTCTTATAAAAATTGCAACGACTTACATGATCAATATCAAACAACATTGGCAGTCAAAGTTACATATGGATTTGCTATGTAATGATTATTTTTCTGCATGGTGATTACATGTACATGTTTATAAGTTCATTCTGATAAAAGGGAAACTAGATCAGCCTTCAATCATCGTTTACAAGTAAAATATATTTCATATTAATCATAACAATTTTCTAATCATATACTCTGTTCAGAACTTGCGACAAAATGAAGTAGACTAGTATAGAGTTTTACATCACTATCATTTACATGCTAGTAATTTGAATTACAATGTACCAAGGCCAAATTGAATCCTTTTCTACTTTAAAATAATACTTAGATATGTAAATGAATATTCAACAGAGCACTTAGTCAGATTTTGTTGCACAACTCAGATAGAACGAGCTATTCTATACCCCCTTAGAAGTTATGAATAAAATTCATTATTCATTATAACACAACTGAAAACAGTGATTTTGTAACTTACGTACCCATCAATGAATCCAAATTACAGTGTACATAATATGATATGAATTTTCAAATCCTCTAATGAAAGAATAATCTGCTGTAAGAGTTTCAAATAATCCACACACACCTATGGGGGGGGGGGGGGACCAGTTTCTAAAAATAAATACAATCACTTGTTTTGTAACTTTGTCCAATGACACTGTAAAAAATTTTGATGATAATCCAAAATTGTGGAATGTATATCAACAAATTTGAATGGAATTGTGGAGCAATTAGTCATGTTATACGAAATGGCGACATTTATTAGAAAGCCCTCTCAGATAATTCATCTTCATTTAGTTCAGGATTCATGTAACTCTACACCCAAATGAATCTAATTCCATACAGATTAAAGCTAAATTAAGGTTTGGGTGGTAGGCATATCTTTATGCAGCCCCCTCCCCCTGAAAATCTTCAACCTTTTTCATTCAAAATTTTCCACAAATTCTACCCAAAGTGTTCACTATATCATTCAATTTACAATCTCACCCCCGTCTCATCCACTTGGTTATTGATCACTTCCTTCCTTGCTTGTTCCTTCAAATAATTACATGATCTTGCACCCAACCCTCAACCCCAAGAAATTACCTATGTAACTTATGGGTGGGTTAAGATATATATCGAAGGATCTGTTGCAAATATTTGGTGGAATTTTGGAAAATTTTCAGAAAAAAAAAATGCAAGTCTAAAAATTGCTGAGTTGGGCTACTGCTCCCCTTGCCCCCTGCTGCACACAGGGCCATGACACCTCCTCAGTGAGAGACAAATCTCCAAAGGGGTCCAATGCACTGAAGAGATGAAGCTAAATTCTTTCAGTCTGTTAATGAAAACAAGATAAGATTGAAAGTTGACCTGAATTGCGATAAATGCAAAGTACATGTACAAAGTATGAACAGTAGGAACACTACTATTAATATTTTAACTTTGCTGACCAAGGCTTACAAATCAGTTCCATCAGGTCCATGGAAGATGATTATTCCCCCCCCCCCCCCAGCCTTATTTCCAAGTTGAGACAGTTATGAATTGGAATGTTACTCAGAAATTCCAGAATGAGTGTATTTGCAACCAAGGCCAATGGCCTTGTAAAATGCTAAACCCTGGCTGAAATTTAACATGTTGATAGCAAGCTGACCAAATTCATGCAAGATTCGCTTACCTTCCATAACTGGAGTTGTAACTAATTCATTCCTTGCAGAAATTTTCTTCATTCTCAGTAAACAAGCAATCATCCCCTACATCTCCAAAATTATTGATGTGGCTGCAGACATAAATGCAGCCTCAAGTTTCAACCTAGGTATCTGATGAACAAAGTCAAAACAGATGAATGAATGGAGTGCTCAGAGCTACCTCTAAACAAAGAATTTTTATGCCTCCGCCCACCATAGGTGGTTGCCGGAGGCATTATGTTTTCGGGTCGTCCGTCCGTCCGTCCGTCCGTCCCGTTTTCGTTCTCATGATAACTTAAGAACCGTGTGACGGATCAACTTCAAACTTGGCTCATGTATGCATATGGGAGGGACAATGATCTGATTAGATTTTGGAGTCTCAAAGTCAAAGGTCAAGGTCATAGAGGTAATAATACACATAAAAATGGCTCGTTCTCGCGATAACTTAAGAACCATTTGACAGATTGGCTTCAAACTTGGCTCATGTATGCACATGGAAGGGACGATGATCTGATTAGATTTTGGGGTCACAAGGTCAAAGGTCAAAGGTCATAGAGGTCATTATGTACATAGAAATGGTTCGTTTTCACCATAACTCAACAACCATTTGACCGATCAACCTCAAACTTGGCACAGGTATGCTTATAGGAGGGACAATGATCTGATTAGATTTTGGAGTCTCAAGGTCAAAGGTCAAGGTCATAGAGGTAATAATACACATAAAAATGGCTCGTTCTCGCGATAACTTAAGAACCATTTGACAGATTGGCTTCAAACTTGGCTCATGTATGCACATGGAAGGGACAATGATCTGATTAGATTTGGGGATCACAAGGTCAAAGGTCAAAGGTCATAGAGGTCATTATGTACATAGAAATGGTTAGTTCTTATGATAACTCAGTAACCATTTGACGGTTCAACAAACTTGGCTTATGTATGCATATGGAAAGGGCAATGCTTTCATTAGATTTGGGGTCACAAGGTCAAAGGTCAAGGTCAAAGATGTCATTGTATAAATGAAAATAAAGCAACATGAAGTGCCATTTATTTCTGATCTGGTAATGGCGGAGGCATTAAGTTCGACCACGCGTGGTCGAAGATTCATCTAGTTTTTTTAGTCAATAGTCTGTATGTACAATCAGGGAGTAGAAGCATGATTAACTCTTTGCAAGTTTCTGTCAACTGTTGGCACAATCGTACAATTAAATTAAACAATCATTAGTTTTCTCCTTTTATACCATTGTACCAGAAGAAATAAAACCCAGCTAGTGTGACCTGCATCAATACTTCTCTAAGGAAAGCAGATCGGAGTTCAAAGTAAATATCTAAAGAACAGTTGTCATTATTATCCCCTCAGAATTAATTCAGCAGGCAAAGAGTCAAATCATACCCCCTCTCATCATGCTTGCTTATCAGTCTTCGGAATCTGAGCTAGACTGTAAGTTACATACAGTCACAGATGCCCCCAAAAGGCCGCCCCTATACTTTCGAGCCAATGTCAGGTCCCGGCGAGCCGCCGCATCGCGGCGCAGCCTGCCTGCTTCACACAGCTACATCATGTGACTACGATAACCGATTCGTCAACACACAAACACACTGCAGCAATGGGATATACATTCAATCTCATATCACTATAAACTGATTTGCATTTCATTTACAGTCATCGGCAATCCGCCTGAAGTCTGGGCAAGATGTTGCCTGGTGACAGGGTGCTTAGCACAATGCAGCAGTAACATGAATTGCTAACGATGAAAAAAATTACAAAGTTCGCGAGTTTTTGGCACATAATGTCATGACATACAAATAGAGACAGTTCCTTGAAAAGGTAAAGAAATTAACGCAGATTCGCCACAATGGTAGAACTTATTATGAATAAATTGCATTTTTTGACAAATTAGCGAAATTTAAACTGTACTCACCTCTTAACTTTTCCTTAAAAATCCTGACTTTGTGTGGATAGATTGTTAACTTTCATTCATGCTGTTTTTGTCGTATTTATTTGTTCGCAAGGGGACGTGACTATTCGTATTTTTGTTGTATTATTTTTATGAAGCCTCGGGTAAATTTCACTCTTCGAACCCGACTGTTCGTAGATTCAAGGTGCATATTTCTCAAATGGTAGACCCGACCTTTCGCAAATCAAGTGGGCTGTTTTCACGAAACGTCGGGTTACGCGATTACACGGCCCGACGCGATTACCCGATGGTTCGAAGTAAGCCCATTGCTGGTAAGTACTAAAATCAAAACTTTTTTTCTCTATTATAGAAGATCTAAGTCAATATATTTCGCATTTGCATCGGCAATTAGTTTCGCTATTCAAAAGCCGTTTTGACCTACAGGTGCTATGCACTGCATGTGCACAAGCAATGTGTTCAAAGTAAATATCTAAAGAACAGTTGTCATTATTATCCCCTCAGAATTAATTCAGCAGGCAAAGAGTCAAATCATACCCCCTCTCATCATGCTTGCTTATCAGTCTTCGGAATCTGAGCTAGACTGTACATCCATACGATGCTGTTTTGCAAAACCCCAAAACTTGGATCGTCACGAAGGTTTTATCTCTTGAAATTCACTGACATACAAACAATTTTGTTAGTATATTGTCACCTGCTTGCTGATCAGGTGAGAATGAAGTGAAAATATTGTTTGTACAATAAGTGAAATCGAGAGATAAGACCTTCGTGACGATCAAAGTTTCAAAGTTTGCAAGTCGCAACACATACCATCCCATATCCCATGAATACACATCGCTCATGTGCAGTGCACACACTATCGATAGCTGTAGCGGCACAGACTTCTAGTTGGAATTCAAACGAGTGTGGCTGTATCCTGTATGTCGATGCCACGGTGTGGATATAACCACACGCGTGTGGCCGTAAGGTAAAGACACACGCATGTGGCTGTATACACTGCCTAATTTTAATAAGATCTATAGTTACATTAGCCCTGGGATGCTGCCACGGAGTGGAACCACTGCTTCTCGGTCGAGCTCTCATCTGCCGCAGTGAAAACTCCTAACTTACTAATAACATTAATATGTAAATTAGATTTTGATAAAATATATACAATGCTACTATCTTAAATATTCTGTTTGGAAATCATATTCACCTAAATGTGTTTAGAATCCATCAAATTTCCCTTTTTGGACGCCAAGTTAATAATAATAATAATATAATGCACTTGTATTGCGCCATCTATCTAGTAATACTATTCCGAGGCGCATGAATAGTCAAGAATGAAAAGAAGAAAAGTAAATAGAATAAGAAACTACATATTTGTGTTGAATTACATTCCACTGTATGCTTTGGCAAAGAGGACCGTTTTCAGATTTGACTTAAAGGAATCAAAGGAATCAATTGAACGGATATCTGCTGGTAACTGGTTCCATAGAAATGGAGCAGCCGCAGTAAAAGCACGATCGCCAAAAGATGACTTTGTTCTTCCAGCAACAAGAAGATTCTTACTAGAAGAACGCAAACAACGTGTTGGTACATATTTGGAAATGAGATCTACAAGATATGAAGGAGCACGACCATGTAAAACTTTCCAAGTAAGGAGCAAAATTTTGTACTCAATACATTCCCTGACTGGCAGCCAATGTAACTCTTTCAAGATAGGTGAAATATGGTCCCTTTTACATGTCCTAGACAGTACTCTTGCAGCAGAGTTTTGTGCTCTTTGTAATTTAGCTATTTGAGAAGATGACACATTATACAAAAGGGCATTACAATAATCAAGACGTGAAATGACAAACGCATGAATGATAGTGGCAACTGTTTTATCTGACAAGATCTTCCTAATGTTACTAATGCTACGTAGATGGAAATACATTGATTGACATGTTTTTTGTACAAAGTCAATCATTGTCATATTGCTATCGAACAACACTCCTAGATTACGTGCACTGTTTGTAGGCATTACATCCAAATCACCAATTCGAAGTGAATGGTGCTGCAATTCTACTTTCAGATACTTAGATGAAATAATTAGAAATTCACTCTTAGCATCATTAAGCTTAAGTTTGTTCGAACACATCCATGCCTTCATCTCAGCAATACATGTTTCTAGCTTCTGACGTCTGCTATTAACACTTTCAGGGTCCAAAGGATTAAAGGGTACATATAGCTGCGTATCATCTGCATATAGGTGGACATGGACGTCATGTGATCGGGCAATCTCTGCAAGAGGTCTGGAGTAAATACTATAAAGGGACGGGCCCAAAACTGACCCTTGTGGCACTCCGTAAGAAAGTTCTACCTCTGTTGAGATGGAGTCACTGATCTTCACAGCCTGTGATCGATTGCTCATGTAGGAGCAAAACCACGATAGGGCACATCCTCTAATTCCGACAGCTGAAAGTCGATGCTGCAGTATGTCCTGATCGATAGTGTCAAACGCTGATGATATGTCAAGAAGCACCAGGAAAACAGCCTGTTTGGCATCAAGAGCTTGCAGGATGTCATTATGAACCTTAAGAAGAGCAGACTCAGTTCCATGGTGTTTTTTGTAGGCTGATTGTAAAGGTTCATGGAGATTGTGGTCTTCAAGATGGTCATGGAGACGTACTGCTACAACCCTCTCTAACACTTTCGAAAGAAATTTCAAATTAGATACGGGGCGATAGTTCTTTAGGTCCTCGGTATCCAAATTTGACTTTTTCAGCAGAGGCCGCACAATAGCACTTTTGAACGAGTCCGGGAACACACCATGCAGAAGAGATTCATTTACAATTTTAGTAATGCATGGCAGCAAACATTTGATGTGCTTTTTTAGGATACAAGTTGGCAGAGGATCATTAGATGAAGTGGACGACGGTGACTGCGTTATGACTCTTAGCACTTCATCTTCAGTTGCTGGATCAAAGGAGTTCAATGCAGGTACATGTGCATCATTAGAAGAAGACATCTCATGTATGGACACTGATGGAGCTGCAGAAGCCAAGGAGTTCATTTCCTCTCGAATCTTCACAATCTTTGAAACAAAGTAGTCCACGAACTCTTCTGCAAGCTTGAGATCAGTGTCATGAGCTGGGAACTTGGGCTGACACCGACGATGAAGGAGGCTATTAATGACTCGATACAGTTCTCTGGGGTTTCTTTCACAACTTGAAATCTGATTCTCATAATATGATGATTTAGATTGTTTGATCATATTCCAGACAAGATCCCTTTGTGAAGTAAATTGTTGTCTGTCGATTTCAAGTTTTGATTTACGCCACCTCCGCTCAAGTCTCTTCCGGAGTTTCTTGGCTTCTGCGATGTCCTCCGTATACCATCTATTGAAAGGTCTAATGGTAATGCTGCATTTCTTTAGCGGAGCATGCTTCTTGAGAATTTGAGAAAGTGTTTGCTCATACTGCTCAATCAGTTGGTTAAGCTTTGACTCTGGATTAGTGATTAAGTCTGATGATTTAAGATCTGCAGCAAAATCATCATGGTTGATCGACTTCAACTTTCGATACGAGATGGTCTGTCTCTTCGGGGCTGGTTTCGCAATGTTCAGAACACAGTGTAATGCAGCATGGTCACTGAGAAAAGATGACACTCAACAGATTTGATGAGATTATCACAGGAACGAGTAATCACATAGTCCAAAATATGACCATTCACATGAGTCTCATCCTGCACAAATTGGACTAGACCAAAGGAGTCAAGAATATCTCTCAATTTTAGTGTCTCCGCATTGGTAGAATTATCCCAGTGTACGTTGAAATCGCCGACGATCAAAAGCTTACACTGTGAGGAAACAAGAGTTGCTGTATAATCTGCAAACTCATCAATGAACACAGCGGTTGGGATCCTGTTCTTGTTACTATATGGAGGTCGGTACAAAACAAAAACCTTGATCAGAGTGGAAGTCCCAGGAAACTGGATGTCGCAACAGATGCTCTCAAAACTCGAAGCACTGAATGTTGACGTGACACCCCTCTTGATTGATGATCGATGAAGAATGGCAATACCACCACCAAGACGGTTAGGACGAGGAAGATGATAGAAACTGAAGCCAGCTAATGTCAGGTCACCAATCACCTTCCTGTGCTTTTCTGAATCAGAAAGCCAGGTCTCTGTGAGGCATACAATGTCAAAATGATGCTGGATAAAATGATCAACCAGAATGTCTGCTTTATTACAGACAGATTGGGCATTAATCACACATATCTTGGCACTGCTCTTCTCACATGCAACAATTGATTTATCAGGAGACCTTGAGGATTTGCTTGTGGTGTCATCGCGGACATCAAGATGGGGAGAAATCTTTGATGAAGAACATTTTTGCTTTCTTCTCCCTGCCCTTTTACCTCTGTGAATTGGTCGTTTGTGAATGCCCAGTGATTTGATGTTCTGCCACACTTCATCCTGTAGTTGACATGCCTGGTTCAGATGTAGCAATTTGTTTCTGTCATATATCTTACGGTAAGTTGTGGATACATGATCTTGACAAGCGGAATGACAGTGCTCACCAGGTTCAAACTCAGGCCTGCTTGGTCCTGGATTCAGATGAATGTCACCCGATAAGAGAAGTCGTAGTTGGAAAGTCGAAGTTGTGTTTGCATAATAGGCGATAGGATTTCCAACAAACTTTGAAAGCTTCCACTGGAGTTGTACATTGCAGCCATAGCTCTTGGGCCTCAGTACATGGGGACTGGTCAGTGACTTCAACTCATTCCATCCTACTGCAGACACAATAAGAACAATAAGCAGTGGATTGATGGACTTCATTGTTAAGATCATGTCCATTCAGGTAGACAATAGTAAGCCTGGATGAGTGCACATCAAAGGCCAAGAAGGGTACATGGAAGACATGCATGTAGTGCTGGCTGAGTGTATGAAGAAAGATTGGCAAAACTCCTTCAACTTCAATCTCCAAAAATAGTACAAAAAATACTCCAAAAATGGTCTAGTGTGATCCTGACTATATAAGCAAAAGGTTGGTGTATTACAAGTGGTATGCCGAAGCAAAAACAGAGCAACAACAACACAAACTTGCAGAGCACAAGAAGAGAGGGACAGCCTGTCAGGCGCACACAATCTATAGCTGGGGACTGAAGCCATTCCGGCGATCACCGTTTCGCATAGCACAAACAACACACAAACTTGCGCATGCCATTTGCGAACTAACAACGGCCTGTGGAAAAGATTCATTGAAGATCTGGGAGGATAAAGACTCATTTTTTGGACCATCGTTTTCCTAATCGAACAAGATTTTTTATCGACAATGTTTGTAAGTACCTAAAATTGCTTGATTGAATTGTTCAATAAAAAAAATCTGTATTTTGAGCTGGGGAGCCCCGCAAAGGTAGGCATAGAAGCTTCCACTGGAATGCAATGCACAGCCCGAACACTACGCGTTCAGACTGCCGCAGTAATAGTATTTATCTGAGATAAGTTTGTACTCCATAGTCGTCATCGCGGTGGAAAAGCCTCAGTAGCTTTTGTGTGTATTCCCAGGTGTTGGGGCTTGGTAGAAAATCACACATGAGAGGAAAATAATTGTTTAAATTCCATTTTCAACTCTGAATCCCCAAATTTGTGGAATATCAAGAGTTGAATAGAAATCTAGTCCCTGAATCAGATGTCTAGCAAATTTGAAAAAAAAAAAAAATCTTAAGGCAATTTTCTTGTCTGTTTTTGACTGCTGCAACAGTGAATGTTCGCCACAGTCCGAGGTACATTTGGCCCTAGTGGAATAGCCTTAATTAATTGTTTTGTTGGAGCAGCGTCGTCTGTGGCTAAACAGGCCAATACGTGAGTGGCAGTCTCTGTCGCACAGATTACACTTGTAAGTCGACTCTATGGTATTGTTTGAGCGCATGCGCTCTTTCCTATACGTCCGCTTTTCCTCAGCTGCTCTTTTTAGTTGGTCTTCCCCTGTCTTCAGCTGCACAGTCAGGGTACCTTTCCAGCTCGGACAGTCAGTGGCAAGTTCTTCCCAGTGATCTATACTGATCTCCAGAGCCTTCAGGTCCCTCTTAACAACATCTCTATAGCACAGCTGGGGGCGACCAATGTCTCTCTTGCCAGTTGCCAGTTGTTCGTAGAGGATGTCTTTCAGGATTCGACCATCCTCCATACGGCAAACATGGCCCAGCCAGTGGAGCCTGCGTTGCCTGAGGAGAGTGAACATGCTTGGAAGGCCGGCACGAGACAGGACTTCGGTGTTTGGCACTTTGTCCTTCCATGATATGCCAAGGATGCGGCGGATACATCTCAAATGAAAGGCGTTCAGTCTCCGCTCTTGCTTGGCATAGGTCGTCCACGTCTCGCTCCCGTATAGCAATGTGCTGAGAATGCAGGCATTGTAAACTGCCATCTTTGTCTTGATGAGTTTAGTGTTTTCCACATGTACAGAGAGGCGAGCGAGAGTTGTTGCTGCCTTTCCTATTCTCTTATCAAGTTCTGCATCCAGGGAGAGGTTGCTGCAAACAGTGGACCCGAGGTACGTGAACTGGTTCACAACATCCAGCTCGTAGTTGTCAATGGTAATGGATGGCGGTGCTTCTATTCCCTGTCCCAGAACATGCGTTTTCTTCAGACTGATAGTCAGCCCAAAGTCCTTGCAGGCCTGGGAGAAGCGGTCCATCAGGGTCTGGAGCTCCTGCTGCTTGTGGGTTGCAACAGCAGCATCGTCCACAAAAAGCATGTCCCTGATCACAGCCTGCCATACTTTTGTTCTGGCTTTTAAGCGGGCAGGATTGAATAGCCCGCCGTCAGATCTGGTGTGAAGGTAGATCCCTTCTGCTGCTGTGCCAAAGGCATGCTTCAGAAGTAGAGAAAAGAAGATCCCAAATGGAATCGGGGCAAGAACACAGCCTTGTTTGACACCACTGCGTATGTCGAACGAATCCGACGTACTGCCATTGAACTGTACTGTCCCTTTCATGTTGGTGTGGAAGGACTCAATGAGGCTCTGCAACTGTGGGGGGCATCCTGTCTTTTGCAGGATCTTGAATAGGTCTTCTCTGCTAACCAAATCAAAAGCCACGGTAAGATCGATGAAAGCGAGGTACAGGGGCATGTTCTGTTCTCTGCATTTCTCCTGAAGTTGGCGAAGTGAGAAAATCATGTCTATAGTTGATCTCCTGGCACGGAAACACATTGAGACTCAGGGTATACGTGTTCAGGAAGTTTCTGTAGACGAACGAGGATGACACCTGCATAGACTTTGGCAACTACGCTGAGGAGGGAGATGCCCCTGTAGTTGTTGCAGTCGCTTCGTTCGCCCTTGTTCTTGTAGAGGGTTATGATCTGGGCATCTCTCATATCCTGTGGTACAGTGCCTTCTTGCCAGCGCTGACAAAGAACTTCATGCCATGGAAGCAGTAGAATAGCCTTACAGTGCTTGATCAGATCAGGTGGTATTCCATCTCTGCCTGGTGCCTTACCTATGGTCATACTGTCAATGGCTTTGCTGAGTTCATCCAAGGTCGGCTCGATATCGAGCTCGTCCATGATAGGCAGGCTCTCAATGCCATCAAGTGCTAAGGTGGACACATTATTCTGTCTAGAGTAGAGGTCAAAATAGTGTTCCACCCATCTCTCCATCTGCTGATTCTTGTCTGAGATTGCTTCCCCAGTAGAGGATTAGAGGGGTGCTGTCTTGCTCTGAACTGGTCCCAATGCTTTCTTAATGCCATCATACATTACTCTGATGTTCTCAGTTATGGGAGCAGTTTGGATTTCTTCACTCAGTTGAATCCAGTACTCGGCACATCGTCTGGCTGTCTGCTGAACTCTGTTCCTAGCAGCCCTGAGAGTCTGAAGGTTCCTTTCACTCAGAGATTTCTTATACTCCGCTAGGGCGGTGCGTTTGGTTTCAATGCTGGGAGTCATCTCATTTGTCTTGGCTTCAAACCAGTCATGGGACTTTGAGACTTTTTTCCCAAAGGTGGCCAAAGCTGAGCGATGAATGGTGTTTTGCAGGTCTTCCCACTTCTTTGTGGCAGATTTCTCATGCTGCAAGGAGTCAAGTTCCTTCTCAAAGACAGTGGCGAATTGCTGCACGAGTTCTGGTTGGCACATCCTGCTGGTGTCGATGCGTGTCTTTCCCTGTTGTTTGGCACGGTGGAATTTCTTTGGCTGCATCCTGAACTTGCAACACACCAATGAATGGTCTGTGTCGCAGTCCACACTCTGATAAGAGCGGGTCAGTAGCACATTCCTTTGGGAGGAGCGCCTTGTCAGAATCAAGTCCAGTAGGTGCCAATGTTTGGAACGTGAATGTCTCCAGGGAACTTTATGTTGGGGCTTAGCCTGGAAGTAGGAGTTCGTGATGCACAGGTCATGATACGTGCAGAACTCAAGTAAACGCTGTCCCATTTTCGTTCATTTTTCCCACGCCAAACTGTCCAAGGCAGGATGGCCAGGAGTTGTAATCTGCGCCCACTCTCGCATTAAAGTTACCCAGAAGAAGAAGTTGTTCTGAGCTGGGGATATTCCTAACAGTAGACACGATGTCCTCATAGAACTCATTCTTTGCCTCTGGCATGGCTGCCAGGGTTGGTGCATATACACTGATGAGGGTGACAGGGCCGTCAGCGGTGTTGAGACGAAGAGTCAGGAGTAGTGCAGAGCTGTTGCTACTTGGTTCCACCATCTTTAGCAAGGTATTCTTCACTGCAAAGCCCACTCCATGCTCCCTTGGCTCATCGGAGCCCTTTCCCTGCCAGTAGAATGTGTAGTCTTTCTCTCTCAGTGTACCTGAGTCAGCCAGACGTGTTTCCTGAAGGGTTGCTATAACCACATTCAGTCTCTTCAGTTCGTCATTTATGATGGCAGTCTTCCTGGCATCGCTGATGTCCTTAAGGCTCTCAGCAAGGCCAGTCATCATAGTGCGGATGTTCCAAGTTCCCAGTTTTAGAGCTGGTCTCTTTCTAAGTTTTGTT
The DNA here is from genome assembly GCA_029962745.1 of Echinometra lucunter. Classification (NCBI taxonomy): domain Eukaryota; kingdom Metazoa; phylum Echinodermata; class Echinoidea; order Camarodonta; family Echinometridae; genus Echinometra; species Echinometra lucunter. The sequence goes on from CM057154.1 coordinate 13,187,961, forward strand.
TTGCCTGGTGCAAAGTTTCCAGTCCACCGTTAGCATTACTCCTATTCCCCATGCACCCAATGAGGAAGGCAGACTGTGGCAGGACAGCACCTTACTGGCTGGGGGCTGCCCAGCTTGAGGCGGGCAGTAGCTGTCCAGTGGGATGCGAAGATCCCTCCCACCGTCGGAAGCAATCCCTGGCGCCAAGCTCCATGCCAATCGAGCAGCGGCTTATAACCGGTAACTATAATTGCTCCCCGTGTTGTGTCGACGCCATAGGCAAAGCTGGAGTGTCCTCTCCAGTGTGTGCTGTGGGGTCCTACCACTCTAGTTTTGGACATTGTGGTAGGTGGGTATTTAGCCTGGGCAGGAATATATGCAGAGCAAGATGTTGCCCATGCAGCATGCCCCCCCTCACCACGTCACTGATGGATCCAAAGGAACAGCAGACTGTTACAGTTTGGCACCAGTGTCGTCGCAGGAGCTGCCAGAATGACGTTGAAAACAACGACGGACTGCCTTCTGGGCTCCGACTCTGGATTTTTCCTCAGGGTTGACTCCCGAAGCCTTTCCTGTAAACAGGTATACCGCAAGGCAGCGGCGGTTTTGAAATGGGGTTTCCTTCCCCTAGGTGAGCTGCCTTCCCAGGCTAAAGAGCCCCACCTACCTTACATGCAGCAGGTAGTACTGGGTTACAGTAGCAGGAGCATATTAGCAGAAGAACTTCAAGCAGTAGAACTTCAACGGTAGAACTACAAGAAACCTGACCTGACTTGTAAACTAATGACACTCTTGAGAAACTGGCCCGTTTCCGACGTAGTTCTATTTGGAAACAGCTGAAAGAATTGAAGGGGTCCAGAGACCTCTTCCATGACCTTGCCCAGTTGACAGTCCGACCCTCAACAACTCGCCCACCACCCTCGACACACGGGTCTCGACATCGATGGAGTGTGGCGCCCAGCTCGCCACACTTCTTTTCTCCATTGATTTCATAAGCAAAATTTCATTTTTTTAGGATGCACAGCGATTGGAATAGTTATATATGATTTTAAAAATGCATTTTCGACACCCCACATTAGACAACTCGACTGTGGCAAGTTGTCTAGGATGGAGGCGGGTTGATGAGGGTCGGGCTGTCCGCTGGGTGAGTTTATCCAGAAGCCCTCTCGATACTGATGAAAAGTAATATTTGAACGGACGGCGCTTCAAGCACTCGGGCAAGAAAATCATCATAGAAATTCAGTTTTTCTCCAAAAGTTTAAAAGGACTTCAGCAGACTGCCTGGTAAGATTCATGCTGCATATATATTTCTTTGTAGTAACATTAAATGCCTAAGTTGGAAGAGAAGGTCCAGTTATATTGCATTTACGTTGTGTGTGCTAAGTAGTATTGGAAATTGCACACGCCCATGTGGCAATGGCTCCCTGAGTGGTCCTAGCCCCAATCATAGGGCCAAACGTGTGTGGGACTGTAGCGAACATTCACCGTTGCAGCAGTCAAAAACAGACAACAAAATTGCCCTAAGCAAGATTTAATTTTCTTAAATTTGCTAGATTATCTGATTCAGGGACTCTCCAACCAGGGGAAAAATTAATCAATTTTTTTGCGGGACTACTTTTTTTAGCCCACCTGTCAGAATTTTCTACATTGTATTACAGTTTACATTGAACCCTGTGAGAATTTCAGGGGCTCTTTTTAGCATTTCAGGTTTGAATTTGCCCCGAGCCCCCGTGTATTTTTTTCCCTGTCTCCAACTCTTTAAATTTGGGGATTCAGAGTTGAAAATGGAATTTTAAATAATTATTTTCCTCTCATGTGTGATTTTCTACCAAGCCCAAAATACACACAAAAGCTTTTGAAGCTTTTCCTCTGCAATGACTACTCTGGAGTACAAGCTTTTCTCAGATAAGCTTGTACATTGTACAACCAGGAAATAGCAGATGCTAAGCAAAAGCGACGTCAACTAGAGAGGAAGTGGAGAAGGACGAGGCTATCTGTTGATAAACAACTTTTCAAGAAACAGGGGAACCTTACCAAAGAATTGTTCAAAACCGAGAAGTCTAAGTTTTGGAACAACCTCATAATTGGAATGTGGCAGTGATCAGAAGGCATTGTATGGGATAATCAGCCGACTTCTTCATCAGAAAAATCAAGCAACAAAGAAATTGCCACAGGATATACTGGACTTCTGCAACTGTCTCCTTGCAGGCTTACCTTCATCAGCCATCAAACAGCTCCAGGCTGTCCAGAATGCTGCAGCCTGCCTTCTTATGGGCATCAGGAAGTTTGACCGAATCTCGCAAATGCTTCTTGAGCTTCATTGGCTGCCAGTCCAATGCAGAGTGCAGTATAAGATCTTGCTGCTTACCGGTACTTATAAAGCTCTCCATAACTTGTCCCCTAGCTACGTAACTGTTCTAATCAGTGTATCAGCTGCGGCCAGGACTATATTGTGCTGGACTGATTCTTTAAGTGCCCAGTACCCGCCTAAAAACATATGGGAATAGAGCCTTCTCTTCGGTTGCTCCACGTCTGTGGAACTCTCTACCAATCCAACTTCGTAATTGTAACAACCATGAGACCTTCAAATCTGAACTAAAGACCTATCTTTTCAGCAGCTTTGTGAATAATACGTGACATTGTGGGAGCCGGTGACTTTGAATGTTTCTTACAGATAAATGGGGCTATACAAATGCTGTTCATCATCATAATCTCTACCATGTATAAGTGGCTAACTATCGGCCTAATTAATCGTGAAATCTTCACCTCTCTTCCTGTGTGTGTACTCACATTGTGTACAAAGTCTATGGGAGTAGAATGCTGTCACCAGCCTAGTCAAAATAAATGGCAATGAATGACAAGTGACAGATTTCACGATAATGCCAAACTATCTATCGACTCCAAATTAATCATATATGATTACATAAGAAGGGAAAAGGACCTCTTTAAAGCGTGCAGTTTTCTTTCATTGCTAGCAATCCTCTTGTGGGAGCTGCCATTTTGATTAAATTGTGATGTCAGAGTAGTACATATCTATTGACCATAAACTACAACTGTAGATAGGGTGTTGCACACTCATCCTGTATCAAGGGTGATACAAAAGTCAAACATGCAGTTCAAACTAAAATAGACAGAGAGGGCAGTTGGACCCTAAAATCAAAGAAATTTGGGGTTAAAAAATCAAAGGAAATGATCGAAGCTGCTGAGAATGCAAGCGATTCTCAGTCATGGAAAAAAGTAAAACCTGTTCTAAAAGGTGTCATTACAGCAGACAAACATGAGAAATGGTCTGACCGTATATCTCCCCTAGCCAAGCAAGGTAATTTGATGAAGTTGTTGGAAGAGGAAGGGAGTGACCTAACGTGGAAAGGAATTGTGTATGGTCTCCCAAAGGGTCTTCTTAGTTTTGCAACTCGAGCATCAGTCGATTGCCTCCCAACACCAGAAAATTTGAAATTGTGGGGTAAAAAACTTACTGAAAAATATAGTTTATGTCATTGTAAGGGCACTCTTCTACCCATCCTTAATTCGTGTACCGGTGCACTGCAACAAGGTAGGTACACGTATAGACATAATAGCGTTCTACGCTTAATTGCCAATGAATTGAAGAGAAGTGCGGAGGTCAATCACATTTCTGTAACCGTATTTGCTGACCTACCAGGACTTAGGGTATGTGGTGGTACCATCCCCCCTAATATTATGCCTACTCCTGAAAAACCAGATATAGTCCTCTACTTCCAAGAAAGGGACAAGTCCAAAGTAATATTGATAGAATTGACTGTACCTTTCGAACCAAATATTCAGAAAGCGAGAGAAAGAAAACTAGAATGGTATTCACAACTGCACAAAAATTAAAGGCAAGTAATTGCGAATCTCAACTAATATGTTTTGAAGTAGGATCTAGAGGTGTTGTAACAAAAGAAAATAAACAGCAGATCAAAAAAATATTGCGTCATGTAAATGTTAGCGCTTGTAAGAATACCATACTCACAATTAGTAAACTGGCCCTTTTAGGATCCTATGTAATATTCAATGCCAGGGGTGAACCGCATTGGACAGACATGTCACTACTGGACTAACTTGGTGTATCCTGCCTACTTCTTGATTTCTTGTTTTGTAGTCTTCCTACCCCTATCTTTATCCTTTGCTAAATTCTTTCTAATCCAGTTTCGTCTTTCAGAACCCTTTCCTTCTATACAGTTCCTTCTCCATATACCCTCTTCTTCCCTGTTTTCAGTCCATAATTCCTTTCCTTCTGGCCTTTGCTGCTCTTCAGTTTTTCTATTTCTTTCATTGTAGGCACTGACTCCGCTACTTCTTCGTTCGGAAAACATCAGCATCAATTTATTATGACGTCTATATGTTACTTACTGCATTTTCCCCATTTTACCTTCATTCTTGGTCTAGTTCTTACCCTCACTATGTCTCAGTTTGCTTAAATATGTTTGATGTATTTTATGTATATGTTTTATGATGTAAGTACTATGTTTTGTAATCATGCTCTTCGTTTTACCCACAGTCCTGTACAATGTTCCCATAGAAACATGTAACCTGGACTATTTATGTTTGTTTCCCTTTGTTTGAAATCAATAAAGGTGATTATGAAAAAAAAAATTCAGTTAATGAATTAACCTCGTCCTGCAAAATCAATACGGGTATGGTGACATTATTAAAGTGATAACACTTTAGGAAGTAAGCCCAATGTGCTTTTTACACCGCCGTCAGTTCTTGCATGAGCTCAGAGCACAAGAGGGCAGCAAATTAAATGTCATTGGCTAGGAATGATGCTGTTGAGTTTCATGTCATGGTAGACGAGAATTTTATGTTCTAAATTCAGTATTTGGAGCATGCTCATGGCGGGAGGACACAAGATATTCAAAGCAGTATCCTGGATTAAGCCACAGGGGGGGCATTCAGTATATGATGCGTGGTGGGTATGTGCCGCGGAGAAGACCCCCATTTTTACACTCAAAAGAAAGCCTTTCCAAAGCATAGCATTTTCTTCTTAATTAGAAAAAAGAAGACAGAAATCCGTTCCAAAGCTTTGCATGTTTTTCATTATGCCGTTCCGGCCGCATTGATTCGCTACAATGAGCTGCATTTTTGGTGAAAAGTGGCCCGCAGAGCGCTGTCCGACCATCGCCTCTGGGCGAGCGCACCCGGTGCCCGTGCTGCCGGGCTAGCTGCATGGACGTATGCCCGTTCCATAGGGATACATACATGTACGCACTCACACGCGGGCAAACCGTTCCAAAGACCCCCGTTTTCACAAACATTTGTAGTTCTGAAGCCCGTACCGAAGACCCTCCTTTTCACAATAAGCCCGTTCCAAAGCCCCCGTTTTTTGTCTCGCCCGCAGCACATACCTACCACTTTGGGGGGTCGAGTGCCCCCCCCCCCCCCCCCCCCCCCCCGGGGATTGAGCTGTCTGGTGAGGCAAACCACCCTGGATAATATAACCTACATACAGTATGAGGTTTTTACAGGGTTAGAGGGTTGTGTTATCCAGGGTCACCTGTTTGCAGGTCAAGCTATCTGGACCCTACCCACACACTATTAAGTTCTACTTGTTCATGTATCATGCTCATGCTTCACTCTCATTCATACTGTTCATAGATAGTGTTAAAAAAATTCTTCTCCAACCAGATTAGATTTCTCTCCCTAGTTGGATATGCTATAGATATGGGCAATGTATTCAAGTTTTAAGGATGAATTATAATTGATCAATTATTTTTAAAATACAAATTTTAATGTCATAAAATGTTGAAGTGCAGTAGATGGGAAATATGGTAAGATGTGGCTTGCTACATGTAAGTTTAAGATTTATCTGTAGATTCTTATGAGATATTTGATACAAACTGAATATGTTTTAATTTCCAGTGCATAATGGCTCAACACTCTAAGAAGCTTGTCATCATTGATACAGATGGTGGAACAGATGATTGTCATGGTATCCTGATAGCGGCTGCTGCTTCTGATGTCAACATCTTGGCCATTACATGTGTAGTCGGTAATGTGGGAATCGACCAAGTCTTTCAGAATGTCCTCACGACAGTTCACACATCAGAAAAACTGAGGGTATTTTTTTAACTTCATTTTCAATTGTCTTTTACCAGTTAACTCTTATCTTGCCAATGACACGTATCCATGTAGTTGCCCTTAACCCTTCAGTGCCATTCGCACATATATGTGACAGACAATTTTTTCCTGTTTCATCTATTTTAATTATTAAAAAAATCTTCATATTGGCTTTTTTCATAATCATGTATTGACAACAAATTAAGCATTCAATAAATCGTATAAAAATGTGGGTCTACATTAATATTTTTGAAACATTTTTTGGGCGAAGTTTATGAAACCCTTGGCAGTGGAGGGGTATTCGGCCTGGCAGCGGAAAAGTTAAAATCTGTACTAGTCACTTCTCCAGCTCTACTGCTACTACTACTGTTGCTGCTGCTGCTGCTGCTACTATTACTACTACTTCTGCTATTACTACTACCATCATTTGCAAAAGTTTAACCCATTCGTGACAGGAATTATTTAAAGCCTAATTTGATTAGCTTTTATTCTTCAAATTGGCAACACCAACATTTTCATTTTATTGCTACATTTTTCTTATGAAACGTCATGTATCTGAAATGAATATAAATTGACAGAAATCATGATGAGAAGTCAAAAAGTTGCCAATTTGCAGGGGAAAACGGTGATTTTAAACTTTCTATCACATTGCAAATTTAAGGATTTTAATGCTTATTTTCCTTTAAAAAATTTTCAGCATCAAACAACGAATATTGACGCAACCAAAATGGGCACAGTTTGTGTAGAATTTTTTGCTCTTTTTGCTCATGTATTTGGTATGATTTTTAGGGCTTTGCATCAAAAGATATTAGGCCAAACCACAAAATGTGGACCTCTGTCACGAATGGGTTAAGACAACCCTTAATTCCAAAATGCAGTAACTCAAAGAAAAAATAAAGTTAAACATATCTATTTCTAAGACATTTATTATGCCTCCGCCCACCATAGGTGGGTGCTGGAGGCATTACGTGTACGTTTTCCGGTCGTCTGTCCGTCCGTCTGTCCTGTTTTTGTTCTCGCGATAACTTAACAACCGTTTGACCGATCAACTTCACACGTGGCTCATGTATGCATATGGGAGGGACAGTGGTCTGATTAGATTTTGGGGTCTCAAGGTCAAAGGTCAAAGGTCATAGAGGTCATGTACATTATAAATGGTTCGTTCTCGCGATAACTACACAACCATTTGACGGATCAATTTCAAGCTTGGCTCATGGTATGCATAAGGGAGGGACAATAATCTGATTAGATTTTGGGGTCTCAAGGTCAAAGGTCAAAGGTCATAGAGGTCATTATATACATGAAACTTGTTCTTGCGATAAATCAAAAATTCTGACGGTTCAACTTCAAACTGACTCGTATGCATATGGAAAGGGCAATGGTCTCATTAGATTTGGGGGTCACGAGGTCAGAGGTCAAGGTCAAAGATTTCATTGTATAAATCAAATAAATCAACATGAATGTGCCATCTATTTCTGATCTGGCAATGGCAGAGGCATAAATTTTGACCGCGCGCGGTTGAGGATTCATCTAGTTTTCAGTACATTTATATGGGCTTATATATCATGCTACTGATCACAGTAGGAAACATGCTATGTAATCATTCAGTGAGACAAAAGAATGCATTCCAAATTATTGAAATACCCACAGATTCCCAGGTAGAAACTTTTGCAAATGATGGTACTACTACTACTACTACTACTACTACTACTACTACTACTACTACTACTACTACTACTACTACTACTACTACTACTACTACTGTACCACATGTACTTGTACTACTGCTACTTTTTTCTTTTCTTTATTTTTCTTCTACTCATTCTCCTTCTTTTTCTTCTCCACTTCCTCTTTCTGTCAAACAAGCATCAAAGATTTCAGTCATCAAACAGAATGGTATTATAATAACACGGGGTCCGCTATAATGAAGTTCCAAGTGATAATGTGAACTCTTGCATATGACAATGTGATGTCATTGAATGTAACAATGGAATGCGCGTACATGCATATTACTGTTATCTCCTTCTTCACAAATTCTCACACTTACTCATTCTACAAGAGCACATACACTCAAACCCAAATGTACACATGCTCCTAGTGAGTACGGGCACAGTGCCCCTTCCCTTTTTTGATTTGATATTCCAAATTTGCCTATACTCCAAATGTGCCTCATTTTCTTTTATGATTTTTGAAAAATATTGCTGTTATTTACCGGTACTTCAAATCATGGGCACATTTGAAAGAGAAAGGGGAATTTATCAGATAGGAATAGGGGCAATTACAAAATTTTGATAGGAAAAATATTTTATTTTTAACCAGTCACTGCTAAAAGAGAAAATTAGGGGCACTTATCAGAAGAGGAAATGGCTTATATTAGACAGAAAAAATCATTACTATTAGTAGTAAAAGTGGACAGTTATCAATGAGAAAGTGACACTTTTTAGAAGGAAAAAAGGGGTCACTTTTCAGGTACCTTGAAAAGTGGAGCACTGTACCCCCTGCCCCCCCCCCCCCTTAGCACTACTCTGTGTGTCATGTGTGTTTGTGTGTGTGTGTGTTTGTGTATGATTAAGTATTTAATTAGTGTTCATCTTGTGATATCGTTTAAAAAAAAAGTAACATTAGGCCTTTTCAAAAAATAATAAGGTATCAAAAATGAGAAATTTGTGGTACATGGCCAAGATTGACATAATATTTTCCTAAATATTACAAGTATTTTTCAAAGAAAATCATGCAGATCAAGTATAGTTCATTCTTGACAGCATGCCAGTCAAATGAAAGAGCAGGATAAGCTCTTGGTTTGAAACCAAATTTGTCATGATAGCACATAAATTTCTGAAGATATAGTAGATTTTATGATTTATGGTAAATGAACATTTTCTATGGAATTGTCCAGGTGTATATACCCGAAAGTTTATATACACCTGGACAATTCCATAGAAAATGTTCATTTACCATAAATCATAAAATCTACTATATCTTCAGAAATTTATGTGCTATCATGACAAATTTGGTTTCAAACAAAGAGCTTATCCTGCTCTTTCATTTGACTGGCATGCTGTCAAGAATGAACTATACTTGCTCTACATGATTTTCTTTGAAAAATACTTGTAACATTTTGGAAAATATTATGTCAATCTTGGTTCAGACTTTTTATATTTTTTTGCTTATTATTTGTAACAAAGCATTATGCCATCTAACTGTCATCTTCATTCTATTCATATAGGCTTATAAGCACAACAAAAAAATCAAATGTGATATGCTTTTGGTGAGAAATAATGAGTCAAAGATATTAAATGTTTTGACGAAAATTTTTTTTATAAATATTAATTCTTTCAAAGAAAATCATGTCTAAATATACTTCATTACTAATGACAAGCCAATCAAATGAAAGAGCATGATAAGCTCTTTTGTTTGATACCAAATTTGCCATGGTCACAGGAATATTTCTGAAGATATAGTAAATTTTATGATTTTTGGCAAGTGAACATTTTCCATAGAATTGCCGAGGTGTATGTAAATTTTCGGCTCCAACTGTAGCTGCCTGTTCCCTGTTACATGTCAATTTACCCGCCCAACGGTGTGGCACCCTTCCCTCATGGCATTACATCGAACACTTTACAAAGTCAGCCAAGTGTCTGATCTTTCCCACTCCATAATCTTTGCTACTACTACTATACTACAGGTTACTACATCTTTTAACACTTGTCATCCTTTCATATTTGGATGAGTCTAAGCTATATTGTCCCATGCCATACTGACCACATCTGAGATTTTAGCATATTTTATGCCCTGTTAGAGCTCCAACTAGAAAGTAACATGGCACTTTCATTTTGTGTTTGTAACATTATGATACTCATCTAGATTAAACTTAGATATTGGAATTGCTGCATTTATTATCTTCAATTCTTTTCTTCTTCCTCCCTACTATTTCTTCTTCTTCTTCTTCTTCTTCTTCTTCTTCTTCTTCTTCTTCTTCTTCTTCTTCTTCTTCTTCTTCATCTTCTCCATCTCCTTTGTACTATTAATTGAGCAGTGTTTATTAATGAACACATTTAAACAGGGCCGTTGCGGGGGGCGGGGGGGGGGGAGGTGACACTACAAATTTCTGTCAGTAAATGTGCCACCTTTGTCAGCAAAGGAAGAAGGAAGAAAAGAAAAAAAGAAAGAGGGAAGAGAAGGAGAAAAGGAAGAAGTAGGAGAGGAAACAATGAGAACAAAAAAGAAAAGAGAAGAGAAAAGAAAAGAAAGAAAAGGAAATGAGAAAGAAAAAGGGAAAAACCTGGGCTTCCTTTCTTCGCTCACTCGCATTTTAGCTTAACCACTGCTGATTATACTGATAGTTACTATTTGGTTTGCATCCTATATGTATGTTTTTTTCTATTGTTATAATGTTCTTCTACCCATAGAATGTTATTAAGGAATCAAGCCACATGTTAACCTAAAAATAGATGAACTTTCAGGAGATACCAGTCTGTGACCAGTAGCCTATTCCTATCATATCCACTATGAGAACAGAACATGCTGATAAATATGAGAATGGGAAACAATACAATAAGAACATGTTCCCATGGTTCTCATGGTATACAATTTTTGAAAAAAATTCTAGCTCATAAAATCTAGAAACAGATGGTTTCGGGCAGCAGGCACTCTTATTCCAGCAAGGAGATGCCAGAATATCATAATATTTGGGCAGCGAGGTGGCCAACTGCCCATGAATTCTGCAGAAAGATCTACATTATGAAAAGCATCGGCTGTAAAGATTTCAAAAATTTTGTTGTTGTTGTTGTGGTCGGTCACTGGCTCCTAGAAACAATGGTTTCAAATGTCACAATGTTCAGAAGATAGGTGATTGAATATATTTTTTAGATATCATATAGGCTTGTAGTGTAATGACAAAATAAGCCTACCATTGAACAGAGAAATTTTTGCCAATAAGTCTATATGAAAATCACCCAATATGCAGTACATGCAGACCTGTTGTTGAATTGATAGCTAAATACAGCGATTCCAGATCATCAAGGAAAGTGTCAACATCCATGTTAGGTGGCCTATATACATGTACTACACACACTACCAAAATTTTTCTCTGCTGGGAGGTCAATTTCAGTAGAGTCATATTTGGCAGTGAGATTATCAAATAAATCATTTATATATCTTGTAGGCCTAAGAGTATTTTAAAGACAAATAATGCTTCTTTTATAGCAAGAAGAGGTTATTTTTTGCTCGCTCACAAAATTTAAGAACAAGTTAGATCTTAATCTAGCAAGAAGCATCATTTGCCCAAAATTAAAAAATCTTTGTGACCCCTAAACATTCCATCAAAGTAATAAAGAGATCTGTGATATTGTTTGAAAATAATTCCTTGTATGTGTGGGAGGGGATATATATCAAACTTAGGATGTAACATAACTGTCTGCAAATTTGGGGTCACCACCAAAAAATTTGTTGGCAGATTTAGGTCTTACACACCTCCCTCCAATTCAAATTTTTCTACCTATACCTATGAACACATAGATGTATCTGGAAACGGTGTTCCCTTTTTACAGAAAAAAATCTACTGGTAATGTAGGATGTAATGCTGAAAATGAATCTATGTCACCTAGATTTTATATGTTAACCAGTGCTATTGTTCATCAATTTCTTTTAGAGATATCTTGCTTTTCCAAAGACTTGTACAAACCATGCATGCAAACTTTATTTTTCCGTAAGCCCTGTTGATATTACTCAATACTGCAATGTTACTGATGCACATTGGTAAGCAATTTCCCATTGACACCGTTCATATTACAGGGAAAACAGTGTAGTGTTACTGTGATATTGTATTCTTCCTTTCACCCCTGTCCATATTGTCATCTGCAATATTACAGTAAAGTCCCCATTCTGCTATGTCGCTCTATAGCTACATGTACGATTTGGAAATTTTTCAGGTCGGGGAAGATCGGATGAAAAATGACCGATCTGGACCCAATACTCAGCGATTTTCTCTTGGCAAGAATAATTTTCGTTTTGGAGAAAGCCAGGGAAATTGTGGTAGATTGGGGCAGCAGCGGTACCACAGCAGCGCCCACTTTACGTCCCATTCGGGTGCCGTTGTCACACAGAGAAAGACTTTACTACGCTGTGTTTACGCTGTAGTAATGTTCTTTCCGCTCTCTTTACGATGAGTTTTGATCAGGAAGATCGGGATAAAATTTTGAACATGTTCAAAATTTCTCGCCGATCTGAACAAATGCCCGCTCCTATCCCGATCTCACAACGCTGTTTTTATGATGCCGCTGATTGCAAGCGATACTATTACGCTGTCCCCGATCTACCAAAATCTGCCAGATCGGGGTAGATCAGGAGCCAGATCGGCATAGTGGAACGGCCCCTTAAAATATTCTGTTCTGTAGGCAAGTCCCACATTGCATCTTAGTTACCTAGAGTATAATGCGCGTTTGGCTTAGGGTCAAATAAAAGTCAACGAGACCCTTCGCTCCAAATTTGTTAATTCTATCTCTGTTATCATAAATATTTTGTTGTTTCCCATCATCTTTCATCATTAGTACTGAAACATGATCATTTGTTCACCGCTGGTAGCATGTTAGGATGGCGTGAGAGGTTAGAGACTGGGCATGGCACTTGGAAGGTTATGAATGGCATACTGGCAAATTTCCGCAATGGGACCACCACCCTTTGCCCAAAAGGCAACTCTTCAGTTTCACAGCTTTTTCCACGTGAGCGAAGCGAGCACGCCAATTTTCTACAATTTTTGTGGAAAAATTTACAGAAATTTCATATTCCGGCTTTGCCAAAATATGAGAAAATACGGTCGCCCTTTTGCCAATATATGAGGATACTGGGGCGGGGAGGGGGGATAGGACTTTTTACTTGTAAACCCCAATATATTTACAAAGGGAAGCATCTATATCCACCAGCTCCCTGGGCCAGTTTGTGGCACCTTTAGTAGATAGGGTTTCTTTGATGTAAAAAAACACCACTTCTTTTAAAATGCAACTCCGGAACGCTGCACCCAGTGGAAAAAAATTAGTTGATGGAATGCTGTATAGGGGATTACAAACATTCCCTTATCCCTTTACAGAGGAAAACCCATACCCAATGGCATTTTATTGAAATGCCCCCTTTTCTGCTTTTTAAAGTCTGTAAGTAGCGTTTTCATTAATCTACGAGGGAGCATAGCAACCGAGCAAAAGAAACAGAATGTCCACGCCATTTATTTAAGGAAAGCTCATTATACATCATTTGAAATCAAAATAAATTCTCATTTTCTTGCAAGGAAGCCCCACTGAGTGGGCAAAACAACTGTTTGCAACTTCACAAGCAAGAAAATTCAGACCATTTTGTGCTGAAAACTTGCATATCTCAACACTGGAAAGTTTTATTTGTATTATACTCTAAATTATGGTGTTATGAATCAAGAGAGGGGACATAGATGATTTGCCACACCCCCCCCCCCCCTCCCGATAGGGAGAAAATCTGCCCCTTTTCTTTACCACCACTGGTGCACAGGGGATAGGCCTACATTGCTGCTATCTAATTATGTGCAAGTGCATGATGTAATGAATGTAGAGACAATACAAGAAAATTTAGGTGTTCGAATTGACCTGCTCTTTTTACACGAAAATTGATTGCAATACTGCAAATTGTATTGTGTGTGTGGGGGGGGGGGCAGGGCTAAAACAACCCCCCTGATGAAGCAAGCATCTGCCCTCTTTTTATAGATGATAGGCAGAATCTATAAATACTGAAATACTGAGAAACATTTCTTCTAATTACTATACGAGGGAGCGTAGCGACCGAGTAAGAAAATTCTAATTATTTGAATGCTGATAGTTTGCATTTTAGAGCTCTAATCATGCTGAAATGCTTATTTTACATGGTTGTATATGATCAAATTTTTTTTTCCTCTCTTCCAAGGGCGGCCCTTTGAGGGGGCAGAAATCGATTTTGCCCCAACATGTGACCTGCATGGGCCCCGTTTCATAAAACTTGTTATCAATAACATGTTGCAATAACTGTTCTAGCTACTGAAATCTTTGCACCTTATTGGCTGAGAGCAAATTTGTCATAGAAATATGGCAGTTGTTTCTGATAACAAATTTCATGAAACAGGGCCCAGGACTATGATTTCTCCTTCCCCCTTTCTGTTTTTAAGTTGGTCAAATTCTGCCTTTCCTTATGGCCTATACAACTTCCATAACTATTTTCTCTTTTACTTGATGTAATTTGTATTTCATTTTCTAAGTATTCTTCAGTATCATTTTGTATTTTTCTTCTCTTTTCTTCCCTTGACGATGATGATAACTGCATATAGGAAGCGAAGTGTCCCATTTATGTGGGTGCAGCTCAGCCACTGGCTGGTTTTCCAATACCTCGCTTTAATGTGCATGGAGAAGATGGTCTGGGCAATGCCAAGAGATTTCCAGACCTTCAACAAGAATCCATCCAATCTGAACCAGCTTGTGTAGCTCTTGTAAGGCTAGTCAATCAGTATCCCGGTATGATAAGTATTGCTGCCATTGGACCACTAACCAACCTTGCATTGGCAATGAGAATAGATCCAGCATTCTCATCTAAAATCAAGGATCTAACCATCATGGGAGGAGACATGGAAGGTATAGTACTACATGGAATTTGCTGGATCTACATGTAAGATATAGATAGAAAATGAATTGTGTGAGGCAAGATAATAAAACTGAAATCCCCCAGCTTGAATTCCAGGTTACGGCATAGCTGAATTTAACGATTGGTGCACATGGTGCACGAAGGCATGTTATTTTTAAACGATTGTTACCGGTAATTAGACATCATTGGTTTACCCTACAATTATGTTTAGGGAAAGTAGAGCACTCTGTAATTTTGTTCTCTTATACTAAGTCATGTTTTGTTCTTTTGTTGTGGGCCAGCCTTATTTTTCAACTAGCTTGTTTTAAATTTCATAGATGGAGCTCTTTTTGTGTGTAATTTAAGTATGTATTGTATTTCCCTCCAAAAGTTGATATTATTTTGTAATTATTGTAGCAGAGATCTTCTTTAGTTTAAAGGAAAAGTCCACCCTAGAAGTTTCACTATTTCAATAAAAGGAGATAAATTTGAACAGCATTTTAAAGAGGAAATGAGCAAAATCGGTCAGAGAATAAGAAAATTACACTCATTTACATTTTCTAGTAAATTACTCTCAGCTCTGCAAATTGGCACCACTGATGACATCATATGCAAGCAGGTCTCCATTCACTTTGTACATGAAATTTCACATTTTCTCAATTTTCTTGGAAGTTACACATTTTCTCACCCCATAGTCAAAGTATGTTATGTAAAAAGCTAACCCTTTAAAGCTAAATTAGAGCTTTCCAGAATTAAATCTCTCGCCGAATTTCCATGTTTGATTTTTATCTGTTGTTGCTTTTTTGTTTTTGTGTTTTACTGTTGCAGGTAGAGGTAACATAACGCCATGTGCTGAATTCAACTTTAGTGCTGACCCAGAGGCAGCTAGAGTAGTACTTCGTGAATTCACCTGCCCCAAGATTCTTATTTCGTGGGAGGTCACTATGAAGTTTGCCTGGAATATAGTAAGATTTCTCATCTTGAACTTTCTCCAGTATTCATGATAATAAAATGCAATATAAATCATTTGATATTTGCAAGTCTGTCCATCCTTCATAGCATGGTGAATGATTTAGCTGTGGAAACCAAAAGCCATAGACACAAGAATGTATACATAAAAATCAATTTAGTCTACATATAGAGCTCATTTGAATGAGTGATAGAGGCCCAGTTCAAATGAGATTAATCATTAATTTTAACGACATTCATTGATCAGTATTTTGTGGAGTACATATTTATATTTTGTTCAAATAAATTAAATACATTACAATTGATAGGAAGTTACAAACATCATTCAGTTGTGAACAATGCATCTTTTAACCATTTCACATCCAGGCAGCCAAGCTGATGTAACTAGTGTTTTCAGTCAATTATTTTTCTTTCATATATGATCAAATTGTTGTATCTTGATGAATATTGCTGAATAAAGATTATGTGTGCTTGTATGTAAGTGCAAAATAAATGAATAAATAAAACAAGTACTATAATTTACATGTAGGTGGTATGTAACAACTGGTAATTCTATGTTTGGATCCTCAAGGAGTCTCATATGCAAGAAATATAATCTTGATCTGTTTGTTCAATAATGTCTGCAATTTAAGATGTACGTGGAGGAAAGCAGAATGAATTGTGTTAACATCTGTTCCCTAAAAATTTATTTCCATCTCTCTGCAGAGTATTATTAATGAATTTTCATTATTTGTAGTCATTTTGAGATAGAAACATTTTTCCATTTTCACTAGGAATGGATGCACACCAAATTATTTTTAGATGACAATCCTGTTGGCCGTTTTCTTCGAGATACCCATGAACATATCTTGGAGGTCTGCAGAAAGGTGAGCTCCTGAAACCTCAATGTCTTCCAAACATTGAAAAAAACACATAAACATAAATATTAAAGCACAAATTTGATTACAACCAAATAAAACTGGGTGAATGTGCGAAGAAACTGGCCATGAATTGTGACGTCATCTCAACGTGATTGAGATCTCGGTTGTGTTCTTATGCAATTTCAGACACCGTAATTCTGGCTGAATCATGACTCAATATTTACAACTTATAAATCTGAATTTGTGCCCCCATCAAATCATCCCCTGCCCCCCCCAAAAGCAAAAACAAAAACTTACAGGATCACAGGCCCCTCCCATGAATAATTTGTAGTAGGTCTCACACCTGAAAAACTTTGTCAGGGGCAGTAAGGGGGGGGGGGGGGGAAAGGGTAGTTGTCCTGGGGGGTTATTGTCTTGGGGGGGGGGTAGTTGTCCGGAGGGTGATTATCCAGCCAGGGGGTAGTGGTCCTAGAATAATTTTATATGTCGTATGATACTAACATAATTTGTAGCAATCTCTGTTTAAAGATGTTGAAATAGTTAGATGCATGTTCTGTGTTGAAGCTTTGTGAATACCAGTTATTCATTTTTTTTAATAAAGCCAGGTGGAACATTCTAGTATGTTATTCACATTTCCTATTGTAGATGCAACATTACTAGACACTGCATTAAACTCATGAGCAGGGAAAGAGAACAATAGTTTCTGTTTATAACAGAGTCTGGAGAGCTTATGTAATTTACACAGCAATGAATGAGTGACTGCTTTACAGTTAGGCCTAGTAGGGAAGATTTTGGATTTTGTGTTCATCCAGACAAGCGGTAGCGGCCGTGCCGTGTTGCGCCTTTTCTAAAGTATTGACGTTCAATACATTTCTGTTTGTATTTTGTGGCTTGATGAATTAAAATACGTATAGGCCTACTGTAATGTACTCTGCTACTCTTTATTCAGTGTGTTTTACATTCGGTGGCCTACTAGTGTTGTACTAGCTGTGAGCTGAGCATGCATAATTGAGCATGCGTACAGCAGCTAGCTCGCAGCAGCACGACTGATCGGTACGCATGAGCTGTGCTGCTTTTTATATCAGTTGCAGAACTTACAAAAATTGCGCGTGCATAATTATACTGGGTGTCCCAGAAAAACAGAACGGTGGATTTTCAGTACTTCTGCTCTCCACTGTTGCAAAAAACATGGGAAATTTGAAAATTACTGTATTTTATTAAATGGTAGAAGATGCTTTACCTACTAAAGTAAAAAGATTATCTACTTTCTGAACGTTAAGTACTAAAAATCCACGTTCCGCTTTTTTTCTGGGACACCTGGTATATGACCTTGGTTGGTCGACCACTTATCCTCTGGGTTGAGGGGTTGGACGTACCCGAGGTCGGACAGAGGGTAAATCGTCTCATGAAGGGGGGGGGGGGAGGGGTTGTTTCAAATGATCATGATGTAATGAATGGCTGTCAATAGATTAGACAATTAACTCACCCTCGGCCTTGAATGTTTTTGTGTGATTTATTTTTGTAAGAAAGAGTAGGCCTTGAATGTTTTTGTGTGATTTATTTTTGTAAGAAAGAGTAGGCCTACCAGGGAAAACAAAAAGATTTAAGTTTGGAAAATGTAGGCCTACTATACTGCACAAAACTGTTTTTTCCTTAAACTTTCATTTTCTCAACTTTTTATTCTCGGGGGGGGGGGGGGGGGGGGGGGAGGGTCTCTTTCAAGCCAATAAGCTATACACACTGTACATGTATATTAACCCCTTCCACGCAACCTTCAAATTTTAATATTGGAAACAAAAGTGTTCGATCATTTTTGAAAAATGATGTTAATATGTATTCTTGAAGATTATATATGATTATTGTATTTCAACATATTGCATGGAAAATAAACAAAATAAATGATATGAAATGAAATGAAATTTCTCATCTTTGAGGAATAATCATGAATGAGTTTTGAAGGCAAAACTTTATAGCAAATGAAACTAAAAATACTGAATTTAATTGTATAGTATTTATTGTCTAGTACAGCAGTTCATTGCTCACTGGTTGACATTTGATTTCTTTATGATAAATGACTATATAATATTGAAATAAAAAATGATGATATAATCATGTACAGTACAGTTTAGGTAGATAGAGCATTAATATAATAAACAAAACAATGCATTTGGGATTGATTGATAAATATAATTAATATAAATATATTAAGATGATTCATCTGAAGTATTGGTATCTATTTTGAGGGAGGGAATTAAGTGATCATTCTTTGTAAGGAGGTCCTAGGGACCATGAAAATTGCCTCATTATATCAGGATTGAAAAAAAAAATTATCCAAGAAATATAAAGAGTTGGAACCAGCAAAATCATCTTGTTATAAAAGCATTTGTTATATCTCAACTCTCTATTGTGAGGTTCCACTGTAGATGTAATTTATTGTCATGTTTAAGAAGATGTCCAATGTAATGTAAACTTAACTTGTGACTCAGACTCAATTTTTTTTTGGACTCGGACTCGTGGACTTGGACTCGGACTCAGACTCAGACTTTGAGGCCATGACCCGGACTCGGGTTTTACGACTCGGACTCGGACACAGCACTGTCTGTGTTAACGTTAGCAGTATCCTAATCATGCTGTACTGTGAACACTTTTATTTTCGCGGGATTAATTTTTCGCGCTGAGTGACCCCAAAACATATTTGCGGGTTCTTGAATTTGCGCTGCACAATTACTCACTTGTATAGATTTGATTTGATATTTTATTGTATGAAAATCGCTTTTCTGCCTAAAATGGTCAAATTTGAATAAAGATTAGGCACACAAGTCTACACACCAGTGCGCTCCATTTATTGTTTCACGCCACAACCCTTCACACATGCGCAGTCCATTCAAATATGTATACGGCAGACACAACCTGCACACACTCTAAAATGAAATGGATTCAAATACGTATTAATCAGCTGGAGCATGCAATTCAGCGGCCGTTCAAAACCGGCATAGGAAATCATGCTAATATTTTCGCATGTTCTAGGGCCTGTTGCATAACACTTACTATAATAGTAACTTTGTTATTATAGTAACTCTTCATGGAATACTGGATTTTGATTGGCTGTTGAACAACATGCCATGCTCAGCAGCCAATCAAAATCCAGTATTCCATGAACAGTTACTGTAATAGCAAAGTTACTATTATGCTAAGTTTTATGCAACGGGGCCCTGGACTTCACGCATACCGAAAATAGTGCGAAATGCGCGAAAATTAATGTACCGCGAATATTTCTGCTTTTACAGTAATCACAATAACTTTCTATGGATTCAAGGTGAAGACCACCAAACTCGTACCACAGGTACATCTTTTATAGGTGCAGTTCAACTTTGAAAATGAGTCAAATCGGACCAAGGTCAAAGGTTAGAGTGATTACACAATGGTAAAAAAATTTTTGATATATGATCGAGAATAGAATTCTGAGAAGAATAACATGATTTTCAATTGAAATCAATACATTTTGGCTAATTTTCTCATAAAAAGTCAAGAGTTGACCAAAAAAATTGAGTACGAGGTATGACGTAAAAGTGGGAACCCAGCTTCGCGCATTGCAGTTGTGCTGCGCGCTAGACTGTACAATATGTATTATACCTTGCGCGCATTTTACTACAATTGCGCGACAAGGTACCCACTTTGACGTCATTTTGACGTCAAAGTGGGTACCCAGTTGAAGTTGGGTCACAGCTGAGGGGTCAAAAATATTCTGAAATCCACACTTGGGGGTTTCCTTGGCAACACGACTTTTTAAAAAACTTTAAGCAGATGATTTTCTGCTAATATAATCATGCTCTTTTAAATGAACTAACATTGTTTCAGCATTGGGTACCCCCTTTAAAAGGTTAAAAGACCTAACCTTTGATCTAAGTCAGATTTGACATTCTATGGATTTAAGATGTAATTAGCAGATTCATACCACAGGTATGAAGGCACAGGTCCAGATTGAAAATGAGTCAAATCTGACCATGGTCAAGGTTGAAAGGTCAGTGAACTTGCTACAGAGCACTTGTAACCACTATGATTTTCTGTGGATTTTAGGTTGAATCACCAAAGTTTCACAGGTACATCTCTAAAAGTGCAGGTCAAGTTCAGAATTGAATTTGAGTTGAATTTGACAAAGGTCAAGAGATGAACTTTTAGTAAAAATCACCTTGCATGTAATAATTTTTGTACCTTTGTGGTAGGATCACTAAACCCATATCATGAGTATATATCTCTTGAAGGTGCATGCCATCCTTGTGAATGGGTCAGTGCAAAGGGTCAGAAGGTCAGTGAACTTTCAGTGAAGTTCATGTTTTTTTAAGGTATGATCACCAGATACATTTACATCCCTTGAAGCGCAGGTCAAGGTCGAAAAATAGGTAACAGCATCGGTTTAATAAACTTGAGTGAGAGTATGAACAGCATGCACAAACAGCATTACTCATTTTCCAGGGAAGAATGTACGTAACCTCATTATTGTTTAATATAATAGAGCTGCCAGACCAAAGTTCTTGTTCTCATTCTCAAAGTAAGATGGTGGCGAGACGAGGCTTGGCGTTTGCCTTGTTGTTTCATTAATGGCCAGAACACATTCATTTGGATTTTCAACAACACACACTTTCTTCTACCATGTATAAATAATAATTCCTAAAAGGAGACTTTTCATGTTTTCCATGTAGGATCCTGCCATGGCTACTGGAGGTTTAGTGGATATGTTTCCTGCCTGTGATCAGCTAGCTGTAGCAGTTACAATCAGCCCTGATCTAATTACTCATTTCAACTCATTCTGCTGTTCAGTGGAGACAGGAGGTGTGGCAAGTAGAGGCCATTTGGTCATTGACAGAGGTAGCTTTGATCCGTCTATGAATGGAGTTACCCCTACAAAGATCGTCACTGAAGTAGATTATGAAAAATTCAAGCAGATAAGTCTACGTTCAGTTGAAACATAATGAAAGCTTCATGTCCGCATCGTAAATATACAACTGATCTTCATATTAAAGGGCATTCCATACCTCTTCCCACAGTGGCAGACTTACATATGTTTGGGGGAGTTTGATGTGACTGGCCAATTTGAGCTACATGTATATCTGACCAGTAGCCAACCAACCCTCAAGTCAAAATATTGTGTGGCCCATGGGGAAAATTCCCAAGCTACTCAGTCTGCACTAGTCTTTTTGATTGATATGTTACTGTGAATGAATCAAATATGCTATGTACTAGTAGTTGGTATTATGTAGTGGTCTTTTAGTGAGTGAAGAAAAATTCTTCCCTTGCATTCATTCTGACAATCAGTGGTGGTACATTGTACATGATTATCCGTGGGATTCACCACTGGGTGGAAAATTGTTTTCAAGTTAGAGTGGTTCATGGTTCGAGGTAAAATGTCCGGGTCATAATGTCAGAGGTCAAAATACCAGAGGTAAAATGGCAGAGGTAAAATGTCAGAGGTAATATGTCAGATTTAAAAGTGCTGAAGTAAAAGTGTGACAGGTACGATTAACAAAAGTAGAATAATGGGAGCATGAGATATTTCAAATCTGATATGTTACATAAGTGGAGTCATGACAATATACATGCCAAGCACATGCCAAGCACAAATTGTTCCAACTGGGTGGGGTGCGCGGGCGGGGCCTCTTCCGTAAACTGACCTGACCTGCCAATTGTTCTTCTGGTGCACGATTAACTTACACATGTATACACATACGATACACCTGAATATTGTTATCTCATGATTGTTTTGCCACTTACAGAATTTTTTTGTAAAGGAAAACGAAAATGTCGGATCAACCTTGCATACACATGCCGTAGAAAAGACAGAGGAAGATGTTGAAAGATGTCGAAACTGCAATTTCTGCAATATTCACCTTGTGCTCACTGCCTCACTCAATCATGAAGTTAAGCGCACAAGTTATTTGGTATATTGGGAAGCACATACAATTTATGTTCCATGCCTTCTAATGCTGTAAACTTGAAATTTGTTCCGAAATCATTGAATCAAAGTTATGACATGAGGCTTGTGAGCTTTAAAAAAATGACCATTTTGCATTTAGAGTATGTTCACTAAAGGGTGTCTGAAGGATTTGCCCTGAATTTTACATGAAAGGAGTAGCTGAGAAGTATAGCTACATGAATCTGTATTCAGATTTCCTCAGAGGTTCCTGATTAAAATATTACACAGATTTATTTTAGGGGAATTTATTTTATTTTTTTTTCTTTAGGTTACCTTGCTGCAGTTATATTCCACTTTGTGAGTAGAAGAGATATACACTCTTATAGTAGAGCAGCATAGCTCCGTCTAAAAGTACCACATTGTTGCAGTCGTTAAATGATATACAGTCAACTCTGCCTAAATCGAATTTCTTGGGACTGAAGAAAATGCTTCGACTTAGAGGAAATTCAACTTATGAGGGGTCAAAAACAATAGAGAATAAAGGAATGGGACCCAGTACAGACCTTCGACTTAGGCGATTATTCGACTTATGCGACTTCGACTTATGCAGAGATATGGAAGCACTTTCAAAAATAACTTCATGGGGTAGTGACATAATTTCAGATTCCCCAGGTAGATAACTCGCTCATCACCGAATCTGGATAAGTGATAGTGTACTAAGATGTTAAAGAAAATAAGGGGATTAGAATGATAGAAAATGGCGTAGAGTAAAAGTGTATTTTTGTGCATATTTTTCATCATATCAGTAGGGTTCAAATTTTTGACTGACAGAATACATGCAGGTAAAAGTTGAGGAGGTGTCAAAAATGAATCATAATATTATGGAAAATTTTCCCATTAAACCATATCTGGAAAGTGCTTCCATATCAGATATTGATTAGTATCGGTTTCTTCACCAATATGCCAAATTTGGCGCTTTTAGACAAAAGTGCAATTTTTCAGCTATGCCACTCTCTACTGTTAGAAAAAATGGTGCTGATTAGAACCTTTTCTTGTCCCACATTTGGAACTGAAAATAACTTCCTTCCAGAAGATTCTTCAAATAATAACCTCAGCAAATGAAAAACAGCAATTCTCGTGTACAGACCCTCCTCCCCCCCTCCCCCCCTCCCCCCCCCCCCCCCCCCCCCCCGATTTTATGACCTTGATCACATCAAAACGGAAAGATGAATCATTTTAAATTTGGCATAGACATGAGGGTTGGTAAATTTCAAGATCATGACTTCATTATGATGTCATGCAGGTGTCATTTAGCCATTTCTTGAGACCTTTGGCAAAAAGGGCTCAAACTTTGTAGGTGCTGGACACATGCTGGAGCAGGATTCATATGATAGTAAGACAAAAGTTTTCACACAGCAAAGCCATCAAATGTTCAATGTTCAGGGGGAAAATGATTGAAAATCGAAATTTGCCCACTGTTTTGCAATAGACAAGCACTGAATGACAAAGGCTATCATATACATGTAGTTGCATTACCCTGCCCTCCCTGTACTCTTCTCTCTTTTTCCTCTTTTTTTGATCACTTGAAATATGATAGGTGCACCCACCCCCACCCCCAAGCGCCGCCCCTGAAAGATACTTGTGTTACTTAACTAATGATTTTATACAGGGGAATGTTATAAGAAGAGAGATAAACTGTAAATCTCTTTGAGACCATTTTGTGAAAATATGTCTTAACTCCTCTTGTGTTTTGTTCACAACTGTGCACACCAGGGGCTGCGTTTTGTTCGCACCAGTGCACAACTACACAAATTCACAGTAACTGCACACTATTGTACGGCCCTGTTATGCTTTCTTTCTGTTGTAGGGGTGATTCGTTGATTTTGGTATCACTGTAAAGCTTATCAAATATTTATCTGTGCATATAAACACCTGCCACTGACAAAGGAACAAAATAGAGTTCAAAAGTTTTTGTTGGAAAGGCCAGAGGTATCATATAGGCCAGAGGTATCATACAGGCCAGAGGTATCATATAGGCCAGAGGTATCATATAGTCAAAGCACATTAGTACACTAGTATACCGAATAAGTTATATGATAATAAAGCCGATAGAAAATTCTACAACTTTGCTTCACAACATTTATCTTTAAAAATTTCAGGTAAAAGTTATAGTTTCCTAAAAAACAGAGACCCTGTAAACCCAGATTAGCGTTCGCTGCTAAAATAATGCAATGCACAGGGGGTTTACATGTGAATGCACAAAAAGTTAATGCTCCTTAATGCTCAAAAGGCATTAAATAATGACATTGGACATGCATATTCAATATTCGTGATGGGAAATTATTTGAAAAAAAAATGGAAATGTACGGATGAAATCATAAAAAAAAACACATAAGAAATGAAAGCTCTGACCATGTTTTAAAAGATATCAAGAAAATAACCGATAATTTTGATAGGTTAGATACATGTAATAAGTATTTGGAGCTAACTAGCAGTTATCTTAGAAATCACTGTGTACATTCATAAGAAGGATATTAAATGGTAGGAGATCATTTTTCATCTGACATTACCTGTGGCACTTTTACTTCCACCATTTTTAGTAATTTATTATCTTTGACACTTTAATCTCTTTATGTATTTTCTCAATAACTGCCCTTTATAAAAGCAAAAATCGTTGCAGCTAAAGCTGTCAACCATTATCTATCTTATCTGTGTTTTCCAAATTAAGGGAAATATAGAGGTCTCATTGATTTCATTGATTAAATAACTTTCTGTACTGAAAATGATTTGGAATTTCTGCCATTATGTTCAACCTACATGTCATTATTTGTTATGTTTTGTTCAGTTATTGTTTTATGTTTTGCCTGTGCATTATCAGGTCTTGGATTTGCTGACAAGCATTCTGTTTTGACTGACTGATTTTTTAACCATGAATAAATAAATCAAATACAAATGCAATATACATGTACATGTATTTCCTTGATTAAATTATGAATCATGTATCTGTATGATTTGCTTTTTCTTTCAGTCATATGCAAAATTTGTTTGAAGGTATTTGCACATTCAGTTTCCCTTCAGAATAGGTTGTTAATCCTTTAAAAAAAGACCAAATCAGTCTTTCATGCCCACTCTGCAATTCTCATTAAAAGCTAGATATTTTACCTTTTAATTCTGTTTGCCTTATGCAGCTTAGTCAATTCATGTCCATATATTTCATGTATATTGCAATATATCTAATTGAACAAAATGATGCCCAAAGGTGTTACTTATTAGGAACTATGAACTTAAAGCCGATGCCATTATTTTTATGTAACTTGGAAATCTCAGTCATATAAAGGTAATGTGCAATATGCAAGTCTACCTGAAAACTTATAAAAGATTGCATAGTAGAGCAATGGCAGCTTTTATTTATTTTTTTTTTTGATGATTTGATCTACCAGAATCTCTAAAATTCAAGTTGCACTGCCTTACCTAATTACAATTCTATATAATGCATATTTTTATCCCTTTTACATTCCAAGTTTTGAATTTGTATTCTGTATTCAGTGTGTTTTTGTATAGTGTAGGTTTGTTTTGTCTAACAAATATGCATAGTTTCAGAAGGCTAACTGACAATCTGACATCTTATTTGAAATGCAGTATGGTGAAAGTTGATGATTTAGATAATATTTTCCACACAGATAACAAATATTATACTCCAAATGAATTTCATGAGTTGACACAAAATTTTGATACAGAGAATGTTTTGACATTGCTTCATTTTAATTGCCACAGTCTGAAATATAATTTTAATCATATTTCACAATGTATTGAGAATATTGGAAAAACTATATCAATTTACTTTGATAGAAGTTACTGAAAGATGGCTTCAAGAAAATGAGGAAGCCTATTTTTCTTGGAAGTATATACCCAGTTGTATACCGAACATTGGCGTAAATCCCGGGGGGGGGGGGGGGGGGGGGGGGGGGGGGGGGGGATGGGGGGATATATCCCCCCCACTTTTTGGAGAGGGGGGGATGGCGTGTACAAATATCCCCCCCCCCCCCCCCCCCCCCACTTTTTAAGAAAGAAAATGTATTTTAATTAATCCGTTAGTAAAATCTTTGGATATTTGTCATAAACAACCATCATATTTTAGAATTTCTATTTGAAAATGCGATTGAAAACCAAAAAAGTGGTTATTTTTGGCTCACTCGCTTCGCTCGCTCGCAAAATAAATATTAAAATGTGTGTAGGGGGTCTGTGGGGGTCAGTGAGGGTGTGTGCTTATACTTAAGTGTGAGATCGACAGAAAAAAAAAAATCGTCAAAAAAGTCAATCATCCCCCCCACTCCTCAGAGTGGATTTACGCTGGTGATACCGAATGTTTTCCAGTTGTCAGTGGTAGAAGAAAAGGAACCGATAACAGTAAACTGTGGCTTTCTCAAAGAAATTAAAAGTTGTGTAAACATAAATATATACTGTACAGATACATAAGGAATCCTACTTTACAAAGAGAAAATATTTGTAACAGATATGGAAATATAGTGCATAATCTAATCCATCAGAAACGCTATGAATTCAGTGACCATAAGTTCGATACCATAAAATCCAATGCCAAAGCAACATGTAAAATAATTAATAGTATTCTAACAAAAATTGTTATAGAACAGAAGACTAATAAATGGAAAATAATGGTGAGTTAATTGAAAATAAGCATGAAATTGCTAATATCTTTAATGAGTTTTTTCTTTTAGTATTATTAGACTTCAAATCCATGAAGCTAAAAGCAACCATTCAGAAAAAAAAATGAACATTTTAGAAAGTACTCTTTGTGAATCTATGTATTTACACCAATATCAGAGGCAGTTCTTTGTGATGTTTCCAATTTAGACGTGAATAAAAGTGCAGGATACGATGACATTAGTGCAAAAGTAGTTAAATGTTCAGTCTATGTAGTAGCAACTCCTCTATGTAATATTATCAATTTTTCCATTGAAAAGATTGTATTTCCAAACTCATTGAAAATTGCAAAATTAATTCTTGTCTTTAAAAGTGGTAATAAAGCATCAATAACAAATCATAGACCAATATCCATCTTATCAGTTTTCAGTATATTTAAATTTTTGAAATAATTGTTTATGACAAAATTGTTTCTTTTATATCTAAATATAATATATTGTACAGTAAGCAGTTTGGTTTTAGACAGGGCTACAGTACTATTCATGCTATGATTGATTTTAATGAAAAAAATTGCTAAGGCATTTGAAGACAAAAATATAACAGTAGGGATATTCTTAGATTTATTGAAGGCATTCGATTGCATTAATCATGACATTTGGTAGAAAAAGAAAATTTCATATGGAATTAGAGGAACAGTATTAGAAGGGATAATTAGTACACAGTATGTATGTATTGATAAGATTTATTGACAGTCTGCAGATATTACAGTAGGAGTACCTCAAGGTTCCACTTTAGGGCCTCTTCTCTTTTGTATTATACATTAATAATATTCAATATGCCAGGGATATTTTTGCTTCCATATTATTTGCAGATGGTACAAGTCTATATTTTTATCTGGGAGGAATCCTATCCAATTAAATCATCTAATGAATACAGAAGTGAATAAAATAGAACAATGGTTTCAAGCTAAATGCCCGTAAGAAATCTTTACTGATCTTTAAGCCCCCAAATAAGAAAATACAAGATAATACAATAAAATTATATATTAACAATGCTGAAGTTACAAAGTACAGTTTACAAAATTTTTAGGTGTAATCATCGATGAAAACCTGAGCTAGAAAGAACATGTAAATGACATTACAAAGAAGATTTCTAAGTTTATTGGAATTTTAACAGATGGAAAAGTGACTTACCTCTCCGTATTATTGTTAATTTGTATAATACTATGATATTACCTCACCTCAGTATTGGAATATTGTATGGGGCAACAGGCCAATGGCCTTTGCTACTCCATCACATCCACAACATCATTGCTTTTCTTTTCTTGTATAATCATTCATGTTTTATGTATTTCATTGTTATTTTTATTGTATTTCCTATGTTTTTAAGAGATGTGAAATGAAATGAAATGAAATGAAAAAAGAAAAAAGAATAAAAACATGTGTGCCAAAAAGAAGTGTGAAAATTTTCATAACCTTATTAACCGGACTTCGTTTTTACAATACCCTTTCACTATATGTTTTGGACTTGTTTCTCGTCTCGTACTAGAAATAATTTTTTTTTCAATATATTGATTAAAGACTTAGGATTATTACATAGAATCAGTCATTTTTCCTCTCCAACATGGGCGTCGATTTGTATTCGTGGTTTGGGGAATGATTGATTCTGAATAACATAGACAAGGGAGCAAAGTAACCAAGCGAGGAAAGAGTGTGTGTGTGTGTGTGTGTGTGGGGAGGGTTCAAACATGAAGCATCAACTAAGCAGATAGGGATGTCTTTAGAACATTGTGAAGGGGGGGGGGGTATAGACCTGTATTTGCCGACAGTTTTCCTGCATTCTAAGTACAATCTACCATCCCTCCTTCACCACCGTGAAAAGAAATTCTTTTCACATTAAATCGCAGAGGTGGATCTTCATTACTTTGATGGAATGTTTAGGGGCCTGATGCTTTTTATACCCCTGCCACACGAAGTTTGAAGGGGTATACAGGAATCAGGGTACGGTTGGTCGGTTGGGCAGTCGGACAGTCGGTCCGTTGCAAAATCTTGCGGATCGAACTACTTTCTCATTTCTCGAGTAATGCTCATGAAATTCGGCACACATATTGGTCATGGGATGAAGATGTGCAAAACACACTTTTTGAATATCGGAAAGTGTGTTGCCATGGTAACGGCATATTATTGCAATAAATCATGGAAAAATCTTGCGGATCAAATTACTCCCTCATTTCTTGAACAATGCTCCTGAAATTCGGCACACATATTTGTCATGGGATGTAGATGTGCAAGACACACTTTTTGTATACGCGTCCGAAACTGCGTTGCCATGGTAACGGCATATCATTGCAAGAAATCGGGAAAATCTTGCAGATCAAAATACTTCCTTATTTTTGGAGTAATGCTCATTAAATCTGGCAAACACAGGCTTTGAATAGAAGATGTGCAAGTCATTTTTTTAATGTGTCGGAAACTGCGTTGCCATGGTAACAGCAGATTTTTGCAATAAATCTGGAAATAGAAATGCTTCATTTTCCAAACAATGCTCATGAAATTTGGCACACACATATGGGGCGGGGGTATATTAATCACCTACAGTGATGGCTGTTTTTTTTTTTTTTTTAATTTTGGGAAATAACACTTAAGAGTATAATGTTTTATTTTGCGAACGAGCCAAAAATTCTAATTTCTTGCTTTAGGAGAAATGCTATTTTGCCATCAAAATACGCTTTAGGCCTATAAGATATTTCAATGGTATATCTGGCAATCTCGCTGCCAAATATGACTCTATTTTAGCACCTTGCTGGTGCAATTGTTTACTGTCTTTCTGAATATTACGAGCGAGTGAAGCGAGCGAGGAAAAACACACTCTTTTGATGGTTAAGTATTATTTCATCATCAAAATACACGATAGGCCTATAAGATATGTAAATAACACATTTAGTCAGCTTACTTGCATGCCCAGTTCGTTTGCCTTCTCCAGCTATCCTGTATCTAAATATCATACGAGTGAGCCCAGCAAGCGAGGAAAAATTTGCTCTCTTTGACACACCTCAAAGATATCTAAATAGTATATTTGATCACCTATCTGCCAAATATGACGCTTTTAGTTGGCTTTGTTTGACTCTGTTTCTATATGAGCAAGCGAAGTGGGGTACCGACAAAAACTTTTTATCTTCTTTAAAACGTAAAACTATCAGCAAATCAAACTAGATCGATTTGATAATGTACATCTTACTGCAGATTTCAAGGCTAGTTGGACACCTCGCTCCCAAAATATTATGATATTCGAACTAACTGTTTCTGAGGGAGAGTGTTTACTGCTTGAAAATAATGTTTAAGCTAGATTTTATGAGCAGGCGTAGTTAGCAAGAAAAATTGATTTTTAAATACTGAGATCAGCAGGGGTATTTTGATAGGGAGGCAAGATGACCCATAGGTAAATTTATGAAAAAATAGGGGTGTTATCTAGTTGCATGTCCCAGCCCTCTGTTTTTTGATCCCATACTCTTCTTTCTTCTTCCTCCTTTTATTCTTCTTTTTCTCTAGTTTTTTTTTAATCACTTGAAAAATCATAGGGGCGGTCGTCCCCCCCCCCCTCCTGTAGCGCCACCCCTGGAGATCAGGCTCCAGTATTGTTACACCATTCTCATGATTTAAGTGGACTAAATTTTACCGGCATCTTCTTTTCTCATATTTGGTATGATACTTAGGCTATTGGTCACGTGCCATCCTGAAAATTAATTATATAATATTGACTGGCATAGAATGAGATACCAACCTATATTGCCTGATCTAAATCCAATATTGCCCAAGCCGAAGGCGCGGGCAATATTGGATTCAGAGAGGGTGATATAGGTTGTATATCATTCAATGCAGTCAATATTATGATTATTATCTATACCCCACAGTAAAGTAATGTAAAATTCAATTTAAAAAAAAATCCCTCTGACTACTCATTTGACATGTATGCATTAATTCTAATCACACAAGAACGGCTTATATCCTTTTTTTATGATGTCATCTATATGTATTCGCGCATTGCATGTTGCGTATCTTTGTTTTTGAGCACTGCGTGGCTTGCGTTGCTTCTCAAACTGGTTCCAACCGGATTTCGGGAATATTGACCGCTGCGGCATTTACACACAAAGTCAATGGGCAAACCCGGAAGAGAGAAAATATGGTATAATATTGACCGCTGAGATATTAGAGAACGCAGAATATGGAAAATGATTGCCACGGAAAAACACCTCCTATAGGTAATAATCTATTTTATTGGTCGAACTTGCCGCTCGACTCCTTGCAGTTATAGTACTAACATATTTTATGAGTAGAATTAGAAGAATAGAAACAAGACAATGACTAGAACACCGTGACATATTGACCAGTCGTCACTGACTTTCAGATCCTGAAACAAACAGTACAGACAACAAATACAACTGTAGGGTGAATTCGATAGCGACTTGAGATCAGTTAAGGTGACTATCTTGAATACTGCATTGCATAAAAGGCTTAATTTGTTTGAAAACATAGTTACAGTTTTTAGTGTGTTATTGCATACCACGACCTCTGGAACATGCAATGCCACCTGTTACTTTTGAGATTGAATCACTGCCGTCAATTTGAAAAGAAAAGCGGCCATTTTGGTTGATTTCTTGAATTTGCTGGGGTTACATTTGTAGGAGAGGTATTTCATAATTTGAGGGGGGGGGGGTAGGTGTCAATCTTAAATGACTGAATTTAAAAAATATCGGCGATCTCATGTTCAATAATGCATATACCAGGCTATTACTGTTAGATACCTTTACTCGTACCAGAGAACATCCTCCCTCGTAAGAAGTATTAAACTCATAACAAAATCTTTGTACTGTAAATAGATCTCACAGGCGTAGCTAAGGGGGGCACAAGGGGGCCATGCCCCCCCCCCCTGTTGATTGGCGAGCAAAAAAAAAATGAAAAATTTAAATTAAAAAAAAAAAAAATCGAGTTCACTTCACATAGCTTACCCTACCCCTACCCCTACCCTGCGAAATGAAAGTAATTATTACCTATACAAGGCTGTGGCAATGATTTTCCATATTTTGCCTTTCTGATTTGGCAGCGGTCAATATCATACCATCCGGGTTTTCTCATTGACTCTGCGTGTTAATTGAGCAGCGGGCAATATTCATGAAATCCAGTTTGAACCGGTTTGAGAAGCAACGCAAGCCGTGCAGTGCGCGAATACAAAGATACGCAACCTATGTACGCAACATGCAATGTGCAAATTTCATTATGACATCATAAAAAGGTATAAGCCGTACTTGTGTGATGTTAAATGGGTACTTGGAGAGATGATTTTGATTTATTTTTTCATCAGTTTTCTGTGGGATATAGATAATAATAATAATATTGACTGCATTGAATGAGATACAACCTATATCGCCCTCTCCAAATCCAATATTGCCCGCGCCTTCGGCTTTGGCAATATTGATTCAGATCGGGCGATATAGGTTGGTATATCATTAATGCCAGTCAATAAATATGCCACTTTTCATATAAGTTACCCCTAATATAGAGTTTTAGTGTGCAGAAAATGCCATTTTCATGCACGAATTTTCAAAAATCTCCCTACTGTGGGAGGGAGATACCCCCCCCCCCCACTCCCTCCCCCTGGCACCTGTTGTATAACTTACCCCTATAATACTTAATTTAATGTGCAGAAAATGCCAATTTCATGCACGATTTTTTTTTTAAATCTCCCTACCGTGGGAGGGGATACCCCCTCTTCCCACACCCTCCCCCCGCTCGGTCGCTTTGCTCCCTCGCCTTGGCGGCCCCTATATGCCACTTTTCATATAAGTTATTCCTAATAGTGAATTTTAATGTGCAGAAAATGCCATTTTCATGCACGAAATTTCAAGGATCTCCCTCCCACACCCTCCCCCGCTCAGTCATTTCACTTCCTCGCCTTGGCCCCCCTCCCCCTGTTGAAAATTCAAAGCACGCCAGTGGTCTCACTTCCAGTCATTTTTCCCTGGACATAATTAGACGCCTTACTGGATTTCAAGGATTTCAGACCGCTACGCCTCATTTTAAGTGCTTTGAAAGGATTTCTACACCAACGAAATATAGAACTGATATGTCATGATTTAGGGCCATTTTTAGGTTAGGGAGATTTTGAAAATTCGTGCATGAAAATGGCACTTTCTGCAAAGTAGAATTCACTATCAGGGATAAATTATATGAGAAGTGGCATATGGGGGGGGGGGGAAGCAAGGGAGCGAAGCGACTGAGCGGGGTAAGGAGGGTGTGGGAGGGGTATCCCCCCCCCCCCCCCACGGTAGGGAGATTTTTGAAAATTCGTGCATGAAAATGGATTTTCTGCACACTAAAATTCAGTATTAGGGGGTAACTTGGGGGGGGGGCAAGGCGAGGGAGCGAAGCGACCAAGCAGGAGGAGGATGCGGGAGGGGGTATCCCCCCCTCCCACGGTAGGGAGATTTTTTAAAATTCGTGCATGAAAATGGCCTTTTCTGCACACTGAAATCCAGTATTAGGGGCAACTTATATGAGAAGTGGCATATTTACATTTTACTTTCATTTCGCAGGGTAGGGGTAGAGTAAGTTATGTGAAATGAACTCAATGAAAGTTTTTTTTTATTTTCTCTTTAAATTTTTTTTTTTTTTTTGCTCGCCGATCAACGGGGAGGGGGGGGGGGGGGGCATGGCCCGCTTGTGCTCCCCCCTTAGCTACGCCAGTGCACAATAACTTTCTATGCATATGAGGTAGCATCACAACATTCATAACTGAGGTACATCTCTTAGAGGCTGAGGTCAAGTTCGAAAATGATTAGAATTAAAAATTGAAAATTAGAAATTAAGATGAATAAATAAATGAATGAAAACACGAATACAAATCGACGCCCATGGCGGAGACATATCGGAGACGCAGTCGCGTTCATCTCGTTATCGCTTTGGGCCACATCTTCCCCATTTTCCAAACAGATGTACTTACATACGCAATGACTTAAACATGTTATTGTGTTTTATCTTTATTTTCTTTTTCTTATGCACGTATTCCACTGTTGTTCTCTTTATGATTTATAATTACATAATTATTTTTTCCATCTGTGGAATAAATTCAAACTGAAATTGAAACACGAATACTCATTTCTCTATGTACGGAGATAATGGGCATTTTATGTAAAATTTTCCTGCATAAAGAAAATGTATATTTTCTTTGAGCACTGGCACTATTGCACGCTGATACTGAAGGGTATAATTTCTGAAAAACATGAATTTTCTTCTGTGGATGATTTTTTTTGGGTATATTATTAGAAAATCATAGGCCTATTCAAGTATTCATATTAAAAATAAGTCCAAATTTTGGTTATCCTAAACACTGCCAGGCCAGTTAAGACATGATTGTTATTGGCCTTAATATGGTTCAGGCAAGAAATTCTATAGAAAATTAAAGGAGAAAATTTTCTCAAATGGATTTGTGGTGATTAAGGTTTGATTAACATTTTGCCATATTCTAGTTCCAGTTTTTAAAGATTAGAAAACATGCAGCAGAACACCCTCAACAGAACTTAGTAACCGTGGTAACATTTTGTTAAACCAAGGGGTGTTTTTGAGGCCGCCCCCGGTTAACAGCGAAGTCTTAAATAGTACCTAATACTATTTTCTATAATTTGTTACTTCAAGTCATTCTCTCAAACACATCATACAGTCCATTCAAAATGAAAATGTTTTGGAACTGCCTGAGGTTGCATTCTTTAGACACGGATTTTTTTTAATTCATAATAGTACGACGGCTACATGCCCTAGCTCCCTTACCTGTTACCTCCGCTATCCATTTCAAATACAGTGATTTAGAAAAACTGTAATGAAAAAATCGTCTTGTAACTGGTCGATATAAAAGATTATTTTTCGTAAAAATATATTGCTCACATCGCACCTCGCTAGTAATACTTTGACCACAATGCTAAACCGAAAGACCGAAGTACAATTCTAAAATGATCTGAGCCTTACAAGTAGATTATCAGGTACTACAGATTACGTACGGACTGAAATAGTTTGGCTGATTGTACTTGTAGTTCGAATGCAGTTTTCTGTCTTAAACAAGTTACTGCATATTGTACCCTCCCGTCTATAAGTTATTGCAACATACAGTAGCTAAATTGTGTGAGTTGTAAGCCTTTCTCTATTTTGTGACTTTCCGTTTATAGCCATTGAATTTTGTGGACCATTTGTGTATATCTTAACAGGGAGAACTTGTCCTTTCCTGTCCTGAGAGCAGTAGATATCCTGACCCGGTCATGTCTGAAACAATGGAGAAAACAAAAGACCAAGGGAAACAAATCGCCATACTGGGAGGTGGGTGTATAAGTGAACGAAATCATGATACTCCTCCTTCGTATTTCTTTCCAACTTGTTTACAAGTTTTGTGTACACTTTTCGCAAGAAAAAAATACCCATAACGTTTCCAGAAAAGAGCGGAGGAAAATAACCACACCCAGTGAAGATAGATTTCTGTGGGCCGTTTCCAAGACGTTGCCAAGGAGGATGCGCTCCATAATCATTATCCAGAAAAAAAATAATATGAAGAATTCGCTTATGGAAATTAATTTCGATATATTCACCTCACTACCATCAGCGAATTCTTCACGAATTTATTATACTTTGCTGGATAATGATTGTGGCGCGCATCCTGATAAGGAAGCTGATATAAAAAGATTTTCGGGAAACAATTGTTTGTTTAGCAGCAATTGTTTGTTTAGCAACAAAACATTAATGCAAGAGGCGTTGCTATTCTTTTTCGAGATGATGTACCATTCAAAGTCAAAAGGACAGAGCAATGGAAATTTTGTTGCCTTACACTGCAAAAACGGTGGTGTTAAATTGGTGTTAAATTAACACCACTGGTGTTTATATAGGACAACTATTATGGTGGTGTTGTCCTATATAAACACCAGTGGTGTTATTTAACACCAATTTAGCACCACCGTTTTTGCAGTGTAGATATGCAGATGTATGATTATAATATAACACTAAGGACATTGTATGGCCCTAATACTGATAATGCCGACTTTTATGCGAACATCGTAAAACTGATATTAGATTTTAATAACCCCTTTACAATCTTATGTGGGGATTGGAATTTGGTCAAGATTTTAATCCCAATGCAAAAGAAATGGTCGACCGGATAAAGATTAACTTAGAGTTGATAAACCCATGGAGAGAATTACATGGAAGTGATAAGGTACATGCATGTACATGGCGCCAACCTACTCCTTTCAAGGCTGTTAGATTAGATTACTTTTTGGTGTCGAAAGAGTTATTGTCAGTAATTGATAGTACAGAAGTATTACCTGGTTACAGGTCTGACCATTCGTTGGTAATTCTGTCATTATGTTTAAACTATGGCAAAAATTGGCCCCAGTTACTGGAAATTTAACAACTCCTTGTTGAAAGATGATGGTTATACAGGTAGAAGACAGGTTATTGCAGAAACAGTTGAAACTTATATTGAAAAAGTGATGACAATGCAACCTTATCTTATGATAATTATGAACATTGTGAATTTGTGATTAATGACCAATTATTCTTTAAAACCTTATTGACCATAATAAGAGGTGAAACGATTTCATATTCAGTGAGAAAGGAGAAAAGAATACTGCATTTAGAAAATGATTTAGAAAAAGAAACTGTAGCATTGGGAATAGATTTTTAAAAAGAAAATGTCAAGAAGAAATATATTGATGTACCGGAAAGAAGAAAGCTGAGTTACATTCGATAAGAAAAGAAAAGAAAGATGGTTTAAAAATGAGATCAAGAGTTAAATGGATGGAATTTGGCGAAAAACCGTCGAAATATTTTTTGAATCTGGAAAAGAGAAATGCTGTGAACAGACAAATGAAAAAATTGATCGATAACGAAAACAAAACTATTTTTCTTCAGGAAAATATTCAGTCAGAGATTTTATGCTTTTATTCAGAATTGTACCGAAAGAATGAGGTTACTGATATAGATTTGAGCACGGTTTCAGATTACTCAGACATACCCAAGTTAACGAATTCTTTATCTCAATCTTTGGAAGGAGAACTTACAATGGAGGAGGTACACCAATCACTGTCAAAAATGAAGAATAGTAAATCTCCTGGTTTAGACGGTTATACAGTTGATTTTTTTCAAATATTTCTGGAAAGATATAAACATGGTTTTTTTTTTTGCTCAGATACTTGAATTTTGCCTTTATGTCAGGAAGCATGTCCCAGATTCAAAAGCTCGGTGTGATATCTCTCATTCCAAAAAGTAATAAAGACTTTGTCTTAGAAACTGGAGGCCAATATCGTTATTGAATGTAACATATGAAATGGTTCGGTGTAAAAATGTCAGAGGTAAAAATGTCAGAGATAAATATGTCAGAGGTAAAATGTCAGAGGAAAAATGTCAGAGGTAAAAATGTCAGAGGTAAAAATGTCAGAGGAAAAAATGTCAGAGGTAAAAATGTCAGAGGAAAAAATGTCAGCTCGGAAAATGTCAAAGTGAACATGTTACAGGTAAGAAATTGAATTAGAAAAGCCTTCTGCGTAAGAAATGTAACGTGGGATGAATCATTGTTTTCTTTGTGAGATTAATGGGAAATAAGTTACCTATGAATTAAGATATTAGTGAAATGACAGAATGGTAGATGAAAAGAAAAGGATATTCACGTTTGATGTTTTGCATAAAGCTAACACTAATACCTAATTCAGTAATTTATTTGAAAAGTTGTAAATTCTGCGGTGTATATCAGAAGACATACTATAAAAAGGTCAAGAAATAGATCGAATTAGTTGTATTTCGCTTACTTTCTTTTCCATTATTCCTTACGTATTAGGGACAATAATACTCAGGCCTTTGTTCACGTACACCACGCTTGATTGGAGTTTTATGAGCGGGGGGGGGGGGGGGGGGGGGGGCTAACGAAGAGAAATGTACGTATTGAAATCGCGCACTCGTGTGGAATGTATGTGGTCAGCTACTTATGTTACAAGCCAAAGTTTTTCCCACCATCGTTTTTAAAGTGTTCATCCACATACAATTTTTACTGTACTGTTAGTCTGTTACATGTCTGAAAGTTGTGATAAAACAGATCTATATTTTTGTCTTTCGCTTGTACATCCTTTTCAGTTAATTCCCCTTATAATATAGCCTATATAAAGATTAATCCCAACACATGCTTGCCCATTGACAGTGGCGTAGCTAGGATTTTTTCAGTAGGGGGGCACTGGGTGCCTTGAAATTTTGTTGGGGGCACCCAAAATATTTTTTTGGCACATAAAAACATGCAAACAACACGCACGCACCTCCGCCCCCCCCCCCCCCCCCCCCCCCCCCCCCCACACACAATATTTTCTATTTTGCGAGCGAGCGAAGCGAGCGAGCCAAAATAACCAATTTTTAGTTTGTCGTCAAAATACAGTTTAGACCTATTATTTTTTGATATGATATATTTGGTCACCACTCTACCAAATAGAATATATCTCGCTGGTCTATGGCTGTCTCAAACCATTCTGCTTCTAAATAGAAGAGCGAGCGATGCGAGCAAGAAAATTTTGAAATCCTCACTTACAAATGTCTACATTTTTTATGCCTTTATGGGCCCATTTTGGTATTGCTTTACTTCTTTTTTTTTTTTTGCCTGATGATAGTGAGATACTTGGGCTTTATTTTTCAGTTGGTTTTTTCTTTTTCTACCTTTTGGCACATACACAAATTACCCACACACATACATGTATAATAATTTTGCGAGCGAGCGAAGCAAGCAAACAGAAATAACCGCTTTGTCGTCAAAATACAGTTTAGACCTATAATTTTTGAATGATATATTAGGTCACCACTCTACCAAATAGGATATATCTCGCTGGCCCATGCTGTCTGTTTTTTTTTAATACACTGTGTCAAGCAGGCATTTATTTTGTTTTGATGTAAGAAGAGAGAGAGAGAGAGAGAGAAATGATGTAGGCCTATGCTCATGATATTCCTATTAAAAAAAAAGAAGATATTTCTATATCTTTTGTTATATTGGAAATAAAACCGGAACTTGAACTTGAACTTGTCTCAAACCATCCTGCTTCTAAATATGAAGAGCGAGCAAAGCGAGCAAGAAAATTTTGAAATCTGTATTTACAAAAGTCTACATTTTTTTGCCTTTCTGGCCCATTTCGGTATTGCTTTACCTTTTTTATTTTTGGCTGGCTGATAGTGAGATACTTGGGCTTTATTTTTCCTTTTTTACTTTTCCTACCTCTTGATTTTTGTGGGGGGCACACCAAATTTATGGGGGGCAAGTGCCCCCATGCCCCCCCCCCCGTAGCTACGTCCTGCCCATTGAGAAAAAAAACAGAAAATCATGTGCAATAAACTTTCGCATTATATTAACAAGTGAATCCTATTCCAGTGCAGCAATATATATTGGCCTAGCTGTTGAAACCAAAAGCTGAAAAAATAATTTTCCTTGGCCGCTTCCCTCCCTCTCTCATAGATGTATTTAGTTTTTTCTACATAAAAATTAAGTAGAAAACTTGTGTACTATTTAACGGTGCAAGTAAATAGGCATGATGTCTCGCGTTCCCCTTCATTTCTGTAATTCAGTATCGGTATCTGTGATATGTTTACTTCATTTTTTTTTTAATCTGACATACCTCTAACAATTTTACCTCTGACATTTTAATTTCTGAAATTTTTACCTCTGACATTTTTATTTTTTACCTCTGACATTTTTACCTCTGACATTTTTACCTGGCACCTTTTAGATTCGACTTGTATTGAAAATAGACTTAAAAAGGTGCTTCCTCTACTTATAAATGAAAATCAAAAAGGTTTCATGGAAGGGCGTTTTATCGGAGAAAATAATTAGTCTGTTATATGATCTACTTTTTATACTGATGTAAACGATATTCCCGGTTTATTGCTATTAATAAATTTCGAAAAGGCGTTTGATTCGATTTCTCATAATCTTATCATAAAGGTTTTACATTACTTTAATTTCGGTTCTTCGATTATACGATGGTTTAATGTTTTCTATGAGGATATTCAGTCATGTATTGTGGTAAATGGACACCTTACTCCGAGATTTCGAATAGAAAGAGGATGTCGTCAAGGAGACCCATTGTCTCCTTATATTTTCTTATTGTGTGCCGAAATACTTGGAACCTTGTTTAGAAAGTGCAACTCCATAAACGGAACAGGAATATCTCATAAACATTTGAAAGTGATTCAGTATGCAAATGATACTCTACTCACATTACACGGTACTTCGGTTGAATTGAACATTGCATTGAATATTTGAGAGGAATACGCTCCGATGTCTGGGTTAAAATATTCATAAGACACGAGCGATTTGGATAGGGCGATACAAAAAGAAAAGAATACTTTTCAATTGAAATTTAATATGGGTTTTTTACGAATACTTCAAATATCTTGGTATTGATTTTTGTACAGATTTACGAGATATGGTATATCATAACTATAACGAAAACATGACAGAAATAAAGAGTCAAATGACATCATGGTTGAAACGATATCTAACAGTGTTAGGAAGAATAACGGTAGTCAAATCCTTGTTGATTTCGAAACTTAATTATCTCATTGTGTCTGTTCCTAATCCTAGAGACAATGTGTTAAGGGAATTAAACATCATGTTTTACAATTTTACATGGGAGGAAAAACTTGACAAAGTATGCAGAAATCAAATGTCTCAGAAATACTTTAATGGAGGGTTAAAATGATAGAGGTATATACACACTGTCAATCATTAAAAATTTCTTGGATTAAGAGGATTGTTAAAGGGTCAATTGATTGTTATATTCTTTGATTCCTTACCTCATCCTTGCCAGGACAACACAATTTTGTTATGTATATGACATGTATGGATAGTCATTATTTTCGAGAACTGGCCAAACAGACTTATAACATTTTTTGGAGCGAAAAGTTTTTCGCTTTCAGCACTGGCGTACTGGAGGGGGGCTTGGGGGGGCGCCAGCCCCCCCAAATAAATTTCAACCATGGTTTATTTTCAATTTTATATAAGTGTTATCACACGAATTTCATTACTTCTCCCTAGACTCCCTTTCTACTGTTAAGTAACGCATTCACAATTTCCCAAAAAGCATGCATAGCAAGGCAGAAAACACGCATAATATCAATACTAATGTGTTTTATGATATAACACTTGGTTTTATCTGTTTATCTGACAATGGATTCAAACTTTGATAATGAATATTCTTAGATTTACCAAAACTAGACACGGGCTTTAAGTTTGCAGTCCCAAATAGTGTTTTTTTACAGAGTTGCAAACCATCAATACTGCAAAAAACTCCTTTACCATGGGAGTGCACTTGCGTAGCCAGGGGGGGGGGCGATGGGGGCAGTCACCCCTCCAAAACACCAACAAAAAAGAAAGAAAAAGTAGAAGGAAAAAAAAGCAGAAGCGAGAAAAGAAAAAAGGTTAGAGAACGTAAGAAGAGCGGGAGCAGACAAGGAACAATTCAAAGAAACGTCGCAGCTTCCGCGCTTCGCGCGGGAGGGGGAAAACTCCCCCCTTACTGCCCTCCCCCCTAGGGAGCGCGCTTCGCGCGCTCACAACCGCCCCACTACAATGAAATCCTAGCTACGCCACTGTGGGAGTGAAACCCTGGTACCCCACCGCATCACACCCTCTCCATGCTCGTCCTTTTTATTTCATAGTGTCTTTGTCTGTATTATCATCATAAGTAATTAAGTATTTTGTGTAATGCTGGCATTTGTTTGAAACTTAAGAAGATTATTTGGGCTGCATGTTTTCATAATCATGTTTCCAAGTTCATGAAAAAATATCCTTTTCCGGTCGGTAGATTCATGACACGTTTATCCATAACAGTACATGTCATCAAACGTCGGAGCTTCCGCGCTTCGCGCGGGAGGGGGGAAACTCCCCCCTCCCTGCACCCTCCCCCTCAGGGAGCGCGCTTCGCGCGCTCATTAAGTGATTCATACGCTTTGCGTGCTCACTACCGCCCCACTAAAATGAAATCCTTTTGTTGGAAATGAGAGAAAATAAAAATTGAACTGAACTCAAGCTGGAATTTAAGTCGAAAAAATGAAAAAGCTCCGTATCGTGAAGGGGGGGGGGGTACCCCGGCTCGGTCGCTGCACTCCCTCAGGGTTGGTCGCTTCGCTCCTCGCAAAGAT
Organism: Echinometra lucunter; assembly: GCA_029962745.1. Taxonomy (NCBI): domain Eukaryota; kingdom Metazoa; phylum Echinodermata; class Echinoidea; order Camarodonta; family Echinometridae; genus Echinometra; species Echinometra lucunter. The sequence goes on from CM057154.1 coordinate 13,230,227, forward strand.
TGAGCCCCCCCAAATATTTTGGCTCATTACGCCACTGGCTTTCAGTATTTTTTTGGCTACTTATTATAGTAATCATGGTAATATATCCGCTCAACCTATATGGAATAATGACAACATCAAAATAGGCATTGTACCAATATATATGAAAAATTGGTGTCAAAAGGGGATTCGTTTTATAAACGATATTTTGGATGAAGAAGGACGTTTTTTATCTTTGAAAGATTTTCAGGATATTTATGATCTTCGAACAAATTTCTCTTTTATCATGCACTGTGTGATAAAAAAAAAATTTTAGGAAACGTTCAGAGAATCCACGTTCAATAAGTTCTTCAACCTCTAATTCCAGATGCACTTTCATTTTCATGAAACCGGGCATGTGGGCTCAATTGATAGAGCGTCCGCCCCCGCGTCCGCCTCATGAACGGGAGGACGTGGGTTCGATCCCCGGCCGAGTCATACCAAAGACTTAATAAATGGGACCTTCTGCCTTCTATCCAGGCGCTCGGCAAGGGTAATAATAACATATTATGTTATGCAGGGCTCGCTGGAAGATTAGCTGATAGCTGAAGTGGCTACCCTGGGTAAATAAGAGTTATTATTATCATTATTATTATCATTATTATTATTATTATTATTATTATTATTATTATTATCATTATTATTATTATTATTATTATTATTATCATCATCATCATTATTATTATTATTATTATTATCATTATTATTATTATTATTATCATCATCATCATTATTATTATTATTATTATTATTATTATTATTATTATTATTATTATTATTATTATTATTATTATTATTATTATCATTATTATTATTATTAGTTACAAAACGACCAAAGGGATGCTCGCATAGTTATACAGTTATATTGAATCGCAGAAAAACAGAAAGTAAAATAAGAGGTGGGAATCATACTGTTCATTGGGATTCCAGTGCACCATCGATGTTGCATTGCGTTGGTTTCAATGTAAGGTTGTGCAGCGTATATTATTTACAAATGACTTGCTTTTAAAATTGATATTAGCTCCAGAATGTACCTTTTGTAAGGATGAAATCGAAACAGCTTTACATCTATATTGTGAGTGTAGGCGTGATAATATTTGGGAAAGGTTAGAGAACTGGATCTTGACCGAAACCGGCGAGAAACTGAAATTTTCATCTCAAAATAAAATATTTGGATTTACAGGTAAAAATAACTTTGCACTTAACTGTATTATGATTTATGATTGTATTCAGAAAAACGATATAGGCCTACGATTGTTAAATAAATAAGATAATTCCTGATTTCAGTATTATCAAAGCATCAATAGTAAACTACCATTATAATGAGAAATATGTTTCAAAATTGAATTTTTAACAATGCAAATTCTCGAAGAAATGGTTTCGATTGAAAAATGTTTTTTACCGTATGAGTGCCATGCGCAAATTGTTGTATCACTGACTTGACAGTTCATTGATTTGACGTTTTTTTTTTGTTTTTTTTTCTTGTGAATCACTACCAGATTTGCTGTTCATACTTTTTTGAGAATCAATAAAATCTCTGTGGAGGGGAAAAAAATTATTAAAAAAAAGAAGAAGAAGAAGAAGAAGAAGAAGAAGAAAAGAGATATCTAGATTTTTAGTGGTCTGAACCCGTCGATGGTTGGTGGTTCGTCCTGCACCTTCATGATCACCTGACACATGCACAGTCACGTGATCATGACATATCGACATGTGACACATAAGGCTTTGAGTTGCCGAAGCCAACTTTGACCATATCTGCCCACACTGTTTCTTATCCAATTTCTTCTCTAGTTCAGCTATGACAGACATACAACACAATTCAAGCGAGGGGACCATGTCTACGATAGGAACGTTCATTTTGTCTGCAGTATCCAGTTTCTTCGAGTATGACACGCCGAAGATTGTCCATATCAAGAGCAAGAAAGTTGGCCTCATCAACCGTCTACTGCAACTAGTTATTATAGGATATATCATAGGGTAGGTGGCATAGGTGCACGTACCGGCGCGGGTCCCCCCCCCCCCCCCCCTCCATAAAAAAAGTGTTTGCCCCAGGCTATATTTAAGAAGGGTGATACATTTGTTTTGTAAGTCAATCCTTCCAATTACAGAGGAGAGTCTTTAACTTACTTGTACATGTTGTAAGTTGCCCGGGGGGGAGGCAAGTGACTGGGATGTGCCGCGGGCAAGACTAAAAAACAGGCTTTGGAAGGGGCTTATTGTGCAGGGGATTGTGAAAAGGAGGGTCTTCGGAACGGGCTTCGGAACGACACATGTTTGTGAAAACGGGGGTCTTTAGAACGGTTTGCCGGCGTGTTAGTGCATATGTATCCCTATGGAACGGGCATGCGTGCATGCAGCTAGCCTGGCGACACGGGCGCTGGGTGTGCTCTCGCGCAGAGGCGATGGTCGGACAGCGCGCTGGCTGGCCTATGTGTGAAACGGTGCGGGCCGCTTTTCACTAAAGATGAAGCTCATTAAATAGAGCAATGTGGCCGGAATGGCAAAACGAAAAACATGCTGCTTTGGAACTAATTTCTTTCTTCTTTTTTCTCGATAAGAAGAAAATGCTATACTTTGGAACAGAAATTGACGTCTGAAAAAGGGGGTCGTCAAAGTGGCACGTCCCCTTACCACCATATATGTGGATACCCATCATAAACAAAGAAATATTATACCTCGAAGTCACACTTTCTCATGCCCAATTAGCCCTGCATTCTGCAATTGCAAACTACCTTCGAAATTGGCCAGTGGACCTGTAGATCTAACTGTGAACATGGTGAATGATATTTAGAACCTAAACTTTATTTTTCAAACTCAAAATAGTGACTTTTGATTGATATGAGACCCAACTTTCTGCATACCCGGGGAATAGGGGCCGACCTGCGTGCGCGGGCCATTTATACAGTGCAGAGATCGGCAGAGACAGCCGAAACTCAAGGTATGTGACAAGTCCATAATCAAGTTCAAACTGACTTTCAAATCAATTTAATCAGGTAATTATGTTCTGATATATTACATTGTCCTCTCGGCTTTCAGATTTTTGGTTATTTGATGGAAATTATTTTGATTTGGGCCAGAAATGTTGTCAAACTCAAATGTTTTACCGCTGAATCTTATGCAGATCATCACCGCTGCCCCTGCCGCTGGGCTACATTTGCTTGCACACAAATGAATACAGCGCGCACGGTTCGGCCCCTATTCTCCGGGTTTGCCCAACTTTCTTGGCGATTTTGCTGCATGATTAATTCCATTTCAAGACAATAGTGCAACCTCCGACATAGTGAGTTCGCCTACACCCGCTAGTCTCGGCCACAGGCGAAGAGCAGTATAGCTTTGCACTGTTGCGCTCTTGCATGTACTCTGCTGCGTTCGCCCAGTATATGTTGAGCTTTGCAAATTGATGTGAAATGGTGCCCTCTATAGTCAGAGACAGAAATCATTAAAATAATCAACAAATTCATACAATATATTTTCTCTTTACACCTAGGATGATAAAATATCCTAAATTCCTGTTTCATTCCATTTCTCCAACTGGATGTAAATTATTTTGATGAAGTGAATTTTGAAAAATATTTTTCTGATCACTGGTGACATTGCTCTTGCTCCTCTATCCAAGAAAGTGGACAGAGAACACTACTTTCCTATTGTCAGCAATTTGCATGATATGGATGACTATCTCCCAAGTAGGTTCCCAAAAATGTTGACATAAGTCTCTGATAATTATAGAGATGGTCTCCAGAATAGGAAACGGTCTCCAATATCGGCCATGCGCCTGTACTGTCATTTACTTTAGGATGGTTCTTTGAACATGTGCGTCCTCCCACCATAACATGCTCAAAATATTGAATTTGGAGCATGAAATGTCTACCATTATGTGTAAGTCAACAGCATTATTCCTAGGCATTGTCATTTAATTTGCTGCCCTCTCATGTTCTGAGCTCATGCAGGTAAAAAACAGTGGTGTAAACAGCGAATTGGCAGTAGAATCAATATGCGATGAGTTGTAGAGGGCTCACTTTCTAAAGTGGGATCACTTAATTTCGCCGTACTCGTATTGATTTAACAGGACAAGGTTAATTCATTAAAGTGCGGTTTTCGGGGCACGCAAACGATTTGCAAGGGATGCGAATGTTGAAAAAATAATTGCAAAGCCCAATTCGCATTTTATACTCCTAAAGTTCGCAGAACATGCGCGGGGGTTCGGAAGTCGCCAATTGTTCGTTTTTAGTTCAGCAGAATTTCAAAAAAGTTTGAAATTCTTGCAAACGTTTCCCACATCCCTTGAACAATAACTGACAATGCTTCCGAACCTCTGCCTAAGTTTGGCGAATTTTCGAAGCTTAACAATTTTTTCGATATTCGCATTCTTCGCAAAATGTTCGCGTGCCCGTGAAAACCGCACTTAACCGAGTACACAGGCTGAGTGTGTGGTAATAGATCTGACATTTCACTTCAAGCATTTGAGTGTTATGCCCCTGAGGAGATCGTAAACATGAAATATTGTGCCCCAACTCACACTTTATCATGCATGGTTGGCCCTGCAAATTATTACCATTCCCTTCCAAGATCTAATTGTGACATTAGAACTAAAATTTTACCTCTCAAACTAAAAGAGCATTGACTTTTGATTGATGAGAGACCCTACCTTGCTGTCAGTTCCGCTGCATGATTAATTTCCATATTAATTCAATAGGACGACCTCCGACATTGTCAGTTTACCTACAGTATACATCCATTAGTCTAGGCCACAGGCGAAAGAGTGGTGCAGGAAAATGTGTGAAATGTTATGGGATATCGTCTGCTTGTGCAGATTATGTTCAACTAATATGAACATCACACATCTCAGCAATATTCAGAGAGCTTTTTAGGTGCTAAGTGAGAGCTTTATTTTACCATTTTATGATTGATGATGTGAATGTTTCCAAGCTTGCATTAAATTTTTATAACCTTGTTTAATCTAGGCTTCACCTAGATGCAATAGTGAAAATTAAGTCAGTTTTTAAAATCAATAAATTTTTTCTTGAATGTATTGTAATTAGCTTATAATTCCAGTGTGGCAGACAGGACATACAACCCTCACATTTTTGTAACTTGATCTTGTATTTTTGTATTTCATGTATTAATTATACTTGAATTAATGTACAATCTGACCTACATGTATGGTATTTCTTTAACAAAGTGGGGGCAAGTTTTATTTTCAAGGTCCACCCACATTTTATGGGTGGGACTTCCAATTCAGCATGACTGACAAGACATGAATTTACCAAGCCATTTCTGCTTTGATGCTTATCAATCTCTCCATACTGGAAGTAAAATATTTATAGTTGTGTTATAATTTCTCACTGCCTTCTTAAAACTTGCCAGTAGATATTTGAAATTTAAATTGGCTTAAGTGGAAAATTCCAAAACACATTGAGATTGTACACAAAGGGGGTTTTTTAAAAGAAAAATACATTTTCAGCATTAAATACTGTACCTTATTCTTATGTTCTTATTGGTACGTATTGAATGGTAAACATGAAAAATGATATGTAAAGGATTTTGATTTTTTCCATCAGAAAATTTTTATGGAACTTTGATCATTAAGATTTTACTTGTTTGAATGTTCATATCAAATGCTAGTTTTTTTTCCAAAATCAGATCGCAGCTTGATGGTATAGTGTGCAGCAGGCTTTAATCTTGAGATTTTTCATATTAGGAACTTTTGTACGCTGCTGTAAAATTCCCTTATAGTCCTAATTGGACTTGATTAACCTGTAGTATAAGAACAGCAGAAATTACTGTAGCTGTGTGTTTAACTGTATTTTTACCATAAATGAGAAATGAAAAATTATGTGTCAACAAATGCTCATTTGGGATCAAATATTTAAAAAAAAAAATTGAAAATCTGAATATTGTCCCATACTGTTCACTGAACAGTATGGCACTTTTTTTCAAGGGATGTCATGGAGATTTAACTGATATGGAATGAAAAGGTTCAAATTACACGTACCTTGTGTGTTTACCAAAAGTCCAAAAGTTCACATTTTCATGAAATTAACCAATTACATTGGTTACATGCTGTGTTCAAAATACTTTTGACATTACTCATTTAATATCATTCATATTCATTCATGCGTGTCAATATCATAACATATTTGGTATCATATGAAAGAGAAGAAACAATCTTTTACATGAATGATAGAAATTTATTGAGAAATAATCATTGAGTGATTGATGGAAAACACCAGGTTTTCTTTTATGAAGTACACAGTATTATTAGCACAATGATATCCATTTTCAAGAAAAATAGTTTAAAAATATTGAATACTATTCATCCTTAAATTCAAATTGCAGGCTAAGTACTGTTTGACTTTATAACTCCTACGATGTACTCACACATACACAAAGTTGTCTGAAGGGTAACTTTGTGCACCAGATTTCTATGGCTGTCACTTCTGATTCTGAATCTGAAATTCCTACAACAGAAAGTTATTGCATGGCACAAACTCATGGAAGCAAGATTGTCAGCTAATGGGTTATAAACCCGGGGGGATCACTTCCATTGAAGAGTGGACAGCATCCGCGAGAAAAAAAACGCGGAAAAAGGGTATTTTTTCAGGGGTAGGCGCGGAACGCGAATAGAGTGTCAAAAACGCCAAAAATTGAAAAAAAGCTCCTAAATCACGATAATCCAAAAAGGAAAGAAGATATAGGGTGTGCAAATCTGGGACATCTGCACAAAATCCGTGTTTAGGGTGTCCTAGCAGCCTGCCCTTGATTCCTCGTTTAGGGTGCTTTTTGAAGGACGATTCTCGCGGATGCTGTCCACTCTTCAATGGAAGTGACCCCCCCCCCCCCCCCCCCCCCCCCCCCCCCCCCCCCCCCGGGGTCATGAAATAGCCTGATGAAATAACCTAAGAATGATGTGGAACTGGGACACTATTTTAAAAGTAGGAATATGAATATTTATTAACTAGATACTTTAGTTATAATAAAACCTCTGTGAGAAACACACTTGTTTTGCATAGATAATCTGTCTTTATACCAACAATCTGTTGTAGTAAAATGTAAACCATAGTGTATTGAATAATCTCAACTCTTTTTTAACAGATGGGTTCTTGTATACAAGAAGGGATACCAGACTACAGATGAAGCTATGAGTGCAGTGACAACCAAGATGAAAGGTGTGGCATATACCAATATCACTGATGAACCAAACCTAAGTGTCAATGATACAACACCATACAACAGGATTTGGGATGTATCGGACTATGTTATACCACCACAGGTACATTAAAGATAATCTTGAGAACTTTTTAGGGGATAAAGAAATGATAAACAGTAAATTCCAACAGACTCTAACACAGTTACCACCAAATCTCTAAAAGTATTGATAATAGCTTTTTTGCAAATGATTCTGAAAACTGTATTATTGCCAGGTAATAAGCATAATTATGATACATGTAAGGCATTTTAGAGGTGCATTGTATACATGTATTTTGTCTGCATGATTTGCATGTGCAATATCAGAGCATATTGCATGAAAGGGGGTGGAATGCTAAATTCCCCATAGGCTACTGTACTAAATTTGCCATGCAATATTATATTGTATTTTGCATGGTCTCTTCATGTGTGCAATAAAACAAACATACACAATAAGGAATACAGTGCGCAGATACACAATTATACATGCAATGCGCAAATGATACTTAGATGACGTCATAAAGAGGTAATTCAAACTTGTGTGATCAAAATTAATGTACATGTATGATAAGGGGCCCTTTTTGGTTGCTGAAATGATTTTTATTGAATTTCAAATCACTTTCCTGTTGGGTATAGATCATGATAATCATAGTGGATGGCTTTCATGGAATACCAAAAATATTCCACTCGTTAGGGCCAATATTGCACTCATCTGCAATATTGGCCATACATGTAACTCATGGAATATTCTCTGGTATCTCATTCAGGGCCATCCAATATAATATAATTACTGTAACAAGGAATTCTATGAAATATTAAGACTGTCTTAGCTGAACATGTATGTGTCCTTTCTTAAAAGTTGCCCCATTTGTGTTTTGTTTTGGTAATTTTCACTGTGTTTTTGAGCAGGCTTTTGTTACTTTCTTTACATTTGCGTGGCCTATACCATACAAATCATTCCTTGGCGTAAATCTCGGGGGGGGGGGGGGGGTTCTTAATAGAGAGGGAGGATGATGTGTAAAAATATAGCCCCCACTTTTTAAAGAAGAAATAATATTGTAAAAAAGAGGGGAAAGGAAAGGAAAAAGAAAAATTAAGATATACCTTTAGGAAAAACTGGTAAGTGCTCACTCGCTTCGCTCGGTCGCATTTTCAGTATCTTTACCAATGCCAGTTATATTATTCTTAAGAAAGGAAATGGGTTTGTATCTTGTCTCTCTATCCAAGTTTATGCTATTCTACTCATTATGTTAGTAATAAAACTGCGAGGGTGCAGGCATCAAGTTGACCTAAAATAGATGAATTTTTCAGGAGAGAATGGCCTGTGACCATTAGCCTATTCCCATCATACCCTCTGTGAGAACGGAAGATGCTGATAAATAATGCTACTAAAATCACAAGAAGGAAGTACATATAACAGTGCACTTGAACCCATTGTCATTAAAAAATCCATTCTTGCTCACTCATAAAATCTAGAAAAAGAGATGTTTTCATTCAGCAATCACTCTTATTCCAGCAGCAGATGCCCGAATATTATGTTTTTATGGCCAGGTTTCTGAATTATTTTGGAAGGCAAATGAATTGGGCAGGCAAGAGTGGTGACATCTTATTACATTACAGACCTGTGGTGTATTTTGATAATGAAATGATACTTTATCATCGAAAGAGTGTGTTTTTCCTTGCTCGCTTCACTCGCTCATAATATTTAGAAACAGTTTTGGACAGCAAAAAATTGGACCAGTGAGGTATATCATATGGTAGTGAGATGACCAAATGTATATATTTAGATATCTCATACACCTAGAGTGTATTTTAATGACAAAATAGACTTCTTTTATAACAAAAAGTGATTATTTTGGCTAGCTCTCAAATTGCATTCTAAAATGGACATGTTTGCATTGAAGAACAAATTGTTAAAATTTCACCTTTCCCATACATCAGGTCAAGTTTTCGTGTGCATAGCCTGAATCTCCATTGAATTTCCTTCATCTGTTGAACCGTATCTTTCTCAAAGAATTACATTTGATACAGTAAGTTTTGATCTGATTTTGTTTATCATGTGGCAGCAACAAAGGTAAAATCTTATTTACAGAGGGGTCACGCTGGGTCAGACACTATGGAAATTGGCTCATTAATTACATGTATACTGGATCACCGGGACTGGTTGAAAGTAAAATGATCTTGACTTAACCATGCATCCCCCAAAGTTTACAGTTGGAAAAAGTCTGCCCAACTAACACTTATGGGGGTACACACTGAATAATCCGTGTCAGTTGAATGCTTTGTCTCACATACAAATAGTCCTTGCCAATGAATTACTTTCTCTTTTCTCTGTGCAGCAAACCAATGCCTTCTTTGTGATGACCAACATGATAATCACACCAGGCCAGAGCAAAGGAGAGTGTCCAGAGGTAGTTATTTTTCTATTCTATTCTTTTTTTAATTGATTTTCATGCCAATGCTGACTTGGTGCCAGTGGGATATATATATATTTATACCCCTGCCAAATGAAGTTTGAAGGGGGAATCAGCACACAGTCCGGCTGGCGGGCGGGTGGGTGGGAGGTCGGTCCATTGCAAATCTTGCAGATTAAACTACTTCCTCATTTTTAGAGCAATGCTCATGAAATTCGACACATACATTGGTCTTGGGATGAAGATGTGCAAGACACATATTTTGAATGTGTCGGAAACTGCGTTCCCATGGTAATGGCATATTAGGCTATGGTCACAAAAGAGAGCAGTGACCGACCGATTTGCAGCCTGCTCGGACACTGCTGGAATTTAGGCATTGCCCAACGATTTTTTTTGAGAAGTTGAGCAAACTCTAAAGCCCGATGCCCGGGCGATGTCCTGTTGATTTCCAATCAGTCGCCGGTCGATTTAGGTAAAAACTTGTCGTAAGTGGCATCTGGGTAGTGACCGAATGATGACCCATCGATTCCAGCACGATCTTCAACCTGCCACCGGCGGTCGGCGGCCGGCCGGTGATCGGCGTGGAATCTACGGGTGTCCCGTAGGTGTACGGGTGTACCAGTGGTGGCCTGGGAATTTTTCACAAAAGACTAGGTATTTGTGATTGCCCCTTGGCCATCAACAACAACGCTTTTGCTCTGCATCTGACAGTGAGGTCTATGATGTCGTTGATTCCACCTCAATGACCACCACAGCGGGATCCACAAGCCCATAGGCTGAGCAGCACCTTTCTTGTGGCTGGGCAGAGGATGTGGGTAATCAAGCAGGCACTGCCCGGACACCGGTCTATTTTGAACTAGCCGACTGGTGACCGACCGATCTCCTAGCATCACACAGACGGCAGTCATTCGGCAGGCATTTCAGCTAGCGCCTTTGATTTTTTACCTGAATCGCTCAACGGAGACTGCTCGATTAGGTCGTTCTCGGGGCAGTGACTGCCTGGATACTGAGTGTATTTTTTGTGGCGAGTGAAAACTGAGCAGACGCCGCTGAAATTTTAACTCCACGCTAAAACTTCAGCAGCGACCGAGCAATGCCCTAAATAACTGCAGTGCCCGGGCTAAATTAGCTAAAAACTCGCCTCCCGGCCACCGAGCAGGCTGATCTTGAGCTTTGTGACCATAGCCTTATTGCAATAAATCAGGGAAAATCTTGCGGATAAAACTTCCTCATATTTCAAGCAATGCTCATGAAATTCAGCACACACATTGGTCTTGGGATGAAGATGTGCAAGACGCATTAATTGAATGTGTCAGAAACTGTTGCCATGGCAACAGCATATTGCAATAAATCAGGAAATATCTTTTGGACCGAACCACTTCCTCATCTTTCGAGCAATACTCATGACATTGGTTTTAGGTTGAAGATGTGCATGACACATTTATTGAATGTGTCAGAAACTGTTGATGGTAACAGCATATTATTGCAATAAATCAGGGGAAAGTTGCAGATCGAACTACTTCCTGAATGTTCGAGCAATGCCATAAATTCAGCACACACATTGGTTTTGGGATGAAGATGTGCAAGACATTTCTTTAATGTGTTTGAAACTTGTTGCCATGGTAACGTTTTATTGCAATAAATCCAGAAATATCTTTTGGATCAAACTACTTTCTTATTTTTCGAGCAATACTCATAAAATTTGGCACACACATCGGTCTTGAGACAAAGATTTGCAAAACATAATTTTTAATGTGTCGGAAGCTGTGTTGCCATGGTAACACAATATGATGTCAATAAATGGGAAAAATCAAGGAAAATCTTGCAGATAAAACTTCCTCATATTTCAAGCAATGCTCATGAAATTCGGCACACACATTGGTCTTGGGATGAAGATGTGCAAGACACATTAATTGAATGTGTCAGAAACTGTTGCCATGGCAACAGCATATTGCAATAAATCAGGAAATATCTTTTAGACCGAACCACTTCCTCATCTTTCGAGCAATACTCATGACATTGGTTTTAGGTTGAAGATGTGCGTGACACATTTATTGAATGTGTCAGAAACTGTTGATGGTAACAGCATATTATTGCAATAAATCAGGGGAAAGTTGCAGATCGAACTACTTCCTGAATGTTCGAGCAATGCCATAAATTCAGCACACACATTGGTTTTGGGATGAAGATGTGCAAGACATTTCTTTAATGTGTTTGAAACTTGTTGCCATGGTAACGTTTTATTGCAATAAATCCAGAAATATCTTTTGGATCAAACTACTTTCTTATTTTTCGAGCAATACTCATAAAATTTGGCACACACATCGGTCTTGAGACAAAGATTTGCAAAACATAATTTTTAATGTGTCGGAAGCTGTGTTGCCATGGTAACACAATATGATGTCAATAAATTGGAAAAATCAAGGAAAATCTTGCAGATAAAACTTCCTCATATTTCAAGCAATGCTCATGAAATTCGGCACACACATTGGTCTTGGGATGAAGATGTGCAAGACACATTAATTGAATGTGTCAGAAACTGTTGCCATGGCAACAGCATATTGCAATAAATCAGGAAATATCTTTTAGACCGAACCACTTCCTCATCTTTCGAGCAATACTCATGACATTGGTTTTAGGTTGAAGATGTGCGTGACACATTTATTGAATGTGTCAGAAACTGTTGATGGTAACAGCATATTATTGCAATAAATCAGGGGAAAGTTGCAGATCGAACTACTTCCTGAATGTTCGAGCAATGCCATAAATTCAGCACACACATTGGTTTTGGGATGAAGATGTGCAAGACATTTCTTTAATGTGTTTGAAACTTGTTGCCATGGTAACGTTTTATTGCAATAAATCTGGAAAAATCTTTCGGACCAAACTACTTCTTCATTTTTCGAGCAATCCTCATAAAATTTGGCACACACATATTGGGGTGGGGGTATTAATCACCTTCAGTGATATGTCTTATTATTTTTTTTTGGGGGGGGAGAGGATGTTCTGTTTTGTTTTCTTTCCATCTTCTGTCCCAGTATACTGCAATAGTCTAGGGAATCATTGAAAAGATTTTGACAAAACTTTGTTCGAGTCTGGAGAAACGTGAAAAGAGAAGATTAATTTGACTTAAAGAGATCAAAGGTCACAGGGTCTCAAAAGTGTTGGAAAGTATCTTACCCTTTGATAACTTGTGGATGATTAACCCTATTTCGTTGTGTGCATGAGCATGAAAGGATTGGGTTTTTAGTTTGGGAGTGAAGGTCAAAGGTAACAGGGTCTCAAAGGTGTACACTGATCATGGACATTCATATTTGGGATTTCTATGATTGGTGGGACTGGTTTGAAAGAAAGTGGCTTTGCCCCCCCCCCCCCCACCTGTTTTGTTTTATCCAGCAATTTCATTAATAGTGTAAAATGTATTCTTGCATCATTTTTGTCTCGACCTCCGGAGGTGAAGGCGAGACTAAGGGATCCAAATGGCGTCCGTCCAAGATGTACTTGGGGACCTTTATGTTATAGTGGCATCGGATGTCACATGGTAAGGTCAAAGGTCATTTTATTTCAAACGTTAAAGTTTACCTGCAAGACTCTCTTATGACACATAACTTGACAACTATCAACTGTTGGTCCAGTGGCAACCAAACTTGGGTGATACATGCACTAGGGGTAACATCATATTGTGGTACTGTTGGAGGTCACATGGTGAGGTCAAAGGTCATTTGAGGTCAAATGTTAGAGTTTACCTGCAAGACTCTCTTATGACAAATAACTTTGCAACCGTTGCTCCCTTTTCAACTAAACTTGGGTCATAGATGCACTTGGGGAACTTTCATGTCATAGTGGCATTGGAGGTCACATGGTAAGGTTAAAGGTTATTTTAGGTCAAACATTGAAGTTTACCTGCAAGATTTTCTTGTGACATCAAACTTGGTTAGGGATGTACTTGGGGAAACTTTTGTGTTATTTAATCACGGGTGGGCGAGACACAATCTTGCTATTGGCTTGTTTTATTTTCAAGACACTAGATTCCCATATCTATATTTTTGTTCATGGGCTAGCATGCCATAATGCATTTAGAAATAGACTCTAAGCCAACACTGACTCCATGTTAACACTTTGCGTTAACACATTGTATGATATATTTTTATGCCTCCACCCACCGTAGGTGGTTGCCAGAGGCACTTTTTTTTCGGGTCGTCCGTCCGTCCGTCCCGTTTTCGTTCTCGCGATAACTTAAGAACAGTTTGACGGATCAACTTCAACCTTGGCTCGTGTATGCATATGGGAGGGACAATGATCTGATTAGATTTTGGGGTCTCAAGATCAAAGGTCATGGAGGTCATTATGTACATAAAAATGGTTCGTTCTCGCGATAACTTAACAACCATTTGACGGATCAGCTTCAAACTTTTTCATGTGTGCATATGGGAGGTTTAATGATCTGATTAGATTTTTGGGTCTCAAGGTCAAAGGTCAAAGGTCATAGAGGTCATTATGTACATAGAAATGGTTCGTTCTCGCGATAGCTCAATAACCATTTGACGGATCAGCTTCAAACTTGGTTCATGTATGCATATGGGAGGTTTAATGATCTGATTAGATTTTAGGGTCTCAAGGTCAAAGGTCAAAGGTCTTAGAGGTCATTATGTACATAGAAATGGTTCGTTCTCGGGATAACTCAAAAACAATATGACGGATCAACTTCACACTTGGGTAATGTATGCATATGGGAGGGGCAATGATCTGATTACATTTTTGGGTCTCAAGGTCAAAGGTCAAAGGTCATAGAGGTTATTATATACATGAAAATCGCTTGTTCTTGTGATAACTTAACAGTTCTGTGACGGTTCAAACTTCAAACTTGGCTCATGTATGCATATGCAAGTCTCATGATGGTGTCATTAGATTTGGGGGTCACAAGGTCAAAGGTCAAGGTCAAAGATGTCATTGTATAAATGAAAAATAAAAAAAAAGAATCACCATGAATGTGCCACATATTTCTGACCTGGCAATGGCGGAGGCATAAATTTCGACCGTGCGCGGTCAAGGATTCATCTAGTTTTTCTCTGTTTTTCTTTCCTTTTCCCCCCATCTTTACTAGGATCCTAAGATTCAGAATGCACAGTGTGCAGGCCCTGAGGATTGTGAGAAAGACATGCCAGTCATCAATGGAAATGGTATTTTTTTGTCTTGAAATTTGTGGGAATGAGTTGAGATTTGCCTAAGCTAAAGTGTGTTTTGCAAAGGAACTAATAACTTATTCGTTGTTTGGAAAGAGAGTGGGGAGCCTGTGCACTATGACCTTGTTTTCATTATGCCCTCATCCACCGCAGGTTGGTGCCGCAGGCATTATGTTTTCGGGTAGTCCATCCTGATTAGATTTTGGGGTCAAGAGATCAAAGGTCACTATTTACATGAAAATGGCTTCTTCTTGTGATAACTTAACCATTTGATGAATCAACTGCAAACTTTTGGTCATGTATCTGGGAGGGACAATGATCTGATTAGATTTTGGGATCTCAAGGTCAAAGGTCAAAGGTCATAGAGGTCATTATGTACATAGAAATGTCTCGTTCTCGCGATAACTCAACAACCATATGACGGCTCAACTTCAAACTTGGTTCATGTATGTATATGGGAGGGAAAATGATCTGATTAGATTTGGGGGTCTCAAGGTTAAAGGTGAAAAGTCATAGAGGTCATTATGTACATAGAAATGGTTCGTTCTCACAATAACTCAACAACCATTTGACAGAGCAAGCAGCTTCAACTTGGCACATGTATGCATATGGGAGGGACAATGATCTGATTAGATTTCTTTTGGTCTCAAGGTTAAACGTCAAAAGGTTGTAGAGTTCATCATATACATGAAAATTGTTGGTTCTTGCGATAACTTAACAACTCTGTGACGGTTCAACTTTAGACTTGGCTCATGTATGCATATGGAAGGTCTCATAATGGTCTCATTTGATTTCGGGGTCACAAGGTCAAAACTCAAAGTCAAGGTCAAGGTCAGAGATGTTATTGTATACATGAAATAAAAATGAACATGATTTTGCCATATATTTCCACTCTGGCAATGATTCATCTAGTTTTTAATTCTCATTTTCTCTCTCTCCCTCTGTTTCTTTTGCTCTCTAATTTCCATCTCTTCTTCTTTCTCGTCTTCTTTATGATGTAATCTCATTTGTCATCTTTCTTTCTCTTTCCTTTGTCTTCTCCTTTTCCTGTTTGTGATGTATGTATTTGATTTCTCTTTTATGCACCTCAGCACAAAAGAGGATGCACATGTTGATGCATCTTTAAAATGAATGTGTTATATTTCTTTCACAGTACATTTATGTTGCTTGATTGATGATGTATGTGTAATAATACATTTTTGTTGCTTGATTGATGATGTATGTGTAATAATACATTTTTGTTGCTTGATTGATGATGTATGTGTAATAATACATTTATGTTGCTTGATTAATAATGTATAAAGCCCTGAGGCTGAAAAATTCAACAACAAAAAAATCGTCTCACCGGAGTCATCTGTTTTTAATCTATAAAGCAATGATACTGTCTTTCATTCTTATAGGTGTAATGACTGGTAGATGTGTCAACTATACCTATCCAGATGGCAATGTGACTCAAACATGTGAGATCAAGGCATGGTGCCCAGTGGAATTTGATAAAATACCTGTGTAAGTTGATCTCAGCTAACCTTATTTTCTTTATCTTACTTCATATGCATGCCATATTAATTTGTGTTAGGGTTTAAAGATTTCAAAAGGTAGAGGAAATAGTTTGTATTTAGTCAGTCTACAGGTCTGCATAGAGTGGCTTCTTTCATTCAACTTGTATGCATGACCTGGGCAGACTCTCCACACTTAGAGTCAGAATCTCTCAGAATGGCTCTTTCATTTTTGTCTTGCTGCTCTCGAAATCTTTATCAGATTTGATATTTTTTGGTATCTATTTAAAGGGGAAGAATGGAAAATTTATTTCCTGTGTTTTAAGTTAATGATAAATATTGTAAAGTAGGTGCAATTTTGAAACTCAAAATGATACAGAAATGAAATTTTTAACCTGCCAAACCTGTTAGTTTGTGAATCTTTTTATAATTGAGCCAAAACAATTTTTACATACACAATAAAACTGAAGATCTATGCTTCATGAAAAAAAAAGAAAGAATTTTAACACGGGGTGCTTTTAACCAGGTCAAGAACACACTTTGCACAGACCAAGTGTATTTACCAGCCCTAAACCATGAATACTGCACTGTGTAGTGTTGTAACATCACAGTTATTTTCAATTCCGTTTAACGGGGAGTCAAAACCGAACAGTTTTCGGATAAAAGAAAACATCATACCTTTGCCAAAGTAGTGTTGTCAGCCGGTCCGGGATCGGGATTAAATCCCGGCGTCTCCGGCCCCAAGACAGTTCCGGTATCAATCGATTAAGGTATCCCAGCAGAAAAAAAAAAATAAACAACTTATTTATTTAGGTTGTAAACTTTAGTTTACTTACAAAATACCGCGCGAGAGAGCTAATGCATAGATCTATTTGGCTTTCACTGTGATTGTATTGCGCAGTGATTCGCTGCGCCGTATTTGTGTCACGATTCGTGTTTGCTTTCTACACATAGCTGAAGACACCAGCGAACGTAACGGTACTACGAAATTGTTGCTTATTTCAGTTATCAGTGAAAAATTGCATGGACAAAATCCCATAGGCTAGTACAGCATTTTCTCTCATGGAACCTTTCTTTTATACATGCTGAAGGTATCGATCATTTTTTTAATTCTCAATATGAAGAGTGTGTACTTTTGCTGCACATCGAAAGTACATGTACTGATAGGACATATCAATTATTAATGAGGCGATCTCTATGCGCGATTCCCGATCTCCAAATTGGCTTTGAAAAAGCTCTGCTCACCGTGCTTTTGCGGAACGTACATATTTTTGTGTTGGTGGGCGATCGCGAGCCAGTAAACAAATCAAGTGCGCGTTAAATACATGTATGTATCGCTTGCAAAATACAGTACGGAGGTGCTGCATCACCCGCCTGCGCTGCGACATACGAGTGATGTGAGGGACCACTTTTTTGGTGAGCTTATCAATGGTTAGCTGACGTAGTTTAAGAATTTTGCTCGAAAAAGTCTTGCAGTTGATTTATGATGACAATTAAGTCAGAAAAACTTAAAATATTACATGGGGCTACACAAACAATGTGTAATCCTTGGCTGACAGTGAATCTCTGTTTATCCGAAACCGTCAAATTGAAAACGGTTAGTGGCATGGGCGATTGTTTACCAGATGGAAAAACATTTGACTACAGCACTAGCACTGTGATTGGTCCAGACAGACCACCCACATGCAGCTGTACTGTTATATAAATATATTATTTGAGCTCTTTGTGAGCTCCACATGATTGTGTCAAATACATTTTCCTGTGATATTTCTGAGCTAAGACAAGCTGCACCTTGAGAGATAATGGAGAAAATCTGAAATTTCATGTACAAAGCATATGGAGAGTTGTCCACAAAAACCTGCCTTTTAGAAGCAACATTGCTGGTTTGAGGATCACCATAGAAAGTAAATCAAGGCTTTTGATATATTCAGAACTTTCTCATTTTGTAACCAATTTTGAAAATTGCTTCTCTCTATCCTCTTTTTATTAAAATTGGTTTTTCCCCGGGGTTTTATTTTTCAGAAAAAATTTAAATTATGTCACAAATTATTCAAATTATCAAACCATAGTTTCAATTGAAAAATTTTATCCATAAAATATTTGGATAGATTTTATCTCTAAAGCAATGTCTATCAGTGTGTACCCTGTTTTATGTAAAGTATCTCTTTCCATATGGTCACAGTATGTCCTTTCACTTTTACATATTTTCCTGCACATTTCTGTACATCATACAATAGTATTAGCACTCAAACTCTATAGAGGCAAAACTCCTCAAATAATGATAATGATAATGATAATAGAGAATATTAAGTGCATAATAACTGGAGTAGTTCTCTATGTACTTTACAATTATTGGTGCAGAAAAGTACATATAACAAAGTAAGAATATCATAGTAATTAAGCAAATGTATAAGGAGAAAGTAATTACGAGGACAGTGCTTCACTCACCAGTACCCTTTATCCTCTTTGCCATCAAGTATTATCAGACCATAGCTTCATTGTAACATTTTTGTCCATAAAATATTTAAGATAGATTTTATCTCTGAATTCTATCAGTGTATACTCTGTTTAGCATAAAGTATCTCTTTCCATATCCTTTCTCATTTCATGCACATTTCTTTGGCTCATAAAATACAAAAGCATTAGCACCCCCCCCCCCCCCCCCCCCCCCCGTGTTTCACCAGTCAGTACCCTTATATAATAGGGGATCGTGATTGTGGTAGTTTGACAATGAGGCAGACTCAGCATTACACAGTCTAATTAACTTTTTAAAAATGTTGTCTTTAAAGGTTCCACTATGAACATGGCGGACAAAGAAAGCGGACAAAATAAACAACCTCTCATTCTACCCTTCACAATAGTTCTGGTAGTCAAAAGAACATCCCTTCACAGCTGTTATGTTTATCATGTAGTTCCAGGTGAATATGCATGTGACACCTGTTCCACATATTTTAGACAATAGCAGTGAAGGGATGTTCTTTTGACTACCAGAACCATTGTGAAGGGTAGAATGAGGGGTTGTTTATTTTGTCCGCTTTCTTTGTCCGTCATGTTCATAGTGTTAATTAAAAATGTGATAAAAATCAGCGGTCTTGGTTACTGTAAATGGAGAATATTTCATGGTGTGGTTATTTTTAGCATTTCGTGCAGCACTACACTTGCTTGAAAATGAAACCAAAATTATTTTGTTTATCTTGCATGTGAATATAATTATCCCAACTGACTGCTAAAATTAAAAATGCAT